>WOFM01000548.1:440143-1078095 GCA_011428145.1 Ericerus pela | reverse complement strand
GATTTTACTCGATGATCGGTTGCAAGACATCTCCGTCATCTACATCACCGACAAAATGGTCCAGGTCAACTACAAGTACAAGGAGACGTACGTGAAAAATAACTATGCACTAATATTTTTGTTGCCATCTACACGACCGCCAATGCTCGACTTAGGCTATACGATAAGTTGGCTATTATCAACAAAAATGTGTTGTACTGAGATACGGACAGCATATTTACCTGGATGACGGTGTCAATAATATCGAATACGGCGACATGTTGGCTCAGTGGACCGACAAGTTGGGAGGCTGGTACATCAAAAAATGGCTAGCCACCGGGCCAAAATTGTACTATTACAAAACTGATTTGGGCAAAGTGACCACTAAAGTTAAAGGTTTCACCCTCCACCATAAGAAAAACGCCCTCCGTATCAACAGCGAGTCCATGCAGAGTCTAATAGAGGGGCTATCCCGAATATTACCGTCACCATTGCCAAATCACCCAAGAACCGATAACCAAACAACTCACCAATAAAAATCTGACTAAAACGTTTTCAATCTGACTAAAATGTTTTCATTTGACTTTGATAAACGTTTGATTGGCGATAACTACGATACAGTGCCATATGATATACATTCCGTATACAGTGTGTAGGTGGTTGGTTGATGGATGGTTGGATGTGGTTGATTGGTTGGATGGGTGTTGGATGGTTGTGATGGGTGGTTGATGTTGTGATGGGTGGTGGATGTGTGATGCTGGTTGGATGGTGTGATGGCAGCGTGTAGTCACATATCTATAAATAAAAGTATTATAGAACAAAATTCAACACTTTTTTGTTTTTGCAATGGCTAACATTATCAAAAGTTTCGAGTACTTTGATTACCAAGCACCAAATTCGGCTAATTTGAACGACGACAATGGTGATTTCTCCATCACGGTGCACAACGAAGATTTGATTACCCACCCCAACAAGATTGTGCTAGAGTTGCGTGGCAAGGTAACCGTTACAAAAGAGGATGGCACGTCGTTGGCTAACATAGATTTTGAAAAAATTGTTTGTCTGCAGCGGTGGTGGTTGGCTGAACATGTTCGAACAGATCGACTTTTATGTGGGTGACAACAAAATTGACACTGTGTGCAAACCCGGAATTGTGGGATTGATGAAAAGGTTGGTCTCCTTCAAAATGGATAAACAATTTTTCAACGCCGGTTGGGACTACGACGTCGGTATCGACGAATGTAATACTCTCAATAGAGACATCCATTTCCACAATATGATCCCGATGTCTATTGTGATGGGATTTTTCAAAGACCACCGCAGTTTCATCTACAATATGAGCCAAAAACTGGTGTTGTACAAGTTGGCCAACGGCATTAGCAACGTATTCCGATCGCTAGGTGATTACAACAAGCACACTGTCAGGGTGGATCTTCGCGACGTTGTCTTCAAAATGCCGCATGTGAAATTCACTCTGGAACACGCCACCAAAATACGCAATGAAATTGCTAAAAATTGCAATTACGAACTGAAGTACCGACGGTGGTTTTACACCAGCATTTCACCCTCTTCCGGCATCAATTTCACTTGGGACATACCTGTCTGTCCTTTTGATCGCCTTCCAGACAGCCCGATCAAACGATATCGCCACCAACTCGTCGGTATTTGATTTTTGCGATTTGGAAAATTGTCAGGTTCTGCTCAACAATAATCGCTACTATCCGCACGAATGGCATTTCATATTTCAGTCAACGATGTGCAGTCTGTAATACGGCGAGAGTATCACGACGGTATACGCTTTGATAAAGTGTACCAGGTAGGTTTGTCCAGTTTTGTTACACATAACAACATTTTCAACATTACCAAACGTAATAACAGGTTGACATTCGCACATCATGAAAAAATTAAAATGCCTACGGTCGGTGTCGGTGTCGCCGAGGATGGTGCTAAAGAAATAGTGTCATCATCTTTGAAAAAAATGTACGAGTACGATGTTGTTGTAGGCGGTGCACCATCACAACCATCACAACCACCACCAGCAGCACCATCGTTGAAACGGGGCAAGAGAAATGTCAACAATGTTTGGTTGGATATTTTGGCTGATGAGAGTGAAAATGTCACTGTTGCTGATGACCGACGGAATGTGATCAGGAGTGTTGATGAGATACCGCCAGGTATTTACATGGTCGACGATATAGCCACGTACTTGAGTGCAAACGTAGCTACCAAAAAATTCTGGATGTACATGAATAAGAATACAAGAAAAGTTGAAATGGGCGGCACAGTTCACGTTGATTTCACTCCCTAGGCGTCCATAGACCCGACTTTAGGATTTGAACGGCATTTGTACTAGAAAGGTGGTCACCACAGTTCCCCGCACCCACCCGACATATTTTCTATAAATATGATACGTATACGGTGCAATTTAGTAAAAAGTAACGTCGAAGATACGCGTCTCAACAGAGACACTATTTACGAATTTCCTTTGAATGTTGAACCAGGTGAAAAAATTATCGAAAGACCGAATACAATCGCTTTTTACCATGTGAATACCGACACATTACACGATTTACAGTTGAAAATAGTCAACCAAGATAACCGTTTGATCGATTTCCACAGCGAAAGAATTAATATTGTTTTAGAATTCAAACCGCTAACATGAACAACAACAACAACAACAACAACAACAACAACAACTGTGTCAATCAGTATCCTAAAGCAGAGAGAGAACTGAAAAGAAAATTTGAAGAGTTAAAGTATGGGCGTTATGTGCTTGACACACGGGTGAATGAAGGTTTAGCACCAATTCTGAACCCAATCCGTGAGATTAATGCCAAAATTAAAAACAACTAATCAACATCACAACTTACTGCTGCTGCTGCTGCTTCTACTTCGGTTGTCAACCATGATGATTTAGTTGCTAACAAACGCAAGTTAGACATAAGGCTTAGCGGACAACAAGGACAATGACACATAGACATCACTTACAGCATACATGCGGAAAAAGATGGTTTCTACATCGGTAATGCTAAAGTGGACATTGTAGGTAATGATTTAGTGTTTGAAAGTATCAGTGGTGGTGGTAAAACTTACATCGGTACACTTAGGTTGTGGGAGTTATTAACCAATACACATCCTACCAAATACACTGTCAAAGATTTTGAAAAATATGTCCAAATAGTAAAGGATACTTTCCTCTATAAACATAAAAACAATCTGTTCAGTAGAAAGTTAAAAATTAGAAAAAATACCAAATACACCGAAATAATCAGACCGATAGTCTATAAATATAATCTAAAAGGTGCCAAACATGAGGCTGATGAAGACATAATCGGTGAAGGTTTATTACCTAAAGTAATTGTGCCAAGCAGCAACAGCAACAACAACAACAGTGTCGAATATGTATATTGGAATAATATTGACGAATGATTAGAAAGATTGTACATTTTATACGGTGAAATAAAAGCTGGAAATACTAACCCTACCATACGTAACGAGATTACAAACATTATACAAGAATTCAAAGAAATATGAAAACAACAACAACGACGATGATGATGATGACTAATTATCCCGAGGGTTATGGTGAGAAACATTGCAGGAAAATATTAAGAGATTTTTTACCGCAGCCTATAGCTGCAACTGCAGCAGCAGCAGCAACGTCAAATAGCCTCACCGCGGCCACCACCGCTGCCACCACCGCGGCCACCACCACCGCCCCCACAACCGCATGGAGGGGGAAAGGTGTGTTGAATGATCTAATAGATAATTTACCTGTACCCTTACATTTACCCGGGTACAATTACACTGGACCCTGCACTCCACTCGATCTTTACATGGAAAAAGGTGTAAAACCGGCGAATAAGTTGGATGAGGCTGCTATGCGTCACAATATCGCTTATTCAAAATCTAATGATTTGAACGATCGTCATTCGGCCAACTATGTACTGCAGGAAGAAGCGTGGAACCAATTTAAGGCGGACGACTCGAGTGTTGGTGAAAAAGCCAATGCTTGGTTGGTAACAACAGCGATACGTGCAAAATGCGCTATCGGTGCTGGTGTTGGTGTGAAAAACAAACCAAAATACACGGAATACCCGGCAAATGTGGACCACGACGATACCGAGCGACTTGTGAATTTTTTGCAAAAGCCTAACGGGAAAGGTATTTGTGTAAAGTTTTGCGTAGCAAGGACAAAAAATCAATCGCCAGTGATTTGAAGATACCGTTGACATCGTGACAGGCGCAAGCTGTCCGCTGTAGTCACGTGAAAGACAAAGATGCAGTGGTTCGTTTGTCACCCCCACAGTTAAAACATATAACCGTGGATAAGGAAGGTGGGTTCTTGCCGGCAGCAGTAGCAGCTCTTTTAGCAGCGGCTCCGGCCATTGCATCCGTTGTTAGCAGCTGTGTCAACACTTGGAACAACAAAAAAGCTAACGACAAGTTGGTAGAAGAACGTATCCGCCACAACAAAGCCATAGAGGCTAACGGTAAAGGCATTTGCATCTGCAAAAAGAAGAAAAAATCAACCCCAACCACCACCACCACCACTGCTGCAGCATCTGTCACGAGTAACGGGTTGTACAAAGAGTTGCTGTTGAAAAAAAAAGCTCCTCTAACCAAATCGATATCGAGACAATAGTGAAATGTATAAATATTCCCCAATTTAGAGGTGTCTTTATGCGCAACTTATTGCCAAAAAAAGGGCATACAAATGAATGCGGCGTTGTCAATCTGGATAGTTATCGCGGCCACGGTACACATTGGGTCTGTTATTGGAAACTCAACGACGATACGGTTGATTATTTCGACTCGTTCGGTGTACAACCACCTAGCGAATTGTTAAAATATTGGGGTAAACGTGTAAAGGTATATTACAATGGTAGCCAAGTACAAAAAGTTGATCAAATTATATGCGAACATTTATGCATAGAATGGCTCGCCCAAAGAAAAAAACAACAACAAAAAACAAAATAAAATGCAAAGTTTGCTGCATGTACGAATGCAAGGGAGGAAAAATATGTTATTTACTTACCTTGCTACACTGTTGGTTTGTCGGTTTTGCAAATGGTAATTGCAACGATGATGATGATGATGATGGTGGCTGTGGTGGTGGTTGCAACGGCAAAAACAATGGTGGCGGTGGTGGCGGTGGTGTTGTTGTTGTTGTTGTTTGAGTGATAAATGTATTAATAATGACCATTTGTAGGACTTTTTCAACATCTCAGTCAACCCCCACTACACTACACTACGATATGCATGAGCAAGAAGCAAAAGAACTGCATAGCAGAGTGATTAAAAAATTTAAAAAACGCAGAATAATAACGAAAGGTATAGATGACATATGGGCTGCTGATTTACTAATAATGACGCAATATGGTAGACAAAATGGCGGCTACAAGTATATTTTCAACATTATCAACACATTCAGTAAGTACATGTTTTCGGTAGCGTTGAAAACAAAAAGTGGCAAAGAGGTTGCAACCTGCATTCGCCGGTGTTATTAAAAAACATAAACGATCCCCCTCCAAGTTACAAGTGGACAGGGGTAAAGAGTTTGTGAACAAAGATTTTAAAAAAGTATTGTCAAAATATAACATCATCATGTACCACACGTTCAACGATGAAAAAAGTGCCATTGCCCAACGTGCCAATCGTACGCTAAATGAAAAATTAAAAGTCCGCTTCGAAATTGCCCAAAATTTCCATTGGATAGACGCTACTACCGCTCATTGTGCGTGAATATAATGAAAAAAATATACATCGATCAATAGGTTCAACGCCTGCGTCGGTAAATGCCGAGAATGAGGACGAAATTCGAGAAAAATTATACCCTATTGCCGAATTCTATTTAGATAAGCCGACTTTCAAAATAGGCCAGCCGGTACGTATTCCGTGCTGGAAGAATACGTTCGGCAATAAGTATCGCCGAAATTGGACCAAAGAAATTTTTTATATCGCCACAATACGATACACCGACCCGATAACATATACAATAAAAGACGGCAACGACGAAATAATTTACGGACATTTTTATACTCGGGAATTACAGAAAACCCTAAATTTTGTAAGAAATTAATAGGTGTACGTGAGAGGTAAAAAAGGATTTGCCAACAAAACATTAACAAAACAAAGGATTTTCATCTCTCTCTTAATCGGTTGTCGTCGATGAACAGGTAATCATCGTCATCTCACCCTGCACACCTTTCTTCATTACAATACATCGATATTCTTTTCACTTACACAAATGACTCATCAACGTTACCCTGAAATGCACCCACACTAGCATCGTCAATACTATCACTAGCAATGACACTAGCACCAACACTTACGCAACAACCAAAGGCGACTACCCTTAAAAAAATCACGAATCACTTGTGATTTGATCGTCTTTGCGTCTGTTAATTTAACCCGTTTTTCGTTTATTTTTTATATTTTTGCCATTTTTTGAATTTTTGTGTATTTTTAGCCTTTTTTCTGTGTTTTTTATCCGTTTTTTGTGTTTTTGTGTTTTTTTTACTCTTTTTTACCTTTACCACTGAAAATGCCGAACAAGACGTTCAACAATATACCTTTTCATATATTGCGACAGCGAGGACGAGTCATTGGCGAGGCGGCGGAGGCAGGTTTGGAAAATGCAAATTGTAAGTACTTAGCGACACTAATACACGCGTACGCATGCCCGATAATTTTTTATAAACTTTTATCATTTTTTCATCGTGTGTGCGGGGGCAAAATGTGACCAGGGGGTGAAAAAAATATTGTGACAGGTGCCATGTGGGGGACCACATGTAATTGTCTTTTTTTTTCGCTCCAGCAAAAGTGAAAATAAGTTTTACCTATTTTTCAATGGGGGTCATCGGCTAAATTACACCCGCTTCTGTGGCAATATCGGTTATATTCGGTCATTTAAAAAAAAAATAATAACTAAAGAATGCATTTTTTTTGTGCAACACGTGGCTGGTGAAAATTAAGATAACTTTTATCTTTTTCTATCATTCTTTTAATAGCCTAATTACACACACACACTCTCGTACGCTCACACACAATAAACAAAGTGGAAATTATTATTATTATTATTATTACTTTGGTGATTTTTTTTGCGTAGCACATCCTGTGAACGTCACCCTGCCATGGGTCAGCGCGCTGTGGAGTGCCGACTCCAGCGCCTTGTTTTTGCCCTCCAGGATGACGGCTTTGTCATCCCCAATGGTCATTGGTAAACGCAGCAGGGTGTTTTGCCAGACTTCGTTGCCAACAACAACAACAGTGACAACAACAACGACAACAAGGACACAGCCACCACAACCACCAACCCCTACATCATTGTACAAGGAGGAATGCAGCATTTTCCGGCAAAGTAAGAAAATCAACAGCAGCAACAACAACAGCAACAACAACAACATCATCAACATCCGCATCCACATCTGGAATGTGGTGAATGTGCGTACATTTTTTATTTTATTTTTCCTTTTTATTTTTTGCAGTCCAATGTGTCGAGTGTGGGCACACGCCGATACACGTGGCCGACCTGGCGTACCAGGAGTACCTCAATTTTTCAGTCACCGTAATCGTGTATGAGGAGGCAAGCGACGTTGATGAAGAGGAGGAGGAGGAGGAATAGGAGGAGGGCGCGTTGTTAATAGGTAAAAAAATCATTCACTACGACTACTACTACTATTACTACGAATACTATTATTAATATTATTTTTTCCCCGACAGTTCCGACATTTAGCCACCCCTGCAACCACCATCGGGCACCAGAGATGGTCGCTTCCGACAACAACAACAATAACAGCAACAACAACAACAATGTCAATGGCGGCGACGATGACGAAGATGACGACGATGCTGAGCAGTTCAGTGTGGAGTTGGCGCCCGTGGATGGTAAAAAAATACACATTCATTAATTCATTCATTAACTTACTTGCAAAAACTAATTTTCTTTTAAATTTTTCCCACACAGAGAAAGAAAACATCGGGGCACGTCCACGGCGGGTGTCATCACAAGCTGGAAGGTCTCCACTAGCTGACATTGTTGGACCTTCCAGCTCGAGCGCTTGTCGTCGTCGGCGCACCGAAATTTGGCGCCCATCACACATGTCCAGTGGTGGTGGTGGTGGTGGTGTTGAAGACAGCAGTGACAACGACGAAATCGCGCAGGCCATTCCAAGGTTGGCTCCAATACCCATTGTCATCACCCAGGGTGGCAATGGTGAATGTGGATAATGTGACAACTGAGGAAGGGTCTTTTTTGTGAATGATGTTACGCGTCATTCACAAATATGATAAAAAAGTGAGTGTGTGAGTGCCCAAAGGGGCTTTATTAGGGTGGTCCTTATAAGGACCGTTTTAAAAGAAAAGAAAAAAAAACCTGAAAATAAAACAAATTAATAAAAGTCGGGGTGGGGTTAAAATAAGAAGTCGGTATCAAAGTCTAGGGTAGAAGTAAAAATAAAAAAGTCGCTTCAGAGTCATGAGGGAAAAGTCCAAAAATAAATAAAAAAAGTCCCACTAAATAAAAAAGTCCCACTAAATAAGAAAAGTCTCACTAAATAAAAAAATACCCTTCCTACTCCCCCGAAGAACTCGTACACAAATTTATGACATCTTCATCGTCTTTGTTGTTGTTGTTGTCGTCTGTGGCATCGGTGGCATCATCATTATCATCATCAACCTCTTCGACCAACAACTCTTCGTGTAGCAGCCAACAAAAATTGACAATGCCATCATCATCATCAATAACATTGTTGTTGGCTGCTACAACCGTTGGTTTTGGCTGCTGTTGTTGTTGTTGTTGCTGCCGTTTTTCCTGTCGCTGCTGCAAACACCGTCGCTTTGTGAGTAGCCGATGCTGTCTCGCCCGTCGTTGTTGTTGTTGCGGCAACGACGACCTCGATGATGACGACGTCTGCATGGCTGCTTCAGTTTCCACGTTGTCCACGGAAATGGGTCCAACGTGGACCACCACGCAATCAGATGAAGATGATGATGGTGATGGTGAATGTGGCGGTGGCGGTGGTTGGTGTACTTTGGCAGTGACCACAATTTGATAACCGCCACATTCACTATTGCTGGAATCGACGACGGTTGACGCATCATCATCATCATCAACATCACTAATGGTGAAAATGATAACAGGGGCAGCAGGGGCGAACAGCGACTTCAGTGGCGGTGGCGGTGGCGGTGATGGCAATGATGGCAGCGGGAACAACATCAGCGAGTGGCGATGGCAACGGCGATGGCGGCTGCTGCTGAGGCAACAACCGCAGTGGCGACTACAACGGTGGCTGCGGCTGTTGTTGTTGTTGCAGTTGTGGCAACAACGGTGGTGGTGACGGTGACAGTGACCACAACAATTGCGGTGACCGGGGTTGCACACCCACCACTGTCGAAGACGACGACAACGATGAAGGTGCTGGTGATGGTGGTGGTACCAATGATGACGACGTCCGAGGCCGCAGTGACAGTGTCATCATTGATGTCGACGCTGATGACGGGTGTGTTTGCGGTCATCCAAGGGGGCAACGTGGACCCGCAGCAGCGTGAACTCCGTGCCCCGGCAAGTTACGACGTGGTTGTCCAAAATGAAGGGCGCTGCAAACATAACCGCCGTTAGCACAGAGGTCAGCACACCCGTCACACGCACAGTCTCGAGTCGGGTTCATATCACACACGAAAATTAAAACAAAATTGGAAAAAATTACACGAAAAAATGACAGCAAGCAAGGAAGAAAAACACATTGACGGAGCTGAACTATGTTAGCGAATGATTTAATTTGGGAATAAAATGCCAAAAACCTATCTCAGGGAATTACCCAAACATTCTGATAGTCGCCGTCGTCGTCGCCTTATCGTAATCCCGAACGTATTCTTTTATAGACGAACAAAAAGACAACTGCAACAACAACAATAACAACAACAACAATGGCAACGATAGGCGATGTTGCGGGTAGTAAAAAATAAAACAGTTTTTTGTTTTTTTTCGTTTGTTATTTCACGGCATTCGTATCACCCTGATCGTGTATGGTGAAAAAGAATATCACCCAAACTACACCAATACATCGCACGTCCGAAATAATTAAAATAACTTTTGTCAACTTTTTTTCACAAAAAATTTTCAGTCCAAAAAATATTTTTTCACTCCGGAAAAAAAATTTTTTCTCGCTCACTACAAACGCGCATCACAAAAATATTTTCACACCTGAAAAAAAATTTTTTCCTGAAAAAAAAATTTCACCCGGGAAAAAAATTCAACCAACTAACGCCCGATGACGAGAAAATTCTTCGATGATCGGATTGAAATTTACCGCCACTAGGCTCTTCGGGTCAACGGTAAAAGGATAACATTTCTTCGGACTAACACACTTGTGGAGTGGGGAAAATGGACGGACTTTTACCATTGACAGGTGGCTCCAGTCAACGGTAAAGAAATTGTCCTCAAGGTGCCCACTTACTACTAGTGGATAAGCACAAAGAGTTTACTCTGAATGTCAGCGCAATGTTTGATTATACGCCGGTAAAAATTCAGCATTCCGAGAAAGTGCCTAAGGTCATGAATGGTTTTGGGAAGTGGGAAATTGAGTACAGCTTGGACATGTTCAGGGATAGGTCTGATACCTGCGCTGTTGACTCGATGGCCAAGGAAGGTGAGTTCTTCATGTTCATGTTCGGATTTGTTACTGTTGATAGTGAGGCCAGCGTTGTAAATACGCCAAATGACCTCGGTAACACGCTCTTCGAGCTCATCAGTTGGATGTCATCAATGTACTTGTAAGCATAGTCGATGTCTCGCAATAACCCATCAATGTACCGTTGGAAGGTTTGGGCAGCATTTTGAAGTCCGAAGGGAATGTAGGAAATTTGTAGAGACCAAAGGGGGTTATTACAGCTGTTTTGGGAATGTGTTCTTTGGTCATGGGAACTTGGTTAAACGCCTGCACGAGATCTAATTTAGTGAATATTTTGGCACCAGCTAGTCTAGCGTGGAAATCCAAAATATTCGGGACAGTGTATTTGTCAGGGATAGTTTGTGCGTTGAGTGCTCTGTAGTCACCAAGCATGCGCCATGTTTTGTCAGGCTTCATGTGCATGTGCAAGGGAGATGACCAGGCATTTTTGGAGGGTCCGCAATCACCACGTTTGAGCATGGTCTTAAATGAAAGGCGGGCTGCCTTTAACTTCTTGGGATGTAGACGACGGGCACAGCAAAACACTGGTCGATCCACAGTTTCAATATTGTGGGTGACTTTGGTTAGGGAAATCTTCGGGTGTATGCCTTCTTTACCGGTTATGCCGGGAAATTTATCGAGGATTTTTTGGAATCGACTATTGGAGTTGTCAATGGTTAGGCAAATTTCTGGGGGATAGTCGATAGGGCGAGGTTTACCTACTACGGCTAGTCAAGTGGTCTAATCAAGGAGGTGCTTTTCGCTGACATCGGGAAGCAGTTGGTAGTGGCTAAGGAGGTCTGCTCCGATAATGGGATCAGCGATATCGGCAATGATAATGGCCCACTTGAATTTGCGTCAAAGGCCGAAATCTACCTGCACCAGCTTAACTCTGTAAGTACTAATTGTAGTTTGGTTTGCAGGGTAGATTTGGAGCTTAGTGTTGACACAGTATTAGCTACTTGGATTGGCAAGTGGCCAGAGATTGCCAAATAGAGCTGAGATTTGCTGGTATTGCCAATGG
The DNA here is from genome assembly GCA_011428145.1 of Ericerus pela. NCBI lineage: Eukaryota > Metazoa > Arthropoda > Insecta > Hemiptera > Coccidae > Ericerus > Ericerus pela. The sequence goes on along the minus strand of WOFM01000548.1, from coordinate 1,066,419 downwards.
TGCGAGCAAGATTCTCGATCTGCTGCAGCTAGAGGCACACATTCTCAGCGTTAAAAGGTGGAAGGCCAGTGAGTAACTGGGGAGGATGGGCTTGTGTGGAGGACGTGGTGGTACAGCCAATCACAGCAGAATTTACTTCACGCCAGTGCGATTGCCTATTGAGGATAGGTGAGAGCCTCAGCATGGAGCTGTCAACTGGCTGGTGCTGGTTGACCAAAAGCTCTTTGCTCGGTTGGTAGCTGTCGAGGAATGGGCCTAAGTTGACAAGGATAGAGGACTGCGGGATTGCCGGGTTTGTTGGTACATTCGACAAACGCGTACTGGAATGTGGCATTGAGTGGATGGCAGTCGGAGGGCTGGTCTGGTTCTCCATCCTAGAGGGAGGATTGCTGACTGGTGCCTTCGCAAGCGTCAGTGGTAGAACCAAGTTGTCGAGGGACAACGGACCTAGTTTAGAGGCTGTGGTAGCAGTTGGGACAAGAGGTTAAGTTTGCACTTTCCTCGTCGGCAGCTGAGTGCCGACTGTTCAAATTTCAAAAGGATGGCTGGTCAGTACTTGCGTACTGACGTCGAGCCTGAGAAGAGGAGAGGGAAACGTGTAAAAACAGGGAAATTGAAAGGGAAGGAGAAGGAGAACCTTCTCTGTTAGCTGTCAAAGGCCAACTGATTAACTTCTTCGATTGTTGGCGGGTATGTCAACATTTGAAGAAGGGCGTGGTTTAGGCCAATCAGCTGTTGAAAGTTGATTGGTTGTTGTTTCCAAGCTAGTTTGAAGCAGTTGGAAAGAAGGTGACAGTTCCTTCCCCCATTGATGGTGAAACGTCAACAACAAAAACAATATACTTACCACGTCGAGGTCACCACTTGTGGGTGTGTGTATATGTATGTACACGACACCACACAAGCACCAATGAGAGTCAGTTGCGTGTTCGCTGAAGAGTGTGTGGGCTGAGCCCAATATACAAGTTTAGCTGTACAGACAAAATATACAGCCGTGAGCGCAAAAACATAGTTTGTGGATTTTACTCCACTGGCCCACTAGGTGGTCGACGAGTGTGTAGTACACACTCGTTCGTCAAAGACCACCCGTCGCCACAATAATATTTGAAAGTAGTATAAGGATGAGATACTCTTCGAAGTTCTGGAATCTGTCTTACTTGGTAACTCAAAACTTCATCTTTTTTTTTGGTTTAAGATTTTGATTAGAATTTGATGAGATTTAAAAAATACTGGTCTTCTTGACAACTGTTTTTATTTTGGATGAATCCATTCCCCTTGGGAAACCACAAAGATTTGTAGGAGATTATAATTTTCTTAATCAAAATGAACTTTGTAATCATTCCCTCAAATTGTAAAGGATTACTAGTGACAACAGATATGTCACATAGAAACATAGGCGGATTTTGCAAAGTTGAAAGGGGTGCGTTGGCTCCTCATGAATTCATCTTTCCCCTTCTGAGAAAGTTTCAAAACAAAAGTCTCTGATCTTCCTTTCTCTATTCTCCATAGCAATCTCCATGCAGGGTGCCCATAAAGAATTGAAATAGTACAAATATTTGTATCTGAATATCCAACTGTAGATTTGTTTGACACCAAGGAAAGCTATTCCACTAAATTTGAATTTTTTTCCTCTCTTCATTTGGTGCTTTCATCTTGCAAGAGTGGAATAATACTCTTTAGTGTCAACGCAGGGTGTTGACATTCCTATGTAAATAAAACAAACCTAGTATTGTTGAACCATTACTGATTAGTTCTTCAATTCCTCTGATAAGTTTCTTATCACCCATAGGTTGTAATTTTTTTTTGTTACCTGTTCATTTTTTATTTGATGTTTCATTTATCAAAGCTATCATTCAGTAATATTACTTGAGTTAAATTGCTGATGAATTGAGCAAAAAGTGTTTTTTTATATCTTCAAAAATTTAATCAAACCAAAACATTGCAGACAGTTCAAAAAATTTTTTCTTTTGCACATTCCAAGAAATTTTATGAAAATCTGCCTATGCATTGTAATGGTCACTCGGTTGATGATACTTTTAGAAAAACCATGGGTTATATTTGCTTTAGATTGATTAACAGCCTCTAAATCTGCTAGGGAATGCAAATGTGATCTAAGGATCTGAAAATATGAACACATATTTTTTAATGGTTGATGTGAAGATTTTGTTAATACCACTCAAGGAGAGCTAGCCCCTTCAGGTATAATATGAATTATGGTATGCTGTTCATGTACTTTTACAACAATATTTTTTGCTTGTAGGGCAGCCTAGTATTTCTATTATCCATCATTGTGATTTTACAATTCTATACTATAATAGGACTAATAATTGTATGATGGTACTATGTGTGTATGTGGGTGTGTGTGTGTATGTGTGTATATGAATGCGTTGCGATGAACTGGACCGACGATGTTGCTGAAAATTACGACATAGAGGTATTTGGGTATGAAAAAATGATTTACATAGGTCTCGAGTTTGAGAAAATTTGTTGAACAGATTTATGAGCATCTCAGTCTACCCATTGGCAGCAAGTGATAACAATGAAAGTTAAAAAATTGATTAACCCTAAAAGTAACGAATAAGAAAGGTTTTATTAGCGAATTTTGTTAGGCCTAAACTGTATATAATTATTATTTTTCTCATATTATAACGCGATACGTGGTAGAATACACCTTTTGGATGTTAAACTCAAATTTTAGGTACATGTTCGAATGAAACAATTGTTGGAAAATTTGAGGACCCAAAAAAAAAGTTCAAATAAGAAGAAAGGTCTAACATAGAGAATTGGACATAAAACAGGCGGAAAATTTTTTTGTTTGAGTTGCGACCTAAATCTTGGCCTCCCCTTCGAGAAAATCATATAATCTGGCCAGATGGCTTGGACTGAAGTATATTTAGAGATCACGAAATTAAATAAAAAAAAGAATTAGGTAGGCAGTGAGAAAAATAATTAAGGAGTGAGACGAAGAAATTAAGAAGTGACTAAAAGTTATCAAGGTGCGAGAAAAAAAAATAAAGAGAGCAAAAAAAGTAAGAGTTCTGACATTGACCACTTTTATCATCCCCATTCTATAGGTACCTATCCGTCAAAAATACAGCATTTCGTACATTTATATTGTTACAAAAAATACACTATCGCAGGGTAGGCCATAATAAAATAAATTCCTTGATCGTTGCACCCCTCTGTTGGCTAATGAAACATACCTGTTCGAATCAAACTCTAATTCACTAATATAAATTGAACAAAAAACACTTCCCACTGTTGTTCAATTTCTGCACCATTGATGGTTTGTACTTGTGAATGTGAATTTCATTTATCTCAAGAAAATTATACCACGTAGGTATTAGGTTGATGTTACAATTCAGAGTTCGACGCCAACTGTTCAGCTTGACACTGTATTTCACCTGATAGGTATAACATAAAAACATTCAGTTTAGTTCGTTCAAACAGTTTTTCCATTAAATTGTACGATGAAATTTTGAGCACCGATGTACCTATTACAAACATTGTATCGCGTTCCATTTTTTTTTTTTTTTTTTGCAAAAAACACATTTTTAGTAATCTTTACACTGGTGTTTTCCTGCTGCTGTTCAAGTATTTATGACATTACCATTTGCTTCCACTCACAAATCAAACTGTAAGATTTATGGGGCGTCTTCAGTTCAGTCAGAGCGTGAACATTATGAATCATCGCAAGAACTTACTATCTATTTTCTTCTTCTACTAAATATGCTTTTGCCAGTATGATGTTCAAAAACTATATGGCAGCTAAACTCCATTAGAAAAAGTGAATTTTCAAAGATATGAGTTGAAATAATCGTAGCATATAATTATGTAGGCACCTACTGATTAATAAAAATTCTTTAAAATTTATTGCTTCTGCACCATTTTTACGGATTCAGCTTCCACCCCAAGTTTAAAGTTTAGCTTCTACCTTTGTTTTGATGGATAGTCAAAAGAACATCCAGAACCCATAGGACTAGAAAATAAAATCACTAAAAAGTAGAAGAAATAGTACTCACCATACTTTGGGGGTGAGACTGAACACCCCGGACCATATTGTCAGCTATCCTACCCTAGTCTGTGAAGATACAAAAATTTTTGTGAAGTGAAAGTTGGAATAATCGTTGCCTTCTATCTTTCTTTATAAATATCCCATTCTCCTATAACAATTTGTATCAGACATATGGTTGATGGGAGATCTTTTCAATCTCATACTGATTCTGGGGCTAGTTTGAACACACCTTGAGATAACGTATTTTGATTTTTGTTTTTTTTGTTTTTTTTTTATTTTTTTGATGAAACAATAGTAGACTACTTACATAAGGAGTCTTTATACCAAATTTCAGCTAAATTGATTCGATACTTTTAGAGAAAAAGGAAATGTGAGATAAAATGAGCTAATTTGCAGCGAACTATCCATTTTTGATAAAAAAACAATTTTCAAAATGTATACTGTATATATTCAGAATCTGTTTAAACTAGTTCCAGAATATCATTGAGAGATTGAACCACTTCCTATTCTCTGAAGTTCAAACTAAGTGCTAATAACCAAAAATTCCAAATTCAATCTCGTCCCATTCAGTTTTTATTTATTATCTTAGCCTTGAGATAAAAATTTTGTAATTAAAAGAGGAGGTACCTAGCTATCGATCAATACGATACCATGAAAATAATGATGAAATAATAAAAACAACTTTTTGTTCAAAGTTTAAAACTGGTATTCTTTTCTTCATATTTCGTATCATTTAAATGTTTTTTTTTTTTTTTTTTTTTTTTTTTTTTTGTAACAAAAATGAGAGACTTTTCCCATATTGCCATGTGGGTGCATATGAAAATAGTTCAAGTTGAATGTGAATTTTATTTTTTTTGCATTCTGTTTTGTTTTATACATCCCAGTAACTTAACTGATAGAATGAAAAAATTGTATAAAATAAATAAAATTAAAATGGGAAAAAATTCTGTGAAATTTGGTACTGAACATGGAATTTGATCCTTATAAGGCTAGCATTCAGTGCAGCGCTATGGCTACATCTGTTGGAGAGCGAGACATTTTTAATATACGTATATTGGGAAGTACAGAACAAGAGTATGGCTCTGGTAGTAGAAATTAAAAGTGCTGAAAAGGTGATCATAAACGTTTGATAACTGTTTTTAAGCACAAAACGGGCATTTTTGAAACAAAATATTCAATGTGAGAAGTGACATTTTAGATGATTAAAACAAGATTTTGTTTTATTATTGTTACTAGTATATGATAAAATTAACAATTGTATAAAAAATAACTCCAGAAAGAAAATATGAATGCTTCTTTCTTTATGAAAAATAGCATGTAAAAATATGTAAACAATCTCCATGAATACTCTTTGTTTATAATGAAACAAGCTGGCAAAATGAAAGAGAACTCAAGACTGATTTTTTATTTTTTCCTTTACAATATTTTTAAGATCTTTGGGAATTCAAATTTGTTTTCAAATATAGGGGAATGTGTAAATGATGTCTAGGCAAATGACCACACATCTGGTTTCAGAAAGACACCCTAAACAGATGAAGCATACGGTTCACTGTTTCTTTTCCTCTCTCACTTGTCTTCGTCTTAAAACCATTTACTACGTTAACATCCTCCCCCTCTTGTGAGGGAGACGAGCAACAATTATAAAACCGAAATACATTGATATACGTACATTAAATTAGTAAGTACAAATAAAATGTTGAATAAGTCGATTAATAATGAAAATTACCTGTAAGTGTCAGTACTGTCATACCAAATTATTTACTCTTGTTTGTAGTTATATTAGCAGGTTTTTGTTTTTTTTTTTTGAAAATTACTTATGACAACCTTTATTTTTAAATTTTTGTTTATATATTCCCCACTCATTATTATTGGCACTAACAATCAGACAGTTTTTTGTTGAGGCATTCTTATTGCCTACCTGCTTCATTTAGGTTTCATCTTTATTTTATATTATGATGGCCCTTTCTTGGAAAGTGCCTTCCAAGACATAGTGGTACGTACCATAATTTTAAGTGGGTATATAAAATAATAGCCATCTGCCTTAGTACATAAATATTTATTCTGTAATGAGTACTTGATTTTATTTTCATATTCAGATTGTTAAAATTCATTTAACACATTTTTAGTCCATGAATCTATTGGATTGAATTAATTACTATCCTTCAGTTGAGTCTCATAAGTTCATAGCCATTCATTGTGTGGACTCTGAAAAAACAACAAATTTTTTATTTGAAATGCTAATGATTTATTGCTCATCTACTATAGGTAGATAGACAATTTTTGATATAGGACATTTGAATTCACCAATTTGATCTTGTCCTCTTTTCATATGAATTGTTACCACTCTGACAACATTATCTTTCCCTTGATGTACCTGAGTAATATTTCCCAATGGCCATTTTGTGGGGGGAGTATTATCATCCTTTACAATTACAATATCTCCAACCTTCACATTATTTTTTGATGTTTTCCATTTTGATCGTTGTTGCAATGTATTCAAGTATTCCAATCTCCATCTCTTCCAGAACTCTTGCACTCTCTTAGTTACCAGCTCGTAATATTTTAATCTATTAGCTGGAACTTGGGAAAAGTCAGGGATAGGAAGAGATGTGAGAGGCCCACCAATTAAAAAATGGCCTGGTGTCAATGCTCCAATCTCATTTGGATCATTTGATTCAAGAATTAGTGGTCTTGAATTGAGACAGGCTTCAATTTGAATTAGAAGAGTCTCAAATTGTTCATAGGTAAATTTAGACTCCCCTACCACCACCTTTAAAAGCCTTTTAACTGACTTCACTCCTGCCTCCCATAATACAACAAATGAAGGTCCATGAGGGGGAATGAATTTAATTGAAAACCTCTCTCCAGAGCATACTTATTTATCTGTTTTGAGTACTACATTGATAATTTATTTTTTGTACCCAAAAAGGTTAAAGGTTGTTCCATTGTCCGATCAAATTTCTGAAGGTATTTCTCATCGCCCAACAAATCTATTTAATGCAGCAAGGAATGCCTCTGTGTCAAATCAGATACTAATTCTAAATGGATAGCCTTGGTTGAGAGGCAAACAAAAATTGCTATGTATACTGGAAAGGGAATCATTTTCCCTCTACTACCTCTAATTAATTGAACAGGTCCTGCATAATCTACACCAATAAACTGAAATACTTTTCCAGGAATTATCCAAGTTTTAGGTAAAGCAGCCATTAAACTGGATTTCATGTCAGCCTTTAGATGTATGCATTTGATACATTTAAGTAAACAATATTGGATCATAGAATTTTGTCTGAGTATCCAAAATTACCTTCATAATACTGAGCATAGTAATGTAGGCCTTGCATGAAAATGTTTCTGATGTACATTCCAAATAAGGAGAATTGTAAAAGTGTGATTTGTGAAAAGTACAATAGGAAATTATTGATTGTGATTCAAATCTGCATTTTGGAGGGATCCTCCAACACGAATTATTCCTTATGCATCTAAAAATAGTGCCAATGAAAGTAGAGCTCTTGGGATCTAGGGATTTTTCATTTGATAAACATTTTAATTCACAGTGGAAACATTCTTTTTGTACTAATTTAATGAGTACAAAACATGTTTGTTACATTTCAACATGAGATAGAGGCCCTGATAAGGGTGGTCCAAACCAGTGTAAGTTCCATATAAATTGTACGCACCAAACTTGCTATATGGAGCATATGATTGTAGTCAGAAAAGTGTTCAAAGAACTTACTTTTAATTATAGTGCTAACAAAATATTTTCGAGATTGTCAAAGTTCAAGTGGTTGTACCTTACCAGGTTTAAATTGAATATCTGAGGTAAAAGGTTGATTATGTTGATATAGAAATTCAGGTCCATTCCATCACATTTTATTATTTGAAATTTGATTAGTATATACCCCTCTGGACAAGCAATCTGTAGGATTCTCATGTGTGTTTACATAATCCCATGTTGCATTACTCTTCCTCTCCTAAATTTTCTTTACCCAGTTAGCCACAAATGGTTGCCAGCATGTATAAGGAGAGGCTATCCAACAAAGGGTAATTTGACTGTCACACCAAAGAAGAATTCATGCATTTGAGACAGTGTCTGATAGATGCCTTGTTACTGTATCAATAAATTTACTTAATAATTGAGCACCAAATAATTTAAACCTGGCTATAGAAATTTCTTTCAAAGGTGCCACGCTTGTTTTTGAACACAGTAGCCTCACAATAGTTGAATTCTTAGATACTGATCTTACATAAATAACTCCACCATAAGCATGTTTAGAAGCATTACAGAATCCATGTAATTCAAGGAAACAAGCTGGCAAAATGAAAAAGAACTCAAGATAGATTTTTTATTTTTTCCTTCACAATATTTTCAAGATCTTCAGGAATTCAAATTTGTTTACAAATATAAGGGAATGTGTGAAGTATCGATATCTAGGCAAATGACCACACATCTGGTTTCAGAAAGACACTCTAAATAGATGAAACGTACGTTTCACTGTTGTTTTTCCTTTCTCACTTGTCTTTTCCTTAAAACCATTTACTATGTTAAATCCTTTTTAGAAGTGATAGTACTTGATAAGAACTAGCGCTCCACCATCATTGGACATCCCAGTTGCTAGCCTGCATTCATATGAGAAGAGTAGAGATGTGATAACATGGTTTTGCCCAACTCGGTTACAAAAAGAAACTACGCCATTTTAAATATGGTGGTGTTACTTTATAAAAACACTTAAATCATCAAAATTTGTCTTAGATGTCGGGTATAATATCAGACTTTTGGATTCAGGCTTATAGATCAGTTATCTCCTCTAGAGAGAAGTTCCATATAGATGTAGCAACCTTCTAGTCTTATTATTTCTTCCAAATTAAAAATTTGAATTATGCTTAAAACTAATGAAAACTCCTAGATTTAAGATTTCTGAACCTGAGGGCTAAGGGCTGCTGGAGACCGCTATACAGTACTTGAAAAGTTTTTTTCTGCGCTTGCTTGCATACCATCTACTGCTCAAATAAAAAATTATATAAAATATTCCGCCTAATGTGTTACAAATTAACTTGGCAAGATTTGCGCATCACAAACAAATCCCAGAACAATAACTGAAAGGAAGTCTTTTACCTGAAATAACCCTACCCCACTCAAAAAAATGTACTTGACCCTCATCACACATCTTAGAAGTGAACCTTTGTACTTTAGTAAACAAATTAGAGGAAGTAGAACCGAATAAAATGGTAAAAAATGTTAAAATGGTAAAAAATTTTCTCTCGCAACCCTATTTGGGTCTAATGTTATAAAATGAGTGGTTAAATCTAAAAATTGCCAGAAAATTTAAACTCTGTACCTCAAAAAATATGGTACTGCTCAATTTTTTAATTAAAAATTATCCTAACCTCTTTTTGGGTTCACAGGGAGCCTAGTGAGTAGTTTGAGGAATTATTTTTGCTGGTCCACATAACAGGTTTTAAGTTAATTCGGATGTCCGTAGCTTCCCCTAGAGAGAAGTTATGGATTTTGACCCTTGCACCTCCAACACATTTTTTGAAGAATTGTTTTCACATAAATAAATCGTCCTTCATGATATTAGTATACCCTCCAACTACATTCTTCTACATCACCACCTTTTCAAGATATGAGTCAAAATTAAACTAAATAATAATAACTACCGAACAAATAGATCAGTTAGAGTCAAAATTTATAGGTCAATTCCTTATGATAGAGGTCAAATATGTAGAAAATTTCATGACTATTAAATAAAAATTACATCCTGTATCGTTTTAACAACAATGGTACCTATTACATAGAATACATATGCCAATACACCCATACATACAGATTAAATGCGATAAGAAAACTCAGCTTTTGTTACATGATGTTACAATGTAATTTGAAGTTTCCTGACAACCTGGGGGCAACATCTGATAAGGTAATACCATTACCTTAGTAGTATGGAAGATTTTCGATTATTAAAAGGCGTATTTTGTGACAGGATAATATATTCGCTTGCATTCAGACAGGTTTCCTATGTAGTTGTCTCCTCCTTGAGCTTAGCCTCTTTTATAAGAGAGAAAACTGAGAAATTCCTTCTATTAGTTGATCGCCTAGATAAGGAGAATCCAAGGAACCCAATTTTTCCAAAAATAAAATCATAACTTATTATGGATTACCTTCAAAGTCTTATAATTTATTATCAAATAATAACGAAACTATACCTATGTAATTGGCTGATTATGCTCCCCCCCCAAATAAAAAACATAAAGAAATAATTAAATAAATAAATAAAAAATAAATAAATAACAAAAATAAAAACAAGATCAACAAAACTGTCAATGTTTTAGCACAAAAATAGAAGTTCAAAAAACAAGGAATTGCAAAACAAATTTATATATTGTTAATTTACTCCCAAGTTCGAAAAGTATTTCTATTGAGTAGGTATTGAAAAAGAAAAGAAAGAAAGAAAAACAGTGCTTATAGATATCTGGATGAATATATAATACTAATCTTAAATATATACTATATATACTACATAAATATATATATAAATGAAAATGTAAATGTTTGTTTGTTACTAACATAAGATCTTCGAAAGTTCTTCACCAATTGATTTGAAATTTTGAGGAATTATTTGTGTTGTCCCAAGGAAGGTTTTTAGCTAACTCGGAGGTATATAGCCTTCTTGATGGCCAAGTTATGAATGTTTGAACATTCGCTGATTGTAGGTTAATAATAAACGCATTTGTCAAGCAAAGCTGACACCGCGAGGAGCTAGATTTATATATATTATTGAGGCTTATTTGAAAAAATATTAGATTTTTAATAGAAAGTTTGGAAAATACAGTAAAATCTCATGATTTAGTTGCAAAAAAATTAATGCAGGAAAATATATGGGAAAAATAAAAACTCAGTATTTAGTTGAAAAAAGCAGAATAAATTTTTTTTAAATGTCTTATGAGGGAAAATTTGAGCATGACAAAAATTATGGTGTAATTAATAACTGGGTCCATTCTATAATATATTACCAAAAGTTTGGAACTTCCAGCATGTTTTTGGGCTTTGAATTTAGAAGGTGCACCACTAATGCTCTGAAGAGGCCATTCAATTTCCTAAGGCAGAACTCCCAAAAAAACATTTGTACTCAAAAATTTCCCAATTTCTAGTTGCAAACCTGACAAGACTTAGCTTAAAAAAGTAATATATGGGAAAATGTCTTAACCAGCAATGTCTTACTTGGAAAATTTTACATTGGTTTAATATGGAAAATTAAGGAAACGTCTTATGTGAGAATGTTCTAATGGGGTTTTACTGTATGTTTTCTTTCTAAAACCAAGCTAAATCAACTTAAATGTATTATGAAGAAAGGAAGGTACATAATTTCTTATATTTAATGGGGATCTTGATTTTATTTTTCATCCATAAATTATTTTTTAAACATTTCCTTTGAAGAAAAAGTTTAGCAAGGATCCTAAAACATATTATGTGAAGTTATATTTATAAACGAGACATTTCACTGATATACCAGGAACATTTCTAAACCAATTGACATGACTGCATTAATTTTATTGGCAAACTGAAACAGAACAGTATGCTTCATTAATAATATATATTAATAATTGAGAAGCATGATGAAAACATAATAACTCTGTGATCTATTTATTTCCGTATTGGAAACTGTCGGTACATTATTTAATTGTTCATTCACTAGTTGGTAACACTGTATCGTCATTCTCCAGTTCCTATTCAGTTGCGTTGTCTGTCTGTTCAGTTCGTGAGTTATGTCCGTACATGTTATTATCTCTCTCTTAATTAAATTCTTTTATTAGTGAGGTACTTGTGTTTTTCTCTTTCAATTATTCTCCGGTGTTAAATTAATTGTTTGTCTACCTCGTACTTCAACGGACTTCAAGCCCCCAGAGTCCAACATGGTGGAGGTGCCGGGTACCTCGCAAAAAATGAAGTCAACAGTTCCAGAGGTAAAAATGTGATGGTACTCAAATTCTGTAAGTATGGTGTAGGCGTAAAAAAGAAGATGGGTATGTGAAATTTATTTATTTATTAATAGTGTTTGTAATGGTGTACGTAATTTGAAATAGTGGTGTGATAATTAAGTGGTGATATAATAGTTAATTAAGTGGCGTGATTTAAAGGCTGTCAACAGCAAGGTATGAGGCGCGTAATATTTCTTTGGTGTGGTGTGTAATTTTATTGTCTGGCGTGTAAGTTGTTCATTGTGTGGCATGAAATTTTGATTGTATGATGTGTAATTTTAATTGTGTGATGCGTAATTTTTAATTAGTGATATGTGGCGTAAATTTATTTATTTTTTTTATCAAATGACAGATAACGAAATAACAGGCGTAAATTAGAAAGTGCACTGTAATTGATCGATCTTTTTTATTTGGTATTTAAATGGGATAAACGAAGATGGCGTAAAGTCTAGTCATTTTATTTATTTAAGTCGTCAGTCTTTATTGGAAACGGGGAAAATGAAGATGTAATAGCGATCTTTTTAATTTGGAGTATAAAAAAAACAGGTGTATAACAATGGTTAAAGGGTGAGATGATATGTATATGTATTTATTAGAAGAGGTGAGCGGAGAATTGGCGGTAAACTGGTGTAAAAACCCTTCAGTTAAAATGGCGATCATTTTTTTTTATTTTGTCTCACTCTACTCAAAATAGTCAAACGGAGAAGAAGGAAGATTGAAAGAGGAGAATAAAAAAACATATATATATAATTGTGCGGCGTGATACTGGTTGTCGTTAGTATACACGCACACACAATTATAAATGACGGAGAAACTTATTATTGTAGTTGTGCAAAACCAATAGTTGGCGGTCGGTGAAACATATGTGTATTTTATTTTATTTGTGTGTTAGTATTGGTGAGGCAGTTGACGGAGAAGACAGAAACGTAATAGTAGACGGTGACAAGGTGAATTATATAGATAGGAGAATGGGGAATTATATGTACACACACACACAAATATATATAGGAGTTTATCTGGTGAAACGTATATTGCGTGTCAATGAATAAGTTAGTTCCGTTCATTGTTGGATATAGGCAAAATGCATGAACGTAATAATGTGGGAATTTTTATTGCCCCTTGATGAATAAATATATATATAGTAAATGGCGTATGAGTAATTATGGGAAACGGAGTAAAACTTAAACAAATGAAATAGAGATGGCCAATCAAAAGCTAAAGTTGTGATCGAACTATTTTCTCAATGATTTTTATTGGTGATCTATTATTTGGAGGTAATTGATGACACATATATTGCTATATTGGGGATTGCTCATTTCTAGGCTCATATTATTACGCATTTAGTCATTCACTGTCAGTTGTTAGTTTGGCAAACATCATATTTTTGACCTGTTAATTGTGTTCAGTCGGTGTTAGTGCATATTTTATTATTGTTAATGAGCTTTAATGCAAAAACCTTCAAACTTTTACTCATTTTCGTCTTTTATTTCGAATTTTGTTCTCGCCTTTTCTGTTCATTCATAATTATTTCGCGTATTTTATTAACTGTTTCGTGTTCTTTTTCGTATTTTTCTTGTTGGCCAAATATTTCGTCGTCAGTTTTAAAAGATTTTGGTTTGAATATAGGTAGTATCTAGCAGATTGGTGAGTCAGTAAATAGTTTTTCTTACTTTCTTTGGAATTTTGTCATGATAGACAATGATGTTTTTAAGGTTTGGTTCAGTTTTATTAATTATTATTTGAGCAAATGGTTTCGATCACGACTTCCGCTTTGATATCGATATGTATAATTATATAAGAGGAAATTTAAAAAGGACTTAAGAAAAAGGAATAAGTAAAAAGACTGGTGAAAAAGGATAATATAAATGATAATAATGGAATAAACGGAGAATAATATTACGAATATTCGTGCATAATTAAACATATATACATGTATAATATAATTAATGTTTTTTGAAGGGGTGAAATAATAATATTTTTATGTGCCTTAATAGGAAGCAATATATGTGATTTTTCTAAAACTCGAGTATAAATAAAATATCGATAGTTAGGGGACTGTCGTTATGGAAATTATTGGTTCCATTTTATCTGATTTAATTGGTTGCTCTTTTATAACGGAGAAAAATGGTGATGCGTAATTTGGTCTCCCCGATAAAATTGATAAACGGCAAAACAGAGAATATATTTATTTATTTATTTATTTTTATATTTATGTAATGGTACGGATCGAGTACTCAAATACCATTACGGCTCATATAAACGGAGTAGTGTGAAGGATATTGAATATTTTTTTTGGTGAATTTAAATATATACTAGAAGGAAAGTCTTTTTAAGTACTCAATCCACACGATCTTTGGTTGTGGGTTGGCTGTATGGAAGGACGTTGCGTTTGCGGATGGAAGTACAGTCAACTAACTGCCTTTGGAGGGTACATGTGTGTTCCATGTATCTAAAGGAGGTGGTGTTTCGGGCTGTGAGTGGCGAAGTTCATGACCCACAGTTCAGAAGCATGAGTCGTGCTCCTTTTTCTGTTAATTATTGACCTGGCATTGATTCACCCGACTAGAGCCTACCGGATTTATTATTTACCTAGAACCAAACCTTATCGCAATATTATATATTTCTACTTATTTTCTCGATATTTTCCTTTCTTTTATCAAATATTTTGTTACAATGAGCTTAATCATTTGTATATTTTACCTAGTAAAATGGTAATTGGTAGAAAGCCTAAAATTAAATCCGGGGAAAAATCAGGCACGCGAAGCCACAATCAAAGTGGCGGTCAAAATTCAAGCAACCGTAATGTTCACGAAAGTAATAATAGCAAATCTGATTGTGACGAGCCCTACATCTCTGAGAATGATATTGAAAATATATCGATAAGTGAGGATATGGAGGTTGATGTAGAGGTGGACTTAGAAACTGAAAAACGTCTTTTAGAGAATAAAAATAAAGGAACCACGGGTGAGATCTTACGATTCTTTCGAGGTCGCAATATATATATAAATTTTTCACAAATAACTTACTGAACGGAGGGAGTAATAATGTGACGTCACATTAATTAATGCGGTATAATGTATAATTATTCCTTCTAGTTAAAACAAAAGCACAATTGAAAGAGGCACCAGTGCGTAGACCAAAAGCTTCCACTGCAAATAAAGGGGAGACTCTTCGGAAGAAGCTTGATCAGTCTCTTAAGGCCAAGACCACAGTAACAAAAAGTTCTATTCCTAAACCTATCGCAAAACCTATACCTACTTCCCAAAATAAAATTCCAAAAATTTCAAAGCAAATGGTGAGCTAGGCAACCCAACATGCGCTGGCTGCCAAACCTACAAATGAGGAAGACATTCAGTCTACCCCAAAAGAGGCGAATGTTAGGAGTATTGCCATGGAGCTTGCAAAGGCGTTTCAGCAATCCATGAGACAGGAACAGGCGAGGGAAGCTAGGTTGAGGAATCCTGTTTTAATTCAGGAAATGCAAGATAGGATAGTGTTTTTAGAACTGAGTTGGGGAGTTATCCTGACCCTAATTTAACTAATCCTGGCAAAAATATTAATATTAATAATAATAATTTAGGTGAATTAATAAACGGCAAGAATACTGATAATAATATTAACATTTAGAATAATAATAATGAAAATGGAGCTAATAAAAATATGAAAATCTTAATTGATGCTCTTAAGGGTAAATCGAGTGGCAAAAGTGAAAAGAAAACGGAGATGTTATAACTTACTCAAAATATTCTATATGATTTATGGTTTGATTACCTGAAATCAGAACTGATTTCCAAGGATTTATTTAATTTAGTAGGAAATAAAACACGTGATGAAAATAGATATACTGAACAGGAGAAAGAAATTAGGTTAAATTTAATTAGGGATATAATCATAAATCATATCGATGACAACTATCATAAATTAATCATCAACGTTAAGGATCCGATAGAAATTTTAAAAGTTTTAAAAGAGTTTAAGCGATGTGAGATGCATAGGGCATCAGAGGCACTTCGCAAAGAATTAGCTCTTTTAAAATATAATCCTTCTAGGAAAAAGCCCTATCAGTTTTTCCAACGTTTTGACGAATTAATTAAGTCTTATGAAAATAATGAGGATAATGATGAATTAATGGAGAAAGAAAAACGGAGTTATTTTTATATGGCGGTGGCTAAAAGTTCTAATATGATAGAAACTATAAATTTTATTTCCAAACGAACTAATAATGTAGGCCTATCTATTGAAGAACTTAAATGTTTAATCCTACAGGCCGAGGCGAATAGACAGATGGAATGGCAAAACGAAGGTTCAAATAGGGGTTCGGCAGGACCAACGAGAGGCAATGTTGTTTTTACTAGACGATCACATGCGCAAACTGGTGTTATAAACAACAGTAGAATCAGTCCAGGGGCTAGATGTTTCAATTGCCAGGGTTATGGTCATTTGAGCAACACTTGTTCTAACCCAACAGTTGAAGGCCAAATGTGCTTCAACTGTGGAATTGTTACATCAACGCACAGTGCCACTTCTTGTCCTAAGTTAGGGAAGATGAGGCCTGTAATAGTCTCACAAAATGATAGGTACAGGCGCACATTTTATAATAGTTGTAGACCAAATAGGTGCATGTCTTATCGAGGGCGTAGCTCGTATCGTGGTGTAGCACCACCTAGAGGCGGATTTGTTAATCCACAACCTAATCTACCGACTGGAGGAGTAGCTAAACCTTATAGAGGAACACCCTCAAACAGGCGTGGAAGGGGTGGCAAAAGTAAAATGGTGGATAGAAAGGTGAAGGACACTAAAATTACTGATGATCAAACAGCGGCTAAATATGTGTTGGTCGAAGTTAAAAATTTTAAGGCTGAACAGGTGAAAAATGACTCGACTTTAGATAATATTGAAGTGGATGTTCAATTTGACATTCCTCAATCGTCTGGTATTTCGCAACATACGTATGTGACCTCTGATTGGGAGGAATGCCTCAATATTCCTTTGCCTCCTAGCCCCTCACCTTATTTGACCATTCAAAACTTGGAGCAATCTTCAGCTTTGATGGTCACTTCTGAGGAGGAGACCCTGTTGGATCTGGATGACGCTGATAATTCGACGTCGTCTCAGAATAATCCTTCAGGTAAACCTGTGTATAAAGTATCGTTTTTGTCGGATAGTGGGGCAACTCAACACATCATTTCCAGTCCTGTCCCACTTGTTAATAAAAAACCCCATAATGAAAAAGTGCTTAGTGCCCATGTAGACTCGACGTTGTCCTGTGAGTTAACTGGTGACTTACTTACTCGAGATTTACTTGGTAATAAAGTTAGGTTTAATAATGTTAGGTGTTGTCCTCAGTTGTCTGAAAATTTGTTTTCAGTACGAAAATTTCTAGATCTAGGTTTTACTGTAATTTTAAATCATCAAAACATTCGAGTGGTAAACAGTGATCAGACGGTGACATATTTTTCTGGAGAATATAAAAAACCATTTTGGCATATGGAACTGGTGACTGATCTTACTAATGACAGTATAGATTATGAGACACTGGCATTATCTCGTCACTTGCATTTGAATTCTGCTCATGTTACTGACGTCATACCTGCAAACAATTTGGAGGGAGAAGAGGAAGAAACAGGTGATAATATAGGTAATGGAGAAAGAGAGAATTGTTCGCCGGTACAAGCGTCAGATAACATTGGTGGAATACATATAGGTAATAATGATAATATAAACAACAATGATAATAATAACAGTAAAACCGAACAAAATAAACCGGAGAATAATAATAATGATAATAATGATAATAATATAGATGATAATGATAATTTAGAAAAGTTCAAAACGGAGGGAGTAAATGATAATAATAAAGGCGAAAGTATGATTGACAATGAAAACCTAGAGAATGATCAAAAGGTAATTAATATTGAGGAAATTCCCGAACCTATGATATTAGACATTACCAAAGTGAATAAGTCTACACCCCTAGAACTGCACTGGCACTACAAGTTAGGCTATGTGTCAGAAAAATATTTAAAGAAATTGGCGCAAACTAAACCGGAGTTAAAAGGAGTTAAATTTACGGGAATAATAAAAGACTGTGAAATATGTGCAGTCTCTAACCTCACAAAATTACCCTTTAATCAACCAAGGTGGAGAGCTGAGCACCCACTACAAATGATTCATTCTGACGTAATGGGTCCTATATCACCCACTACATTCCCAGATAAACGAAGATTTATAGTAATATTTATTGATGACTATTCTAGGTATGCACAAGCATATACTATGACACAAAAGTCTGAAGTTGGCGAATGTTTAGAAACATTTATACGGAGCACTAGAAATTTATTAGGGAAAGATGTTAAGGTGTGTTATTTGAGATCTGATCAAGGAACGGAGTTTACAGGAGGATATACAAAACAGGTGTTAGAAAAGGAAAATATCGATCTCCAATTAGCACCACCTGATACACCCCAACATAACGGAGTGGCTGAAAGGTTCAATAATACCATCTAAAGCAGAGTAAGAGCTTTAATGGCAGATTCAGGGTTACCAAAGAGTATGTGGGATTTAGCTGTTAAAGCAGCAGTTTACGTGTACAATCGTACCCCACACAAATCAATAAATTATGATATACCTTTGACTAAATTTGCACCAAGTGTACCATGTCATTTTAATCAATTACGGAGATTTGGTTGTTTGGCATATTCGAAGGTTAAAAGAAAACCGGAGACTAAATTCTCAGGACTGGGAATCTGTACTGTAATGGTTGGATATACCCGATCTGGTTATTTATTATGGTGTCCAGAAACTAAATCCTTAATTGAGTCAAGAGATGTAAGATTTAATGAGAAACTGGTGTATAGGAGTAAATATAAACAACAGGAGAGAATTGAAAAAGAAGATATTAATTGGTTTAATGATTTTAATAATAAGAATGAAATGGAGAATGAAACGGAGGATAAACAGAAGGAAAGTAAAGGAGTAAAAAGGAGAAAGTCAAAGCGATTAACAGGAGAAAAGAGACAAAAGGTCGAAGCTTTTAATATTGAAGATCCTAAATGGATCGAAGCTGAAAACCTAGATGAAGTTCTAGACGAGTTTGTTTATACGGCTATGGCTGAAGTGAATGAGGACCCCAAAACATATTTGGAGGCAATTAACTCATTTGCTAGCCTACAATGGAGAAAAGCCATTCAAGACAAAATTAACTCGCTCCAAGAACACGATGTATGGACTATAGTTGATAGACCATTAGTTGATGAGAACGGAGAGAAACCAAATATAATAGATTCGAGGTGGTTATTTAAGGTTAAACCGGAGCCAACAGGAGATGTGAGATATAAAGCAAGACTGGTGGGAAGAGGATTTAAGGATAAGGTAGAATACAGTTTACTGGAAATATATGCTCCAGTAACACCATTGGAGACTGTACATAATTTATAAGCGATAGTAAATAAGTACAACTTGGAGATTTGCCAACTGGATGTTAAAACTGCATTTTTACATTTAGAAATAACTGGACCTATGTATATGGAGATACCAGAAGGAGTAGGTATTGATCCTTCTGAAAGAGTAAACAAAGTGTGTAAATTAAATAAATCAATTTATGGGTTAAAAACTAGTCCTAAAAGCTGGAATATACTTTTCACAGTGGAGATGAAAAAGTTAGGCTTAAATAGTGATGTAAAAGACCCATGTTTATTTACTTGGAAAAACGGAGATAAATTTATAATCCTTCTAGCTTATGTAGACGATATTCTCATAGCTGGAAATTGTTCAATTTTGATTGAACAATTAAAGGAAAGATTCAGGAAAATATTTAAGTTTTCCGATATGGGAACTCCCTAGGATTACTTAAGTATTGAAATTAATAGAAACAGGAGTCAAAATAAAATGGAGTTAAAACAAACACGATTTATTTAAATTATTAAGGAGATTTAAAATGGAGGACTGTAAACCTTGTAATACGCCTATGGTAACCAGACAAGTAAAAAGGAGGAATGAGAATAATCATGAACCTAAAAATTTAGATAAAATAGGAGAGAAATATCCATTTAGAGAAGCAGTCGGTTGCTTGTTATATTTAACCGGTGGAACAAGACACGATATAGCTTTAGCTGTTAACCTAATGAGTAGGTGTCAAGGTAATCCAACTGAAGAGAATATATAGGAGTTAAAAAGAATCTTCAGATACCTAAAATAAACTGAAAATCTAGGTCTAACTTATAAGGGGAAACATGATAATATTATAGGATATTCTGATGCTGGCTGGGGTGATTGTCCTGAAACAGAAGCATCTACAGCAGGACATTTAATTAAATTATTTGGAGACACAATAATGTGGAAATGTTATAAACAACAGAGAGTAGCAACTTCTACATGTGCAGCGGAGTATGTAGCGATGAGTGAGTTAGCCAAAGAGTTAGCTAATCAAGCCGAAATAACAGAGAAAATTATAGGTATCTCATTTCTACCTGCACAAATTTATTGTGACAGTCAATCGGCAATAGACGGAGCTCAGATGGTAGGAGCACCAGGTTTAAAGTACTTGCATACACAATATCATTATGTACGTGAAAGTCAACAACTTGGTGAAATTGTTTTGGTAAAAATTTCTTCAGAAGAACAGGAGGCTGATATTTTTACTAAACTACTACCTATTGGGAGTTTTGAAAAATTTACTAGATTAATATTAAACTATGAGGACAGCATCTATCATTCCATAACGGAGAAATAAATAAAATATATCATAACTAACAAATTAAATAAAACACATAAAATTAACATATATACTCACACATATTTTCTTAGATAGTAATACCTAGTATATTGTTTCAGATTAAAAACAATACAAAAACGGCAATCTCTAGAGTGATCCAGAACCCCTGATTATCATTTTTAAGATTTATTATGATTTCTATTATGTCTATTCCTGTGATATCGTATATATTTTCTTTTGTCTGAATTCATGTTCCTAATTATGTTATTTGTGAGTTCTATATATTATATTTTTCTATTCTTTCTTACATTTGTTGAGTTCACTAACCTACAATGACTTTACTTATAACACAAACGGAGAATATGATAAATTTTAGGAAGAATATAATGGAGTACTATACATATACATATTTATACATCTTGAACAATATTTCATTAAGGAGTCTTATGGTGGCTTAAGGCAATTTAATGAAATGTTCATGATATTTTCTATACTCTTTTGGATATACCTTTTTAATAAATATAAATAAAATCGTAGAGGTTTTTCATCTACTCCAGTAGATTTTCCTCTACACAACTGGTGGACCAAGAGGTTTTTAGTTATCCTTTTTACATAAATATACAATAAATTCATAGATAAAAAGGATAAACCTTTTCCTCTTAATTTTCTTTAAATATATCTTTATATATACATATAATTCTTTCGGCGAAAGAGGTTTTTATTTATGTAATATAAAGTTTTCCTCTTTAACTAATATTTATATTGTATAACAATTTTATTGTTATTTGATTTTGAATCTTTGTATTTTTGATCTATAAGGAGTTTTTCATGAAAAATGTTTTCTCCTATTTTTATTTTTTTCATCGCACTATGTACTTTTTAATAACTATACATTGTTCAATCACTATATCTTATATATCAGATAATATGCATTTCATATGTATTTCATATTTTCAACGCCATAATTGAACAAGGATGGAGTGTCGGTACATTATTTAATTGTTCAATCACTAGTTGGTAACACTGTATCGTCATTCTCCAGTTCCTATTCAGTTGCGTCGTCTGTCTGTTCAGTTCGTGAGTTATGTCCGTACATGTTATTATCTCTCTCTTAATTAAATTCTTTTATTAGTGTGGTACTTGTGTTTTTCTCTTTCAATTATTCTCCGGTGTTAAATTAATTGTTCGTCTACCTCATACTTCAACGGACTCCAAGCCCCCAGAGTCCAACAGAAACCTATATTCAAACCTGAAATGTGGTCCTACAAAAGAATATCACACCCTGATAATAACAATGTCTGAATTTCCAAATTGGCAATTTTGATGTTTTGACCATTTTCTCCATAATCTTTCACAACAAATTTGAAGAAATACTGAAGTAACTTACATTGTGAGAGATTAATGAGATAATTACTGAAGAGCAGTATTCAAAGACATGATTTTGATCAATACCTATAATAAAAAAATACTCTACATTATGTTGCACGTGTCAGTATCATTATTATAATCATCGGAACATAGATCTAGTGCCTTTGTCATCCTTTTAAAGGCTGAAACCCGTTTCATACAAATCAATATTATTTTATTAAAAAAATAAAAGTTATCTCCATTGGAATTCAAACCATGGCCTCATGAGAGATGCACCTACACTCTTTTACCTACTGCCTTATAAACACAACTGACTGCAATTAAGAATTAGTACATCTTATTTCCTAGAGATAGCGTTAAATTCGAACATTTGTACACAATCACACAAAGGAACAGACATAAGCCTTTTACATTATAATCATCATTATGACTTTGTGAAAATTGTGATAAGTTCAGTTACAGATTGGAAAAAGTTTCATACATTGATTTCAATTTTTAGAATATTGTTGTAACATTTTTGAAAATTGTTGAAACTTCCACTTTTATTTCCGATAATTTAAGTGAAATTTTGGAAGGGTCTACTCAGACAAAGAGTATATTTTTATTTGTGTTATCTAGATTATCAAACGTGTTTTACAATCGTATTCTGGGTAGTGATGTTTAAAAGGGAAATTTAGAAAGCCTCTCCGTGGCTCCTTGCAATGATACATGGACTACCAATCTGGCAACCAGTATCCAAATCCTTATGAAAATAGAAAATATTTTTTTATAATTTTGTTTTTTCATCATTATTTTTTTGTTTTATTTTCACATTGTACTTTTGAGGATGGATATTAGCAAAATTGTATATTAATGTATATTAAAAAAAAAAGTTTAAAAAGGCGGAAATCTGTGACTGCGGGTATGACATGAGCGTTAAGCTCTACATCGATTGTCGCCATTTAAAAATTTTTGATAGTGAGTGTGAGCATATGTGTCAGGTGTCAATGCTCAAAGTCATGTTTGCAACTTTATTATGTTTTTCTGAAATCCTCTTTGTCCGATCATAGACACTTGTGAATCAGTGGTAGGTTGTTATCTATTTTGTGCAAACTGTTGTATTTTCCCTTCAATGCACTTTTTTTTGTGAACCCTGTTGTAACTTCCTACCTTTGTTTGTTCACATTCCAGTTTGTCTTGTAATATAATTGTGGGGATATTACTTGTATGAGGTGAAGGGACTTGGCACCCCAACAACAGTCGTTGCTAAAAGACTGGCAAATATTTGTCTCCATGATGTAAAATTAATGCACAAATTACATTCGATCATAATTACTTGCACATACAAGCAAGTAATATACAAGTACCCAACCTGGACTAATCAGACAAATTTGATGATGTCACAGTTAGATACAAAAACCAGTCCACCATTTCTTATCTATATAAGAAATGACGAACCAACCCTCATACACGGATGTATGTAATCACTACGTATGTGTGTGTAAATAAGCCTCTATATAAACCATCTGAATGGGCTCTAAAATTGCCAGTGTTCATCCAGGTTTTGGCTTACCTATATGTTTACATATGAAGTGGCAGAACATGCAATAATCTGTTGATTGTCCTCTGGTGAGAATATTCTTTTCACAACAAGGTATATCACAATAATTATTAAAGTTTTTTCTTTGTAAAGACACCAATCATGAGTCAAATCTTGGTAGAAGTGAATGGAGGCCATCTAATTTTAAAATTATATTTTCAGTAATTGTGGTAAGCCTACAAATATTTACATGCGTTTTTCTCAAAACTGCATTTTAGAAGTCAGGATTGTTATTCTCAGGGTGTGATAAATTCTTGTAAATTGCAGTGCGTTTACCTATACTTGCGTAAATGAATTTATTATAACAGTTTCTGAAACATTTATAGTTACTCTTTGTAATTTGCTTCAAAAATTTGAATCATCATGCAATTTGATTAAGAATTTGATTTGCATCTTCATCACTTGTCCCCTAGTAGGATGAATCAAAAAATTATTCTTGCTCAGCATTGTTCTTCATAATTTTTTCATCTTGAATAGAAATTTTATTTCTCAAGCAAGACGAAAAGCTCATAGATTTTATTCTTCAATTCGATGAAAAACAATGGGATTACCTACCGTGTTTGAAATTGGACACCTGAATTTTTCCTCAATACCTAATATGACATTAACAATTTTGAGGGCTAAGTTGCTCTGTATCGTTTTATCTGTATTAGCTACAAAGCTATCTCTTAAACAATTACTTTTACCAACAAATTCTGAAATGAAAACTTGCGAGTAGAGTGAATAGGTACCGGCAAATGTGCCGCAGAGAGCACAAAAGTCTCATTAAAATTTTGAAATAATTCTCAGCTCAAGTACGTAGGACGAATTGCAAATTTTTAAATAAATATCTATACTTAAATAGTTTCCGGCTCATATAGTAACGTAGGTATACAAAATACAGAGAATTATTCATCAAAACATTATATATAATAATAAAATTGTTAAGTACTGTTTGAAATCAAATGATTTTAAGTAGATACATATAATATATTACCTATTATAATAGCCAATATTTTTGGATGGAAGATAAATTTTTTTCTGTTCTTTACGAATAAATATTATTGCATACAATTTGTATCTACCAATTTTCCAAACAATTCTTACCAGTTTCTGTGATTTCCCAGCCAACAAATTCTTTATGTTCCTCGTTGTCTTTTTTGAGCCATTTGTACAGCGGAGCAAAGTACTGCAGTATAGCTCCAGCATCTATATTTTGATTGCCAGTGAAGTGTTCCAATGTGATCGGCCATGGTTTAGAATGGCCAAGTTTCATTACTTCCCTACAAATAAAATGAAAACACTGTAGTAGGTAGGTAATTGTAACGAATAAATTTTATTAATAAATTAAAAAGATTTACTACCTTGGCATCTGTAGGTGATGTAATGAAGAGAGGGACTGAAGAGGACATGCTTAGATGGTTCCTAAAGATGCAGAGCCCCGTCACAGTAAAGCCTATCTACCCCTTTGTTCAGGCCAAAATTTTTCCCATTTAAAATATTATATCAATATTGTGGGGTTGTTTCCCTCACCTCTTCTATACAGGGCTCAGCCCTGTGTCAACAGTCGGGTTGCAGACCAAAGTCCGCAACCAAAATTATTATTCCATTG
The DNA here is from genome assembly GCA_011428145.1 of Ericerus pela. Classification (NCBI taxonomy): domain Eukaryota; kingdom Metazoa; phylum Arthropoda; class Insecta; order Hemiptera; family Coccidae; genus Ericerus; species Ericerus pela. The sequence goes on along the minus strand of WOFM01000548.1, from coordinate 1,041,176 downwards.
CATTTAAAGTTTAAACAATACATTGTCTGTATGCACTCATACATACAATGCTTCTTTATGTTTGCCTGTAATTGACAAATGAGAAAGACGAGTATGTAAATTAGTATGTACTTTCTGATAAAGTGTGTGTCACAGTCTGTATATGGTACAGCATAGCCTTTGGACAATTGCCCTCAGTACTCAGTACTTTTTCAGTACAGTTAGACATTAAACTGCCTGGCTACCAGTACTGAAATATGATTTGGTCACCCTACATGCAAAAACCCTTATTTGGTTCTAGGAAACTTGTGTAGGTAACATCTACCAACAAATATGATGAACAACTGAATTATTTTTAGACGTGATTTCAATTGAATAATTCATATCAAGTAGCCTGATCGTACGTGTATTTAGCGAACAATGTTAGGTAGACTATATGAAAAGGTGATAATGTTAAATATATCAGAGGTTTTCAACTGGTGGTATACCTATCACACAAGTGGTGTTTCTCATTCTTACAAATATAGATAGAAGAACTTTATCTTGCTTTTAAACACAACCCATAGTGTAAGCAATTTGGTAGGTAGGTTCATGTGAGTGTTAAAAAAAATTACACACTTCACTACAATCGTACCTAATGTTTAATACCATCTAATATTACAAAATAAAGTGATACCTACCCTAACTGATACCTCACAGCAGTAAAAAACTCCTCTCATGGACAAAATGTGTTCAGTTCCAGCAAAAATATATGTAAAATAAGCCACTGGATACCTAGAGGAACCTTCCCTAATAGACACCGAGCATTGTGAAATAGTCTTACGAGACAGATTTCACCTCTGAAAAGGGAAAACAAAGGCTTATTTTCAGTCTAATTTGCTTAATGGGAACTCCAAAATTTGTCTTCAACATTTCAACACGGTGACAAGCATTATTAATTCATATATGATGAAATTGCCACAGATGATACATCCTTTAAAATTCAAAATAACTTATAAAAACTATCCTTAAATCGCAAAAGCAACAGTACTTTGAATCACCCAATTTTTTCAGATTTTTTTTTTCTCATAGTTTTCCATTTTCCTCAATAACAGATACCTCTTATAGCTAAAAAAATGCTTAGTCTCATCATTGTCCATGATTGGGAAGTTTCACTGTACCTACGATAAAGCCCTACAGATACGAATGTAGTGGGTAGAAGCTTATAATTAACGTGGTTTAAGGTCCAAGGGACCATATAAAGTTGGTTGGAGTCACACGCCTGTCTTCACACGCCTTGCAACTCACAACTGATGTTGCCTCAACACCAATGTCTCCTTATCCTAGAGGGAGTACTCTGGCACATTGCCTGTGCGCCGGAGACCCATGGGCAGAGCCACGACACTGTGGCGGTGTGCGAGGGTAGTCTTCGGAGACTACCTTCTGAAGATCGACCTGAAATCTAAGAAACATTTGACATGACAAGTACAAACAAAGTTTTTATTTAATACAAAAATAAAAAAGTACAAACTGTAGGAACAAAAATAAAATATATTTTACAGAATCCATTAGTCTTCTAAGCAATTGCTGGACGTGGTAGAATAGGAAGATGCATGTTATAATTGGCCATAGATAACAGATTCTGTAAGGAATAGTGGGAAGTTAGCAAGTTGCAAAACATTGTCGATGTTTTAAAAACAGTGCATGTGCTGTCACCAATTGCCTGTAATCCTTCATGAGGTACTTGACAACAAGAATGGGTGCCAAAAAATCAATAGTATACCGTTTATAGGAGCGTAGTATTCAATTATGGCGCACCCTAAAGACAGTAAAAATAAGGTTTTTTGGTCCTTTCCTACATACAAGGTGTGTTCAAAAAGTACCCGGAATTTTCGTTTTTTCAAAAAAATATTTATTTATTCGTTTACATTAATGTGGTCCCCTTCAAAGTAATCCCCCCCAGATAAAATACACTTATGCCAGCGTTTTTTTCAATCTTCGAAGCACTCTTGATATTCACTTTTTGGTATGTCCTTGAGCACTCTCAGCAATTCGGCCTTTATCTCTTCAATCGAGGAAAAACGCCATCCTTTCATGGGTCTCTTCATCTTTGGGAACAGGAAAAAGTCACACGGAGCCATATCTGGTGAATATGGAGATTGGGGCATGACTACGGTATTGTTTTTGGCCAAAAAATTATGAACAAGCAACGACGAGTGAGCAGGTGCGTTATCGTGGTGCAAAAGCCATGAATTTTTTTTCCATAAATCAGGGCGTTTTTTTTTGGATTGCTTCACGCAAACGTCGCATAACTTCAAGGTAATACTCCTTATTAACCATACGACCTTGTGGTAATAACTCTTGATGCACTATGCCATTATAATCGAAGAAATCAGTAAGCAAATCCTTGACATTTGATCGAACTTGACGTGCTTTTTTCGCTCTTGGTGACGTTGAATGCTTCCAGGTGGACAATTGTGCTTTGGTTTGGACATCATAACCGTACACCCATGTTTCATCTCCAGTTATGACCCTTTCAAGCAAACTTGGATCGTCGTTGACGTCGTTTAAAAGCTCCTGAGCGATGTTCATGCGATTGTTTTTTTGGTCAAAATTCAGCAGTTTTGGAATGAATTTTGCTGCCACTCGTTTCATGCCCAAAATATTTGAAAAAATGTTATGACATGAGCCAATTGATATGCCAACTTCATCAGCAACTTCTCTAATTGTGATTCGGCGATCATTCATAACCATTTTTTCCACTTTTTTCACATTTTCATCGATTATTGACGTGCTGGGTCGACTGGAGCGTTAGTCATCTTCAACGTCTTCGTGGCCATCTTGGAAACGCTTATACCACTCGTAAACACTTGTTTTTTTCATAGCAGACTCACCATAGGCTTCTTGTAACATTTCACACACTTTGTTACACTTTATTTCATTTTTTATGCAAAATTTAATACAAATTCTTTGACTCTTCAATTCTTCCATTTTTTAAACAAACAAAAATTGCCGAGCTCATAATAGTGACTACCACAGACAAAGTAAACAGTGAATATAGCTGAAAATTTTATCATACTTCAGGGGCATGTATACCAACACAATAAAAAAAAAATTTTTGACAATCGGACTCTCCAGACTTGCAAAATTTAAAAATCCGAGTACTTTTTGAACACACCTCGTATATCATGTCCAGGTATATCTTAGAAAGGAGAAGGTAAATTATTTCTAATTTTGAGTAACCTTCGATTGCAGCTCTATCAGAGCCAAAAATTTCAATGGTTGAGAGGACTTTTTTTAATAGAGAATTCAATTTTGGAGTGTCTGATGTTTCCATCATGTGATTTCTCAAGACCAGTGATTCTAGCGAGTTTATAAATGCCAGGTTTAGATGTGTAATATAAAACATGAACTATGTCATTGTCCCGCGGTTGGTATGAAACCAAACAATATGCATTGGGTAAGGCAGATGGGGGCCTGTCTCGAAGATAAAGTAAATACTCTCTCTTCCAAGATAACCAAAGTTTAGTAAGGTAATCCTGATCCAATTTCCACATATCTAAGATCTGTTTAGCCGTAGGAGTTGATTCCAGTAAAGTCAGATTGTCAGGTAAACTTAGTGTTCCTAAGTTCACATGTTGAAGATGCGTGGGTGTCAATGTATGTTGACCATTATCATCGGAAGATGGGCAAAGAGGTCTGGAATTAACCATAGTTTGATTGTTCTTCAAACTAGCCTGAAAAGTATGGATGTAAATGGAGTTGTGTCCATGAACTCTGTAAAAGACCTGTTTTATGATTTCGATGATATGTTTATAAACTCCACCATACCACAGGGCTTTTGCCTGGATGAAATGCCATTTGATACCTTTTGTATCGAGACTGTCCTTTATTTCTGAAGTTTCAGAAAAAGTTTTCCAGAAATTGAAAGCAGGTGAAATTGTGCCCCATTATCTGACAAAATTGCTTTAGGAGTTCCTTTATCAGCAAAAAATGTCAGAAATTCTGTCCAAATTTTTGTCGTCGTTAAAGATGAAATCAAAATTAGATAAACAGCCCTTGTTGATAGACAAGTAAAAATAAGAACCCATTTTTTATAAATGGTAGACGTTGGTGTCGCCAACTGATTTTTCCTTTTGGGTAAGTATTTGTCAAATACAGGAAAAGGTCCAAAAATATCTACACCCGTATAAGAAAAGGGGGTATATGGAATAAGTCTAAAATCTGGTAAGGACGAGTGAGTCGGTTGCTTAAAAGGTTTATTTTCAGATTTTTTGCATAAAATGCAAGACTTTTTGAGAATTTTTGGAAGTAATGCCAATGGAAATCCGCAAGTGTGAATTTGCTACCTGTATGCACATTGGTGAGATGTGTATGCATTAGAATGAGTTCAGTCAGGTGTGACTTAAGATGCAATAATATGGGCGAAAGCATATCTTTTGCATAAGGTATGTCTGGAAGGTAATTTCTAGTACGTAAAATTCCAGATGGATCCATACAAATATGAAATTTTCCATAGGAAACATATTTTGGAGGATTTTGCTTCAAAAGAATGTCAAATATTTTGGAGAAATATTTCTTTTGGTCGGTATATATGAAGCAAAGCATTACAAACTGAAAGTTAAATTTCATTATTGCATATGGAGTTAACAAATGTTTCTGTTTGATCCTTCGATTGTTAAATCGACGAACTGCTTTCAGACATTGGTAAAATGTCCTAACAAGTTTTTTCAAAGAATTGAATCTTTCGATGTTAATTTCAAATGGTGTATTTGAAGGAGGATGAATAAAGCTCGTAAAGGAATTACGATATTTGTCGGGATCCTCATTACTTTTTGACAAGTCAATGGGTTGTGAAGATTGTACTATCTCTGTTTCCTTTTCCTGTACAGGATCGGGTTGAGAGGTAGGCAATTGTACTTCACATTAAGTTATCTGAATTAAGGAAGAATTGAGGGATAAGTCTCTTTCGAGATTTTTCAATCCTTCTTCGTCTGGCTGGACGATGATTATCAAAGATGTTATCTGCTTCCACAAATATTGAGGATGATAATTTTGGCGATATACTTAAGGATTGTCTTAAGGTGCAAATACTGGTTTAGAAATTTCTTCCTCAGTATGTTCTGGCAGGGACTCTATGACATGTAAATCAGTTTCTGGCCAGAACGATGAATCTTGGTTTAGCCAGGATGGTCCAGTCCACCAAAGTGACTGTATGAGATTTTCTACAGTAGATCTTCTGGATCCAATATCTGCAGGATTTTTTATGGATGGTACATAGCAATACTCAACAGATGGAATGGACTTTATTTCATTTACTCTGTTTGCTACAAATTTAGGTAAAATTTTACGCTCAAGTAACCATGTCAAGACACATTTACTGTCAGACCATAGAAAGGTACATGAATTTTGGAGATCCATCGGTTTACGTGTTGCACGTAGACCTCTAGCACCGATTAAGGCGGCTATTAGTTCCAGTTTTGGAATAGTTATGGGTCTCATGGGAGTGACACGAGATTTACCCATAAGGAAATGTACTGAATAAGAATTTGAGTCCTTATTGTGAAAACGTACGTAAATTACCATAGAAAATGCAACGTTAGATGCATCGGTAAATGCACGTATTTGGAAAGCATCAGGATTTTAAGTCCCAATAATCAATTGTCTGGGAAGACAATACCTAGTAGAATCCATAAGGTCATTAAGGATATTAGTGGATACAAGTTGTAGTTTCTCTGGAATTGGCTGATTCCATTTCAATTCTTCAGACCAAAGTATTTTAATAAATGATCTGGAGGGTATGAAAGCTGACACGAACCAACCGAGAGGGTCATAAAATGAAGACATGACCTTCAAGAATGATTGTTTTGTCCAACAGGCAGTTAGAGCTTGAGGAGTTGGAATATACATAACATCATTATCCATATCCCAAACGAGTCCTAAAACCTTTACAAGAGGCTTATCCAATGCAAAATTAGATCAAATTCTTTTCGCATAGGTATACAGTTTGTTCCCCATAAGGCGAGTTGCATTGAAATATCGTTGAAAAGTTTGTTCGATCTATGATATAGATCCTTTACTACTTGAAAAGTCGGTAAAGATGTTGCCAGATTGTCAACATAAAACTGTTGCAAGAATTTATCATAAAATTCCTTATCAACAATTTGGAAATGATTTAGCAACATCACTGCTAAAAGAAAAGGAGCCGTAATTATTTCGAATGGAACACGACAAAACTGGAATACTTATAGATTGATCAAATTTATAGGTTTAGTAGGGTCTTTAATCCAGAAAAAACGAGTGACATCTCTTTCAGCTGGATGTAGGCCTATCTGATGAAAGGCTTTTTTAATATCTGCTACTATTCCTTAAGGGTCTTTACAAAAGCCTAGTGAGATCAATATTAAATCTGCTAAAATAATTTTTTCTTTGAACATACAATCATTTAAGGAATGATTAGACTTTTTGGTTTTTGTGGAACCATCAAAAACTATACGAAGTGGAGTACTTTTTGTTAGATCGTATATATCTTTGTGGGGTAAGTAGTGCACTAGCTCAGCTGGAGTATCATGATCTATAGGTTCGATCATTTCCAGGTCTACCAAAGAGTGAAAATACTGGTCGTATAAATGAAAGAATTGGAGATTCTGTATCATTTTTGGTAGTTGCTATTCTAGGCGACGAAATGCTAAGCGATAATTGTCTAGTAGTGGCGGAGGGTTAAACCTATATAGCCATTGTATTTGATAACAATTATTTACAAGAGTAATATCCTTGTAAAACAGTCGAAGTGCTTCAGCTTCCACATCAACTAGATTATTTGTTTCAATACCTAGCGTATCTAATTTCCAGAAATTTTCTAAACTTTGTGGAGATGTAAAAAATATGGAAGTAAAAGCGTCACTTTCTACCAGAGGGTCGATAGAGCCTCCTAACATATGTCCAAAATCAGTAGTGATTAATGTTAGTGTAGGGGAAAGTTGTCTGACGTTTCTCACGAAGGACCACATAAAATCATTACCGATAAGTAAATGTATTGTATGTTCACAGTCTATAACGGAGAATTCAATATGCGAATATTGAGGAAAAAGAATTTTGAATTCCTTAAAATCTGGTTGAGATAAATTTCGTGCTATGTAAGGCACTGTGTTTGTCAAAATAAGAACTTTCATTCCATCAGGTTTTTGAATCTGAAATTGGACTTTGAACGATCGAAATGTATTCAATTTTGAGTTTGCAGCACCTTTGAAATGCAAAGTCTGATATTTATCAGACATATTTTCCTTAAGATAAGTATTTGCATACTCCTGGTAAATGTAAGTTTCCTTACTACCAGAATCAAAAAATCCATTAATTTTAATAGAATCGGAAAAGTCAGATACGTGAACATACGATTGAAACGTATGAAAATGAGCAGAAGTATCATTATTGTTAAAAAATGAATAAGACTCACTCAGTATGGGTAATCTATATTGCTGTTTGGCCTCTTCTTCTTCCACTTCTGATACTTTCGGTACCAGCAATGGATCGTTAGATCCATTTTCCAGCTGTTGAAATAAAGAAAGATCATTATTTATAGAAGTATTATTTTCTAAAAAAGACTTATGTTGCTGAAACATACTTTTTTCCAGCAAGTACACTTTGTACTCTTCCAGAATCTCTTGCCATGCGTCGCATTTACCCCGAGTGATCAGGTACGGTGCTTTGGGGCATAGATTGGGATGATGTCCTCGTCCCAAACAGTCGAACCATCTGCAGTGTTGTGGTAGCCGCACTCTGCAGACATCCTCATTTTCGTTATGTTTGTTGGAACATCAAACGCGAGATTTCTGCATTGGTAGAACTGCTTACATTCCTCCAACGTGTTGACTGTACAACACAGGAAACTGTGATGTGGGCAATCACAGAAGATGCAGTTACCTTTCGCGGTAACCTTTAACACGCTGACTGGTATTAGTTTGCCTTTTGGCAACCTCAGGTATACTGAGCCATCAGCACCTGTAACAACAGAAGAATTTGTTGTTGAGGAATTTGTTGACGATGTGTTAGCATCTGAAGATTTAAAATGTTTATTGGATGAGTTTGAATTAGGAGGATTAGATTTATCTTTTCCTTTCCTTTTGCCTGTAGATGTAATGGCAAAATTTTGTCTGCCTTTAGGCTGATTGTTCCTATTTCTATTAGACGTATTGGTATTTCTATCAATCTTAGGCTTATTAGAATTAGATCTTGAGTCTAGTTTTTTGGGCACGGAAGTACTAAGGTCATTAGTAAGTTCACGAATTTTAATAAATTCACGAATTGCCTCAAACAAATGTCTGACATGCTTTTCATCTGATCTAATATTATTTTGATAGGATCTGGGAGGAAATTTTTTAACGATTATATTAAAAAGTTGTTCTATGTCTATAGTTTTGTAGACCATACGATAGCGATCTATCCTAACAGACACTGAATCAAGACCATCTAGAATAGATGTGAATTCATTTGTTGTTGTAAGAAAAGCTGTAAGTTAGATTGGTCGAAAGTACGTTTTTTAGATTTACATCTTTCAATTTGCAGTTGTTTCAACTTGGCAGGTTGATCCTCACCTTCATGCTTGGAGTAGTCTTCATCTTTCGATTGACTGGAGTGACCACCCAGAGTTTCTGGAGTTTCCTTCAGATACAATCTTTCAAATTGTATAATGTTTATCTGGAACTAGTCAGTTATCGATGTTTCCACATCTTGTAGTGATTTGTCCCAGTGGTGGTACAAATTGAGGGATTTGTTCAATTCCTCACGATTCTGAACAAGAGATTCAGCCAATTCCTTGGCCCTTGCTTCATGTTGAAGTTTCTCTTTGGCCTCCTTTTTCTTCATGTTTTCCAACTCCTGTTGGAATGAAGTTGTAGGGTATGTGGGTGTAGATTCCAAAGCACCAGGTGCATACTTTTTGAGTATTCTAGCCCTTTTAACTAAGAGTTCCCTCTTACAGTTGTGGGAAGCAACCAGAATTTTTCTATCCAGGCCTTTCGGCGGAACCTCCAAATCTTAGAGACATGAATCGATGGCCTCGATTTCTGACAAAATCTTGTAGTAATTTTCACCTTGAACATAAGGTGTCTCAAGCAAAGGATCAAGTTGCTTAGCATACGACTGGCAGTCGTCTACAATCGCCATAAACTCATAAGCGTCATGAGATATATCGGAGTCCGAAGATGAAGACATAAATGATAACGTTTTGAGAGGAGCTGGCTAATCAACGATGGCATCAGCTCTCTTACGTTACTCTTCATCGGCAGCTTTTTTCTTTCTGGCCTCATTAGCCAGACGAAGCTTTTCAGCTTTCCTCTCTAGTTGAATTTTATCTTTGGCTAAAGCTTTTTGGAGCTTCTCAACTTCTTCAGCCTTTCGGGCTTTGTCAAGATCTATGGCCTTTTGGGCCTTCTTCATGTCAGCAGCCTTTCAGGCTTTATCTGCATCTGCAGGCTTTCAGGCCTTATCAGCTTCAGTAGCTTTTTTAGCTTTTTCAACATCAGCTACTTTTTTAGCTTCCTCCGCTAGTTTTTTGGTTTCTTTGGCTTTTTCAGCCTCTTATTTCTTGGCCAAGTTCTTGCGAATCTTTTCTTCATGTTCCTTGAACATGCGCAGCTGTTTGTCATCAGCGGCTTTCTATTTAGGTTGTTCAGCTAATTGTTCAGCAGCCCTCTGCTGATTTTCTCGGATCTCTCGATCCACTTCCTCATGCCAGGGGATATTATTTGGGTCAAGGAGGGAATCCTCTTCTCAAGCGTCAGTTGGTGACTGTTATTGTTGCTGATTTTTATCAGCCATTTCAATTCTGTTAACAGACAGACATACAAAACAATTTGTATAGAAATGCAAAATTACGTTTGAAAAATGCAAAAGAATGAGTGTATTAGGATTATTATGCGTTAACATAGTGACATAATTACGAATATGTGTCAATGACATGAACTTCAACACACTAGGGATGTACGAACATAAAATGTACGTAAAAAAAATACACGATTGCATACTCTTGAAGTTAGGCGGAAATATAAGTTTTGTACCTAAATACGGAATATAAAATTGCGTACTGTACCATGTAATTGAGGGTTATATCTGTTAGGATATAAATATTAAAAAAAATATTGATAAGTGTTTACGATCAATAAAATGGGCGTGACCCTGGGGTGATAAAAAGTTTTTTAATCCCGACACTTGAAAATGCAAATTAATTTAAATAAAATTTACGAGAAATATGAGAGTAATCCCAAAATAATCATTGGTAAAATGAACACATAAATAATTAAATTAATGCGGATAAATGGTTTCTCATTCAATAAACGTAAGATTTTTCGAATCCAAGAGACCTAATTTGAGTTTTTTTGTAATTATGAGGTTACGTTTCACGTAATAATTTTACGTGAAAATAGACGCTAATTACTTGGAAAGTAAATAAAAAGAATTTTTAATATAATACTGAAATATTATAATCCATTAGGACTTACCAATTTTCATTGATAATGGATGGAATGGAGTGTGGATTATTAATTCTGGCCACTACACCTGTTGTATTTTGAGGATACGGAGAAGATACGCAATTAATCGTGGGATGAATCTTTTTGGCAAAAAGATAAAAGATCGACGTAATGTTAATTACGGAAGAACGCACAAAAATAAATTTTGAAAAAAGCTTTCGAAAAGAAAAAAGTTTTTTCAATATGTGGTACTGAATGCACGAAAAGTTGTAAGCGTGGGAATGCACAGAAAACACGCAAAAAGGCGTAAAATTCGAAAGATTTTTGAAATAATTCTCGCAAATTATAATTGAACGTACGGTAAAGCACAAATTCACGCAAAAATCACGCAGAAAACACATTAATTAAAATGTAAAAAGTGCAAAAACTCATTAAGGGATGAGCAGTTACGTTCATGAGGTAGCGATATTCGGTAAAATGGAATAGGCGACAAGGTGGAGGAGTTTAGAATTTGCATTCTGCGAATGTGTGAGCATATGATGATGAGAATTGGTTGATGCCTACAACTTCCAGCGGGTGTACATATTTGTAAGGTTGCGTGTATATACACGCAACTTGTAAGGGTGTGAGTGTGATGTATCATTTATAGGTTACGACAATGTTTGCCGTTTTTGTCCTTGAATATGTCGATGTGATGTATTGAAACTGTATTTGCTCTATTTTTGGACAAATTTCTGCATTTCTTAATTCGTATTTTTTAATCGTACAAGTGCGAGAGAGAAAGAGTTATACATATTTTTCAATATGAATTCTCGTAGGCGCAAAATTTTTCGAGAGAAAATACGATTAATATATTTATAGGTGGATGAGACCTAGTAAGATAATTGCCGTCATAACATTTTTCGATGCTAATTATTGACAGGGAATTAATTAGTACGCAGATATTTTTTTTAAGGACTTTATTCCGATATCCAGATGCGTAAGAAAATATGTAATATTGTCAATATTATTGCTGGGGGCGGCGGAAAAATTAATTTGTTAATTTTTTCGCCTGTATTTTCGTGTGTAAGACGAAAAAAAAGCATAAAGAGAATGTTTAGTTTTATTTTTTACTCGGGATTCGCCGCAAATTTTATAGTATTGGAGCTACCATGTATTAGGATATATTATTTATTTTTTGAATAAATATTTTTTCTGTGTTCAACAGAAATAAAATACGATGTATTTTACGTCAGTAAATAGTCTAACTTATGCAATTATAGTCGAAAATAATGGAAAATTATTTCAGAAAAAATACAAGTATTTTTTAGATGAGTTATGCTATGTGGAAGCAATTTTTATAGACAAATTTATTCAATCTGCAAAGAATTATTCATTCCTTTTGACCACATACCTATTTGCTCCTGCTACCATGTAGTGGGTAGAAGCTTATAATTAGTGTGGTTTAAGGTCCAAGGGACCATATAAAGTTGGTTGGAGTCACACGCCTGTCTTCACACGCCTCGCAACTCACAACTGACGTTGCCTCAACACCAATGTCTCCTCTTCCTAGAGGGAGTACTATGGAGCATCACCTGTGCATGGGAGACCTGTGGGTGGAGCCACGACAACGAGTCTGACAATACACTATTTTGTATCCTACAGCTGATAAAGGAATTCATTGATATTTATGTTAGATTAGTAGAAATTTTAATTGTTTTAGATTATTTAATTTTCACGGAATATTATTAAAAAAATTTTTCTGCTCACTCAGTTTGTTAAATTTGTATCTCCAGAATTTTACAAGCCCTCCCACACATAAATTCTAGATACTGCACTCAGAATAAATGCGATTTTAAATTTTTTGCAGGGTCCATAAATTTTTTCTCATCCAGGCTGGATTTCCTTTCCACAGCCCTGATCACAACTCTAGTTCCTATTTGGTAATGGATATGGAGGACACCACTGCTGCAGTGATAGTGAAGTGTCGCAATTTGAAAATATAAATTCTTTGAAGGTTAGGTAAATAACGATTTTCCTTCATTCATTCACAAATATCAAAAATCAAATCATTCCAAATTTTATTAGCCTACTTGAGTAAAGTTCCAGCTTCCTCGTTCTGATATATATCACAATGATGGAGTGGCTTCCCTTTGGCATCTTCCGGATCAAATTGTTTAGCTTTTTTGCACAATGCTTGATAAAACTGGAATTGCAACAAGGAAGCTACAAAATAACTGAATAAAAAGTTTGATTATTAATCGATTGTATAACAATGTGTATGCACTTAAAGTATAATGTACAAACCTTATAAATCGTCGATTAATTGGCATAAGATTGTCTGCTCCTATATCAAATTGTATTTCATTCCTCATGTCTGCTGGTTTGATTCCTCGGTATTTTTGTCTATTGGGTATGAAGGCGAGTATTATTATTTTATCGTGTTAAGTTATTAAAGAAAAATTCCTTAGTGTGCATGTGTAATTGCATTTGACGCATGCAAACTAACAAAAAAAAAACAAATTGGTTTCTATGAAACAACATCAGCTCGCAATCAGTCCACTTGCTTATAGACACAGTAGCTTAATTTTTTTTTATGCAAGTACTTACCCGAAAGAGAAAATGTACAGATATTTTTCACAAAACTCAGGGGTAAAATAACCCTTCTGCCTGCCTGACTACATCCATATTAGTAAAATTTAACAAAACCTAATTAGACTTGTCCCTTTTGTTCATTATAGGTTCATAAATATTCATTCCTGTTTATCAGGAGATGTAGAAGTTTGGAACAGAAGGATTAGACCAAATGCTCTCAAATATGAATTCACCATTTTGGATTTTAACAAGCAAATTATTAAATGACATTTAAAATTTATGTACTGTTCAAATGAATAAATCACACATTCGCAATGGCTCTTCAGAGTAGTTCAGACAGGAGGGATAAAATTCCCAGTTTAGCCAACTTTTCTCCAAGAAAATTACCAACTTTCGAAAAATTGATATATTAACAAGGAAAAAAAAAAGTACAAAAGGTCATCAGTTACCTACATGATTTTTCCAACTGAGATCGAGTCAGGGAGGTTAGATCCCTTCACACCCCTGCTTAAAGAGTCTCTGAACACATTTGTTCTACTCAGCTCCAAGTATAAGTATTCATACCTATATCAGCAGTACATGATTAACACTTACGCAATGTTCCAAAATTCGCAGTTGTAATTTTCTTCTGCAATCTTATTCCTGAACACATTCCATCGCCAGAGTTCCGCAGCAAAACCATATGGTAAAAATACGACATTCTTCAGAGCGAGATCAAATAGGAAATTAATGTCTGCTTCTTCACGGTCGTCGATTTTTGGAAGGATACCAATTTTATGTAAATGGGTTTGAGATCTCACAGACAAACTGATCATATCACTAATTCCATCCTCAAAACCTATTTAAAATAGTATAATAGTTTATTAAATGCCAAGATTCAAAAGACAGTATTTACATGTGAAGGAAGTTTGCAAAACAAGGGCAGAGAGTGAGAAATTCCAGAGTTATGTAAACTCACTTTTGAACCTTGTTGAGGAAGATATTTTATATAATTAAATATTAAAAAGCAACAAAATGTTAAAATTCTATCATAATGATGAGTCTCTCACAAAAATTATATAAAATGAAACAAAATATCAACCTCCTTATTACACCAGATTTAATGATCTATTCAAAAAGTGTAACCTCTACCTCAATGTAAAGTGAATATGCAACCATGTAAAAAGATGCTTCATATCTTCACAAGGAGGCTTTTTCACTTTACATTGAGATTACATTCATCAACGATAGGAGCTATACTTTTCACTCACAAAATATACGTGTAAACATTGCCTTTCTAATAAAAATTAGTTTACTCATTTATTATTATTGGAACCTATGAATTCCAATGGTATAACATTACCAATGTAGACAAAGAATAATGCTGCCTGTTGCATTGCTGATGTTTGATAGCAAGAAAATAGTATCAATTGAATTTAGTTTTCATCGATGTTATTCCTGCATTAAGTTTGGTACTGTACACTCATTTTGATAAATTGGTCACCAGTGTGGTGTTGTTAGTCTCAGGATTTGAACCAGCAACTTGAGAATATTGCATGTCTGTAAAATAGATAGAAACTGAACACCAAATTAAGACTACAAATGTCATTAAGTGAACATGTGAGATTCTGCACTCCATAATTATGTGGGATCACCACAATAGTCATTGTGGCAACGAGTGATCGATGACGAACGAGTGTGTATCACACACTCATCAATCACCTAGTGGGACAGTGGATTAAACTCCACAAACTACCTTTTTGCGCTCACGGCTATGTATTTTGTCTACGTAGCAAAACTTTGATACTGGGCAGGGCCCACAATATCACTCGACAAACGCGCTAACGCCTTCTGTGGTATTTGTGTGGTGCTGTGTATACGTCCATGCACACACCCACAGTCATGAATGCAGGTTACATTTTTGTTTTATTAGGGCAGACTGCTTGTTGTTGCTATATTGGCATCAAAGTGCCCTGAGCCACATCCAGTGGCTCCATGTTCACTCAAAAATTCAAATGTAGCAAAGTTTTTACATTTACTTACAACAATTGGCAAACTTATTAAACTAAGTGCTTCATTTTACCACTTGCTTCAGATGGGTGAGAAAAGTAGGTATCTGTCTAATTCATCTGTTTATATACATATGATTCCTAGAAAAAATCGCAGTCAACACCCAACATGAACCCCAGCATAAATTAGGGATATGGTTTCATAATATTATGCATTAGTAAGATTTCAGTTTAGGGAAATTCAAGGAGAAAGACTTATCTATAAATAATCTAATTAGAGAATGAGAGATTTGAAAAAAATTTAGTCAAAATAAATTTGAAAAAGATTTATACACCCATAAGAGAGAAATGATTAATCTCCATTTATGCTGCTATATACTTGATTTGAGAACGAGAGAAAACCATAATAATGTTCTGTTAGGAAAAAAGGATAGTAGATTAGAAAAGTGAAAAAAATCTTTTGTAAATCTGTTTCATTACTGGAATCTGTAGTGGGCTAATAGGTTCTTAACATTATAAATTTATTTAACGTCCAATGGACAACAAAATAGACGATGATCTCTCACACATGTCAGAGCTCATACTACCACAACTATTTCAGTGTCAGTGCCTATTAACCCTCCTGCGCATTGCGTGGTGCGCAGGTGGGTTGGGGCAGGGCCCACGACACTGGGAGCGGTGTACCAAAAAGGGGCCTTCGGAGGTCCCTTTAAAAAAATTGATCTGAAAGAAAAAATTGGTCGACACAAGTTTATATGAAATGTATAATAAAAAAGTACAAAACACATCAAAACAAACTTATATATGCTTAAGTAAAAGAAAATAGAACTACTGAGTCAAAAGTAACTTTGGCTTCAGGATGGCAAACTGCTAATGGGACAAAGGAAAGACATATGAATCAACAGCCGTAAAATTCATTTTCTGGAAGGATAAGAAAGGAAATTAGCGAATTCTAATTAACTGAGGTAATTAAATTTCAGTCACTTAGATAATTAAATCTAAGGTAAGTTGCATGCATGCACTGTCACCTACTGTCCCCGTTCTTTCGTGAAAAGTACTCGACAGCAGTAGGTGTCAAAAAAAGCTAGGTCAAAGGTCACCTAGGCCTCAGAACATCGTTTTGACTGTCCCCTGAAGACAGTTAGGTTTGGAAATATGTACAACAATAAAGTTTAACATAATCCACTTTAACATAGGTTGTGAAGTCTTTCAGAATAAGGCTCTACTTAGGTGGAACATAGCTGGTAAACACTGGTTTCGAGCAATTGAGCTCCAAAGCCGCAAGGTACTTTAGTGGCTGTGAGGTCAGTATCTTGCTCAAGAGTTCAATTCTAGTGTGGCAGATATCTCTGTCATTGGATTTCTCAAGTTCTACAATTTTAGCAATTTTGTAGACACCTGGTTTATTGATAAAATCTAATATGTAGACCAAGTCACCTACTTCTGGCTTGAAAGGAGAAGTACAATAGGTGTTAGGTACACCCTTGGTAGGAGTATCTCTCAAGTATATTACATAGTATCTTTTCCAAGCTACCCAAAGCTTGCGAATATGCTCTTGGTCTATTCTCCATAAAGTTTGGAGTTGTTTCGAAGTTGGCGTAATTTCAGCCAGCTCTGAAACAAGATCAAGTGTAAAAGTCCTAAAATTTGCATGCAGGAAATGGCCTGGAGTTAAGGTTAACTGTTCAGCTTCATCTGCAGCAGGGCATAATGGTCGTTCATTGATCATTACCTGAATATTTTTCAAGGCTGCCTGGAAATTGTGCTGATGCACAGGATGATGTCCAACAATGTGATAAAAGGATTGTTTAAAAACACCGATTAAACGTTCGTATGGGGCACCATACCAAGATGCTTTGGGTGGAGTAAAATGCCACTCAATGCTTTTTTCATTTAACTTATCTGCTACGGTATATTCGGAATTAAAGGTTGACCAAAATTTTGGTAAATACGTAGAGATGAGATGGAATTGGGCAGTGTTATCGGACAACAACTTAGGTGTCCCACAATCAGCGAAGAATGTGATAAACACTGTCCATATTTCGCCTGTAGTTAGAGACAAAACCGAAATAAAATATACTGCCTTAGTTAAAAAGCAAGTAAATATAAGTATCTATTTCTTTTTAACAGGTGAAGTCAGAGCTTTCATCTGTATTTTCTTTTTAGGTAGGAACTCATCAAATACTTGAAAAGGACCAAAGATACCCCTACCCGTAAAGGTAAACGGGTGTGTAAACAGTACTAAACGAAAGTCTGGCATCGCTGAATGGGTCGGTTGATGGTAAGGCTTATTATTAGACCTTTTACATTCCATGCAAGAATTTTTCAATACTTTTGGAAGTAATTTAGATGCACGAGGTACAAAATAGTTTCGTCGAAACGAAGCTATCGTAAATTTAGGTCCAGCATGGCTATTATTCAAATGTGTTTCAAGCAGAATTAACTTAGTCATGTGGGAATCAGGGTGCAAAAGGATAGGTGATAGAATATCATATGTATGAGGTATTTTCCAATATAGTTCTGTAACCGGAGCAGACCTGATTCGTCAAGTTTGATATGAAATTTTTGATAGGTCACAGTACTCTGTGGCCCGAATTTTTCCAACACATCAAAAAGTTCTTTGAAATGTTTCTTTTGATCGGAATAGATGAAAGCCATCAATCCGAATTGAAAGATTTTGGGTAATATGGCGTAAGGTGCTACAGACTGTGTTCTACATAGTCTTTTCGCACAAAAACGTCGTATAGCAAAAAGGCACATATAGAATGTCTTTATAAGTTTATTAAGTGAATTAAATTTTTCAATTTGAATATTGAAAGGTGAATTTAAAGGTGATGTATGAAGCTCAACCATGGAGTTTTATAATAAGGATTGTCCTTTAAAGGCCCTGCAGGAGGTAAGCCTTCAAAGTCAGATTTGTTGCAACAAAATGGGTCCTGACTACGATCAGTGTCAGCTGGACAAACTGGCACTTGTAGTTTACAAGCATTTGATTTAGGTTCTAAAAGGAATGTAGAACTTTGTTTTTTACGAGAGTTCTTGATTCTTCTCATCTTCGCAGTGTGATGATTATCAAAAATCAAATCTGAGCTCTCACGAAAAGTTTCAGAAAATTTTTCAAAATTTTCCAAAGATTGTTGTAAAGTACAGAAAACTGGCGTAGAAATTTCTTCCTGCCTCAAATCTGGTAACGATTCTATAATATGAAGATCAGTCGGTGGCCAGGATTGGTACTCTGAATATAACCAGGCTGGACCTGTCCACCATAAAGATTGAAGCATGTCTTTGACTGTTGCTCCTCTAGATCCTACATCAGAGGGATTATCTCCTAATGGTACATAGCGATATTGAACATTAGGGATGTTTTTTATTTCGTTGACCCTATTTGAAACAAATTGGGGTTGAATTTTACATTCCATCAACCAGGTTAGAACACACTTACTGTCCAACCATAAAAAAGTTGGGCAGTTGTTCAAATCCATGGGTTTACGAGCAGTTCGTATAGCACGTGCACCAATGAGTGCTGTGATCAACTCCCATTTTGGAATAGTAATTGATTTCATAAGCACCACTCTCATCTTGTCTATAAGGTAACGTAGCGATGCTGTACCAGACTCTGCGTTCTTAAAACATAGATAAGCAGCCATCGCATAGGCAGTTTGTGAAGCATCTACAAAGACATGGAGCTCGCAATCGTTTGGATTATAAGTTCCACGGTAGATTTGCCTTGGAAAACAATAATTTGTTGTTTGGTGAAGGTCTTCGATAAGTACCATAGCTAACTTTCGAAGCTGCGGTGAAATAGGATAGGTGTTTAATAAACATCCTAGATTGTATAAAGGCTGGTGCGAACCAACCCATTAGGTCATAAAAAGAAGACATTACTTGTAAAAATGAGCGTTTAGACTAAATTGTTGTTTGAGTGGTTACTGGGGGCATATATACAATGTCCTTTACCATGTCCCAAACAAGGCCTAAAACTTTAATAATTGGCTTATCTAGAGCTTTCAAAGGTTCGAAGTCTTTTTTCAAGGCTTCATCATTCGTGCCCCATTGAGCGAGTTCCATGGAAATGGCATCTATTATGTTGTAAACCTTCCTCGTATGTAGGGAGGGAAGTAACAAGATTATCAACATAAATGTGATCCGCAAACTTTTTACTAAATTCAGGATCAACTTGTTGGTAATAATATAATAAAATCGCTGCTAATAAGAAAGGAGCAGTGATAATTCTGAAGGGTACTCTTTGGAATCTATAAATAATTATATTATCTCTGGATAAAGGTTTAAAAGGATCCTTTACCCAGATAAAACGACATACATCCCTATCATCGGGGTGAAGTTGAATCTGATGAAAAGCTTTACAAATGTCGGCGATAATGCCAATTTTATCTTTTTGAAAAGTCATCAAGATTTTCAACAAATCCGGTAATAGGTTTGAGCCTTTGAACATATAGTCATTTAATGAATGGCTGCTGTTTTTAGGTTTGGCGGATCCATCGAAAACTACTCTGAGTGGAGTGCTCTTAGTTAAGTCCAAGAAGCCTTTATGGGGCATGTAATGGATTAACTCAGGCTTAATTCGAGGATCCACTTTCTCAATCATTTGTAACTTAATGAGAGTTTCAAAATATTGAGTATACTTTTCCAAGAGTTCTTGTTTTGGCAATTGGTGTTCAAGTCTCTTGATCAAAAGATTAAAATGATCCTCCAAAAGTGGGGGATAGTTTTTATATAACCATCGAATTTGGTATCTGTTGTTAACTAGTTTGACATCTTTGTAAAACAATCAAAGCTTCAGCCTCAGCTTCAACTTGACTGAAATTATGAGACTCTATACCTAATACATCGAGCCTCCAAAGATTTTCAACAGATTGCGGTGATGTCAAAAATATTGATGTAAAAAGTTCACTTTCATTAGGTGGGGCCAAAATTCCACCTAACATATGGCCAAATGACGTATTAATGAGCCATGTTTTTGACAAAATCGTATGAACACTCTTCACAAAAGACCACATAAGATCGTTACCTACTAAAAGGTGAATCGTATGCTCCTGAGGAAGTGTCGAAAAATTAATATTTTTACATTGAAGAAACAATGCTTTGAAAATTTTAATATTTGGTTGTTTTAGATTATGCGAAATACTATTTAAAGTACTTGCTTTAATAGGTACCTTTGTTCCGCCAGGGTGCAAAAGATCAAAATGAACCAAGTAAGATTTAATCTTGCTTGTATTTAAATCTTCCATGCCTGTAAGCTTTAAAACTTCTTCACCAGAAGGTTTAAGCTTAAGTTTGTGAAATGCTTATCTTTGCACAATGTATGTGCGAAGACTACCACTATCAAAAAATCCACAAATTTTTATGGGTTTATTTAAATTTGGAGAATGAGCATACGATTCAAAGCCTAAAAAGAAAGACTGTATAACTAATCGTATTGAAATTAATCGATTCACTGTTTTGAGGTAGGCCTTGGTGCTGCTCCTTCGTCAACTCAAGCATCACGTTTGGGTGGCAACTCGATTTATTCATCATCTCCTGAAACAGGGGAGGATTTTGAGTACTTGATGTATTATGAGATTCTTCAATATTTGAGGATTTGTTTCATTCTCACTTTCATAAGGTGAAGTTGCGGCCTTTTGGTCCCTCAAGGCTTCTATCCAACCTTGTGCCTTTGCAATGTTCAGTGGGTACGGAGCATTAGGACATAAATTTGTGTGGTGCTCTGTCTACAGGCAGTTAAACCATTGGCAGCACTTTGGTGGTGGCATGGGACAAATCCCATACCCATGTGGAGTTCCACATTTGAAACAAAAATTGCACACTTGATACGCTTTAATTCGCGCCTGCAACGTGTTGTACCTGGGATGACAACAAAGATGGGACCAGTGACGCCCATTCAGACAGAATATTCAGTCTTGATTTGGGTATGGGTCCATCTTCATTATCATCTTTGGTAAAGCACGTCTTTGGCGAGGTGTCCCAGGAGCCAGGGCATATTGCTGTTGACAATGTTAACTCTGGTCTGGAATCTCCGGGCCAGATTTTGATGAACCTGCAACAAAAAATGATTTAGCATTTCTAGTTGGCTTATTGGTCCATTTCTTGCTTTTTCGATTTCTGGGATTGGGATTAGCCTTTCCTCTCAAAAAAGTTCTTGTATCTTCTTTAGAAACAGAAGGTACAGAAAAAAGTTGGTTGCCTTTAGGCTTACTTCGTTTGTTAAAATTTTGTTTGTTGGCTTTATCAGTTCCGGGTGTTTGTTCTTGAGATTTATTAGTTGGATTGACTTTCAATTAACTAACTCATGAATGTTTATAAACTCCCTGATAGCCGAGAATAAATTATTAACATTTCACTGACTCAATTTTAAATTATTCAGATAAGATCGAGGAGGAAACTTTTTAACGGAGATATTAAATAGCTGTTCTTCATCAACTACTTCAGTGGCTTGTCAATACTGATCGATCAAGACTGCTAATCCATCCATCCTATCTTGAATTGAAGGAAGGGTGTTATCTGAATTTGGAAAGGCAGTAACTTTATACCAAAGTTTCTCCCTTAATTTACTAAGATGGCCATAGTGGTCATGCAAATATTTTAATCTCGGGATGTAACCTATATCGTCATCGTCTGGAAAAAGGTGATTAATCCTGTCAGAAATTTCTTTCGGCAGGGCACCTTGAAGTAAGTGAATTTTTTGAGGGATGGCTATATCCGTATGTAAATGTACGTATTTTTTAAAGCCATTTAAAAAACCAGGATAGGTAATTAAATCACCATCCCATTTATTCAAATAAAATTTAAGGGCCTACAGATTCATGGAAGCTGATTCTATTGAATCCGAAGGGTCAATTTCCCAAATTCGAGGAATTAATTTAAAAATGTTTTTATCGCTGCTATTAGTTTGAGGCGATATCAGATTATCTGGTACCAAAGCTGTAGTAGCGGATGGAATGTTAAACAAAGCTGGTGGGGTCACAGCAAGAGATAGACCGACAGTAGTTTTGTCAAAAATAGATGAATGAACTGGAGATACTACCAGTGGTTCGGGTTGATGCCTTTTTACAGGCGGAGCCTGAGTATCAGCAGTTAATTTATCTACATTATTACGTTTCTGAGAAATTGAATTTTCAGAATTAATTTGAGTATTTATACCTTGTCCAACAGGGGACAAGTTTGAGATAACAAGATGATGACGTTGGAACTCATCATAGGGAATGCCGAAGCGATTCTCTATGTGGATCTTCAAATTCTGAAGGTCACGCTTGGCGAGTTCCAATTTGGTCTTCTTGTTCAAAATCTTCTCAATTGTGTGAAGATTCTCAGCAATCACCTTCTGAATCTCAATCTCCCAGCATCAAGTGTTCCATGGTGACTCCAGTTGGAGGTATTTGGAGTTCCTTGATTATTCTGACGATTGCTGACAATTTACTTGGGGCCTTGTCTACTCTAAGTTTCGTACTACGTAGAAGCTTCTCCAATTCCTCGATGTAATCGTTGGCTTCCCAAATACTGGCTTGGTAAAATTCAATGATTGTGTTCGAGTTCTTCTAGTGAACGGAGATGCTATCGTTGGTATTGCCGGTGTAGCTGTCACCTGAAGACGATGATAGTGAACATTGGCGTCACTGTTGCAAACTCCATGTGTCACCTTGTTGATCATCAGTAGGAGGTGGATTATCCACAGCAACTGGTTGAACAACTTCTTGTGGCTCAGTTCACTGAGTCACTAGAATATTAACGACTGGTTCAAGTGGAACCTGTTGTTGTGGTTGTTGGTCAGCACCCTGATCAGCAACGATTAAATTTGGGTCGACATCAATGTTTTGGTTGTCTGCCTTGTCATATGTTTATTCGTAATAACTGTTAATAGACAAACACAAACACAAAAATTTTTCAAAAATAGAAAAAGTTTTTTCATGTATAATATATGTAGCTTGACAGACGAATAAAATACGACCTTTTAATCTCCAAAAAAATCTGAAAAAGAAAAGAAAGAAACTTTTTTTTTTTGATAAGGTGGGGACACCCTATATAAGAGTACATTGGCCTAGTGAAATATAGGTTAATAGCACAATTCCAAATGCAAGTATAGATAAGTGAACAAAAATCTGTACGCATATATTAATTGCAGTACTACATTTCTAACGTTACGAAAGAAAGAGTAAAGAGGAATAGTAAAAACACATGGTCTTAAATTCGACAATTGTTCGTAGGGTTCCGAGCAATTTTTAAGACCAAAATATAAAAATTAATTTCTAATAAATTTTAAAAAGGGTTTTTTTACATGAAACAGTTTAGGCTGCTTGCGAAACCATTTGGTTCGTAAAAACACAATCAAATTTATGTTTTTGAAGGTCGTATTAATAGGCCTACAATGATAATAATTGATAAATTACATATACATAATATTTATGTAAAGAAGATATCAATAATAGAAATAGTAACGTGAATCTAAGGAAATAACGCTTAGGTTCTGTAAAAATGTAGCGATGTATGCAGAAGATCTGCAAAGGCGTAATTCGTATCAGAAAAATTCAATTGTAAAATAACAAATTTTATTAAAATGTACGTGTCCTACGATTTTGACTATAAATAGTTCAAAACCGTAGAATTAAAAATTTGATCTAAATTTAAGAAGGAATCAATGTCTCGAGCTTATTTTTCAATCAGTTCAAGGTCAACATCACGTTATACGAACTTAGGCGTATTTTTGAACAAAAAAATGATTAATTTAGTTGAAGAAACATACACCTAAATTGATCAAATGTAGCGTGACATCTTTTGTCTTAATGAAAAGGCAAAATTATAGTACAAAAAATAACGAAAGACCTTGTTAATGGCCTAACGAATTTGAAAACTTCGCTAGTACTAATTATTATGAATAATTTTACAACGCTAAATAAACATGATCACTAAAAATGGTCGTAAATTTAGGAAGAGCACTGGAAGAAATGTTCTCAATAGTAAAATGATGAATTATAGTTTCGAGAAATCTCGAAGCTATCGTAATTTTAGGATCTGCACTAACTAGCTATATGGCAAGATAGTACAGGAATTTCTGCCTACTAATTAAAGAGACAGGAATGAAAAATTCAGAGTAACGAAAAAATACTGATTGAATTTCTAACATTCGAAGTACGCAAAATGACTACATAATTCAATAACATATTGGATTATATAAATAAATAAAGACTCACCAAATTTGATGAAGCAAGTTTGCGGTCAAGGATCTTGGCCGTGTGTGTGAATGATTGATTTACATAATATGATGAGGGAATATTGTCCACTACACCATGTATTTTCGCGTAAGAAGAAAGATGTCGCGAAATTAAAACAATAAAAAATTTTTTGGTGAAAAAACAAAGATAAAGCACGTAAAAAAGATCACAAAATTTAAATTTTAGTGGCAACGAGAAAAAGCACACAAAAAATAAACGTATAAATGTTAATTAGATCAATTAGCATAAAAAACACAAGAGCAAACAATAATTAAAGAGACACAGTAATTCATCGGTGTAAAAACGGGTTGAAAATGAGGTGACGGGTTCAACAAAATGGTTACTGTGCCTCGCTATAACAGGATGCACATGCGCAGTTGTTATAGATGGATGCTTTCTTGCATTTGTGTGTGTGTAGATTACCCAGTACATGCTTATTTGTGTTGGTAGGGTGGGTACGAAGCATTTTTGTATTCGTAGTGGTGTGTATTTCATACACATCGCTACATCGTATTTTTTGATTTTTGTTCAAATAAATGTACGATTTGATTGCTGATTACGGCTTTGAATCGACAGCCACTGCAAATACGAGTCAACAAAGTTGTATTCACAAGAACAAAACGTTGCATTTTTTTTTTGATTCCGTTGTTTCATTTGAAGCAAAGTATTTGAGTCAGAGGTTTTTTACGAATTGTATCTCTGTGCTTTAAGTTAGAGAATTATTTTCTAACCACAAATTATCTCTACAAATATTTTATTCAGCCATTTTGTTTTTTCACGACTAATATTAGCTGGGCGAAGCAAACAAAATTAATCAAAAGTATATTTTCACCATTTGGGTGACAAAAAAAAAATTTTTTTTTGTAAAATACAAAGAAGTAATTTTTTCATCCAGAATTAGGTAGATAGAAGAAATAAAAATTAATTATTTTTTCACTAACTCTGGGGGCAGCGTAGAAAAATAAATTTTTATGAAAAAATTTATTTCTTAGCCTAGAATTAGGAACTATTCCTCACTAGGTGGGAAGATAGATTTATTTAATTAGTCCAAAAGCACGTTTTACAATGCTAATGTATGAAGTTATCAGAGGAAAAAATATTATTTTATCTAAGATTTTCAAGAGTTTATCGAATTATTTTAATAATCCAAATTTAGTGGAAGCTAGTAATAATTTTTTCTTCAATGTCTTTTTTCAAAGGCATATAAAAAGCTAATTCATGAAGAATTCAGTTTTCAGAAAAATTTTATTTCTTGAATATCTTTTTTCAAAGGTAAAACGAAATAATAATTAAAAATGTATTTTCTCAAAGGCAAATTCATTATTGCTAAGGATTAACTACTTGCTCTTGCTACCATGTAGTGGGCCAATAGTTCCTTAACATTATAAATTGATTTAACATCCAAGGGACAACAAAATAGAGGATGATTTCTCACGCAAGTCAAAGCTCATACTACCGCAACTACCTCAGCGTCAGTGCCTATTAACCACTCCTGTGCATTGCGTGGTGCGCAGGTGGGTAGGGGAGGAACCCACGACAGAATCAGCTCATAATCACCTGTATTCTATAATGATAGTTGTATAAGATTTGCTACTTCAGTAATGTTTTATCGGCAACTCCTATGTATACCCAAGTACAGGATAAACCTGTTTAAATAAGTATTTATATGTAACTTAGTTACAAGAAATATATAGTTCACTTCCCTACAGCACTCCTCCCTGGTTCTTGCAGTCAAAGATGCTAGTATTAGGCTCATCACACACTTCAGCAAAGCCACATTTTGAATGTTGCTTAACCGCACACTACAGTAGATTACAGCTACATAAAATGCGTTATTTTCCTACATAAAAAAAGTAAATACACATCAAATGTATTTAGCTGAGCTACATTTCTTAATTTGTTCTAACTTCGCAAAGTTGAGCAATGTCACTGGATGTGAAAATGTAGCGCAGCGCACCATATTGCTATGCAATGTGCGAATCACAACCACTGAGCGAAGTTTTAATTTTAGATTTGTTGAGGTTGTTATTGGGGAAAACCTAAAAAACCCACGCAGACTACCGCAGTACACTCCACTGAGGAGGGGTGAAGGTTTGACCTTGCGCAACGTAGTTGCATGTTCAAATCACAATGGGGTCACTGCAGATGTACATGTCTGCCAGCATCAAAGCGGAAACTCACAGGTTAATAAAAAGCAGTGAGAAGGCTGCCTAATATACATTAGGTTCAATTTTCCGCAGTACACCTACCTTCGTTGGCTCCCATTGCGTAACAGTAAGGTTGATCTTTATATTCTTTGATCTGCATAATATGTGCCATTCTATGATGAATAAGGTAGAAGAAATCTTCTGACACTTGAGTGCACATTTTAACGCTGGAAATTCAAAAAAGAAAAATATAGTCTTCACTTCACTGATGCAGAGTTATAGCCTATTCGACCAATTTTGTCCTTGTGTGGGTACTTAGGACCATATTCACAAACGTCACTTTTACCTCCCTTCACTTAAATTTCACTTTAAAAAAGTTTTTTACACAATTTTGTACTTATAAATATGGGAACATTGTATCTCTTATGAGAGTTCCAATGCAAAAATAAAATGTTACTGCACTCTTAAATACGAAATTGTGCCGAAAGTAATTTTTAAGTGAAGTTTAAAAGAAGGGAGGTTAAAGTGACGCTTGTGAATATGGGCCTTAGCCTTCGTTAAGGCTGTAAGACCCGTCTATACGTCGTATTTAAACGGCAGATAATCCGGTTTAATTCAACATATTATTTTAGAATTTATTAGGTGTTTAATAAAACCATCGACTACATATTACCGATAATCTTCATTCTTACGAAAGTACCACACAGTAGGCTGACAGTCAAAGTTAGGATTGGGTGGTTTTTTTATTATTGAGTTTTTCCAAAATCCTTTATTCACTGGTTGGAAGGACATTGATGTGAAAAAATCATTGGCTGTTTCAAACATTTTTTTTGCATCGTAATTCTGAAAATGAACGAACTGTATTTTAAAATATTCCGCAGTATATTGTTTATTATACCATTTCCTATGAAGCAAAATCCCGGCCTTATGGAAAATATTTAATTTTTTTTATTAGTATCCGCGTTCCTTTTAAGGGTCAATCCTATGAAAAACTTCAGTTTCTATTGAGAAGTTTTCTTGTGTAAAATTTCCTACAAATGAAGTCGAACACATACACCTACATTTTTCATAGGCTCAATAATAATTGGAAGTGAAAGCAGCCAAAAATTTCAATAAACAAGATTGTATCTACTCTACTCGTACAAGAAATATCTCATACAATGGTAAGAACTAGAAATAAAATTTATGGCAAAATGGACGAAGAGAGATGGGACATAGATCGAAGACCACAATATTTCATTGTGGGAGGGATAGAATTGTATTCTCATGTAGCCTACAAAAATTGCAAACAGCTTTGGTATACCAGATGTATTATGCTGTTATCTGTAAAGCTTTTTGTTTGAAAATGGTGAAGCCTACGAAAAATTTCTATAGAACCTTGTTTGTGGAAAATTTTATGACAAATAGGTATTTGTTTTAACCAAACTTAAAATTTTTCAAGAGGTCAACCACGTAGCAATATAAAATCCATAAAACTATTGTTAAAAGTGACTTAAAATGTTTTTTAGGGGTATGTAAAGTAGATAATATCAATATTAGGTGCGAAACGATTACTGCTTTATGACATCCACTCCCAAATACATAAACGCTACAAAATACTCTTTCTAAATTTTGGGTGGAAAATTCTTTTCTAGAAAGTTATAACAAGTAGTCTAGTCAAATCTTACAAAAAAACAAAATATATAACTCGCATATACTTGAACTAAACATAAAATTGTTGGGTTAGTTTCCTGGACACAGTAGAAGTTGCATTCTCTAGGCCTCTTGAAATTCACTGGAAGGGGTGTTAATTCCAAAAATCTTAGTTTTTATCATTTTTCTCGACAAATATTTTCAATTTATTGATAAAAATAGGTCAATAAGAAATTGTTCAAAATAAAATTTCCCACAAAAAAGGTTTATGCAGTGTTTTGTCCGAGTACCCCTTCTTATAGTTTTGAAAACAACCATTCTTCAGTGAATATGTGCAGTAGCATTATACAGAATGTGGGAACGGAGTATCCCACCAGAAGATATTGGTGCCGTAAAAGTATACGCCCTATTGCGTGTTTGTACAAGGTACTAAGGAGAGCCAAGGCCTCATACACGCTGGCAACTGACGACACGATGGCGTGCGTATATATGTGAGTTGTTAGCGGCTTATTGGCGAGTGCGACTATACATTTATTCACATGGACCACCTTACTCGCCATTTGCTGTTGGTCGCTCAATACCGTATTGGCAAGAATCAAGTTTTACCAGCCAATTGGTGTGAGTTTGATTGGCAGTTTGTGTGTAATAATTATTCACACGCCTCGTTGTTGTGTGCGTGTATAGGCCAAGCCGGGTGAACCCCACATGGAAAATATAAATCTTAATTATTATCATATCATTTAGATAATTAGTAAAACCAATACCTACATATTTTCTGCCCTTTCATCTCTTTCCGAAACCCCTTATTACTCTCTCCACCATCACAGCCCATCTGTTCCCGATGAAGCAAAATTAATATGATACACATTTTTATTTACTTATACAAATACCTAACATATTTGCCAAAACATTCAGTACCCTGATAATTTTTCTTCATGAGAATGGGTGGACTGTGATGGTGGTGGAAATGATAATGTGTTTTGGAAGGGGATGGGTGGGTATAAAATATGTTTTGGTTTTACTCATTATCTAAATAGTATGATAATTACAGTTATATCTGCCATATAATGCTATTGAATGTATTCCCTAAAGAATGGTTGTTTTCAAGGCTCTCTGGAGGCAAAGTTGGGACGTCGGATAAAAGAAATACATGAAATTTTCTTTTCAGGAAATTTTGTGTTAAACATTTGTTTAAGGAATATTTTTATCATAAAGTTGAAATGTGCAGAGAAAAACGTGAAAAACAAATTATTGGGTTGTAAACATCCCATACTCTAAATTTTACCAGAGGCCAAGAGTGTGCAAATTTTAGTATGTTACTCTTTGGGACCCACCTATCAACCCTATATAGTTCAAGTTTGTGTGCTAACTTATTTTTTGTTTTTCATCATTTTAATGCTAATTTAACTAAACTAAAGTACGGTGACATAATGATAAAAAAGTGAAAAAAATTCAAATTTCAAATTCAAAAAAAAAAAAGTCAACCTCATTACATTCTATTGTCTATTATATTGTGTTGTCCAAAAATGAACACATATCCCAATTATGGGGTTTGAATTCACGCAAAGTATATTTAAGAGATTCAAAAAACTGTAAAGTTGAGAATTTATAAGTCAGCTCAAACAGTCAATTACTACCAGCCTACTCGCAAGAGCTCCCAAGGCCTACATAACGTGTCAAGCAATTTCGTATAAGTGAATATTGTAAGTTGGCCAACCTATCAGTACAATTCACATTTAGTACAAAGAAAGTTACTTACAGTTAAATAAAACATAGTCTTGGTTGTACAATTCTTTATTTTTTTACAGCTTCGTGGTATGTGAGTGTCTGACAAACCAACAGATTCTGATTGAGTATACTCACAGTTGAAACTAAATAGTTACGGGTAAAACTGGAAATGATTTTGCTAATCGAATAAGTTTTGGTAAAAACAGTCTCCAAAATGGAGAATAAAAGGATTTTAAATGTCGAACAAAAACTGTATTACATCAAGAACATATAGAACATTCACAATGAATGGAAAACATTCATATTAAATATGAGACTAACTGTTCAGAGTAAAACCAAAATTGTGAATAGTTAGGGAGATAAGGCTCATTGGTTCATTGTTGATCAAGTTTAAAATCTACATGTCACTATTTTGTACAAGAGTCAACATTAAAATTTGTTAATAAGTTTCGCAGAAAGGGAATTATCTCTGTCGAGTACTTTGTTTGTCTGTGGTATGATAAAAATACAAACTTAAAGTTCATGAGCCATTCCCTAATTAAGTATAGGTCCTATAGATTTGAGATTGTGTAGTGATGTGAGAGAAGACTGTGGGATTTCAGATGTCTCACTATATAAGCATATAAATTCATTGGTTCAATGAAATTGGTGTAGGTAGGACGTATAAATTAAGCCAATGGACATACGTTTACATTATTTGTGGGAGCGCTGGGGTCAAAAATATAGATATAGGTGTAACTTAAATAGGTACCTACTATAAGCACTACAACTCTGCAGAGAACATGAATGAATAAATTACCTTTTCCTTCAAAACGTTGGTTATATTTATCGGCTTGATATCGGGATAAGGCATCGATAGATCGGCTATTAAGCTCCATGATATTCCATACACTTCTCCTACATGATTTTAAAAATTATATCCAATCGTGTTAGTGCGTATTCAATATTCTTCGAATGACCACAAATGGGAATTTGTTAATTTACTTACTTAGTAAATGAAGTGGAATCGGACCTTTTTTCGAAATTAGTTTTTCACCAAATTGTTCTCTCAACTTTCGTCTGACGTATGTAAATAACTGTTCGTATAATGGAAGAATTTGCTCATACAGTTTTTCAAACTCCTGATCCATATTTGGGTTTTCATAATTGCTTAGCAACATTTCGGCTCCTGTTTCAAAACCTGAAATCAGTGTAAAATAAAATTTTAGGTTTCAAATTTCAAAGACTAGGTAATTTTCAACATATAATATAAGCAATTTAGGTGCTGATTAGGGTCGCTGTTTAACTGAAGTTTTGTCCAAATCTCATAAAAAAGCTGACCCAGGCCTGGCTTTTGGAGGGGAGAGAACGATGGATTGTTTTCTTTCTTCCTTTCTTAGTTTTTTTTTTTTTTTTTTTTTTTTTTTTTTAATAAAGAATAAAAAAAATAAATAAAGTGGAATGATTTTTTGAAAACCTTGATCTATCGTAAGTGACTGAATAAAGTTTTTAATATTTCCGAAGCTTGCTATTATAACTAATGAGGAGATAAAATCTTACCAATTAACTTAGCTGCTTCATTGTACAATGATACGAATGTTGGATAGTATGGTCGTAGTTTTTCACCAACTTTCAGAACATTTTTGAAGTAATAAGCCAGTTCCTCGGCATCGGTGCTTTTACGCATAAATACGCTGACATCTGAAAGAAGTTTCTTCATTAAGTAGGTAAAAATAATTTGATCAACAGTTTTGTATATTGAAAATTAAAAACGATAAAATTTACCTATATCACAATTTTTATCATTTTTGTACTCGCACAGTTCTGCTTTATGGTCAATGAAAATACTTCTCATTTTGTCGGTTGTTTCAGCCAACTAGAAATAATAATAAGAAAGTGTTTTTATCATTCTATAGGTATTATAAATGAATGGAGTAGTTTTTTGTGTCCCATAACTAGTGTTCCATATTTTGAAAGGTGGTATGTTCTAAGCTCTAGATGGTTTGTAAAAAAAAAATATTGAAAAGTTGTCTTTTCGAGGTAAAAATTGACTTTAAAATTTTGCTGACGTCACGCAACTT
This sequence comes from Ericerus pela, assembly GCA_011428145.1. Classification (NCBI taxonomy): domain Eukaryota; kingdom Metazoa; phylum Arthropoda; class Insecta; order Hemiptera; family Coccidae; genus Ericerus; species Ericerus pela. The sequence goes on along the minus strand of WOFM01000548.1, from coordinate 1,009,399 downwards.
AATGGACGTTTGCGGTTGGGTACATGGATGTTCAGTGGGACACCCTTCTGTTGTTCTATTCAGTCGTCCATGTCCTTCCCAATGGAGGCGAATTAGCTTTAACATTATCATGTCAACATATAAAGGTCATACCTACTTGAAATTAAAAAGCTATCCGTCACGTATAAATCTTTCTTACAATCGAAAGAACTGAAGTTTCATTTCAAAATCTATATTCTGAGAGCTGTAATTCAGTTCAAAAGTTACAGTTTGGAACCTTTTGTTTTGAAAGAAGTTCTCAGTTAAACTTTATGGTTATGGTTTAGTGCAATTTTAAAATAAGAAAAAATGAACAACTGGGAGCTTTAATAAGTTAAAAATTTTTCAATAAAAGTTCCAGTTCTGAACCTGTTCTGTTTGGAAGTTAGTTTTCAGTTATACTTAAGGGATTTATTTCAGTGTCAATTCATCAATAGGAAAACTTTAACAACTGAGAACTTTAATGAGTTAAAAAGTTATCAACAAAGGTTTCAGTTCTGAACCTGTTCTGTTAAAAGTTAGTTCTTAATTCTGTCTAAGGGAATTATTTGAGTGTCAATTCGCCAATAGTGTGACATCTAAGTTACCCGTAGCCTTCCCTTCACGTCACCATCGACTGTATTATTATTGTGATGGGGAACGGCTCTCGAATTATAAGTTTGTAGTAACAATAAGGTGAACCAGAAATACGCCGATTCCCCATCGGGAATAAATTCCCCAAGTCTAGGAAACATAAAGACATGTCGATTAACTATTATTTAACGATATGGTGACGTGTAGAAATACGATATCGATCATCGGTGAACCATTTCTAATCTCTTTGACTGTTCACGTTTTAGGCTGAAGAGTGAACAGTCAGTCTCGTTTTAGACGTGATGGTTTTTCGTTCGTCGTGAATACGAAATATTATTCACGACAAATACAGCTCTTTTTATACGACAGCAAGTCACCAATTGATTGTTTTCACCGATATTTTCGAATGTGAACGCCAGTAGTAGAATTTAAACAACTCGCGATATTATTCTTTCGAACTCAAAACGAATAATCGATCGAGATTTGATGGTTCACCGAACTTCGAGAACCATGAGGCGATGTGAAGAATAACCTGCACGACCTGATTGTAGTTACCATATCTGTAAGTAATCTTTTCAATTGTAATAAAGTATATACTGTGATAATGGGTTGGCCAACTTATTTATTTCCAATTACGTAAATTCGCCCGATATACTTCGTAGGCCTAGGGAGCTATCGCTGGTAGGCTGGTGGCCTAACTGTTTGAGCTGGTTTGTGGTTTCGACTCTACGATTGATCGAGACCTATTGATATACATCGAATCGTGATATCATTCCCCATACTCAGGATGTACGTTCGTTTTCGGACGTCACAATAGGAAAGCTAGAAGAACTGAGAGCTTTAATGAGTTTAAACATTTTTCAACAAAAGTTTTGGTTCTTGACTGGTTCAGTTTGAACGTTAGTTCTCAATTCTAAGGGAATTATTTCAGTTTTAATTTTTCAATGGGAAAGTTGGAACAACTGAGAGCTTTCATAAGTTACAAAGTTTTCAGGAAAAGTTTCAGTTCTGGATCTGTTTTGTTTGAAATTTAGTTTTCAATTCATTTTAGGGGATTTATTTCAGTGCCAATTCTTCAATGGGAAAGCTTGAAAAATTGAGAACTTTAATAAGTCACAATGTTTTCAGAAATAGTCTCAGTTCTAGACCTGTTCTGTTTGAAAGTTAGTCTTCGATTCTATCTAAGTGATATATTTCATTGTCAATTCATCAATGAGAAAGCTTGAACAACTAACAGCTTTAATAAACTTCTATTTTGAGAGCTGGAATTGAGTTCGAAAGTTGCAGTTTATTGAACCTGTTCTTTTAAAAGTTAGTTCTTAGTTGTTCTTTAGGGTTGTACAGTCAGTTCTGAGAAGTGAAAACTTGAAAACTTGAGAACTTGAACTTTGCATTGAAAATTTCAAAAGTGAGTGGTTCTGATGAAAGTTGATTATCAGTTTTCCTTTGAAGTTTTTGTTAAAAGTTTCAGTTGTTGGCCTGTTCTGGTGAAAATTTTTTCATTTATCTAATTAATATCTAATGATTTTTGGCTTGAACCAGTCCCAGAGGTAAATTTAGGAAAAAAGGAGTGGCTGTTAAATGAAAAGCTATATTAGAGTGAATTTGATAGTTTAATATAATAAATTTTAGTGTTCCTGTTCTGTCCCGTTTTTGCAGACGATTCAGTTCGTCTACAAAAACGTGTCGAACAAATTATAGGCAACTATTATTCCTAATTCTCGGAATAATAGCTGTCTATATTTCTCCTAGCTTCTCACGATCAGACACCACCAGATATGCTGACAATGTAGAGTCATCATATTTGGCGGATGTTCTGTGTCACGCCACCTTTTTGGTCGGCCATCTTTCGATTGAAACAAAGGAAACGAAAGTAATGTAATATTTTCATTTTGAAGACATGTTCATTCCTAAACCTGAAGTCTAGCAGAGACGTTAGGGTCCATACTAGTTGTTATGGACATTAGGTTTTATTAGTATTAAGAAATAGTAATAATTATAATTCTAAAGTGTTTGTAATAATTGAAGTGAAATATTAATAAAAGATAATATTCAGAAATTATCTTATTTGTTGAGGTAATTTAAAAGTATTGAATTACTCTCGCAACAGTTCCATAGGTAAATCATACCATGGAAACACTTTGTAAGACTCTCTTGTTTTATTTTTCTTGACAAGAATTTTATTGCAAAAAATTAAGTACCTAAATAATGAATTTTGTGTAGAAATTCGTGCTCTCCACACTATACGTAATTGAAAATTCGTATAATACCTAATTTACTATTTGAGTGTGTTGTCTGAAAATGCATTTTAATATAGGAAAAATTATGCACTTTCTGAAAATTTTTTGATTTGTGGTATACTTATAATGACAGGTAGTGTTCTGGACAAGAAAAAAATAGTTGATCCTTTTATTGTAATAGATTCACTGTGTACCATGGACCACTCTCTCCTAGGTATAGAAAAATTTTCATATCAGGTACAGGTATACCTGAGATAATTTGTCATCTGGTAAGACTGCTTCTGCTATATTTGAATAAATTTTAAACTGCCTGAGCACATCTGGGTCTTCGATTTGCTGCCAAGAAATGGTTTTAATTTCTTCTCCAATACTTTTTATAAATTTGTCATATTTTCTGGAAGCAGCCACCTATAAAACAAAAAATATGCGTTGGTGCATTATTCATGAGAACAAAGTATAATAAGTACAGATGTAATATGGGAATTTCATTAATGTAATTTATAACAAATCTTTCGCCAGTTTATTAAACAGAATTGTTACTGGTGTTGTTTCTATTGCTCAATAAACCTACAATGTCGTGTGACTGTGAGAATGAAGTTTTGCTCGTATTTAATAATACGTGTCTATATTCACCAATGTCTTCAGAGAGCTACAAAGTCAATCGGTTATAGTAGTTGAACCGATCAACAAAATTGCTGTTTAAGGGTAGGCTAAGACATTTACTTATGTGATACCTATTCGTTTAATTTGTTGAATTACACGTACATATTCTGATTTTGTAACATCATTCTCATTTGTGGTGTATGCCCAACCAGCAGAAGCGTATTCGAACCATTCATTTGTATATTTATCATCAAAAATTTTCAAATGATTTTTTGCCTCTTCGAGTTGTAGAACTCCTTTTGTGATGTCTGTCATTAAACAGACTAGAAGTGTCAAACGAAACATTCTGAAACAAAGACAAAACGAAAGCAAAATGAAATTTCTTTAAGATATCAACGCAAATTCATATAGGTACGGTACCAATAAGGAAGTATAAATTGAAAGTACAGTAGACTAGTAATCTCATGGCACAGCTTAGCTAATCTAATCTTCAAACCGTAAAAAAAAATCCAAATATAGCCTAAAATTGATGAAAATTGTTAATATTTTTGAATTAAATAATCATCGTATTATGTGTGAAACCTTGTTAAGGAGTGGACTTTTGTATCAGAAAAAATTGCATTCGATCATAGGCGGAAACTTTCAAATGTCTTTCATGCGTTAATCACTCCATTTGATCTTTAGGGCCGAATACGAGAACGATAGATCTACCTATTCAGGTGATCCTTATATTTTTTCTATTATCAATTGTATCTATTTCTACCTGCATAAACATAATTATAATAAATATAATTTTGTTAAAATAAAAATGCTTCAGTTTCTGTTAACACTTCAATATCATTCTTGCAGTCGGGCCTTATAGAAGTATTCCGAGGCATCTATCTCCTTCCTTTCTCAATGAAAAACTAAAAAAATCAAGGAAATTTCAAAGATAAATTCTATTTTTGTTTTTTAACATTGCTGCTTCAATCTGATTTTTAACAAACTACAAAGAAATGAAGTAATCAGTTTTGGACTTAGGCTGGATTACACTTTTCTGATATTTTGTGTTAATATGCATTATGATGTTTTGTCACATCACAACACAACACAATACATAAATTCATTTGAAAAATTGAATCAATGTCTGTTCTATTCAAAAAAGTGAGAAACTAACACTGGAAACATGCAAAAATCAAAGTAACCTTTTATGACGGCCCTCCAAAATCTAAACTGGTGGATTTGAATCAGAAGTGGGTTAACTGATGTTGAAATATGTTAACACGCATCTGACGACAAGATGCATCATCTGACGTCATACCAGATCAGTGTGAGCCCTCTGATCTAAAAACTATATGCCAGTACTTTTGTGTTACGACGTGTTCACACAGACATATCGATATGAAATAAAACATTTAAAAAACTTTAAAAACCAAAAATCAAATAAAAATGACAAACCTTTTAGAGAATTTTTTTTTTCTATGAAGTAGGTCGTATTATTTGAAAAAAATTATTAATTTCCCATAATGCTTTTTCGTCTCATTTTAATTCCAGTAAATTTTACTGGAGAAATCTAAAAAAAATTATATTTTTATTTCGTGCAAAAACCCTAATAAAATCACCATTATTTTCCTTCTTGTTTGTTGTTTTTTTCTTCCTCCTTTTCCATCAGTTATATGTATTCTATGTTTTGTTTTTCATCTGTGAAACTAGTGATGTCGATTGGTTCGACTATAGTTGATTACCTCGACTGATCTACTAATAGATTTTCTGCTAATCGATTCATTTTTTCAAAATCAATTGATTAATCGAATATCATTCAGGCTTGGGCAAGAATCAAAACATTTTTATAAAAGAATAAATAGACGAAATACATGAGGAAAAATGAAAATCCTTGTTGGCTGTTGCAGAAGAAATATTTTAATATTCTATCTCAAAGTCAACATTATGTTTGCTGGTTGGTGTAAAAAACAATCAAATAGATTACTTGAAATAATCGATTTATCGAACAACTTTCACATCACTATGTGAACCGAAAACCCTATTGCAACATCGTTTATCGATGTAACATGTTATTCGTTTTCTGTTTTTTGAAGATGGTTAGATTTTTTGATGAAAACATTTTTTTCAATGATTTTTCGTCTCTAGAGTTAAGGGTAATATTACTTTCAAACTAATAAATGGACTTTTATTACACCACCTGGTGCGCTATTAGCCCCCCAGGGTTGAGGTGGGAACGTTTTTCGTTTCTTAAACCTGAGGAAAATGTTGACATCAATAACTCAAATTCATATAAATATTATAAAATTTTACATGTAATATATAAAAATTTTACATGTAATATATATTCTAATTTGTGGTTCCCACAGTACGAGTCGCAATTTTTGTTCGATTATCACAAAATTTGGTACAAAAATTTTTTTTAACCAAGGACCAGACCATTTGATTTTGGTGTGGATCGAAATTCGAAACATATTTAATATAATTTACTGTAGTATGCTACCAATTTTGGTGCGGATCGGATCGGTTGGTACTTCCGGTGAAGCTTCTTTTTCCTCTTTTTGTTTTTTAATTTATGTGAATGTTTTTTTTTTTACAAAAATTATCTAATGTCCATGTTTTCTTTTTTCTATCTTATAACTTTATTATTATTTCTTTGATTTTATTTGAAATTATATAATTATTCACCATTATTTATCATCTTAATTTATTTTTCATTTCAAGAATTAAAGTTTTCCAATTTCATAATGTCTAATATATCGTCAGCAGCTAACAAATCTCACACAATCATAACATAACATTTAAGCATATGAACTTAAAGACAATTAATGTGAGTATTAAAATTCATAATTCTCTTTTCTCAAAAACCTACTTTTACTAGTGAGATGTGTTGTGCTAGAGTCTTTTTATTTAAAGATAACTTCAAAACAACTTCATGATTCTAAAAATATTTAATAGGACCACTGTGGAATCATTCTCTATCATTTAAAGGAAAAGTTCATCAAAATTTGTGCCCAGGTTGAGAAATTTGGCTGAAACAAAAAAAAAGAAAACCATGATATATAGGTATGTTTTGTCACCTCTTTGCAGACGATTCAGTTTGTCTACAAAAATGTGTCCAACAAAATATACACAACTATTATTCCTAATAATTCTTGGAATAATAGCTGTCTATATGATTCCTACTTCACACAGACAAGCACCACAAAATAAGCTGATAATGAAGAGTCGTTATATTTGGCAGATGTTCCAATGTCACACCACCTATTTTAAGTCTGCCATTTTGAACCATGACAGTATAATTACAGACACTGTATTCTCTTCTTTTGAAGACAAAATCATTACTATGTCTCCAGTCAAACGAACAAGTCAAGGTCCATACTAGCTGCTTATGGATGTACCAGGTTTCAAATATTGAATAAGTGAAATAAGTATAGTGGTAATTGAACAAAATGTAATAATTAAATTTGAATTAATAAAGAGATAAAACAAGAAGATTTGTCTGTACAGTTGTTGAAATATTCTAATCTTAAGAATACTTTTGCAACAAGGTACAAATCAAATTGACAAGTTTGTTAAAAAACACTAACAGTTCCAGTATTTTTTCATTAGTGGACTTGGACAGGTGGCATAGCTATCAGCCATCGCCTAGTGCCAACATAATATGGTATATAATATATTTTTATATTATAAAAAATGAAAATTTAATATTTTGTCCAAATAGATTCTTTCACAGACCACAAAGAATCATCTCGCGAGCCATTTGTGGCCCGTGTGCCACAAGTGGAAGACCACTGACTTCATACATTTCTTCATGTAGACGTAGGTAGTCATAGGTACCTACAGAAAAAATGCATTTTGTCGCTTAAACCAACAAGACTTACTTTTTCTGAATTCGTTTCTCTGCCACAAAAAAAAATTGAGCTAAAGTCTCAATATTTCTGAAAATTTTACCATAAACGACTCATACCAACCAGTATTCGATACACCTTGAAAAAATAAATGATTCCTCCTTTATTTTCAATTTTTGTGTTGACTTATTTTCGATATTGACGTAAACATTATGACTCATTGGTGGTATTTCACCTGAAATAACACATTCTGCCTTCTTGGTACGATCAAGTTGACAAAGATGCAGATTATAAAAAGCATCTTTCATTATTTCTTTTTCCAACCATTCATAGGCGTAGCCAAGACGTTAGGGGACATTTCCCCTTTAAATCAGTAGAAAAATTTTTTTATGTTTTTTTTTTCAAACCTATGTGTAGGTGCAAAATAATATGAAATTTCAAATTCGTCTTTTAAAAAAATATTAAGCTTCACCCTCCAAAAAAATTCTGGTTATGCCGAATAAACCTTCTGTACGTTTATTTGCTGTATACTCCTAAATCAATAACTCTATTTGTTGGTTTTTGGTTTACAAACTTGCTTTGATGAAGTACTTTCAGCTGAAATAACACGTTGTCATCTTGCATTGTTTATGCTGACGAATAAGACGCTGTTTATGCGTAAGAGCATCCATTATCGTGAGGATATCCCTATGAGTCCTGTGGTTGTGCGCAAAGGACACATGGCTACTGAAGAAATGTAGGTAGGCATGTGAACAGGCTGAGGTGGTTGCTTCATTCCATTGTCGCACAGTGAGAGAAAGGTGTGTGTCAACTGTTATATTTTGTTGTCTCCGGACGTTAAACACATTATATTTAAGTATATAAATGGTTAGTGGTTAGTTACCATTACTTGGTAGCAGAGGCCAGAGGAGAGAAATTCGGAGAAAACCATATTTTTTTTTAAAAAATCTGCCTCAAAGAATTAATAGCAGGAATTAAAATTCACTGAATTTTAATTACCTAACAGAAAAACGGACTTGTAGTATAGGCCTGTTTTCCTGTATGCTATACTGCTCTCCTATAGTCAATGCAAATTGAATACTTGAAAAAGAATTCAACCTGCAGATGCAATAAAATTGTAACACAATTTTGAATAGCCTAAGTCAAAAATTGAATCAATCTTCGACTGTTACGTATTTGCAACATGCAAGTAAATAATAACACCAATTTTTTTTCATCTCTCGTATACAAATTCTAATGTCGAACTTGTTGAGAGAATTACGGCATTTGCTGTAAATACCTAATAACAATAAGGAACATGTAAAAATAAACAGTCTCTTTATTGTATAATTATTCTGAAAACAATTGAAGAATTCCAAGTGGTTGAGAGTAAAACATTTCTTCACTTAAGGAATTGAGAATATATGTAATAATTTTTCAAGGCTATGTATTGTGATAGCATGTTGGTGCGGGCAATATGCGACAAACGGCAAAAAATTCGTTGTAAAAGAATTTTCAGCCGCCCCCAGTATAATACGTAATGTCAACCAGATGGTTTTCATCACGTAGCTGTTGAACCTTTTTAACATCTTCAACACAAGCAGATAGAAAAAATTCTACCTGCTAGTTTTGAAAAAATGGTCGATCGCCTTCTTCACTGTAATAACTGAAGGATGCAATTGGCCAACTATACCAAAAATCAAGGCCGATATATCGTATTTTTTGTGTAAAAGTAGTGAACAAAGAGAAATGGAGATATCTCCTTTTTCACTCACTCTCACACAAAAAATTTGAATATTGTAGAAGTACACAAATACCATTTTTTTGTCAATATGACATCGACAATGGTAAGGCCTGACCAAGACAAAAGAGTCGATTCAACTCTTTTGTTCTTGATCACATACCATCCTTGATAAAGAATTATCAAGGATGGCAATGCACAACCCTTACAAACACAAAAAACACATTCGATGTATATTTTTATCTTTGCAAAAAAGATAAAAAATATGTAAAGACACATGCACACACAGAAAAGATTGACAGACTGCATCTCCTCGTGGAATTGCAGAACATTCATTCGTACGTTAACTGTTGAATGATGTCCTGTCCGATTGATCTCAATGCGATTTTATGTACTATTTTACTAATTTTCTTGTGTGTATTGTCTTTAATTGTACGTAATTTTGTGTATCATACTGCTCTAGTACTTTTGAGCAATTTTTACAAAAAATTTTACGTTAAAACATGTAATTTTGGGTGAAGCTACATCGTTAAATTCTCAGCCATTCAACTGAATAAAAAATTACTTTTCCAAAGTAATCTCGCGAAAAAATTTCGGAGTGTATTCTGCTCGAAATCTGCAAACAACACCGGTAGTCAACGAAAGAGGATTGTACTGGTCGTCCATTTTTTGTAAAGTCAAGAAATTGAAATGCAAATGGTAAGTACAAGTGCATTTAATATTTGTTGTGTCCCAAATATTAAAGTGTCATCTAATTTCGTGTACTATGCCAACATTAAAACTTTATGAAATATGGATTTCTTACAATATCAACTATGGAAATTAGTATGGGATAATTGACATAGTTGGTAGTGGAAATCCATTCATCATCTTATTCTTTGTAGCCAAAAATTTAATAGTTCGTCAACAGGGAAATAATTAGGCATTGCGCTATAGTAAGTTTTGGCAATCTTGAGTACAAAATTGCGTAAAAAACATCGTATTTTCAGGATCAAAACCTACAAAAATTAAATTTACAATTGATTTTTTGCAATTTTGTAATCAAAATTGCGTAACTAAATTATTTTCTCCACTGACATTTTGCAAATGTCGGATCAGAAAAGTCTGGGCAATGACGCAATTCAAATTAGTTCGATTCAATTCACGAATGCCGCGACTAAGGGAAATGTCATTGCGCCCCATGGTCATGCCCAAATTTTAATTTGACATGACCTGGAAAACACTTTGCAAAAATGATAGTTAGGTTTTACGTCATATCAAGTTTCAACAATTTTGAACACAAAATTGCACACGAGACATCACAATTTCGTGATCCTACTATCCGAATTTAATTTATAACATAATTTTCAACAATCTTGTGTTCAAAATTGTAGATGAAAATTAGGTTCCTCACAGGAATTTTATAATTTTCTGTAAGGAAAAGTGTTCATGTTGGCGCAATTGCGTTGCTCCGTTCATGATATTTATATTCCATTTACGACTATCGCGAATTAGAGAAACCTCATTGCGCCCCTGGGTCATGCCAAAATTTTAATTTGACATGACCCGAACAACACTTAATCAAAAAATTATGATGCAAATTTGCTTCAAGATTGCAAACATAATTAACGGGTGAAGGTCAAACACAGTCCTTTTAATAATTTTGTACAAACAAGCTGCGACTTTGGAAAACCTCATTGCACTTACGAGTCATGCTCAAATTTTCATGGACATAACCTCGTAGACACTTTGACAAAAAATAAAAATTTGAAAGTTAAGGCAAAAATATTAACATAACACAAACTCACTCAGCGATCTTGTAAACATACAAAATCGTAAAGTTCGTGTAAATAAACCTAATACATTACAAAATTATTAACCCACCCACTTGATAATGACCTGATATTTATAAAAAATTAAATGTCAGAGTCAATATACAACATACGATCTTGCATACAAAATCGCATTGTGTTCTAAAAAAAAACCAAAAAAAAAACCAATGTTGCATAGCTAGAGATACTACAACATTACATTTTATGATTTTGTACATGTTCACTATAACATACAAAACTGCAATCGAAAGAGGTAATACAACACCCATTTCAGTTAGTACCGATAAAAGAAATTGCCCGGATGAATTTCTGGATATGGAAGAAGAACCATCATGTAAAAGAACATGTATGGACACTTCAACCCATGACCAGGAAAGCATTGCAACGTCCACTCCTAATCAAAATCGTTTGTCTCCTGCAATTGTGAGCTTGGAAAAACCAAATTCACAATATTCAGCAACAGCTCTGGTACCCAGACCTGTAACTGCAAATGACCACATTGAAGTCACTCAACATCCAAAAGTTGTGGACCCTATTCCCTGTTGTTGGGAAGTGGATCCCCACGACAGTGTTGAGCAACCTCTAGCAAATTTGAAACCATCCAAATTCTACCTAGAGAAATGGGATGGAGCCACCCTGACATATCCAGGATTTATTAGTAGTTTCAAAATGTATGCGCATCTTCGCACAGATATTGCAATTCCTCAGAAAATTAACATCTTGCAAAATGCAATGCCTAAGGACATTGTCCAAAAGTTTAGTAATTTTGCACCAGATGATGTTGGCTACATCCAGAGACTTCAATTTTTGCATGACAGATTTGGGGATCAGAGTAAAGTGAGAGGGGAAATCTGGTATAATATAACCAAATTTCCTACCTCCACCAACACCATTTCGTCAATCCAAGATAGAAAGGATGGTATTGCTGTCCTATTGATTGATATCAGATGGTTTCTACGGTAGTTGATGAAGAACAACTGTTCAATGTCACGGTGAAGATATTCCCACCTAGAGCCTATATTAACAATCTGAAAAGTAGTGAAAGACATGTCTCTCACCTATTTTCAGCAATCCGAGAATTTATTAAGATATATGAAATGTTTGAAAACAAGCATCCAATGAATGAAAATCCTCCAAGATTTAGTAACTAAAATAAAAAAGGACAAGCTAAAGCCAGTCCAAAATTTTTGGCCGAAACTTTTCAAAAGGCTGACAACGATTAATATACAGACCTAGGAAAAGATAAATCTAATCTTAGGAATAAAAAACAAACGAGAAAAAGTAAATCTAACAAGAAAAATGCATCTATTCCCAATGTTTCAGAACAAAAGATCCAGAATCAGGATGTTCGCATCGCTCAAGATACTCCTAGGAGTATCACGAACATGCCACTAAATCCTGATAAACCCTGCTTGTTCTTCACAAACAGGCACCCTTCGTTTCTCTGCTTCGATATCTGGTACAACACTCTCCAGAAGAGAGAAAAGGTATACGAGGCGCGAAGACTTTGTCGACAGAGTGGTTGCTGCCATGCAGCAACAACATGCTGACAAATGGCAGAGGCACACTGCAAGTAGTTTGATTGTCTGTCATCAAACAACTATGCAAACCTCTGCCCCAATGCCCCATACCCGATCTCAGAGAGACACATGGAGAGGTGGTACACGACTTTGCGCAAGCGGATGGAACTAATCAGTAAGCAACAAATTGATACACAATTTGTTATGCAGAAAACTTCTGCAGTTACTAATGATACTTTTGTCCAACAGGGCGAGCAATATGATAGTCGGTTGCGAGCCAAAGCACCTACAAAGCTTAGTGTGGAACAAAAGGAGTGCTTGCCAGTTAGCAGTGAGTATTTCCTATTTTTTATTAAGTACAATAAAAATTCTACTTTTCTTGTGTTTGAGGCTTATGCTCAATCTCCATTTACAAAAAACCCTATTAAAATAAAAGGATTTTTTAACTGCGGTAGTATCGACACTTTTGTAACAAAGGCTTATGCATTCGAATCCTTGAAATTAAAAGGATATGAGAATGAATTCATAAGACTTAAAGGTGTAGAAAATCAAAAATCTAATGCTTTTAAATCTAGCCTAGTGGATTTTGAAATTCAGACTCAACAAGGCAAAAATGTACAGATCACGGTAAAAACAATAAATTGTATAACCCACAATTTGAAGCAGCCAGATTTTACAGGATTTTGTAAACATTACCTGTAGTATTCAGACATTGAATTCTCAAAAACGGAGAATGAGCCTACGATCAACCTGTTATTAGGAAATGATTATATGTGGTCGTGTGTAAAGCAAATTGAACATATATCACCTACCCTTCCCCTCATAGAAACTGAGTTTGGTTATATGCTAGGAGGTATCATTCCAAATCAGAATGATATCGATGAAAAATTCACTCCAGTATTTTTCATCAATCCTCAGGAAGTAGAAAATCTTTGTAGACTGGATGCAATAAGCATTGAGTCGAATAACTTAGTAGAAGCCCAAGTGGAAGCTCAAGCTTTACAGTTATTTTACAAAAATGTGGAGTTGGTAAATAATCATTACCAAATTAGATGGTTATACAAAAATTATCCACCACCATTGGAAGATAATTATAACATGTCCTTTAAGCGATTAGAACATCAGCTCCCTAAAATGCAGAAAATGCTAGAATTCTATCAGAGGTATGATGAATATTTCATCATGCTTCTTGATCTACAAATGATAGAAAAAGTTGACCAAAATGCCAACGACAGCATTATACACTATCTACCTCATAAAGGAATACTTGACTTGGCAAAAAGTACACCACTTCGTGTAGTTTTTGATGGGTCTGCAAAAACAAAGCAATCAAAATATTCATTAAATGATTGCATGTTTAAAGGAGCTAATCTCCTACCCGAACTTATGCAAATACTTCTATCTTTTTGTAATGATAGATATGCTATAATTGCAGACATCAAGAAGGCCTTTCACCAAATAAAACTACATCCTAATGATCGGATGTAACAAGATTCCTTTGGGTAAAGGACCCTTCGAAACCATTAAACAAATCCAACATAATTATCTACAGATTTCAAAGGGTACCATTTGGAATAGTGACAGCTCCATTTCTATTGGCAGCTCTATTATTGCACTATTTTCAAACGGCCAATCCTGAATTTCACAAAAAGTTTTCTGAAAACTTTTATGTAGATAATTTGGTAACATCCTTACCAACTTATGAAGGATTATTGGATTTGCACAATGAGGCTAATAACCTCATAGAGGATATCTCAATGGAATTGTCCCAATGGGTGACAAATTGTATTCCATTGAGAAAAGACTTCAATCCTCAACATGCTTTAACTAAACCACAAGTTAAAGTTAAACGATTAACTTGGGATATGGATAAAGATGTCGTCTTTAACAGTTCTCCAAAATTGAAAAACCTAGATCAAGACTGGACAAAAAGACACTTCCTCAAGGCAGCGTCACAATTTTTTGTTCCATATGGCTGGTTTGCTCCAGCCTCTATTCCATCTAGAGTCTTTATAAAAAGACTCTCGAACGAAAATTATAAGTGGAACGAATCCCTACCTCCAATGCTACAATCTATAGCGACACAGTTAGTTAAAGATTTGTCCAACTGCACAGAATATTTTATGCCCAGGCAAATATATTCTGGTACTTTTAATCCAGATATATGTGAATTACATAGATTTGTGGATGCATCAAAAATAGCATATTCTGCTGTTGCATTATTACGTTTCAGCAATGTTGAAACCAATAATGCAGTAGTCAGATTTATCTTTGGAAAAATCCAGAATTGCTCCTATGAAAAATATAACAATTCCCAGAATGGAACTGTTAGCAGTGCAAAACATTAAGAAACCATTTGACTTCAGTAATTGTCCAACTTACTTATGGTCAGGTAGTAAATGTGTTCTAACGTGGTTACTACAACGCAGAGTACTACCACAATTTGTCTTGAATAGAGTAACAGAAATAAAAAAGGTTCCAAATTTTCAATTTTGGTATGTTCCATCTGCAGATAATCCTGCAGACGTCGGTTCAAGAGGTTGAATAATTAATGATCTTTTTCATTCTACCTGGTGGTCAGGCCCAGACTTGGTGAGAAACAGTTCGGACTTATGGCCAGAGACTGATTTACATATAATTCAGTCTCTACCAGATATCTCAGAGGAAGATGAAACTGTACCAGTTTTTTCAACCATCAGAGAATCATTAAAAATTTCTGACAAATTGACAAAAATGATACCTCAAGAGCATGATATGTTATTTGACAGTCATAAAACTGGTAAATTACATAGACAACTGAAATCACGCAAACTTGCAATACCTAAATTCAAAATGGGATTAGTCAACCACATTTGTACAGTGAAAATATTTACTACACAAATTGACCAAGGACTACAGGGTATGGACCAAAATAGATCAGATTCTGTACAATCTTCATCCCAAATTGGTTCACAACAGGTTCTGGACTTATCTACAAAATCAGAGTTAGATCAACCAAAACCAACTCCGTACGATATAATCATATATGAACCAACAAATACTCCATAAAATATAGACATAACAAATTTCAATACTTTAGTCAGTCTGAAGCTAACTTTTTACCACTGCATAACTGCAGTCAGAAAGTTTGCAAGAAAACAAATCAAACGGACTAGATTGGTTTCACCTTGGGTAGCAGGTGTAGATATTTTTGGTCCATATTCAGTCTTTGACAAATACCTACCAAAAAAGGAGAAGGCACTAGCCACCCCAACAACACCTGCTTGTAATAAGTGGGTGCTGATATTTACTTGTCTCTCAACGAGAGCAGTATACTTTCTCTCACTATTGTCACTGACAACAGGAGAGATTTGGATAGCATTCCAGACGTTCTTTGCTGATTGGGGAATGACAAAGGCAATGTTATCCAACAATGTAGCCCAATTCAGACTTGTAGCAACTCACTTGCCACAATTCTGGGAAGCAATTACCAAAGACTGCAGCATTGAAGACAAAATGCAGCGAAAAGGGATAACATGGCATTTCAAGCCACCCAAAGCACCTTGTCACGGTGCAACCTATGAAAGACTCATAGGCATCTACAAAAAAGTTTTCAAGCGAGTCATGGGGCCACACTCACATCCTAAACTTAATTTTCAAGCAGCGCTTAAAAATATACAAGTTATGATGAACAAGGGTCTGGTAGGCCCAGCTATAGACAAAGCAGAGCAAGTAACACTTACTCCCGCCCATTTCATGCACGCAAATTTTAGAAATTTCACCTTAAACCTTGATTAGCCAATAACAGAAACAACTGTAATGGCTAAAAATTTACAAAGTCTATGGAAAAAGGACAAAGATAACTTACAACATCTTTGGGCAGCATGGAAAGGCCTCTACTTCCCATTCTTGAGAGATAGAGTTCCACAAGGTGTGAGTAATATTTACCTCATAGTGGCTTTCCAACCTAAGGTTGATGACATAGTCCATGTTCTGGACATAATGTCAAAACCAGGAGTCTACAAGTTAGCAACTGTAGTCAACCTGCTTACATCACTTGATGGTAAAGTCTGCCATGTGGATGTCAGATTACCCAGCTCTAATATAGTCACGAGACCCATAAAGTTCTTGGCGCCATTAGAGTTGAGCATCCCACCCTCAGAAGATAGTTCACCATCAACTAACTTCGAACTGAGGGAATGATTTGGAAAATAGAGAATACACTCAATAATGCTACCACTTTAATGTGGAACACCACATTAGAACCTAGCTATCATTGAAGATATTACAAAACTATTTGTTCAAAGCTTACTTTCACCATCCAGCAACATTTCGAGGATAAAGCAGGTGAAAGGTGATAGTGGATCACGATCCAAATGACCTGAATTTGATATGATAACTTTCTTATAAACCCTTTATAATAAACTTATTATCACAAGTTTGGAAACAACATTGCTAATTACTAATTCTTTTTTTACAGAGTCACTCCTGAATAGCGCTAATAAAATGGCCAAATCCTGCTCCCGCCCATAAGCAATATTTTACTAGTTTATCATGTAACGCATAATAAACTAGCAGGAAGCAAATCATACAAGATGGAACCTGCACCAGATTCCAGCTATAAGAAGAAAAACATATTTATGTTTCTTCATCCATGCTTTATTATTGTTTCAATAAGACAATTTGTAAAAAAAGTTGTAAATATGAATTATGTTCCTATGTATATATTTGGTAGTTATAATTTTTTATGTTTTTATATTTTCGAAATAAACGAAAAATTGTATTTGAGTGAATATACTCAATTGTTTCCTTTACAGATCATTAGTGCCTTATTACCAGTCTTGGAATACCAGTGATGGACATCGCCCACAGTATCGTGGGGATATCCCTACGAGTCCTGCATGCCTGGCATGCGCAAAGGATACATGCCTACTGAAGAAATGTAGGTAGGCATGTGACCAGGCTCTTCATTCCCTTGTTGCACAGTGAAAGAGAAAGGTGTGTGTCAATGATTATATTTTGTTGCCTCCTGACGTTAAACACATTATATTTAAGTATATGAATGGTTAGTGGTTAGTTACCACTACTCACCATCATTAATTTTACAAACTTTTTGTGCGTCTGTCTGTCGTATTCGCAAAATTGATAACTTTATTTGTTACCTAGCTTTTGTTTTAAAAACAATATTTCATTGAACTAAGTTTTAGTGAACTCAAATTCAAAGACAAAGCACAGAATCTATGTTTATGGGAGAAAGCATGAAAAATATTCATGTTTTTATGTGAAATATTACATCAATACAAGACTTCATAAAATAGGTATAGTACCTAAGTATAAGAATACTTACACACAAATATGCTGACTGTTTTCACGTTATAAAAAGTGTGAAATATGCCCATTAATTAATATTCCTTTATCCATGTCTAAATATGTGAAAAATATGCCTTTAAAGTATAAAATATATCAAAAAATTTCCTAAATTAATATGGGTATCAAAGTTAAAAATTTTTAAAGTCCCATAACATTAACGCAATATTGAAGGATACAAACTCATGAAAAATATATTCGAAACAGAAAATTATTTTAAAAAGATTTTTTTTTTCTCGCAATAAAACTTTGTTAAAATTTGATAATTTTTGGTATGTTAGCGTTACTAAACAACAAAATATTCTCAAAAATGCCAAAAAATGACCAAATACTCCTAATTATGTTCAAAAATTATCAAAATATGTTGAAATATGTCGAATTAAGTTGGTTTCAAATTACTCATAATTAATTTCATGAATCGTAAAAATATTTCGGATGTTTCAATGTAGATCCAATTAAGGAAAAAATATGTATCTACTAAATACTTACATAATAAAAGTTGCCCTACTCATGAACAATCTATCAAGTTAAGCTAGTCTTTTTTTTTTGTCATTGCAAATTGAAAGATAAAAAATGATATCCCTGTTTAAAATTGTGATGTCCGGGAACATCATAATTACAAGGCGGGGCTAGGTATACTAGGACTAGAGTTTAGTAGGACAAAAAAAGAGGAAATAAAACATTGGCCAAAAGGTACCAGAATCAGCAAAAAGAATCCCTAATAAAATCAAAGAATACATCTCACATGTAAGGAGGCTAAATATTTACAGTTACGGTTCAACCCCACAAACTTCCTAATATACAAAATACATCACCTATTGAAATATACCCTACAATAGTTTCATTGCAAGATACTGGATGACACCCCTACTCCACATTACAGAAGATAATTGTAATATACTACCCGTTGGCCGACAGGAAAATAAAAGCCTTGTTGCTACAAAACTTCGCTTTTCAAGTTAACTCCATCATTGAGAATGTGGTATACCTCCAGACAAATGAAAGCAACCAAATCTAAATCCAGCAAATCGATCATGAATGGATGATGGCAAACTCCAGTAGACATTTTTCAGGATTGCAAATGTATCAAAAAGCATTATTCTCCCACGAGAACTCTAATTGCATTGATTATAAATGGGAAGAAAAAAACATGTCTTTTCTCATTTTTTGTTAGGAAGAACAAGTAAATTACTTCATGGTCATTGACGGACTGATTTGTCTTCTAAAAATCAAAAGTGAAGACAAATGGTGAATGAAAAGGAACAAATGTATGGGGAAAACCTAACTGGAACTTGGTTGCCGTCATTCAGTTTGATTACAAAGTAACAATATATTTAACGGACATAGTGAGGAATGATAAAGTATAAGAAAAAGTATACGCCGTTTTATCTAAGTAGAGGACAGTACACATCGTGATAATATGGAGAGAGACGCCAAATTATAATATGTAGATATAGGAATAAATGATGACGGTGAAATACAATAGGTACGGTATAAGGAAAAAATATAATATAAGCTGAAAAAAATATGACGATTATTTCTGTTTCTCGTTCGATAGCCTCAAAATAAACATTAAAAAGTAAAAAACATCTTTATAGATGTTACATCATCTTTTTTGAATAAAATTTTTCAAGTCTGCAACGCAATTTGAAGCGAAAAATCAATTCAAGCACTTACCTACTTAATAGTGTTTGGGGAGACAAATTCTGTACAGATTCTGTAAAATATTAGTATCAAAACTGAGGTACCAATGTATAAATAAATAAATTACCTCGATTTCCAATCATATTTTTTAATTCGCTCCAATATAAATGAAAAAGAATACATACCAAAATTAAGTTTTTGTAACAATCAAAACAAAAATAATTTTGAGTTCATATAAGTCAGGTATTCTGTACTCTGTTTCAGTACCCCCACAATCATCTTACCAGGATTATTATCTGACAGTTTCATTTTTAAGAGAAATTCAACCTCACCCATTGCTCACATCCACCTCCCAACACTCCATCACACACAAAACCATTATATTTAATAGCAAGTAAAAAATATATCTGTAATTTTAAATCTTAACTTTGCAGCCAACAGTAATAAATTATAAAAGAACACAGCAAACTTTTAATTTTAAATCTGTAAAAGATTTATCTTCTGGCAGGTTAGTGGACTTTTATATTTTAAGAATGAAATAACTAGTCAGCAACCAAGTTCAGTAGAAATGGCTGAATTTTAATCATCAATTTCTCAAAAATTTTGAGGAATTCAAATTGAAATCCAAAATTTAAATAAACTTAAAGAAAATCCGTTAAAGGATTTATTTCCATGTTGTGAGACTTTTAATTTTCAAAGAAAATAAAATTAAATTTTTCACTTGATAAGTTAGGAACTGGAAAGTTTAACTGATTTTTGACAAACAGATTCTCCATGAAATTTATTTGCTCCGAAAGCAGGACTTAAAATTGATTTTAGATAACTGCAACTTCTCCAGTTTCAGCTTACTAATCGCAATTACTTTTTACAAAATTTTATTGAAAAAGACTTCAGTTAATAACCAAAGACACCATAAAGTGAAAACTTTGAAATTGAAAATGTCACAACAGAATTAAAAATGGGCTGCTACAATTAAGCCTGGTTCAGGTGTGATAAACGAACTTGATTAAAATAAGTTCCTTGGTGACTTATTCTTAATTCGCGATACAGATTAAACACTCTATTTAATTTTGAGAAATATATACTTCCAGCATCTACTCCTTCATAAAGAAATACAAAAAAGAACGTAAGTTAAAAAAATAGGGGGAAATGAGTTTATATAGATAATTGATCAGAGGTGATCAAAGGTAAATACAATAGAGGTTCCACTTTGTGCACCACATTCAGTGTTATTAAAGATTAGAATTTAAGAAGCAAAATTATAGGAGAGGGGTGTGGATAAGTGAATCATTCTCATCAATTATTTAAATAGAGACAGAAAAGAGGAAATCTATAAGTGTAAGAGAGATGCAAGAAGTAACTTCTTTCGAAGTTAAAAATAGGGGACCAATATAGGAGGTATGAAAAAAGAGAGAGAAAAAGAGATGTATTTAGACATGTGATATGTGTATTTTTTATACATAAGATGTTATGTAGGGATAATAATGTAATGGCATAAAAGAGATTGTAATATACTGATTGATACTCTTTAAGGAGTGACACCTTACATGAGAATATCAATATTAGAAGTGAATATAATATCTCTTAAATATTAAGTAATCAGATAATTTATTAACCACACTTGTATGATGGATCTTAAAACTTTCAGGAATCAGACTTTAATTAAAATATTTCAAACACGAAGTATAAATTTGCAATATAATAAAATAATTTTGTACATACAACAGTACAGGTAAGTAATAGTAGAGAAGAGTATTAAACAGCCTCAAGAAATGAAATATGAATATTCTATTCAAAACATGAGTTTATATACCTTTTTAGTGACTTCTGTAATTCCAAAGAATCCTAATATATACACATACTTAGTTAGGAACCTGTTATTCCATTTTCATATAATGCTGACTGATAGTTGAAGATAATGTTCTTCACTATCTAAAACTAAGGAAACTTTGAAACCATTTGGAAATTTGAAAATTTTTCAGACAAATGTAAAACTTAGTCATTCTGGTGGAGGAAGCAGAAAATTAACAAGACTTAAAACGCATAATCTTGGTAGATATGTGTCCAAGTAAATTTATATTACCTCAGTACAAAACTGTGTTATTTTTGAGATAATCCAGAATTCATACTGTGAAGTAATTTTGAAAATCAAGAAATTTTAAAATAAAAGAGTGGATTTGAATTTCTCAGCAACATTTTATCAAAGAGGGTGATTAAACTCATCTAAAACCTGAGGATAATTTTTTTATGATGATATATTTTTCTAATTTTCTCTAGCTTGTAAGTAAAGAGAAGAAATAGGAAACTAGAGAGGGTAATCTATCACTCAGATCAACCCCTTAAATGCACCATTGTTTCTCATAAGTGCACACTTCAGTCTTTTTTCAGTTTTGGCAAGTTTTTTGATTATAATTTGTAAATGAGTGGGAACTTTTAATTTGTATGGAAAAAATAATTTTACATTTAGGTGTGTCACATATTGGTGTCATGACGTACTTATGCTTAATCAACATATTTCATAAATTTAGAAGTACAACAAAATATCCGCCTATTCTTAAAAAATATATTCTCAAACACTCATCATTTATTTCAACACTTTCAAACAATGTTCTCACCATTCCTAAATTCCTAGAATACATATTTCTGTCTACAAAATACTCTTACATATATTTATTTATCCTATATCAGCAATTCCTCTAATACACATTTTTTGACAGTAGGTCTTTTGAAACTGTTCTCACAAATTATGTATAATTGCAAATTCATGACATCCTTATTCCTTGAATATTATTTCCTTCCTTTCTCTTCAACATTAATCACCCATAACTCTGGACTAATAAAAGACAATGTTTTGGTGGTTGTACTTCAATCTCATTTTGTACTTTAATCAGTAAGCACACATTTATAATTGTATATTTTCTTGTGCTATATTTTTATAATCCACAACCTTATATCTTTTGTTGAATATTTTATTTGAACAATAGTTTATCGTTACAAGGAGAATAAGTTATTAGGGTTGCAAGGGAACACTGAAAATCACATCAATGTTACAGTTGTACCTCATGCCTCTGTAAGTTGGCACATATGCTGCTTCTCAACACTAATACTGTTGTTTGGTGTTCAATAAAGGAACATGTATTTTTTTTATTCCAAAATGGAGAAATTAGAAATATTTTGCAGAATTTGAACTGAATTGTACCTATTTTCTCTTCATTTCGTGAATTATTTCAAGATTTTTCTGCCAATTTCTTTGAAATGTGGTACATTGACTACTGGAGATGTGCCAAATTGATTACCATAATAAAAATAGTTACTCCAAAATTACTACCAGTGGGTAGTTTTAAAAGCAAAATTTTAACTTTTCTGCAGATATCAATTTGTAAAAAGGAATCATCTGTCAAATTAGATTTCTAATACCTTTAAAAGAATAGGTACAACTCTAATTGGCCAAGATTTTTTTTTCGAAGGTAGAACTTGTCCTGCTACATCAAAAAAACTTGAAAAAATAATATAGTTTGTCCTTGTGTATATCCAAATACCTAAGTGTACAAATTTCAAGATTATCAGATAAAAATTGCAACCCATACTTCAACACAAATGTATGGCCATATTTGTTTATAGGGTCATTTATGTCATCACACCCCATAGGAACTTAGTATTGTGATGCGTGATAAAATGAATGAGTAGGTAATGTAATCAATGCAATATGATTTGTTATTTACATTACACCAAAATTCAATAGTGAAACACGAATAAAATAACAAAATACCCAATTAAGGAATCAAGATATTTTAAGTATCTAATTATAATAAATAAAATCAATATTTTCAAATAAATTGTTCAAAACCATCATCAGTGGCCATAACACAATACCCTGTGTGATCAGTATTTGAAGGAGTTTTCAGTAGATATTCCATAAAAATCTTTTTTTTTTTGAGAGGGGAATCCCCTTCTTCCATCTCATAATGCCTACAATTGAGCAGAGTATCCCCTAATTGTAAAGTTATTCAACATCCATTGGACAAACATAATAGTCTTCATACTCTTTTCTCTTACAAAGTGAGACTGTCCAGCGACCACCTCAGCTTCCAAGATAGTGTTAACCTTGATTAAGTATTAAGAAAGCTGAACACGTTGAAAATATTTAATTAATTTTCCCACTGGTGGGTGGAATCTCCTACAAAGGGTGACATAAAATACAAATCATAATTAGAGTAAAATTGAAAGCTTCATAAATAATTTATTGTTATAACAATTTTAGTTTTTTAAAAAGAAGGAACAAAATTTTATAGTTTTATGTAGGTAGGTACTACGCAAAGAACCAATACCTTATTAATATTTTCTTATTTATTAAACATTACGTTTGAAGAAGACAAGCAATCTGTAGGATTCTCATGTGTGTTTACATAATCCCATGTTGCATTACCCTTCCTCTCCTGAATTTTCTTTACCCAGTTAGCCACAAATGGTTGCCAGCGTGTATATGGAGAGGCTATCTGTAATGATATTTTCATACAAATTATTAAAAATACTCTCATACATTATTAATTCGTATTTTCCCACATTATTCTTCATATTTCCTTCTATTTATTCTTCCTTTCTTTCACGTCATTTAAGACTAGTTCAAACTTGTCTTTCAAGTCTCGACTTGTCTGATGACACCACCTCTGGTACACCATAAACTGTTTTTGTCTATGTGGGTGTGTGTACGTGTAAATACACGACACCACACAAACACCAATGCTGGTTGGTTGTGTGTACGTGAAGAGTGTGTGCGGGCCGAGCCCAGTAAACAAGTTTAGCTGAACAGACAAAATGTACAGCTGTGAGCGCAAAAACAGAGTTTGGGGGTTTTACCCCACTGGCCTGCTAGGTGGTCGACGAGTGTGTAATACACACTCGTTTATCAACGACCACCCGTCGCCACAGTCTATATTCCATGTCATCTTTTCTACGAATATATTTCGATACCTTGCAATAATTCCAATTCTTATTAATTTCTTAAACACTCCTACTTTATGTCATTTCCTTTTAATTTCATTGGTTTTTTTCCAAATTACGTTTTCCTCAAACAACCAATCATATTCATATCTCCCACAATACCCAATTCAAATCACTCGAACTTCACCCTTATATATAGTCTAATGTTCTGTACAATTATTATTATACCTAATTCACTTTTACACTTACGTTGTTCATACTTTTGTAATAATCTGTTCACCTTTTTATAATAATATACACTTAAACTATTATTGTGTTTATTTGTAACAACTTTACCGTTACAAATAAATTGGAGCCCGAACCAGTGATTTAAAAAAAAGTAAAATAAGTGGTAATTTTAAAAGGTAAAATAATTTTTCAAAAATTTTATTCGGAAAATTTTTTCAACATCGAATTAACGTGCAGTTAAAAATAAAATTCATGCAAAATAAAATAAATTTTTTTTGTAAAAAATTGATCGCAAAAAACAATATGGTTTGCTGAGAAGACTCAAACGTAGATCGTTCGATCGAATTTCACATAGAAAACATCCAAATTTGCCAATCAATGTACATTTTTGAGACTCACCCCATGATGTTCATCTTCCAAAATCAACGTATGTCAAATTGCTGCAACAACACCAACATCAAAAACCTGTAATTGTTTCAAATTCTACTATTTCCATGCAAGAAGAAGATTGGGATAATAAAACAACTCCAAACGCTCAATCCCTCAGACCAAACCATTGGATTACAGATCTTCCTAACAAAAGTTTAAAAATTTTATGGGAAACAATTAATTCTCATCCATTTCCTAAAAATAAAACTTGACCAGAATTTCAATTAGCTCTTAGTTTATATATAACCTCTCATAAAAATCCTTTAATTAACCAACTTTTAAATCAAGAAAAAGTTGACGATTTAATCATTCCTTCCAAAAATTTTACTGATGCTGCCAAAATTAAAGCCAATCAATTAATTTTTAAGACAATTTTTGATACTACATTAAGTATTATACCCGAAGATACCACATATAATCCAGATTTATCAAACAACAGTGAAGAATCCACTTCATCTGCTAATATTTCACTTTCTCTAGAATCACTGATAAATTTTAATTCACCCTCGAGAACACCTCAGAAATCCTTACAAAAATCCAATATCTTAATCAGATGTCTAAGATTGTTAACAGAAAAAATGGCCGAAAATACAATTTCAAATGTCAGACCAACCACATTTTCAAACTCCCCTAATGAAAACATAAAAACATTTTTAAAGCAGTTTGAAAATGAATGTGAAGCTTTTGGTTGGATCGATGATGCAAAAATGAAAAAAATGAAAATTGCATATACTGGAAATGCACAAACCATTTTCAATGAACTAATCTCCAATGATGAAAACCTTAAAGAATGGAAAGACATCAAACCAAAACTAGAGGAAATTTTCAAAAAATCAACACCACAACTTCGTGAACATTTATATAATCGTAAATATAAAGATGATGATGACTTCATAGATTTTGTTATCTTTGTAAATAACATTACTAGAAATAGAACCTAATATTACAGAAGAAAGAGTAATAGATCACATATAAAATTCCATAGGTGAAAAAGAATGTGAACATATACTTAAATTTAAACCTAAAACTTTAACAGCACTACATAATGCTTTTGATGATTATCTTTATTGTAAAGATAAAACAAGACCTATAATAGACTCAATTTTTCCTAAAGAACTTGAAAAAGTAAAAAATCAATTAGAAACGTATAGGATAGCTATGGAAGATGCTAATAAAGAACTCCAACAAATTACAACATCCTCCAAAAAACACGTAAATGTTGTACAAAAAGATGATAACATTTTAAAAGAAACCAAAGAAAATGAAAAAGATGAATCTCAAGACAACATTTCAACAAACAACAATCACAACATAATTTCTGAAATAAAGAAA
Source organism: Ericerus pela (assembly GCA_011428145.1). Taxonomy (NCBI): domain Eukaryota; kingdom Metazoa; phylum Arthropoda; class Insecta; order Hemiptera; family Coccidae; genus Ericerus; species Ericerus pela. Next base: position 983,164 of record WOFM01000548.1, on the reverse strand, counting down.
TTAACTGCTGCTGTCATGATTTCAAAAGGATCTAATAACAATATTCCATCACAAAATAGACAGTTTAACAATTCAAATTATCAAGGAAATAATTTCAGAGGAAATTTTAGAGGAAGAAGTAGAGGACGTGGATATTATAATAATTATAATAATGGAAACAATTTTAATAATAATTTCAATAATAATTATAATCCAAATAATAATCAGAATAATTTTCCCACTCTATCTTCTAACCAAAATAATTTCCAAAATCAAAATAATTTCCAAAATTCAAATTATCGTGGAAATAATTATCGTGGATAAAACAACAGATTTCAACGATACAATTATCGTAATTATAACAATTTCCAACAATTCCCTTATAATCCTTACCAAATACCATTTATGTTACTATGCCCTTCACAAACCAAAACTTAAATCAAAATCAAATTCCTAATCAAACACAACCAAACAATTTTCCTGCTATTACTTATCCTCAAATTAATCTACTCCAAAAAACGGGTAAATCCCCCAGCAACTCAAAACTGTGTTGCAGGGGTTGACAAAAAAGAAACAAAAAATCCGTTACCTGAAAAAAATGATAATTATGAAAAAAGAATACATCAATGTCCAAAACCTCCAAAAAAACCAAACATTGTCGTTATTGCTCCTACTGGCAATTACGAAATCAACTGTTGTTTATACCTTCCATGTAGTATTCTAGGAACCGAAACATACGGACTTATTGACTGTGGCGCAGAATCAACTTTAATACACTCCAAATTTGCAAAAAATCTTCTGTTAGAACCAACAGATGATAAATTATATGCTGCAAATGAAATGCAACGTAATATAGAGGGAGTTTACACAATTCCAATAATATTTAAAGGAAAAGCATTCCCTATTAAAGCATATATCATCAAAGATCTTATAGAAAATATTATTATAAGTTATGATTTTCTCAAAAAATATAAAACCATAATAGATTTTGCAACTGGAAAATTTTCTATACCACACAAAAAAGAAGTCATATCAATACTAATTCCAAAATGTAAATCAAGAAACTACTCCAGAGAAGAACAAGTAAACAACATCCGTTTGAATGAAGAATACCTAATTCAACGTCAAGAAACCATTTCACTACAAACATTACCACCTTTCACAAAACTTGTGGTCAATAACAATTTTGTTGAAAAAACAAATTTAGAGATTTATGTCCAGAATGATATTTTAAAAATTCATAATCCTAACACAAATACAAAAAGAATACGCAAGAATCAAATTTTAGGTACATTATGTTATAAAAATGAAATAAAATCTGAACATAATAAAAGTATTCTTGTTACTCAAACAAAATTTTGTGATCTGGAAGGAACTGAAATTAAAATATGAAACAAACTAACTCCAAAACAAAGACTACTTGTCATTGACAAAATGAAGGATTACATCGATATCTTTACACACTCCAAAAAAAACCTATCATTAGCTAAAGTAGAACCTGTCCATATTCATCTCAAAGACAAAAATCCTGTTGTACGAAGAAATTACAAAATGTCTTACAAAGAAAGAATGGAATGGCTCAAAAAAATTAATGAGTTGGAAACTGCCGGAGTATTAAAAAGACAACCTTCAACATACAAATCACCCATGTTTCTTAAAAAGAAACCTGATGGTTCATTCAGACCATTAGTCGATTATAAAGCTGTAAATAGCAAAATCAAAAAAGACAGAACTAGAGTACCACATATAGACTCTATATGGCCACATTTACAAACAAAAAAATATTTTTCGATCATAGACCTCAACTAAGGATATTTCCAATTTCCTCTCGACGAAGAATCAAAACCTACCACAACATTGAAGGAGTTGGCTATGTTTTCAATAGCATGCCTCAAGGACTCAGTCTTAGTCCTTCAGTTTTCCAAAAAGATATGGTTGATAATTTTCATGACATCCTTTGGAAAAAAGTTATTATCTACATAGATGATATCTGTGTTTTAGGAGAGATATTGAAAGAATGTCTCTCAAACACAATCAAAATTTTAAAAAGACAAAAAATACAATTTTTGAGTCAAAACAAAGAAAAGTTTCTTTATGCAAGATTTGATAGAACTTTTAGTACATAAAATTAGTCATGGTAAATTAGAACCTCTATCAAAAAATATAGAAGCTATTTGTGACATGAAACCACCAAAAACTTTAAAAGAAGTAAGAAGATTCATTGGAATGGCTGGATACAATCGCAAAATGATACCCAACTTCACCAAACAAATGTTACCTCTCATGAAAATCTTAGAAGTAAAAGATTCAAGATCAAACGAAAAAATCATAATGGTAACCTGAACACCAAGAATGTTTCAACAACTTGAAAAAAATACTTCTTTCAGAACCTGTATTACAAATTAATAATCCCGAAGCTTCAACTTTTATTGAAGTTGACGCATCTAAAGACGCCCTTGGAGCTGTTTGTTGTCAAATTGATCCTGACACAAACAAAAAATATACTATTGGATACTTTTCAGAAAAATTGAACAAAAATCAACAACATCTATGCTCCTTTGACCTTGAAATGCTTGCCATCACAAAAGCATGTCAACATTTCAGAGACTTCCTACTAGGAACAGATTTTATCATCTATACAGACCATCAACCCTTAACTTATCAACACCGATTCAAAACTCCATCACCAAGATTAGCCAGACTAGTATCAAAACTAAGTGAATTTACTTTTGATATAAAACATATTACTGGAAAAGAAAATGTCATGGCAGATTTCTTATCAAGACCTTTAAAAGAAGACAAAGACTTCATACTTTTTGAAAATGGACAATTCATAACAAAAACAAAATAATCTGTTAATGTTGTTACAAGATCAGCAACAACAAAAGCCGAACAAGAGAAAGAATTTCAAAAAAATTAACCTCCCAAAGAAGAAAACATTAAAATAACCTCAGATCATAATTTTGACACCATCACAAAAAAAGATGAAAATGGAATCAAGGAAAATGAAATCCCTAAATTTCATGTAAATGGAGATCCAATAAAAATACTATCGTATAAAAAAGATATACCTGTTGAAACTTTAGCAGATTATCAACAGATAGAAGATTATTGGGGACAAGTTTATAAATTTATTGTTAAAGATTTTATCGAAGATCGTCCTTTAGTCAAACAAATAGAACGTCATGCCCACAAATATTTTTTAGAAGATGAAATTATTTATAAAAAAATTAACAGCAAAACAAAAGGATATTTTGCAGTATCTGTCATCCCTAAAGCTTTAATTCCAGATGTATTGAAAGCAATGCATGATGATCCCCTTCACAGAGGACATTTCAGATGTAAAAAAACTCAAGAAAAAATCAAATCAAAATTCTACATTCCAAATTTAACTCAAAAAGTCAACGAATATATAAACTCATGTCATCAATGCCAAATGCAATAAAGAAAACCAAAAGAAATAGGTCTTATGAAACCTATACCCGTAGACAATTTTTACCACTTCAACCATATTGAAATTGACTTTATTGGTAAATTTGATAACAACTATAAACATCAATATGTAATTGTCGGAGTTGACAAATGTACAAACTTCTGTATTGTTGAACCAGTTAAACATCCAAATGCTCAAAATGTGGTAGAATTTAAAAAAAAAATTATTACAACATATGGACCACCAAAAATTATTACGTGTGATAATGGAACACACTTCAAAAATGATCTCGTTCATAAATTTTGCAAAGAAAAATTTATTCAAATCAAACATTCTTCGACATATAGTCCACAAACTCAAGGACTTGTTGAACGAACTCACGGCATCATTAAAAAATTCTTATCAAAGTATAATCCTAGGAATGAAGAAGAATGGATCGATACTCTATTTAACGTAGTATTTGCGTATAATACTTCACCCATTAACTACTTAAACAACATGTCACTATTTTGTTTTCTTCATGGTTATCAACCTCGTACACAAAACACTGATACATTGTGAATCAATTCTAAAGAACCTCGATGAAACAAAAGATCAACTACGTCAACTAAAACGTATCGCTGCAGAAAAAAATGCACACTACTACAATAAAAACAAAGTTGTGAAAGACTTTGTGTCTAATGACCTTGTTTTATTACGTCAAAGCAAAAACATTACGAAAAACAAGATGAAATTTCGTAGACCTTTCAGAATAATACGAAAAAACTCAGATCTTAACTACACCATCCAAATTTGTAATGAAAATGACAACGAAAATTCAATTCATGAAGAAAATGTTCATGTAAGACGTTTAATACCTTATATACAACGTACATATAAGAACAATGAAACCTATATTCCACCACCTGTTAAAGATACAAGAAAACTTGTAAATCTTAAAACAAATAAGGAATCAGGATTCAAATCTGATTTTGAAAACAAACCTACTATTGAAGATGCTACTGACAGTGAAAATGAAGAAGACATTATTTCCGATATTAAAGAAAATCTTCGTTGTAAAACAGAAATACATAGAAATACCAATAAGGCTTAAAAGCACATCCTTTTCCCTACCTTGTAATTTTTGTAAATAAAATATATTCCTTTATTCTAGACTATTAAAAATCCTAATCATCTCATTCTTATTCCTTTCAATCCATTAATAAAAAAACTTTTACGAAATTATCCTCACCCCATAGACATATTATTACGAAAAAAATTTTGTTATTTCTATTGGATCGAATCAAAATATTATTTAAACTGTTATCACCATTTATAATTAATCTCATTCGCAATTGTTATTTTCCTAATTTAAAATAATTAATTATTAAATTTAATTTCACTGTATTTTATTTCTTACCTTTATTTTTATATTAACTGCATTGAATTGTTTTACCAAAACGCCCGTGGAAACTATTTCACTTGGAAATTCAAAGCTGGTATAGTTCCTCGACCCCATTTTGCCATTGGAGGTCTGCTGGATGCAGCCGCTCTCAAATTTCTTCCACGATTTCTCCCTCGTTGTTGAACACTCGACACTTCTATTATTCGACCAAAACCAGATGTTCCCTCTACATTTTTGTTTGAACTTGACCTGAAATGGAATATAGCTCCTCTTCTTAATGATGGTAAATCTTCCTCACCACTTTCATCCGTGCTGTTGTAAAATTTTATAGCTGGACGTGTCACCATATTGAACTGCTCTTGAATTTCTTCTTTTATAAAATCCAACATGCCCTCATCCAACGAATCATCATCCTTGGCACATTCTTTGCATCTTTTCGGAGATGGAGGAGGATTCTGAGGTGTCACAGCCCTGTGTATTCCCGTGTTGGAAATATCCTCATGTTTCTCCAACTTTTGGCTAAATGTTGTGGACTTACCCTCCTTCTGAGAGTGATTCCATACACATTTTGGCTCTGGAGGACCATACGGAACTATGGTTTTAACTATGAATTGTTCAGATGAACCAACAATTTCCTTTTCGTCCTTATCTAACTCAACTTGAATACCTTTCTCATCAGTTTGCTTCAAAACTGAAGGAACATTATCCAAATCTCTAAGTCGTAATGCATCAATTTTGTCAAGAAGTTTGACACCATTACAAAAGACATAAGGATAACGTTTATCCATGTGACTTGTAATCACCCTATTCCACATGCTGGTGAGTGCTACCTTAAACTCAGGTCTCAAAACTCTTCTGAAAAGAATCGTTGTCTCTTTTTCGACTGTTATGTTAACATGAGAACCCCAACGTTCTTTGATGAATTTCTTGAATCGACCAAATTTCCCCATTGAGCTCATCTGCACTACGTCAATTGATCTCATATGGAGAAACTGGCACTCAACAGTTTCGTTTGTTTCGTGCTGTATCATCAGCAATGATGCTAATACCCCTACCATAAATGATAATGGTATTGCATGTTTGTATTTGACCTCATTTGTATTTGTAGTCATATACGACATACCAACTGATACTTTATAGCCATCAGGGATATAATTGCTCATAGATGACAACAGACCCTTCAAGAAACTAGCGGATTTATCACAAATTACAAGATTACTTGTATGTTGCCATCCTCTGGATTGAAAGTTCATATGATCATACCAACCCCATCGACAACGAATACCATCTTTCCAATTTCCCATTTGTCAAGTACTGGACCAATGTCCATATTTGCCGATGAACGATTGAAATAGATCGCCTATAACATCGACAACCAACCCATGCTGACATTAGATCAAGGGTTAATTCATCGAATGTTACAGACTCATCTGCAAGTGCTGTACCACCCCAAGGAAATATTCGACCATCCAAACAACCCCCTGAAACACGTAATTTTACAAACCTTTTAACATCTCCCTCCCAATCCCTCGAATATTCAGCACAACTAGGTTTCATAACAGCCCTTTCCTTTTTAGTTACCCTCATTTTCTTGAATGACTTCCAAATATCATCAATTTGCCTAGAATGATGATTATTCTCCATTTTTCTTACAACCGACGGAAAATTAAATTTTTCTACTTCATTATTAAATTTACGCGATGACATACTTACGACTGACAACAACAAAAAAACGCGAAATATTTAAAAAAAAATATTTTTATGAATCAACGAACAAAAAATAACTTTAACAATCAATACCGAAAACCATTTTTGAAAAAAATATTTTCGTGTACAAAATGTTTAATTACGTTATAAAGCAATTTCGAACACGCGGATATAATAAAATAACAAAGTACGTATTACAAATTACTTTCGTTAACTCGAACAATTGACTTAACACGACCGAAATCTAAAGATGAACTAAATTTTCTTTAGATTTTATCCATATTTATTGACCCTCTTTTTTCCATAATTCCCACACTTCCTAAAAATGACATCACTCTGTGAAACAAATTTTCTTAATTTTCACACCATTTTTCATTTTCGTTCTCATGAACTTCATTTACAAAATATCAAATTACATATTCCCATATTCTTTATTCAAAAACCTTTTTGACTAAATTGTCATACTTTGCAATTTATCTATGTTTTAGATGGACAACAATCCTTTTTATGCTCATCATAGCAATGTCTCATATTACATTCGTCGTAAAATTGAAACATTTTCACAAATCCGAAACTCCAATTGTAACAGCTTCGACAGGAGCCTATTTTGAAGAATACGATCAAATTTGTGTCTATCAACAGACAATTCCCATCATATATACCATTAAGCTTAATCTCACTGATTCAGCAGATTTCATTAGATCTAACATATATACTAACTACAATGACAATTGTAATTGGGACGAAATTAAATGCAGATTTCACCGAATCAGGATACGTTACAAAAAACTCTTCAAATCACTTATAAAAAACAATCTTACCTGTAACGCCAAAAAATAGGTGGTGGTTCTGAATTTGTTTCCTATTTTTGACGTTGACACTTTACTAAATATTTATTTATGGAAAACCACAAATAAATATTTACGAACAATAAAAACAAACTTTATAATTTAAAATAGAGTTTCCTAGGTATCCACACACTATGGTGGACCTTAACTTTGTTTGAATGAATTAGACTTCAATTAAATTTCAACAGGATACTTTTCATAAAAATATAATATTTTTCATTTACAACACATGAAATAATTAAATTGTACTGAACTTAGAGTTCAACATTAGAAATTATTAAGAATGAAGAAAATAAATGAATTGAACAAAATTAAAGAATTGAACATTTTGTTCTTCAGAGTTAGAGTTTTTATAATTTAATTTTTACATAGTAAAAAGAAGAAATGGTAAGAAATAGTGGGATTAGTTTATTATGATTGATTGTTACCAAAAAGAAGGAGAATTGACGCTTTCTAGTATTAGGCAGATATTTCAATAATGGTACACGTGTGTGACATTAACTGAGGTCAACTACAATTGTTTTTTGTATGGAAGACAATTGTTCATCGAATTCAGACGATACCATTTCCTGTTAGGTTTATATCAAGAAGAAGAAGAGTCATAGAAGTGTGGAGAATTAGAAAATAAAACGAATTATTTCGTTTGTGTAAAAATATAGGCGGCCATTTAGAAAATGTTCGTCTATATTCGTTACACAATTCTCCGGGGGGTTAAAAAAAAAGGGGAAAAAACATTTTTCAAAGTCCAATCATAATAAAGAAATCGAGAAAAGAGAAAGAGAAAAAAAAATTTTTTATCCTATTATTTATACTTAATAGTATTAGAAAGATTATACGAAATTCGCGAAGGTATATTAGTTTAATATAATACATCTTATAAACTAGTTTCGTCATATTTCGTTAATTTTTGTATAATGCTAGAAGTTTGAGTAGGAGTAAACACTTTTTTAGGATAATAAACAATTGAGATAATTATAAAAATAAGTGTAATAGTTATGATTATAAGCCATAAGAGAAATATCATATTTATCAAGGTAAAATTATCATCAAGGTCTATATTTGGGATTTTTAATTCAAAAGATTTTATTTTATTTTCGATTTGATTTACTGGGGTTATATGAGGTACAAAATTTTTCCACTTAGGATTATACAATTTTTTTGTTGGTAAGTCAAGAGCAATATCAAACGGTTCATCTGGATCCCAAAAATAGGTCCAAAGGATGGGTAGATGATTTTCTATTTTTATAGATTCTTCCATCGAAGATGTAAGACAAGGGGTTTCTGTTGGTATAATCACAGTACTTTCATTTTTTTGATTGATGTCTTCAATTTATATGTGGCAAGGAACTTCTAGGATGAAAGTTCCAGGTAGGGAATTATTAATGTTTAATTTTTTCGAAGTTTTCGTGATAGAGTTCGTTGCAATAAGTGCATTGAAATTTATTACCGCAAATTTTGTATGTCCAATAGGGTGGACCAGAGTTTGATTGTTATTTTCAGTACATTTAAAAGAACAAGATTGTAATAAATTTCTGTTTAAATTTTGGAAAAATAAATTTTTAGCACAAGAAGACAGTTTGTCACTTCCTCGATTAGATAGAAGGTAACAAAGTGGCTTGTCTGGGTTACAGAAGTGGAGATTCGTTCCAGAGATATATCTCACAGTGTTTGATTGTATCTCATGGATTAGAATCGAGGCTTCTTGATCCCAGTTACAAAGTTCATTAGTGTGACTTCTGAAAGTTAATGGAATGAAGTCAAACACTTCGTATTTGGAATTTAATTTTTTTAGTGGGATTTTAATTTCAATTTCTAAAGAGTCATTAAAAAAATTACAATTTACCAAATCTGCATGATAGTAGTTTGATAAATCATTAATTGGGATTGCTAGATCAAGATCTAGATTTTTAATTTTGTTTTGGAGTGAGAATATATCTTTTTCTATAATTATTTTTGATATAATGGTTGAGGGGATTATATGGTTTTTACAAGATGAAAGAATGTTTGTCAAACGACAGGTATTTACGAGATAATTGTCGTAAAAACCTTGTAGATAGTTTAGAGAAAGTAACAATTTGTGTTCATTCAAAGAGTTTTGTTCAAATGAGTTTGTATGTTTAACAAATTTGGAAATATATTTATTTGTATGGGAAATAAAGTTTTCTAAATTTGAGGACATATTTACAAGAGCCATATGTTCTTGGAATAGTTTGTTTTTTATAATTTCATATTTGTTTTTTAGGGATAGTTCATTTGTCAAAAAATTTCTACCATCTCTGAAATTTAAGACGTGGCAGCAAAATTTTAGTGCATCACCAAAGAATGATCTAATCGGCGTGAATACACTTCTTTTGTTTCGAATTAATGATGGATTTGTATAGAAGTCTTGCATGAGGGCAATGTTTTGTTTTTTAGTATATTAATCGAGTTTTTAAGTCTTTTTGCCATTTCTGCATATCTGCAATTTTTCCATTCAGTATTTTTACATTCTTGGTGTTTGAATTTTGTTTCGAGAATTTTATCTGCTGATTCGTATAGATCAAGTTTCAGAAAATATAAGATAGGTGCTGAGTTTGAGTATACATGAATATTATTAATTTCGCTAAAATAAGCGGCAGTTGATGCAGTTGTAATTCGATACAAATCCGCTGAGGTATGTTGTGCTGATAAAGCAAGAATTTTGACGTTTAATATTACAGTAAGTATCGGCAAAAACATCTTTCCTGAAACGAAGATAATATTGTATGTTGATCTAATTTACTGCTGTATGAGGCTACTTTTAGATATCAAATTGCAGTTTTATTGTAAAATTAAGTTATAATTTTTTTTAGATTTCGCATGGAATTAGTTTGTTTAGCAATTTGTTTTTCTCATAAATTATAAGGGGCCTTTGTCTATAATTTTTTAAATATCAGTTTTACCCTTTCTGTCGTACTTGGTTGGTTGTTTTCGTTCAGGTGTTAGTGTTTGTTTACTTCAAATTGTTTTAATATAAAAGTTTTTTTTCTATTTTTTCTTGTTTTTTACTTTGCGTGATTTTTATTAATATTTTTTATTAAATAACGATTTATTTCTACAGTTATTATTTTTGTTTTTAATTGTTCGAAAAGTTTTTTTTCCATAATGTCTTTATACTTCAATTTGGTCGACGAGCGGTTGTTGGCGGCTACGGGGCAAATCGAGGCAAATGAGACATGGAGTTTCTCTCATCTTCTGGGAAGTAAAGTGTCACACTACCATTCGTGTGGCTGCTTTTTCCAGTTTTTCTTGGCAATCCATCGACTGTTTAATCGAGCTTATATGTTTGCTGGGAAATCAGAAGATGAGGAGCTGGTACGGTCTTTTGCTCTACTTTGGCTCGGTGACGAGTCAATGCAGCAGGACCAGTTTGGTAGGAGCATTTTGTTCCATTTCAATGTTGTATGGAGGCTGAGGGGGTTATTTGGAAGTTATTGTTCAAACTTGGATGCTTCTATCCGAGGTGTCTAAGTTTCGAATTTGGCACAACTGGGCTCCGATTGATTCTTGGTGGTTAAATTGATTACCAGGTTTGTCGGGACCTGGGGATATTGTCCGGCCTATTTGTTGGTTTAGTTTGTGATTCGCAATATTCCAAAGAGTACGTCAAAGTCAAAATTATTCATATCGACTCGTATATGCTTATGAGTCAAATTATGAATCCTAACGCCTCCAAATTTTTGAAATTTTTCAACCAAACCTTCGGTCCTAGGCTGACTCTTTCGGTATCTGTAGTTCGAATTTGAGCGTCACTACACTGCTACTCTGCGGAACAATGCAGTTGCTGCCCGAACAGGGTGGCAAATGCATGATGACTTAGTTTATATGTTCCATTTGGATTCAACAGCAGCCGATACTTGGGAGCCGAGCCAGGGGTATGTGGCCACAGTTTGATCCGAAGATGAAGTCACCGAGTTGAACGACTCCGAATGTTCGATGCCGCCAACTACGATCAGCACCACCGGCAGCGAGAATCTGGGCACATTCCTAGAGGGCTATGTCGATACCTGGGCTGATTTTATAGAGTAGGGTAAGTAGAAAAAAATTTTAATATATTTAGAATTTGTTTCTTTTAATTTTTTATAACTTTTATTGTTGTTATATATATATTTTTTATTTTTTTGGAAGGGGGGAAAAAGGGTAATCTTAACCTAAGTTTAGGGACAGGTATTAGACTGTACACATCCCTTGTTTTCGTGTATTTTACAAGGGTGACCCTCGGTTTAGCTACAATTTGGGTTGGGGGAGGGTTTTCGTGTTTTTTATTATCGTCAATTCTTGACGTATATGGGATAAGTCGACGTATGTGAACTGTTTTGTCATATGCTGTATTATCAGCATTTTTAATACGAATTGTATAGTTTAGTTTACTCACTTTCTTAATAACCTTGTGTGGTCCTGTGTACTTCATTTTATGTTTTGCTATGTTTTTTGATTGATGTAGTAAAACTAGGTCATTGGGTTTAAATTCCATTGCTTTATGATGTGCGTTATAGGGTAGGTAAGCACCTCCGAGAGCGCCACCTGGTGGCAAAAGTTATAACAAATGGGATGGTTGGAAACGTGATATTATATACATATGACAAATGTGTGTTTTTTTTTATTCTTACCTTTTTCCTCTTTTTTACTGTTTTTTGGTTTATTTTATCCCTTTTCAGCAATGATGAAGATAATGATTTTGGAAATGAGCAAGGTGAAGGGGGAATTTGTGGAGCAGGAAAAAAATTAAAATTTAGCATCAATTTTTATTCAAAATTTTTAGACATTTTGCACTCTCCTGAATTGAATTTTTTCTTTTTTTCAGCTTGACAGGGGGCAAGTACACCTTCTTCAACCCAACCCCTCATATATATTCACAAAATTTATGAAAAAATACAACTGCAGACGTTTATTTTCATTTTCAAGTCTATACAATGATTGGAATTTTGTCAATAATGAACTAGAGTGAAAAAAAACTAAACAATTTTGAAGAATTTTTTACAATTCATCAACACAGTTAATTTCATTGTCTCATATCTCTGTCAATTTTCAGTCAATTCTCATGAACTAAAAAGCATTTTGTGGCCAACTGTATGCACATTAACGGTATTGCCCCATAAAGATTGTATTGGTTATATATGAGACAAGAAAGACGATAACAGTATTAGCTCAGATCTGGGGTAATACCAATATTCTGAGGTTGACTTACATTTTTACTTATAGCTCGAAACCTAATTGTCAGATTTTTATGTTTCACCCATCAAATTGTAGAGGATGAATGTGCGATTCAGACGAGCTATTATACGTCTGAATATGATAACATGGGGACAACTGAGAGTGAAAAAACCAAAAATCTTGCATTTCAGTATCTGTATTACCCTACTTTATCTTAATGATATGGCATCCCATTAATTAAACAAAAATCAGGTAGATGGCGTGCGCGCTGCACAACGGAGATACTTACCTAGCGTATAATGTTTCGCATTTTTTATCCGATGCTTTTTTTGCAAGATCGGGAATTTTTTCTCGTGTTTCGAGGAAAGTTTTAATTTCTTCATCGCGAGGTTTTGTTGAGTTAATATTATTTGGGATTTTGGGTAAATTAATTTTTGAGTTATACCCATGTAATAAATAAAATGGAGTTTTATTATTGAGATGTTCAATGGGACTTGTATTGTAGGCAAATACAATTTTTTTCAAGGTATCAAGCCATTCAGATTCGTCTGATGGTTGATATTTCAAGAGTGATTTTTTAATTACACCGTTAATTTTTTCTACAATCCCTTGAGTTTGGGGAGAGTATTTCGATGAGTACACTAAAGTAATATTATTTTCTTTACAAAATTTTCGGACGGCTTCATTGGCAAAATGAGCTCCGTTGTCACAAGAGATTTTTGATGGGGGACCATAAGTATGATTTATAAATTTTAATAATTTAATTACGCATTGTGCGTTTGGGTTTGGTGTTGGACAAATAGTACAAGAGTTTGTACTCTTGTCAACAGCTACGAGTACATAACCATGTTCTTAGTCTGTATTTAGTTTTCCTATAAAATCAATCTCAATGTGTGAGAAGAGTTTTGGATTTTCAATTGGTATATGTTTCAAATGGCCAATTTGTTGGGGAGAGTTTTGAGCCATTTGACATTTGTGACATGACATTACGTATTCAGTCACTTTTTGTTTCAAATTTTTAAAGAAAAATTGGGATTTTACTTTGTTTTTTTAATTCCAAAATGTCCTCCGTGTAGGGGATCATCGTGTAATTTTTTTTTAAATTTGTGGCACTAATTTTTCGGGAATAACCGTCATGGCTTTGTCGTAGGATGAAGTCGGGGTTGGTAATTTTTTTAAAATTTTGTTTTCATCTGTAAAATACAGTTGAATAGAACGATTTAATTTTTTTATTAAGTTTTTATTCTTTTTAATTTCATTGAAATTTAATAATGATATAACATTTTTCCAATGTGGATCATTTTCCTGCATGGATTTTAGATTTTGGGGTAATTCAATTGGTGTCTCTTTGGGTTTTTGGGAGTTTGTAGAAGAATTTTCGAGTTGATCAGTTTGATCTTCCTCAGTAATATTTGAGACTGGATTTAATAGTTTTTTTGAATTGGGAGTTTTTTTTTAGAAATTTCGACATTTTTGTCGTGGATATTTTTCGTATCTTTATTTGAAGAGGCACAGGTTATTGCATTTGTTGTAATATTGTTTGGGAGATTTGGACAATTTGGGGAATGTGTGATATTGTTGGCCAATGCCGGTTCTATCACTTGATAAACTTGGAAGGATGAGTTTGGTAAAGGAGGGTAGGAGGATTGGTTCGTATAAAACCATGTATTCTGATTTAGAGAAAACACAGAATAATAGGGTACCATTTGGGAGTATTGGGTAGTGTTGATGGGATTATTATTTGGGTAAGTATTTTCAATTCTTTGTATAATACAAAGGTTTTTAATTATATTAGTATTTTTTTCTGGTTCAGCCAGCGAAGATTTTTTGAATACTAAAAATTCTCCTTGTTCAAATATTATTTCTTCTGGTTCGTCATGAGGACGAGATAACATGTCTGCCATGCAGTTATTTTTTCCAGCAATGTGTTTAATTTTAAAACTATATTCATTTAATTTGGAGATTAATCGAATTAGCCTGGGGCTTGGGGTATTAAATCTTTGACAGTAGATCAAAGGTTTGTGGTCCGTATATACTGTAAAGCGAAGGCTTAACAGATATCCACGAAAATGTGGCAGTGCATTAGTAATTGCCATCATTTCAAGATCGAATGAGCACAATTTAGCATGCGCTGTTTGGACTCTTTCTGAGAAATAGCCAACTGGGTGTTTATGTTTTGTTTTGGGATTAGTTTGGAGCAATACTGCACCAACAGCAATTTTTGAAGCATCGACCTCAACACAGGTTTCGAGCTTTGGGTCATAAATTGCCAAAACAGGTTTTGTAATCATAAATTCTTTTAATTTTTCAAAAATTTCGAGATTTTCTGAAGTTAATTTAATTCGGGCATTCGATTTGATGTCTGTTCCTCTTAGCAAGTCGGTAAGGGGAGCGATGATTTTTGCTAAATTGGGGATTATTTCCAAAAAATTAGTGTCACAGAAGAATGTAATAAATTATCTGGTTTCAAAATTTTACGGATACTTCAACTCCCCCCATCCCTCCAGAAACTTGGAAGACCAAGATTTTGGAGGAATGAAGAAGATGCAAAGAGTAACCATAAAGTTTTGAAATAATTTTTTAGAGGCCAAATAAATTCCCCCGATTTTGAGATCTAGGTAGATAAGATATTTGAATTTATTATCCGACCTTTTTTCTGGAAGAACCCCCCCAGACAATTTAGAACCCAAGGGAGAAAACCAAAACAAAATTCATCTCGTTTTTCTTATTTTGTTATATCGAACTCATGCTAAATAAGAAAAAATCATAACCTTGTTGTACTACAGATAATTTTACTATATGTACCGATGAAATTTGTAGTAATATGAAGCTTCAAGAAAAGTCAAGAAGAAAAAAAATCGTCATTTAAGAAAAATAAAGATAAAAACAAAATTAGGACATAAAAACTAAAAGTCCTTTAATTCAAATATAAGTCTGGAACAAAACAAACGAAAGACAAACAAAATTATCTTAAAGAATCAAAAAGGAAAAACGAAAGTCTGTAAAGAAAACAAACAACGTAAATAAAGACGTAAGAAAAAGATATGAAAAACAAAACTCAATGAAAGAAATTAATACGAAAGAAAAAACTAGAACAAGACTAGTAAAAAAGAAAAAATAAGTGTTTGATTGTTATTAAAGGAAAGTAAAAAGTAAGATAATAAATTTTTTCAACCAAACGAGAAAAATAATAAAGAAAGAATACAAAAAAAATATAACAAAAAGATAAACAAGGGACTCCATTTGGTTTACATTTCATAAAAGTCAAAAATTAGGAGAATCTTATAAAATAATAGTCAAAAATTCAATGAGAATTAGAAACAAAGTTTTGAAATAAGACAAAATAATAAACGAAAATAACAGACAAGAACAAACAAGAATAAACAAGAAAAATATGTAAATAATAAGAATACCATAAAAACCTTTTGGATGAAAAACTCGTTAGTGGTTGTAGCTTGGGTAACCACTCGTAGGACCCTTGGGAAATGCGGACCAATCATACTTGGGATCAAAACTCGATGGTCCTTGAGGTTGTTTTTTTGTATAGGCCTTTTTAGCCCAAGAGCAAGCAAAGGTCTTGTTCCTAATGTGGAGCTTACCGGAGTAAGCATGATCTTTTATTGGGGGAGTCCCCACAAAAACTTGATTCATCTCGCAGAAGTCCCACCCTAAAATAAGTGACTTGTAGAGGGCTGAGACTAAACCGGATTCCACTGTAATACATTGTCCAGGTGCACTATAAATAGTAACATGGACAATCTTGGAAAAATAATACGGTTCCCCTCGTCCATATCAAGGAATTAAAATAGTTCGGGTACGTGGTAATCGAGTAATCATCGTGTCCGCATCAATTACATTTGGACCACATACCAACTGCCAACAGTGACGGTCGATATGAACCATGTCGGACACCATCAAGTTTTTCCCAGGATAAAATACCACCGGCCACTCGACAGCTTCCTCGTTCCGAATAGACTCGTAGACGGATGGGAGGACGTACTCCTTGTTCGCCACCTCCTCAATCCTCTCTAAGTCTAACGGAGTTGGGTCGACATCGAAGCGGATCGGTAAACCTTTCTGCTTAGCCTCATTTGTTAACAGAGGGAAGAAGTAGCACACACCCTGCCTTCAGTGCCTCCACCATACTGGTGTAGGTGGCTACTCGCCCTCCAATAACAACTTATTTGCACGGACTCAACACCGGACTCAGAGTCAGAACTCATGAGTCTGGCCTTGTCACCCAACAATTTTGCCAAGTTATCGAGGTTTTATGTACAAATTTGGGAAGAGACAGAAGGAGTAGAGGAAGTAGAAGGAAGATGCTTATTTGACGAGGGTTCCAAGCTTACAGGCCGTGTGAAAATTTTGGGGATTCTGCCCAACGTACTTGTTGTTTGTGTCGATGATCTCGTACTCGTCGATGAAATCATTGTCATAGCCGCTCGAGGCGGTGCCGTCGTCGTAAGTGTTGGGGCGTCACATCTGTGGAGGATGACTTTTGGGTTCATTGACTCTGGATTTTCAGTTTTCGAGTTCGACGAGTCTTCTGAAGAGGAATGAGAACAAGGATTAACTTGTTTTTTCGAGGTAGCGATGTGATGGGAAACAGTTTTTCTTTGAGTTTTCTGAAGTTCCGGAACATCAGGAACTTCACTGGCTGAATAGGTATCAAAATTTTGTTCTGCCTCAGAAACCACTGGGGAAGTTTCAGGTGTTGCCGGTAATGAAGCAACGTCCCACTCTACAATTTTAAATTTTTTCAAATTACTTTTTTCGTTTTTATCGAGGGGTTTCGAGTCATCTGCCAATACTTGAACTCGTTTTTAAGTTTTATTTTTATTGGTTCATCTTTAGTTTTCTGAACTGGAACCGATGGAATTTTAAAATTTTGATCGTCGTCCGAAAGATTTACGACGTTGTCTTTAACGGGGAATGTAGGGCTTGTTTTACCTGGCGTCATTCTGGCAAGTAATTTTTCAAGTGCACCGAGGTGAGATGAAAATGCAGCTTCGAGGTTTGTCGTAATTGTCTTCCATATTTCCCTCTGTTCTTTAACAAATTCGATACTGGGAGCAATTTCTTGGTGAGGCAGGTCGAGTAGTTTGTCACCGTGAACAGTTTCAGTCAAGATGCGCACGAGTCGATTTGATTGCGAGAGTGTGAAGCGAGTATTGCTTGCGAAGACGTTTTGATCACTTTGATTCCTGTTTTTTAAGTAATAAATTTAATTATCAATATGGATCACTATCTGGTTTCCCTATGATTTTTGGAGCGAGATCAAAATAATTTCCTACGAGACCAAATTTATATAAAGGCATACAAGATTTTTGAAAAATATACGAGACACGAGTAATACGAGTATAATCAGAATTTTTCTTACATTTTTACTGTAGAAATTACTCTTGTACAATTAAGTACGGAACAAGGAACACGAGAATTACAAATAAAAAATACGAAACTAAAAATAATGACTAGACACAGGTATACAGTGAAGTACAAAATCACATTCATAAACTCCAACACTTAACAAGATGTTAACAACAAGACTACAATGTACGAACTAAAATCGGATAGTGATCTATTTCTTCTTCCGAGGCTATCAAATTCAGATCCTTGCAACAAAATAATTTCAAGGACAGAAGAACGGGAGGGTAAAAAAGAATCGGCAATGGTTAGACAGTTGAAACTATGTATCGAGCAAAAAACTGTTCAAGTGTTGGTGAGTAGGCAGTTTTGTTGTAGCCGGTCGAAATTGGCGTCTAAGGTTTATTTATCTATTGGTCGACTATTGAAATGGATAAAACGATGGATAGTTACAAGTTAAAGAATTTATTCGTTATTTTTAGGAAATACACAAGTTACGATTTCTTTTATTCTTTTTTACTTTTTATCAGTTCTTTGATATTATCCGGTCTTGAATAGGGCTTTATTAATTTTTATCAAGGTTGATTGGATCTTAATCTTTTGCCGGGCCCGTCTTTCTGTATTTTAGTCTTTTGATTATTTTTCATGTTTCTTTTTTATAACTGGGTTTACAATCTTAGAACGATTATACAATTGATTTTTCAAAAAAACCGAACGTACATAGGATGATTTACCTTTAGCTTACTTAGTTCGGCCAAAGATAAATCGTGAATTTTGACTAGTCGAAACTAGTATTTTAAATTATTAATGTGTTGGGTTTCTTGTTCGTTTGTAGCGAGGTTTTCTAAGAGATAACAATTATAACCTTGGTGAGCTACAATGACATAGGGACCTTTAAATAATGTAGCGAATTTTTTCGTGAACTTCCTTTCTTTGTTACTGAGAGGATGTGTTTTCACATATACAATTTCATCAATTTTGAGTTCAACTGGTTTAGGATGTGTTTTTTCAAATTGTTTGCGACGCTCTTCTAGCTTTTCCTTGACTCGATCTTTTACTTGTTTTACTATGTCCTTGAATTCATCTTCAGGTATATTTTCGAATTTTTGATCACCTTCAATTGTTGGACGACGTTGCAATTGTAGGACAATTGGAGGGACTCCTGTTACAATGTGTCAAGTCCAATATATTTTTTTCTCTATTTCGGGTAGAATCATTGCCCATTTTCCGTGAGTTTTATCATCGACATTCATCCTGATTGCTTCAGATATAGATTGCATAATGCATTCTGTAGGATTTGAAGCTGGTCGATAGACACTAGAAAAACAAGTTTCAATATTATTTTTCTTCTAATGATTTATCCATTGATCATTTTGGAACTGTGTTCCATTATCGCTTAAAATTACTTTAGGTTTCCCGTAATTTGAAGCAATTGAGGATTTCAAGTTAGATTTTTTACAGGGTACAGTTTAACGTATTTTGTAAATACATCTAGGACAACTAACAATTTTTCAGTATTTCCTCGACTTCTCGGTAATGGACCGTAATAGTCGATCGAAATTATGTCGTTTTTTGTTTCGGCAATAACATTTTTCATGTTGCCATAAGGTACCATTTTTCGTCGTTTACAAGTTTTACAGGTCTCACAATTATTTACGTATTCTATAACGTCTGATTTGCATCTAGGCCAATCTACAAAACGGTGAATAATTAAGACAGTCTTATTAATACCTGGGTGTACGGCATCTCAGTGGTAGAATTCTATGCAGAGTGGTAGATAAGTTCAAAATATACCATCTCTACCTTTTAATTTATAAATTCCATTTTCCAAGATTATACGAGTATTTTTAGGTGATAGAAAGGCCAGTTGAATTTCAGGGTCATTTTGTTGAAGTTCTGTAATTTTTTTAAGTTGACTTCGGAAAATTTTCTTAGCAATGGTAGTTTGGTTTTGTACAATTGCTGTGATTTAGAACATAGAATTTCAGGAGCTTTAACTGATGACAGAGGAATTGTGAAATCAGGGTCTCGTACAATAGCTGAACGATGGTATCTCGACAGTATATCAGCTAGTTGATTTTCTGAACCTTTGATGTAGTTGATAGCGACGATATTATATTCTTCGAGTGTTATTAATACGGTCTCATGCGTTCATTTTGTCATTATGAAACATCGTCAAAGTTTGATGATCTGTATATATGATTGTTTCAAAACCGCTTAAAAAATATTTATATTTTTTAAGGATATAAATAATCGCCAGGAGTTCTTTCTCGTAGGTGAAATAGTGCATTTCTGCTGAGTTAAATAGGCGACTGACCATAGCGATGAGATGGGGTTGGTCATTTTTGTCTATTTGATACACATATCTGCCCATCCTGTATCCAGACGCATCAGTCATCACGTAGAATGGACGGTTAAAATCAGGGTGAGCAGCTAGTAACAAACGAGACATTTCTTCTTTGAGTCTAAGGAATGAAGTTTCTTGTTGAGTTTCCCATTTAAAAGGAGTATTTCCACATAACCTATAAAGAGGCTCGCCGATGTCTGCACAATTAGGTATATGTGATCGGTAATAATTTACCAAACCTAAAAATGATTGTACATCTTTTTTACATCGAGGTGTTGGAAAGTCTTTGATAGGTTTGGTTTTAGATGGTGTAGGTCTTACTCCAGTTTCACTTAGTTCATATCAGGATGCTGCGTGCTGCTATTTCTTTAATTTCTGTTGGATCAGCACCTCCTATAATGCGTTGGTATAATTTGTTACTAACAAAATTATAAGGACTACCAGTATCTACGAGTGCTGCGAGTACAAAATTGTTAAAGACTAGAAGGACGTAAGGAGCTAGATGATAATTCGGAATTTGAATAGTAATTATTTCTTTATCACCATCTAAATCTTCGTAGTCATCAACTTCTCCAAAATCGTCTATGGTAGCAGTACAAGTTTTAATCGGTTTTGTTTGTAAGTCCTTAGGTATTTCGACTTTGAATGAAATAACTTTTTCATCTTTATCTAAGGTTTTTGAGTCCTTTTTCTCAGGAAGTTTTCCTGTTAATTGAAACATTTTTTGATCGATTACCCAGGCTATTTTCTTCTCCATAAGTTCATAAGCCATATCCGTAAATTTGGTTTCACTTTTATAGAGTTTATCTTTCTGACAAAATCTCAGTTTTTTATCTTTTGTGTGATAATACTCGTTTGTATTATACGGTTTTTCTTTGTCAAGGTCAAGAACTACTTGGTCAAGATTTATGTATTCTATTTCTCTTTCTTGACAAATTTTATGAACATTTGGGTTTAAACAATTATGATCTAACCAATATCTTTGGTGTTCATGGTGTTCTTTTTTCAGAAGAACTTTACAAGGTACGATGTTCCTTTAATTTTTGAACAATTTTATCATAATTATCAAGGAATTTTTCTGGGTGAAAACTGGAAGAGAGATGTTCTTCAAATCCTAGTATTATAAGGACTTTTGTTACAGTTTTTGGAAATTTAACCATGTGATAGATGATTAAGTCGGTAGTGTTTCCTTCTCTACAAAAGATGTCGGATAGTAAAGAACATTTTGTGAAATTAGAGTTGGAGGGGTTTTTCTTTAAGATTTCAACAGCGATTTTATCTCCCATAACCAGATGATCTTTGTAAGAGAAATAAATCGGAATTAAGTAATTACCAAGGAATTTTATTGGTTTAAACAAAGGTGTTTTCGATTCTGTAGGAGTATTTAGTGTTACTCCTGCTACTGATATAGGTTTTTCTTGTAGCAACTCATTAGGTTGCTCCATCTCTTCGTCGCTGCTGGGAGATGGAGGTTCTAGTTTTCCTGTATATCTTCATTCTTGTTTTCAAAAATAGCACTTTCTAAATCTTCCTTTTCTTTAATCGAGGCTGAGGTTAGTGGATTTTTAACAAATCTATTACGAGATGTAGAATTAATTGGTTTATTAAGTTGTACTGTTTCTTTTTTAGATTCTTGTTTAGAAATTCCCAATTTTTTACGATCTAAATATCTCGTTACAGCCTTTTCTCTCTCTTCTACACTTTCCATGGTTGTTTGATTTACCCATTCGAGATCATCAATAGGTATGCCATCTAAGATTTTAGCGAACTCAGGTAGGGCTTTTACTTTCTCAGTATTGATTTTCAATCTGAGTTCTCGTGGCATGTTTTTGCGAAAGTGTTCTACTAAGTGTATAGTAGCAACATGGAGATCAGCAAGTCTTCCTCGCCAATGATCAAAGTAGGCTCTAAAATAGGTGAATTTGGAATTTTTTAGAGATGAAGATTTAAATTGAAAATAGAACATATCACAAACTCCAGTATTCCATTCTAGTTCCAGGAAATGGGTTTCCATTACTTCAAATCCCATAGTTTTCTTTAGTTCATGTTGCCAAGTACAACACCAGTCTGATTCTTGGATTAGTTGGTAAAATAATTCACCAGCTTCTTTATCATCGGGGACCAATTTGGCAACTCTCTCATGGAATTCTTTTAAAAACTGAAGTGGAGAATGATCATCATTTTTTGAACCTTTATATGGGTCAACTTTACAAGCTTTCTCTTGCATTCTCTGGAGAGCTTTATTTGTACCTAAATTATAAGGGGTACTTTTTGCATAATTTGGAGGAGGTCGAGTGTAGAACGAATATTTGAGTTCTGTTTTTTAGAATGATTTTTCCTCAAAATTCTACTGTAATCAGTTTCTTCGGCAGTGTCTTCTTCAGAAGAATTTTTATGAGACGTGGAACCACTTCTGGGGATGTCATTTCATTGGTGGGTGTTGTCACTTCTCTAGTATATGTCCTGTCTTTAGGTTTTGGTTCTGGTTCATTCAGGGTACTGAAATTTTTTCCTCTATGACTAAGGAGTAATAGTTCTCTTTCTTCTCTTTCTTTAGTCGAGAGATAACGACGATAATTAATTTTGTCCTCGTTCTGTGACTTTTCAACAATTAATGGGGGTGCATTTGGAAAAGCAGGAGGTGCAACCGGTTGTTGCATATTTTGTAAAATTAGTTGGAGAGTATCTTCTATATGCCAGAGTCGTTTATCAAAACCTTGAACCTCATCTTTAACTTTACTTATGTTCGAGTCGTTATTTTCTATCATGGCTTTGAGAGATTGGTTATGGATATGGAGAGAATCCATGTTTTCTTTTACCTCGAGAACCGTTTTTTGCATAACACTAATGTCATCTCCCATAGCTTGGACATCGTCTCCTAAGTCTTTGATGTGTTTAGGGATACTTTCTAATTTTTTCAATCGTGTGTTTAAGTTTCTAATTTGATTTCGGTGATTGGTAACTTGTTTTTCAACAGTTTCTGGTTTGGGAGGATTAGAATCCTCACCTATTGCGGGAGCAACTTTGTACCAGACACCTTCAGAATTAATTAGGTAAATATATCTGCGGGTTTGACGTAATTCGTGATCTTCACCTCCTAAAACTACAGTTTGAGTAGAAATAGGATCGTCATCTAATTCTTCTTCATCACCTCTCATTACTTGGGATTGTTCGAGGTCATACAACTTACCTTGATACTCAAAGACACTTTCTTTTTCAAAAGCTCTAACATTAGGTTTGGCTGAAGAAGCCATTGTTGGGGTAGTGTTTGAACATGGGGAAAGTAAACCAAAAAGGATGGTTCTGACTTTGATAGCCCAGGAAGAATACAAAGGGTTTTTTAAATATCGGTAGAGAACAAAACCTGCTAAAATACATAAAGCAGGGAGTAACTTATAAATATTTAAAACCGGTATTTTCGAGAGAAACAAAGTATATCCTACTCTTATAGAGCCTACGTTACTACACTATAAAATGTTTAGAGATGAACAAGTAATTTGGGTGTTCTGAGGAACAGATTTACATTAATAACCTATCAGTGGAAATTTACGTTAGTTTCGATACAACTGAATAGAACTCGTAACACTAAGTATATAGAACAAAACTTTAACCTTTAACATAGGTAACTTATTATTAAACATGTTACGTTAAAAGGGAAAGCAACAAAGGGGACTGACCATTTTAAAAGTCAGTAGATTTACATGTATCTACCACATGGGGTTTTTAACAAGCTAATGTGGATAGATTAAATTTTGATAGTTTAAAAAACTAGATCTTAAAAATTATAGACACAAGAGTCTCTGTTCGGGCGCTAAATTTGGATTATGAGAAAACCAAAGCAGAGTGAGGTGAGGTGGAAGAGGTGAAGTGTGAAAGAAAGATTGTGAACGAGTGTGAAAGGTAATACAAAAATAAGAATAAACATAAAATGTAATGAGAAAGAGGAAAAATGGATGATAGACAGAAAAATGATTTTTAGAACAAGAAAGAGAGATTATGGTAGGAGTGAATATGAAGTCAAAATTACGTTACCAAAAAGATAGTGTTTAACAAAATACTAAAAAAAAAAAATTAATTTAGTGATCAAAAGAGTGAAATTTGTAAAATCAAGCTTTAAGTTTCAGTAACTTAATATTTCACCAATGTTAGGGATACAAGCGAGAAATTAAGAAAGTTTAAAATTTACGTTATTGTAAAAAGAAGAAACAGAGAAGAGAGAAATGTGTGAAGTTTGAGATAAATAATAAGAAGTTGTAGGTATTCGTATCAATGTGACTATGATCATTATCAACAGTTGAAGTGAAGGATTGGAAAAAATGTGGTATGACAAATTGGTTTTTACCAGTTATACAAGTTTTGGTTTTTTATTGGCTCCCTCAATTTTTAAATCAATTACTTACCTGGATTGATTCCTAAAGTACATAAAAAGATACCATACACATGGTATTTGAAGACGAAAACATCAATAAAATACATGTTTTACTTGTGAAAAAATGAAGATGAAATTGGAAGAATTGTCGAAATAAAAGTTGAAGTAAAAACAAATCAGAAATTTTAAATATTAAATTAATATTTCCCCACAGTGAGATATTCCAAAGTTCACTGTGGGGGAGAAAAACCAGGAGGGATAAGCCCAAGGTTTGTTCTCACCGAACTCATGTGCTATTTCATAATAAGAAATCTAAAAAGATCGAAAAATACACCATTTTCTCTCCTTGTTTTTCCCTTATTTTCTCGGAACTTGTTACCCCATTTCGAAAACCTACATCCTCAACCACCAAATTCTCCTACCATACGTGACCACATTAGCCGGACATATTATTAAACAAAATAATTACGAGTAAACAAAAAATACCAGTTTATTTGGAAACAGAAGAAACATACCTTTGTTTTTCAAGAAACAGTAATATTCATGTTGCAGAATAAGACGAAGTATTTCGAAATGGACAACAGATTAACAAAATAAGAAAAACAAGATGAAGTAACGACGAGGTTTCATCAAAGTGAATTTTTTATACAATGTTAAAAGCAAAATTACAACAAGAAAATTCATAGGTCTTACTAAAGTGAAGGTACCAAACGGAGTGATTTCTTCAAATCTTGAAAACTTGGAGCTAGCCCAAAAGTTTGCAAGAGAAGGAGAAATCACTATATCAAATTCAATTTCCGATAGCAAGTTAACAAAAGAAACAAGCCACGAGCAGAAATGGAAGATGATATTGGGAAAAAACGTCAGATAATGAAACTCCATTCTTCAAAGAAGAATGTAATAAATTATCTGGTTTCAAAATTTTACGGTTACTTCAATTGCTAGCCTGCATTCATATGAGAAGAGTAGAGACGTGACAACATGGTTTTGCCCAACTCGGTTACAAAAAGAAACTACGCCATTTTAAATATGGTGGTGTTACTTTATAAAAAAACTTACTTAAATCATCAAAATTTTTCTTAGATGTCGGGTATAATAGCAGACTTTTGGATTCAGGCTTATAGATCAGGTTATCTCCTCTAGAGAGAAATTCCATATGGATGTAGCAACCTTCTAGTCTTATTATTTCTTCGAAATTTAAAATTTGAATTATGCTTAAAACTAATGAAAACTCGGCCAGATTTAAGATTTCTGAACCTGAGGGCTAAGGGCTCTTGGAGGCCGCTATATAGTCCTTGAAAAGTTTTTTTCTGGGCATGCTTGCATACCATCTACCTGCTCAAATAAAAAATTATATAAAATTTTCCGCCTAATGTGTTACAAATTAACTTGGTAAGATTGGCACGTCACAAACAAATCCCAGAACACTAACTGAAAGGAAGTCAGTTACCCGAAATAACCCTACCCCACCCAAAAAAATGTACTTGACCCTCATCACACATCTTAGAAGTGAACCTTTGTACTTCAGTAAACAAATTAGAGGAAGTAGCACCGAATAAAATGGTAAAAAATTTTAAAATGGTAAAAAAATTCTCTCGCAACCCTATTTGGGTATAATGTTGAATCCAAAAATTGCCAGAAAATTTAAACTCTGTACCTCAAAAAATATGATTGACGATGTACCGCTCAATTTTTTAATTAAAAATTATCCTAACCTCTTTTTGGGTTCACAGGGAGCCTAGTGAGTAGTTTGAGGAATTATTTGTGCTGGTCCACATAGCAGGTTTTAAGTTAATTCAGAGGTCCGTAGTTTCCCCTAGGGAGAAGTTATGGATTTTGACCATTGCACCTTCAACACATTTTTTGAAGAATTGTTTTCACATAAATAAATCGTCCTTCATGATATTGGTATACCCTCCAACTACATTCTTCTACATCACCACCTTCTCAAGATAAGAGTCAAAATTAAACTAAATAATAATAACTTCCAAACAAATAGATCAATTAAAGTCAAAATTTATAGGTCTATTCCTTATGTTAGAGGTCAAATATATAGAAAATTTCATGACTATAAAATAAAAATTAAGTCCTGTATCGATTTAACAAGAATGGTACCTATTACATAGAGTACATATGCCCATACACCCATACATACAGATTAAATGCGATAAGAAAACTCAGCTTTTGTTACATGATGTTACAATGTAACTTGAAGTTTCCTGACAACCTGGGGGCAACATCTGATAAGGTAACACAATGGAAACTACCATTACCTTAGTAGCATGAAAGATTTTCGAGTATTAAAAGGCGTATTTTGTGAAAGGATAATATATTCGCTTGCATTCAGAAAAGTTTCCTATGTAGTTGTCTCCTCCTTGAGCTTAGCCTCTCTTATAAGAGAGAAAACTGAGAAATTCCTTCCATTAGTTGATCGCCTAGATAAGGAGAATCTAAGGAACCCATATTTTCGGAAAATAAAATCATAACTTATTATGGATTACCTTCAAATAGTCTTATAATTTATTAACAAGTAATAACGAAAGTATACCTATGTAATAGGCTGATTATGCTCCCCCCCCAAATAAAAAACATAAAGAAATAATTAAATAAATAAATAAATAAAAAATAAATAAATAAATAACAAAATTAAAAACAACATCAACAAAACTGTCAATGTTTTAACACAAAAACAGAAGTTCAAAATTGCAAAACAAATTTATACATCGTTAATTTACTCCCAAGTTCGAAAAGTATTTCTATTGAGTAGGTATTGAAAAAGAAAAGAAAGAAAGAAAAACAGTACTTATAGATATCTGGATAGATATATAATACTAAACTTAAATACATACTACATATACTACATATTTATATAAATGAAAATGTAAATGTTTGTTTGTTACTAACATAAGATCTTCAAAAGTTCTTCACCAATTGATTTGAAATTTTGAGGAATTATTTGTTTTGTCCCAAGGAAGGTTTTTAGCTAACTCGGAGGTACATAGCCCTCTTGATTGGCAAAGTTATGAATGTTTGAACTTTTGGTGATCGTAGGTTAATAATAAACGCATTTGTCAAGCAAAGCTGACACCGTGGGGAGCTAGTAATAATTAAAATATTTATGTATAATATTATTGAGGCTCATTTGAAAAAATATTAGATTTTTAATAAAAATTTTAGAAAATACAGTAAAATGCCATTATATAATATGCAAAAGTATTAATGCAGGAAAATATATGGGAAAAAGAAAAACTTAGTATTTAGTTGAAAAAAGCAGAACAAATTTTTTTTAAATGTCTTATGAGGGAAAATTTGAGCATGATAAAAATTATGGTGTAATTAATAACTGGGTCCATTCTATAGTATATTTCCAAAAGTATGGAACTTCCAGCACTTTTTTGGGCTTTGAATTTAGAAAGTGCACCACTAATGCTCTGAAGAGGCCCATTCAATTTCATTAGGAGAACTCCCAAAAAAACATTTGTACTCAAAAATTTCCCAATTCCTAGTTGCAAACCTGACAAGACTTTGCTTAAAAAATGTAATATATGGAAAAATATCTTAACCAGCACTGTCTTACTTGGAAAATTTTATGTTGGTTTAATATGGAAAATCAAGGGATATTGATAAAAAATTATGTATTATGTGGGAAAACTTCTTATGTGAGAATGTTATACTAGGGTTTTACTGCATGTTTTCTTTTTAAACCAAGCTACATCAACTTAATGTATTATGAAGAATGGAAGGTAAATAATTTTCTTATATTTAATGGGAATCTTGGTTTTATTATTCATCCATATATTATTTTTTAAACATTTCCTTTGAAGAAAAAGTTTAACAAGGAGCCTAAAATATAATATGTACAGTTATA
The DNA here is from genome assembly GCA_011428145.1 of Ericerus pela. Taxonomy (NCBI): domain Eukaryota; kingdom Metazoa; phylum Arthropoda; class Insecta; order Hemiptera; family Coccidae; genus Ericerus; species Ericerus pela. The sequence continues at coordinate 954,693 of WOFM01000548.1, read as the reverse complement.
TTTATAAATGAGACATTTAACTGATATACCAGGAACATTTCTAAACCAATTGGCATGACTGCATTAATTTTATTGACAAACTGAAACAGAACAGTATACTTATTTTGAGAATAGAAATTTATGCTTCATTAATATTATATATTAATAATTGAGAAGCATGATGAAAACATAATAACTCTGTGATCTATCTATTTCTGTATTGGAAACCTATATTCAAACATGAAATGTGGTTCTACAAAAGAATATCACACCCTGATAATAACTATGTCCGAATTTCCAAATTGGCAATTTATGTTTTGACCATTTTCTTCATAATTTTTCACAACAAATTTGAAGAAATACTGAAGTAACTTACATTGAGAGGGATTAATGAGATAATTACTGAAGAGCAGTATTCAAAGACATGATGTCGATTAATACCTATAACAAAAAAAAAAAGTGTGGAGGGTCCCCCTAACATATTTAATGTGTAAACATTCAGCTGAAACAAGATAAATATTTATCTAGCTTGTATGTGTGCGTGCATGTAATGCTCCGTCAGCTTGCCACAGATGTCTGCTTGTGAGTATGTGCGTGTGTGCGTGCGTGTGTGTTTGTGTGTGTGTGTGTGTGTGTGTGTGTGTGTATATTACGTGACAAACAGAATTCAAAACTGGACAGTGCGTCATGCAGTTTTTTTATGCAATCTCAACTTTTTTGTATCTAATATTTTTTTACTTCTGGGAAGAAGCCGACTAGAGAGCAAGAACTTTTACACATTAAAAAATACTGCATTATGTTTCATGAATCAGTATCAACATTATAATCATTGGAACATAGATCTAGTGCCTTTGTCACTCCTCTTAAAGGCTGAAACCCGTATCATACAAATCAATATTATTTTATTAATAAAATAAAAGTTATCTCCAGTGGAATTCAAACCATGGCTATCTATTTTGTGCTAACTGTTGTATTTTCCATTCAATGCACTTTTTTTTGTAAATCCTGTTGTAACTTCCTACCTTTGTTTTTTCACATTCCATTTTGTCTTGTAATATAATTGTGGGGACATTCCTCGTATGAGGTAAAGGGACTTGGCCCCCAACAACAGTTGCTGCCAAAAGGCTGGCAAATATTTGTCTCTATGATGTAAAACTAATGGAAAAATTACATTTGACTGCAATTACTTGCACGTACATGCAAGTAATATACAAGTACCCAACCGTGACTAATCAGACAAATTCGATGATGTCACAATTAGATACAAAAACCAGTCCACCATTTCTTATCTATACAAGAAATGACGAACTAACCCTCATACACAAGCATATGTAATTACTATGTATGTGTGTGTAAATAAGCCTCTATAAAAACCATCTGAATGGGCTTTAAAATTGCCTGTGTTCATCCAGGTTTTGGCTTACCTATATGTTTACATATGAAGTGGTAGAACATGCAATAATCTGTTGATTGTCCCCTGGTGAAAATATTCTTTTCACGACAAGGTATACCACAATAATTATTAAAGTTTTTTCTTTGTAAATGACACCAATTGTGAGTCAAATCTTGGTAGAAGTGAATGGAGGCAATCTAATTTTAAAATTATATTTTCAGTAATTGTAGTAAGCCTACAAACAATTACATGCGTTTTTCTCAAAACTGTATTTTAGAAGATAGCATTGTTATTCTCAGGGTGTGATAAGTTCTTGTAAATTGCAGTACGTTTACCTATACTTGCGTAAATGAATTTATTATAACAGTTTCTGAAACATTTATAGTTACTCTTTGTGATTCGCTTCAAAAATTTGAATCATCATGCAATTTGATTAAGAATTAGATTTGCATCTTCATAACTTGTCTCCTAGTATGGTGATTCAAAAAATTATTCTTGCTCAGCATTGTTCTTCATAATTTTTTCATCTTGAATAGAAATTTTATTTCTCAGCAAGATGAAAAGCTCATAGATTTTATTCTTCAATTTGATGAAAAACAATGGGATTAACTACCGTGTTTGAAATTGGACACCTGAATTTTTTCTCAATACCTAATCTGACATTAACAATTTTGAGGGCTAAGTTGCTCTGTTTTGTTTTATCTGTATTAGCTACAAAGGTACAATCTCTTAAAAAATTACTTTTACATACAAATTCTGAAATAAAAACCTGCGAGTAGAGTAAATAGATACAGGTGAATGTGCCGCAGAGATCACAAAAGTCTCAATAATATTTCAAAATAATTCTCAGCTCGAGTACGTAAGACGAATTGCAAATTTTTAAATAAATAGCCACACTTTTCATATAGTAACGTGAGTATACAAAATATAAAAGAAATATATATAGTAATAAAATTGTTAAGTACCGTTTGAAATCAAATGATTTTAAATAGATACATATAATATATTACCTATTATAATAGCCAATATTTTTGAGTGGAGGATAAATTTTTTTCTGTTCTGTACGCATAAATATTATTGCATACAATTTGTAACTACCAATTTTCCAAACAATTCTTACCAGTTTCTGTGATTTCCCAGCCAACAAATTCATTATGTTCCTCGTTGTCTTTTTTGAGCCATTTGTACAACGGAGCAAAGTACTGTAGTATAGCTCCAGCATCTATATTGCGATTGCCAGTGAAGTGTTCCAACCTGATCGGCCATGGTTTAGAATGGCCAAGTTTCATTACTTCCCTACAAATAAAATGAAAACACTGTAGTAGGAAGGTAATTGTAACGAATAAATTTTATTAATAAATTAAAAAGATTTACTACCTTGGCATCTGTAGGTGATATAATGAAGAGAGGGACTGAAGAGGACTTGGTTCTGGAAATACTGGGCCTCAAGGGTGTAAATAAGGGGGAACTGGTGGTCTGGATTTCACTTAACTCCAAAAAATAAGAAGTTTTATACAATCTATATTGTATGTTTTTGGTGGAGGTAGAAGAGATGGTTCTTAAAGATGCAGAGCCATGTCACAGTAAAGCCTATCTACCCCTTTGTTCGGGTCCAAATTTTTCCCATTTAAAATATTATATCAATATTGTGGGGATGTTTCCCTCACCTCTTCCATACAGGGCTCGGCCCTGTGTCAACAGTCGGGTTGCAGACCAAAGTCCGCAACCAAAATTATTATTGCATTGCATTTAAAAAATGAATTCTCTGTATGCACTCATACAGACAATGCTTCTTTATGTTTGCCTGTAATTGACAAATGAGAAAGACTAGTATGTAAATTAGTATGTACTTTCTGATAAAGTGTGTGTCAAGGTCTGTATATGGTACAGCATAGCCTTTGGTCAAGGCCCTCAGTACTCAGTACTCTTTGTGTACAGTTAAGCATTAAACTGGCTTGCTACCAGTACCGAGATATGATTTGGTCGCCCTACATGTAAAAACCCTTATTTGGTTCTATGAAACTTGTGTAGGTAGCATCTACCAACAAATATGATGAACAACTGAATTATTTCTAGATGTGATTTCAATTGAATAATTGATATCATGTAGCCTGATCGTACGTGTAATTAGTAGACAAAGATAGGTAGACTATATGTAAAGGTGATAATGTTAAATATATCAGAAGTGTTCAATTGGTGGTATGCCTACCACACAAGTAGTATTTCTCATTCTTACAAATATAGAAAGAAGAACTTTATCTTGCTTTGAAACACAACCCATAGTGTAAGCAATTTGGTAGGTAGGTTCATGTGAGTGTTAAAAAAAATTACACACTTCACTACAATCGTACCTAATGTTTAATACCATCTAATATTACAAAATAAAGTGATACCTAACCTAACTGATACCTCACAGCAGTAAAAAACTCCTCTCATGGACAAAATGTGTTCAATTCCAGCAAAAATATATGTAAAGTAAGCCACTGGATACCTAGAGGAACCTTCCCTAACAGACCCCGAGCAATGTGAAATAGTCCTATGAGACAGATTTAACTTCTGAATAGGAAAAAAAAAGGCTTATTTTCAGTCAAATTAGTTTAATAGGAATTCAAAAATTTTTCTTCAACATTTCAACACGGTGACAAGCATTATTATTTGATAGGTGATGAAATTGCTTCAGATGATACATACTTTAAATTTCAAAATAACTTATAATAACTATTCTTAAATTGCAAAAGCAACAGAACTTTGAATCATTCAGTTGTTTCAGATTTTTTTTTCTCATAATTTTCTATTTTCCTCAATAACAGATACCTCTTATAGATAACAAAATGGTTAGTCTCATCAGTGTCCATGATTGGGAGGTTTCACTTTACCTACGATAAAGCCCTACAGATACGTGTCGACAATACGCTATTTTGTATCCTATAGCTGATAAGGGAATTCATTGATATTTATGTAGGGTTAGAGAAATTCTAATTGTTTGAGATTATATAATTTTCACGGAAAAACTGTTGAAAAATTTTTTTTGATCGCTCAGTTTTCTAAATTTGTTTCTCCAGAATTTTACAAGCCCTCCCACACATAAATTCTAGATACTGCACTCAAAACAAATGCAATTTTAAATTTTTTGCGGGATCCTTAAAATTTTTTCTCATACGGGCTGGATTTCCTTTCCACAGCCTTGCAATTTGAAAATATAAACTCTTTGAAAGTTAGATAAACAACAATTTTCCTTCATTCATTCACTAATATCAAAAATCGAATAATTCCAAATTTTATTAGCCTACTTGAGTAAAGCTCCAGCTTCCTCATTTTGGTATATATCACAATGATGGAGTGGCTTCCCTTCGGCATCTTCCGGATCAAATTGTTTAGCTTTTTTGCACAATGCTTGATAAAACTGGAATTGCAAAAAGGAAGCTACAAAATAACTGAATAAAAAATTTGATTATTAATCGATTTTATAACAATGTGTATGCACTTAAAGTATAATGTACAAACCTTATAAATCGTCGATTAATTGGCATAAGATTGGCTGCTCCTATATCAAATTGTGTTTCATTCCTCATGTCTGCTGGTTTGACTCCTCGGTATTTTTGTCTATTGGGTATGGAGGCGAGTATTATTATTTTATCATGTTGGGGCACTAAAGAAAAATTCCTTAGCGTGCATGTGTAATTGCATTTGATGCATGCACACTACTAAAAAAAAAAACAAATTGGTTTCTATGAAACAACACCAGCTCGCAATCAGTCCGCTTACTAATAGGCACAGTAGCACATATTTTATTTTTATGTAACTACTTACCCGAAAAAGAAAATGTGCAGATATTTTTCAAAGAACTCAGGTGTCAAATAACCCTTCTGCTTTCCTGACTACACCCATATTGGTAAAATTTAACAAAACTTATTTAGACTTGTCCCTTTTGCTCATTACAGGTTCATAAATACTCATTCCTGTTCATCAGGTGATGTAGAAGTTTGGAACTGAAGGATTAGACCAAATGCTTTCAGATATGACTTCACCATTTTGGATCCTTACAGGCGAATTATTAAATGACATTTAAAATTTATGATCTGTTCAAATGAATAAATCACACATTTGCAGTGTCTCTTTGGAGTAGTTCAGACAGGAGGGGTGAAATTCCCAATTTAGCCAACTTTTCTCCAAGAAAATTACCAACCTTCGAAAAATTGATATATTAACAAGGAAAAAAAATACAAAAGGTCATCAGTTACCTACATGATTTTTCCAACTGAGATCGAGTCAGGGAGGTTAATCCCCCGGCACCATCTGCTTAAAGAGTTCCTGAACACATTTGTTCTACTCAGCTTCAATTGGAAGTATGCATACCTACATCACCTGTACATGATTAACACTTACGCAATGTTCCAAAATTTGCAGTTGTAATTTTCTTTTGCAATTTTATTCCTGAACACATTCCATCGCCAGAGTTCCGCAGCAAAACCATATGGTAAATGTACAACTTTCTTCAGAGCAAGATAGAATAGGAAATTAATTTCTGCTTCTTTACGGTCGTCGATTTTTGGAAGGATACCAATTTTGTGCAAATGGGTTTGAGATCTTACAGACAAACTGATCATATCATTAATTCCATCCTCAAAACCTATTAAAAATAGTATAATAGTTTATTACATGCCAAGATTCAAAAGTGACCATTTACATGTGAAGGAAGTTTGCAAAACAAGGGCAGAGAGTGAGAAATTCCAGAGTGATGTAAACCCATTTTTGAACCTTGTGGATGAAGATATTTCATATAATTAATGATTAAAAAGCAACAAAATGTTAAAATTCTATAATAATGATGAGTCCATTGCAAAAATTATATAAAATTAAACAAAATATCAACCACCTATTTACGCCAGATTTAATGTTTTATTCAGAAAGTGTAACCTCTACCTCAATGTAAAGTGAATATGCAACTATGTAAAAAGATGCTTCATATTTTTACAAGGAGGCTTTTTCACTTTATATTGAGATTACATTCATCAACTATAGGAGCTATACTTTTCACTCACATAATACACGCGTAAACCTTGCCTTTATGATATAAATTAATTTACTCATTTATTATTATTAGAACCTATGAATTCCGATGGTATAATAATACCAATGGAGACAAAGAATAATGCTGCCTGTTGCATTGCTGATGTTTGATAGCAAGAAAATAATGTCAATTGAATTTAGTTTTCTCGATGTTATTCCCGCATTAAGTTTAGCACTGTACACTCATTTTGATAAATGGGTCACCAGTGTGGTGTTGTTAGTCTCAGGATTTGAACCAGCAACTTGAGAATATTGCATGTCTGTAAAATAGGTAGGAACTGAACACCTAACCAAGAATACAAATGTCATTAAGTAAACATGTGAGATTCTGAACTCCATAATTATGCGGGATCACCAAAATAGTCACAAATGCTGGTTACATTTTTGTGTTATTAGGGCAGGCTTATTATTGTTGCTATATTGACATCAAAGTGCCCTGAGCCACATACAGTGGCTCCATGTTCAGTCAAAAATTCAAATGTAGCAAAGTTTTTACATTTACATACAACAATTTGCAAAATTATTAAACTAAGTACTTCATTTTACAAGCTTCAGACAGGTGAGAAAAATAGGTGTCTGCCTAATTCATCTGTTTATATACATATGATCCCTAGAAAAAGTCGCAGTCAACACCCAACATGAACCCCAGCATCAATTAGGGATATGGTTTCATAATATTGTGCATTAATGAGATTTCAGTGTAGGGAAATTCAAGAAGAAAGACTTACCTATAAACAATCCAATTAAAAAATGAGATATTTGAGAAAAATTTAGTCAAAATAAATTTGAAAAAGATTTATACACCCATACGAGAGAGATGACTAATCTCCATTTATTCTGCTATATACTTGATTTGAGAGCGAGAGAAAACCGTAATAATATTCTGTTATGAAAAAGGATAGTAGATTAGAAAAGTGTAAAAAATCAGTTGCAATCAGCATATAATCACCCGTATTTTGGAATGATAGTTGTATAAGATTTGCTACTTCAGTAATGTTTTATCTGCGACTCCTATGTACACCCAAGTATAGGATAAACCTTCTTAAATGAGTATTTATACGTAACTTAGTGACAAGAAATATATATTTCACTTCCTTACACCACTCCACAATGGTTCTTGCAGTCAAAGATGTAAGTATTAGGCCCATCACAAACTTCAGCGAAGCCACATTTTGAATGTTGCTTAACTGTACACTACAGTAGATTACAGCTACATAAAATGCGCTATTTTCCTACATAAAAAAAAACACACATCAAATGTACCTAGCTGAGCGACATTTCTTAATTTGTCCTAACTTTGTAAAGTTGAGCAATGTCACTGAATATGAAAATGTAGCGCAGCGCACCATATTGCTATGTAATGTGCGAATCACAACCACTGAGCAAAGTTTTAATTTTAGATTTGCTGAGTTATGTAATGGGCCTTACACTGAATACAGTCTGTTAGTGGGGAAACCCTGACAAACCCACGCAGACTAACGCAGTACACTCCACTGAGGAGGGGTGAAGGTTTGACCTTGTGCAACGTGAGTTGCATGTTCAAATCACAAAGGGTTCACCACAGATGTATATGTCAGCCACCATCAAAGCGGCAACTCACAGGTTAATAAAAAGCAGTGAGAAGGCTGCCTAATATACATTTAGTTCACTTCCCCACTGTACACCTACCGTCGTTGGCTCCCATCGCGTAACAGTAAGGTTGATCGTTGTATTCTTTGAACTGCATAATATGTGCCATTTTATTATGAACAAGGTAGAAGTATTCTTCTGACACTTGAGTGCACATTTTAACGCTGGAAATTCAAAAAAGAAAAATGTAGTCTTTACTCCACTGATGCAGAGTTATAGCCTATTCGACCAAATTTATCCTTGTTTGGGTACTTAGGCCCATATTCACAAATGTCACTTTAACCTCCCTTCACTTAAATTTCACTTTAAAAAAGTTTTTTACACTATTTTGTCCTTAAATATGGGAACATTGTATCTCTTATGAGAGTTCCAATGCAAAAATAAAATGTTAGTGCAATCTTAAATACGAAATTGTGCCAAAAGTCATTTTTAAGTGAAGTTTAAGTGAAGGGAGGTTAAAGTAAAGTTTATGAATATGGGCCTTAGCCTTCGTTAAGGCTGTAAGACCCATCTATATGTCGTATTTAAACCGCAGATAAACAGGTTTAATTCGACATATTATTTTAGAATTTATTAGGTGTTTAATAAAACCATCGACTACATATTACCGATAATCTTCATTCTTACGAAAGTCCCACACAGTACGCTGACAATCAAAGTTAGGATTGGGTGGTTTTTCTATTATTGAGTTTTTCCAAAATCCTTCATTCACTGGTTGGAAGGACATCGATGTGAAAAAATCATGGGCCATTTCAAACATTTTTTTTGCATCGTAATTCTGAAAATGAACGAACTGTATTTTAAAATATTCTACAGTATATCGTCTGTTATACCATTGCTTATGAAGCAAAATCCCGGCCTTATGGAAAATATTTAATTTTTTTTGTTTGTATCCACGTCCCTTTTAATAGTCAATCCCACGAAAAACTTAAGTTTCTATTGAGAAGTTTTCTTGACAAATATTTTCAATTTATTAATAAAAATAGGTCAATAAGAATTTGTTCAAAATAGAATTTCCCACAAAAAATGTTTATGCAGTGTTTTGTCCGAGTACCCCTTCTTATAGTTTTGAAAACAACCATTCTTCAGTGAATTATACAGAATGTGGGAACGGAGTTTCCCACCAGAAGATATTGGGGTGTAAAAGTATACAACGTATTGCGTGTTTGTACAAGGTACTAAGGAGAGCCAAGTTCTCATACACGCTGGTGTGCATATATACGTGAGTGGTTAGTCTGAGTATCGGCGAGTGTGCGTATACGTGTATCCACATAGGACTATGTTACAAGCCATTTGCCATCAGTCGCTGGATACAGTGTTGGCAAGAATCACATTTTACCCACCAATCGGTGTGAGTTCGATCGGCGGTTTGTGTGTAATAATTATTCACACGCCTCGTTGTCGTGTGCGTGTATAGGCCAAGCTGGGTGAACCCCACACGGAAAATATAAATCTTAATTAATATCATATCATTTAGATAATTAGTAAAACCAATACCTACATATTTTCTACCCTTTCACCTCTCTCCAAAACCCCTTATTACTCTCTCCACCATCCCAGCCCATCCATTCACCATGAAGCAAAATTAATATGATACACATTTTTATTTACTTATACAAATACCTAACATATTCGCCAAAATGTTCATTAACTAATAATTTTTCTTCATGAGAACGGGTGGACTGTGATGGTGGTGGAGATGATAATGTGTTTTGGAAGGGGATGGATGGGTATTAGAGATGTGTTGGTTGACCGAGAACTAATTCATTTGAACTAATCTTTTGAAAGACCTAAATGAACGAGACCGAAAGATGAGGATGAACTCGTTCACTTTGAACTAAAACATATTATCAAATCAAAGTTATATTGTATAGACCTACAAGCTAGTTCACTCTTATACGTCACAGCATTGTTGTTAATCACAGGATGAGTGGAATTTCTTATCAATCAACAAAAAACAAAACAAAATAGTAAGCGTTTTTGGGGAATGAAAGAACTTTCTATGTCTGAAAGTAATTACGTATAGAAAATGTATACGAATTGCTCTCCATATGAAATAATACATACTCAAAGGTTTGATTCATGCAGCTCATTTCGTTCATTTTGAACTAGTTCACTGAACTAGTTCATTCAAAAGACCAAGACCTGTTGAACTGAATCCCCCAAATGAACTAAAACGCACATCTCTAATGGGTATAAAATATGTTTTGGTTTTACTCATTATCTAAATTGTATGATAATTACGAGTTATATATCTGCCATATAATGCTATTGAAAGTATTCACTAAAGAATGGTTGTTTTCAAGGCTCTCTGGAGGCAAAGTTGAGACGTCAGATAAAAAAATATATGAAATTTTTTTTTAGGAAATTTTGTGTTAAACATTTGTTAAGGAATATTTATATCATAAGTTGAAATGTGCAGAGAAAAACGTGAAAAACAAATTTTTGGGTTGTAAACACGCCATACCCTAAATTTTACCAGAGGCCAAGAGTATGCAAATTTTAGTATGTTACTCTTTGGGACCCACCCATCAACCCTTTATAGTTCAAGTTTGTGTGCTAACTTTTTATTTGTTTTTCATCATTTTAATGCTAATTTGACTAAACTAAAGTACGGTGACATAATAATAAAAAAGTGAAAAAATTTCAAATTTCAAATTTAAAAAAAAAAGTCAACCTCATTACATTCTATTGTCTATTCTATTGTGGTGTCCAAAAATGAACACATATCCCAAGTATGGTGTTTGAATTCACGCAAAGTATATTTAAGAGTTTCAAAAAACTGTAAAGTTGAGAATTTATAAGTCAGCTCAAACAGTCAATTACTACCACCCTACTCGCAAGAGCTCCAAGGCCTACATAATGTGTCAAGCAATTTCGTATAAGTAAATATTATAAGTTGGCCAACCCATCAGTACAATTCACATTTAGTACAAAGAAAGTTACTTACAGTTAAATAAAACATAGTCTTGGTTGTACAATTCTTTATTTTTTTACAGCTTCGTGGTATGTGAATTTCTGACAAACCAACAGATTCTGATTGAGTATACTCACAGTTGAAACTAAATAGTTATGGGTAAAACTGGAAACGATTTTGCTAATCGAATAAGTTTTGGTAAAAACAGTCTCCAAAATGGAGAATAAAAGGACTTTAAATGTCGAACAAAAACTGTATTAAGTACATCAAAAACATATAGAACATTCACAATGAATGGAAAACATTCATATTATATATGAGACTAACTGTTTAGAGTAAAATCAAAATCGTGAACAGTTAGGGAGATAAGGCTCATTGGTTCATCGTTGATCAAGTTTAAAATCTACATGTCGCTATTGTATACAAGAGTCAAGATAAAAATTTGTTAATATGTTTGGCAGAAAGAAAATTATCTATGTCCAGTATTTTGTTTATCTGTGGTATGACAAAAATACAAACTTAAAGTTCATGAGCCATTCCCTAATTAAGTATACCTACAGATTTGAGATTGTGTAGTGATGTGGAGAATACTGGGATTTCGGATGTCTCACTATATAAGCATATAAATTCATTGGTTCAATGAAATTGGTGTAGGTAGGACGTATAAATTAAGCCAATGGACATACGTTTACATTATTTTTGGGAGCGCTGCGGTCAAAAATGTAGATATAGGTGTAACTTAAATAGGTACCTACTATAAGCACTACAACTGCAGAGAACATGAATGAATAAATTACCTTTTCCTTCAAAACGTTGGTTATATTTATCGGCTTGATATCGGGATAAGGCATCGATAGATCGATTAAGCTCCATGATAATCCATACACTTCTCCTACATGATTTTAAAAATTATATTCCATCGTGTTAGTGCGTATTCAATATTCTTCGAATGACCACAAATGGGAATTTGTTAATTTACTTACTTAGTAAATGAAGAGGAATCGGACCTTTTTTCGAAATTAGTTTTTCACCAAATTGTTCTCTCAACTTTCGCCTGACGTATGTAAATAACTGTTCGTATAATGGAAGAATTTGCTCGTACAGTTTTTCAAACTCCTGATCCATATTTGGGTTTTCATAATTTCTTAGCAACATTTCGGCTCCTGTTTCAAAACCTGAAATCAGTGTAAAATAAAATTTCAGGTTTCAAATTTCAAAGACATGGTAATTTTCAACATATAATATAAGCAATTTAGGTGCTGATTAAGGTTGCAGTATAACTGAAGTTTTGTCCAAATCTCATAAAAAAGCTGACTCAGGCCTGGCTTTCAGAGGCGAGAAAAAATGGATTGTTTTCTTTCTTTCTGTCTTAATTTTTTTTTTTTTAATAAAGAATAAAAAAAATAAATAAAGTGGAATGATTTTTTGAAAACCTTGATCTATCGTAAATGACTGCGTTAAAGTTTTTAATATTTCCGAAGCTTGCTATTATAACTAATGAGGAGATAAAATCTTACCATTTAACTTAGCTGCTTCATTGTACAATGATACAAATGTTGGATAGTATGGTCGTAGTTTTTCACCAACTTTCAGAACATTTTTAAAGTAATAAGCCAGTTCCTCGGCATTGTTGCTTTTACGCATAAATACGCTGACATCTGAAAATAGTTTCTTCATTAAGTAGGTAAAAATAATTAGATCAACAGTTTTGTCCTATACTGAAAATAAAAAGCGATAAAATTTACCTATATTACAATTTTTATCATTTTTGTACTCGCACAGTTCTGCTTTATGGGCGATGAAAATACTACTCATTTTGTTCATTGTTTCAGCCAACTAAATAATAATAAGAAAGTGTTTTTATCATTCTATAGGTATTATAAATGAATGAAGTAGTTTTTTGTTTACGTTCACGACATAACTAGCCGATCAATTTTTTTCATATTTTGGAAGGTGGTACGTTTTAAGCTCTAGATGGTTTGTAAAAAAAAAATTGAAAAGTTGTCTTTTCGAGGTAAAATTTGACTTTAAAGTTTTGCTGATGTTACGAAACTTAATGGACATTTGCGGTTGGGTACATGTATGTTCAGTGGGACGTAAGACAGTAAAATACGTAGTCACACTCCTCCTCACCAAAGTGTAACTGTTTGGCAACTGTCTCAACTCCAGTACAGACTCCAGCGTCCTGTGTGCTGTTGTCAAACATACTGCGCCTGGTGTATGCGCAGTAGCTCGTGTGTCTATATCACGATACATGGATGTTCAGTGGGACAACCTTCTGTTGTTCTATTCAGTCGTCCATGTCCTTCGCCCAGTGGAGACAAATTAGCTTTAATATTATCATGTCAACACATAAATGTCGAACCTACTTGAAATTAAAAAGCTTCCTGTCACGTATAAATCTTTCTTACAAGCGAAAGAACTGAAGTTTCATTTCAAAATCTATATTCTGAGAGCTGTAATTCAGTTCAAAAGTTACAGTTTGGAACCTTTTGTTTTGAAAGAAGTTCTCAGTTAAACTTTATGGTTTTGGTTTAGTGCCAATTCTAAGATGGGAGAACATGAACAACTGGGAGGTTTAATAAGTTAAAAATTTTTCAACAAAAGTTCCAGTTCTGAAGCTGTTCTGTTTGGAACTTAGTTTTCAGTTAAATTTAAGGGATTTACTTCAGTGTCAGTTCATTAATAGGAAAACTTTAACAACTAAGAATTTTAATGAGTTAAAAAGTTATCAACAAAGGTTTCAGTTCTGAACCTGTTCTGTTAAAAGTTAGTTCTTAATTCTGTCTAAAAGAATTATTTCAGTGTCAATTCGTCAATAGGAAAACTAGAAGAACTGAGAGCTTTAATGAGTTTAAACATTTTTCAACAAAAGTTTCAGTTCTTGACTGGTTCAGTTTGGACGTTAGTTCTCAATTCTGAGGGAATTATTTCAGTTTTAATTTTTCAATGGGAAAGTTGGAACAACTGAGAGCTTTCATAAGTTACAAAGTTTACAACAAAAGTTTCAGTTCTGGACCTGTTATGTTTGAAATTTAGTTTTCAATTCATTTTAGGGGATTTATTTCAGTGCCAATTCTTCAATGTGAAAGCTTGAAAAATTGAGAACTTAAATAAGTCACAAAGTTTTCAGAAATAGTTTCAGTTCTAGACCTGTTCTGTTCGATAGTTAGTCTTCGATTCTGTCTAAGGGATTTATTTCATTGTTAATTCATCAGTAAGAAAGCTTCAACAACTAAGAGCTTTAATAGACCTCTATTTTGAGAGCTGGAATTGAGTTCGAAAGTTGCAGTTTATTGAACCTGTTCTTTTAAAAGTTAGTTCTTAGTTGTTCTTTAGGGTTGTACAGTCAGTTCTGAGAAGTGAAAACTTGAAAACTTGAGAACTTGAACTTTGAACTAAAAATTTCAAAAGTGAGAGGTTCTGATGAAAGTTGATTATCAGTTTTCCTTTGGAGTTTTTGTTAAAAGTTTCAGTTGTTGGCCTGTTCCGGTGAAAATTTTTTCATTTATCTAATTAATATCTAATGATTTTTGGCTTGAACCAGTCCGAAAGACGGGTTATGTTTGCTAATTTATTGTAATTTTATTTTTTATTGTTAGACGATAAATCATGTTAATTAAGAAAAACGAAGTTGAATACGACCCGATTTATACTTTAAATGAAATTAGGGAGTAGTATATCTACTAAAATAGTAGGTACTGTATGTTACAGTATAAGAATCAATAATGAAATGAAAAATCGTACACTGAAAGGAGTTGTTATGTTAAGTCAGGGGGCAGGGTTGGTGGTGAAAAAATGTATCTTGAAGAGGGATGAAATTAATTTTCTAGAAGCATTACAAAGGTATGGTAAGTAGAAAATTTCTTGAAGAAATTGAAAGAATGGGAGAATATAGAAAAAATAATTAGGAGAGGGAAAATTTAGAGAGAAAGAGAGAGTGAGTGAGTGAGAGAGAGAGAGTTAGAGAGAGTGTGAGAGAGCGAGTGAAAGAGCGAGTGAGCGATAGCGCGTGGGAGGGTGAAGGAGAAAGAGAAAGTGAGAATGTGTGTGAGAGAGAGAAACAAATACTCTGTTGTATTCCTATAGGAACATAGTACAAGTATGGAATTTATAAAATTTTTTGTTGTTTTTTCTTTTAAAATTAAATTAAACAGGCCCAGAGGTAAATTACAGATGTAAATTTAGGAAAAAAAGAGTGGCTGTTAAATGAAAAGTTATATTAGAGGGAATTTGATAGTTTAGTATAATAAATTTTAGTGTTCCATAGGTAAATCATACCGTGGAAATACTTTGTAAGACTCTCTTGTTTTATTATTCTTGACAAGAATTTTATTGCAAAAATTAAGTACCTAAATAATACATTTTGTATAGAAATTCGGGCTCTTCACATTATACCTAATTGAAAATTCATAATACCTAATTCACTATTTGAGTGTGTTGTCTGAAGATGCATTTTAATATAGGAAAAATTATCAACTTTCTGAAAAATTTTTGATTTGGGGTATACTTATAATGACAGGTAGTGTTCTGGACAAGAAAAAATAATTGATCCTTTTATTGTAGAATATTCACTGTGTACCATGGATCACTCTCCCCTAGGTATAGACAAATTTTCATATCAGATACAGGTATACCTGAGATAATTTGTCATCTGGTAAGGCTGCTTCTGCTATAATATTTGAATACATTTTAAACTGCCTGAGCACACCTGGGTCTTCAATTTGCTGCCAAGAAATGGTTTTAATTTCTTCTCCAATACTTTTTATAAATTTGTCATATTTTCTGGAAGCAGCCACCTATAAAACAAAAAATATGCGTTGGTGCATTATTCATGAGAACAAAGTATAATAAGTACAGATGTAATATGGGAATTTCATTAATGTAATTTTTAACAAATCTTTCGCCAGTTTATTAAACAGAATTGCTTCTGGTGTTGTTGCCAATGCTCAATAAACCTACAATGTCGTGTGACTGTGAGAATGAAGTTTTGCTCGTATTTAATAATACGTGTCTATATTCACCAATGTTTTCAGAGAGCTACAAAGTCAATCGGTTATAGTAGTTGAACCGATCAACAATATTGCTGTTTAAGGGTAGGCTAACACATTTACTTATGTGGTACCTATTCGTTTAATTTGTTGAATTACACGTACATATTCTGATTTTGTAACATCATTCATGTTTGTAGTGTATGCCCAACCAGCAGAAACGAATTCGAACCATTCATTTGTATATTTTTCGTTAAAAATTTTCAAATGATTTTTTGCCTCTTCGAGTCGTAGAACTCCTTTTGTGATGTCTGTCATTAAACAGACTAGAAGTGTCAAACGAAACATTCTGAAACAAAGAGAAATCGAAAGCAAAATGAAATTTCTTAAAGATCTTAACGCAAATTCATGTAGGTACGATACCAATAAAGAAGTATAAATTGAAAGTACAGTAGACTAGTAATCTCATGGCACAGCTTAGCTAATTTAATCTTCAAACCGTAAAGAAAAAATCCGAATATAGCCTAAAATTGATGAAAATTGTTAATATTTTTGAATTACATAATCATCATATTATGTGTGAAACCTTGTTAAGAAGTGGACTTTTGTATCAGGAAAAATTGCATTCGATCATAGGCGGAAACTTTCAAATGTTTTTCATGAGTTAATCACTCCATTTGATCCTTTAAGGCCGAACGCGAGAACGATAGGTCTACCTATTCAAGTGATCCTTATATTTTTTCTATTATCAATTACTATATCTATTTCTACCTGCATAAACATAATTATAATAAATATAATTCTGTTAAAATAAAAATGCTTCAGTTTCTGTTAACACTTCAATATCATTCTTGCAGTCGGGCCCTATAGAAGTATTCCGAGGCATCTATCTCCTTCCTTTCTCAATAAAAAAATAAAAAAATCAAGGAAATTTGAAAGATAAATTCTATTTTTGTTTTTTAACATTGCTGATTCAACCTGATTTTTAACCAACTACAAAGAAATAAAGTAATCAGTTTTGGACTTAGGCTGGATTACACTTTTCTGATATGTCGTGTTAACATGCATTATGATGTTTTGTCACATCACAACACAATACAATACGTAAATTCATGTGAAAAATTGAAGTACTGTTCTGTTCAAAAAAGTAAGGAACTAACACTGGAAACGTGTAAAAACCAAAGCAACCTTTTATGACGGCCCTCAGAAATCTAAACTGGTGGATTTGAATAAGAACCGGGTTAACTGATGTTGAAATATGTTAACACGCATCTGACGACAAGATGCATCATCTGACGTCATACCAGATCAGTGTGAGCCCTCTGATCCAAACACTGTAGGCCAGTATTTTTGTGTTACGACGTGTTCACACAGATCATCATCTTAGTGTGAATTCAGCTTAATTTTTTTTCTACGAATCTTGAAAATTTTATCACTTAACAATATGTACGGACATACTTAGTAAAATTTTCATTGCATTACTAATTTATTAGTGGGAAATTAGGTTTGGAAAAATATCGATATGAAATAAAACATTTAACCAACTTTAAAAACAAAAAATCGAATAAAAATGACAAAACTTTTAGAGAATTTTTTTTTTTTCTATGAAGTAGTTCGTATTTTTTGAAAAAAATTATTAATTTGCCATAAAGCTTTTTCGTCTCAATTTAATACCAGTAAATTTTACTGGAGATATCTAAAAAAAATTATATTTTTTTCTTAAAAATGATAAAAACCATAGTATAATTACCATTATTTTCCTTCTTGTTTGTTTTTTTATTCTTCCTCCTTTTCCATCAGTTATATGTATTCTATGTTTTGTGAAACTAGTGATGATAACTTTATTATTATTTCTTTGATTTTATTTGAAATTATATAATTATTCACCATTCTTTATCATCTTAATTTATTTTTCATTTCAAGAATTAAAGTTTTCAAATTTCATAATGTCTAATATATATTGTCAGCAGCTAAAAAATTTCACACAATCATAACATAACATTTAAGCATATGAACTTAAAGACAATTCTCAAAAACCTACTTTTTCTAGTGAGACTGCTGTGCTAGAGTTTTTTTGTTTAAAGATAACTTCATAACTACCTCATCAATTCTAAAAAAATTTAATAGGACCACTGTGGAATCATTCTCTATCATTTAAAGGAAAAGTTCATCAAAATTTGTGCCCAGGTTGAGAATTTTCTTTAAAAAAAAAAAACAAAAAAAAAACACTATAATATATAGGTATATTTTGTCATCTCTTTGCAGACGATTCAGTTTGTCTACAAAAATGTGTCGAACAAAATATACACAACTATTATTCCAAATAATTCTTGGAATAATAGCTGTCTATATGATTCCTACTTCACACAGACAAGCACCACAAAATAAGCTGATAATGAAGAGTCATTATATTTGGCGGATGTTCCAATGTCACACCACCTATTTTAAGTCTGCCATTTTGAACCATGACAGTAAAATTACAGACCCTGTATTCTCTTCTTTTGAAGACAAAATCCTTCCTGTGTCTCCAGTCAAATGAACAAGTCAAGGTCCACACTAGCTGTTTATGGATGTACCAGGTTTCAAATATTGAATAAGTGAAATAAGTATAGTGGTCATTGAACAAAATGTAATAATTAAATTTGAGTTAATAAAGAGATAAAACAAGAAGATTTGTCTGTACAGTTGTTGAAATATTCTAATCTTAAGAATACTTTTGCAACAAGGTACAAATCAAATTGACAAGTTTGTTAAAAAACACTAACAGTTCCAGTATTTTTTCATCAGTGGACTTGAACTGGCGGCATAGCCATTAGCTATTGCCTAGTGCCACCATAATATGGTACATAATATATTTTTATATTATAAAAACTGAAAATTTAATATTTCGTCTAAATAGATTCTTTCACAGACCACAAAAAATCATCTCGCGAGCTATTTGTGGCCCGTGTGCCACGGGTGGAAGACCACTGACTTTATACATTTCTTCGTGTAGATGTAGGTAGTCATAGGTACCTACAGAAAAAATGCATTTTGTGTCTTAAACCAACAAGACTTACTTTTTCTGAATTTGTTTCTCTGCCACAAAAAAAATTGAGCTATAGTCTCAATATTTGCGAAAATTTTAACAAACAACTTATACCAACCAGTATTCGATACATCTTGAAAAAATAAACGATCCCTCCTTTATTTTCAGTTTTTGTGATATTGACGTAAACATTATGACTCATTGGTGGTATTTCACCTGAAATAACACATTCTGCCTTCTTGGTACGATCAAGTTGACGAAGATGCAGATTATAAAAAACATCTTTCATTATTTCTTTTTCCAACCATTCATAGGCGTAGTCAAGACGTTAAGAGATGTTTCCCCCAAAAATCAGTAGAAAAAATATTTTTTGTTTTTTTTTTTCAAACCGATGTGTAGGTTGAGGCATCCGAAATCGATTGCCTTGTTTCAAGAAACAATTTCAAATCGATGAGCTCATAAAGTCAACCTTTAATGTATTGTGGTGTTTAAATGTTAATGACGTCATAATGTCTTAAAACTAGAGCATCATGCAGCCTAAACACTGAATCGAGGGGTCTTGAATTGTGTTTCCAAGACATTTTATTTTTTTTGACTTTTACAATATCCTAACGCTGAATTCTTCTTGACTTAAATTAAACTTCTACTCGGTAGAACACAGCTTACAATTGTCTTCATATCTCAGCAAATTAATATGACAAATCAGCAATAAGCTGGGTGGTGCGGACAGAAGAGCCTAACAAAGTTTTAATCCATAAAAGGTTTGAAACTTACAAAAACAAACAGCAGAATTATTTTGTCAAAGACTATAATTACAAAAGAATTATAGTGTCAATAAAGAGGAATAAAGCAAAGTGTACAGTGGAAAAATAAAAAGGTAAAAAAAAAGCTATTGCAGACAACAAATAGGGGAAACCATCAGAAAGTTGTTGTGTCTTCACCTAATTGTTTGTCTTCATAAGTGATGGTTGTGTTGTGTAAAAGACTCCTAATTATGAAACTTTATGTCTCGGAGCTTTTGGTTAAAGTGAGGGTGAGGTGAGAAAATAAACTAACATAGATGAAATCAAATCTACTATGTGCTAAAGAAGGCTCTATGCGGCCTTTGATTGACAGATCAAAGCAATCATCTTGAACTAAGCTTGTCTTAAATTTGTCTTCAACATACCAAATTTCCCTCCTAACAGACGCCAGGAATTCCATCTGATCGTATTGACGACTTAAACTTCATCTCGCAGGTGTTTTCAAAAGATCGCCTTGAAATGCGATATGTAAACTGACAAAATTATAAATAACTTGTGTGTCATCACTACTGATCCTTCATGACAAAAGAACATCCCTAATTTGCCTTTTGTCTTCAACTGAACCTAACCAGAATTCGAACTACCATCGTAGTTTGTCTTAATGGTAGATCAGGTTGAAGTTAATCTACATCCAAAGATGGTACACTTATTAATTGTCTACGCGAGGACTTTAACATACAACTTGAGACTTGGACTTGCTACTATCCGCCTACACAAGAAGGACTACATTGTAAAGACAAACCTAGTACCGGGTGTTGCCAGAACAAGAGTGAATTAAAATTAGAATTCGTCTTCACAAGTTAGTACTTCTTGTTAGAGAAATTTCCCCACTTATTGTCTGCTTAATTGCCTTCAAACATGCGATGTCGATAATATAAAAAGTGAGAGGAATTAATATATGTGTGCAGCCGATAGAATTACAGATAGCAAAATATACATGTTGACATACAATAGGCTAAACACACGTGGATGACTGATAAAATAAAATACAATAAAATATAATATGACTGCAAACCGCAAGCAAAGCGTGGAAAGGCGAGAGATAAAGCAAAACAAGG
The DNA here is from genome assembly GCA_011428145.1 of Ericerus pela. Classification (NCBI taxonomy): domain Eukaryota; kingdom Metazoa; phylum Arthropoda; class Insecta; order Hemiptera; family Coccidae; genus Ericerus; species Ericerus pela. Next base: position 933,825 of record WOFM01000548.1, on the reverse strand, counting down.
TTGGCTGCATTTACTTTCCACTTTTATTTTGTGTTACAAGAATAAATAAGTTAAGTAGGTCATGAAAAATTATTTTTCTACTTTTTAGAGTGCTAAGTTAAATAAAAGCGTATCCTTGAAATTTTTTTATTTATTTATGACTTTTTAGGAATGAAAAAATGTATAGGTAATTTGATGTACATCTTAATTTCAAAATTATTGTATCCTACTGTATTTGGATTTTGAAGTTAATGCTAGTAAGAAACATAATTTGTACTAATCTGAGAATCAAAACTTTATTATCTTATTTATGAAAACATAATTTTCAAAGTCTGTTCACTTCTGCAATTGCTTTTTTATTGCAAGGTTTTTTCCCAGCTAACTTGCTACAATTCAGTTCTTGAATTCGGAGTTCATCTAATGAGCGGATCGGACTGATAGAAACATATGCCTGAACTTCAGCAAATAGTCCTAGTGGTTTCACTCTATTCTGAATTCTATGATACAAATTTCGGATCATTTTTTTGAGGAAGCGATCCACCCAGATTTTCCATACAAAACTCGAGTTCTAGACTTAAATAATCGAAGTGATCTGAAGACATCGGTAAAATGTACACGACCTCTTCAACAAATTGAGAATTCCTCACAAATTCTCTTCGATTCAACGATGAATTAATGTCAATGAATTAATGCCGTTGAATACATGCAAACTCGTCGATAAATCGAAGAGAATTGGTGTGGAATTCTTTTTGATTTGTCAAATAATTAATGCCATTAAATGTACGCAAACTCACTGACAAATCGAAGACAATTCCTCACAAATTCTCTTCTATTTGTTGAGGAATGAATGCCATTAAATTAAATTTACCCGAACCAGTCGACAAATTGAAGAAAATTCCTCACAAATTCTCTTCAATTCATTGACTAATTTGTTTGAATTGAACAACATTGATTCATTGATGAGTTCGAGTACATTTAATGGCATTAATTTGTCGACAAATTGAAGAGAATTTCTCACAAATTCTTGTCATATTAAGACAAGGACCTGACCTGTTGAATTGGCACGGATCGGCTTGACAATTTTTACCGGTACCACTATTTTTTTTGTCATTTTATCCAAAAAATCATTAATCTATATATATAAAAGAGAATGTATGTCTGTTTGTCTTTTATGCATTACTACACCAGTGATCCGATAGCCATGAAACTTTTGGAAGTTGTTGAGTATACTCCGAGAAGGTTTCTGGCATAATACGAAGTGAAAATTTTAAAAAGTTGCCCAAAAAATTCCCAAAATATGTATTTTATTCAATATCAATATATCAAAAAACAATATTGCATCGATCTGGTGAAAAACATAATTACATAGCAAAAAATATTGATTTTTGTTGTATACCTATGTGATTACAGTGACTGTGAGTTTGCTTCTAATTCTGTTGCATAAGATATTGGGAGTTTCCATCTAAGTGACTGACATCTAGTGGATTTTTATCAAACTAAAGTAGAGGTAATGGTGTATGTTATCAACGATGTAAATCTTATGTAAGTTTAGTTTTTTCTTTGATTTTTCTTAGTTTTGTCTTGATGGAATAAGTGTTATAACTTATTTATCTACAAATTGTTGAATATATTGGTGTGGAAGCAGACACATGTCCTTTTAGAGATGCAGAAACAATATTGAAATGGCAAACCATCAAGAATTCGTTCAAAAATTTGGATAGGTCTGTTTGTTTGCAATGGATTCTGTAAATGGCTCATTCCGTTATAAAAAAACAAACCTATTTTTGATAACATACCATCACCACTATTTTTTGTTGACTATAACCCTCCCAGTGGCAATGGAAACTATTAATAGTAATTCGAAATATATCAATATTATATCGATGATTTAACATCACTGGTCATCTTTCATACTGATATGGAGACTGATAACAGGTAATGAGACACACATCAAAATAATTATAAAGGTTGTCGTCAAGTAGCGCTACTGGGAACCGGAGCGCTGGAACTAATCAAAGTGAGTTAGATAAAAAAGCATATAATATTAAAATCGTATAAAAAATATTAAGCTTCACCCTCCAAAAAAATTCTGGTTACACCGAATGAACCTTCTGTACGTCTATTTGCTGTATACTCCTAAATCAATAACTCTATTAGTTGTTTTTTGGTTTACAAACTTGCTTTGATGAAGTACCTACTTTCAGCTGAAATATCACGTTGTCATTTTGCATTGTTTATGCTGACGAATAAGACGACGCTGTTTATGCGTAAGAACATCCATCACCATCATTAATTTTACAAACTTTTTGTGCGTCTGTCTGTCGTATTCACAAAATTGATAACTTTATTTGTTACCTAGCTTTTGTTTTAAAAACAATATTTTATTGAACTAAGTTTTAGTGAACACAAATTCAAAGACAAAGCACAGAATCTACGTTTATGGGAGAAAGTATGAAAAATATTCATGATTTATGTGAAATATTACATCAATACAAAACTTCATAAAATAGGTATAGTACCTAAGTATAAGAATACGTACACACAAATAGGCTGACTGTTTTCACGTTATAAAAAGTGTGAAATATGCCTATTAATTAATATTCCTTTATCCTTGTCTAAATATGTGAAAAATATGCCTTTAAAGTATAAAATATATCAAAACATTTCCTAAATTAATATGGGTATCCAAATTTAAAATTTTAAAGCCCCATAACATTAACACAATATTGAAGGATACAAACTCATGGAAAATATATTGGAAACAGAAAATTTTTTTTTAAATTGATTTTTTTTTTCGCAATAAATCTTTGTTAAAATTTGATAATTTTTGGTACCTAAGCGTTTCTAAACAACAAAATATTCTCCAAAATGCAAAAAATGACCAAATACTCCTAATTATGTTCAAAAATTATCAAAATATGTTGAAATATGTCGAATTAAGTTGGTCTCAAATTACTCATAATTAATTTCATGAATCCTAAAAATATTTCAGATATTTCAATGTAGAACCAATTAAGGAAAAAATATGTATCTACTAAATACTTACATAATAAAAGTTGCCCTACTCATAAACAATCCATCAAGTTAGGCTAGTCTTTTTTTTTGTCATTGCAAATTGAAAGATCAAAAATGATATGCCTGTTTAAAATTGTGACCCGGGAACATCACAATTTCAGGCGGGGCTAGGTATACTAGGACCAGAGTTTAGTAGGACAAAAAAAAAGGAAATAAAACATTGGCCAAAAGGTACCAAAATCAGCAAAAATAATCCATAATAAAAACAAAGAATACATCCCACATGTAAAGAGGCTAAATATTTACAGTTATGGTTCAACCCCACAAACTTCCTAATATACGAAATACGTCACCTGTTGAAATACACCCTACAATAAGTTCATCGCAAGATACTGGATGAGACCCCTACTCAACATTACAGAAGATAATTGTAATATATTACCCGTTGGCCAACAGGAAAATAAAAGCATGGTTGCTGCAAAACTACCTTTTTCAAGTTAACTCCATCATTGATAATGTGGCATACCTCCAGACAATTTACAGCAACCAAATCCAAATCCAGCAATGGATAATGGCTAACTCCAGTAGACATTTTTCAGGATTGCGAATGTATCAAAAAGGATTATTCTCCCGCGAGAACTCTAATTGCATTGATTATAAATGGGAAGAAAAAAACATGTCTTCTCTCATTTTTGAGAGGAAGAACAAGTAACTTACTTCATGGTCATTGACAGACTGATTCGTCCTCTAAAATTCAAAAGTGAAGACCAATCGTGAATGAAAAGGAACAAACCTATGGAGAAAACCTACCTGGAACTTGGTTGCTGTCATTCAGTGTGATTACAAAGTAACAATATATTTAACGGACATAGTGAGGAATGATAAAGTATAAGAAAAAGTAGACGCCATTTTATCTAAGTAGAGGATAGTATATATCGTGATAATATAGAGAGGCGCCAAATTATAATATGTAGATATAGGAATAAATGAAGACAATGAAATACAATAGGTACAGTATAAGGAAAAAATATAATATAAGCGGAAAAAAGTATGATGATTAAATCTGTGTTTCTCTTAGTTCGGATGCCTCAAAATAAACATTAAAAAGTAAAAAATATCTCTGAAGATGTTACAACATCATCTTTTTTGAATAAAATTTTTCAAGTCTGTAATGCAATTTGAAGCAAAAAATCAATTCAAGCACTTACCTACTTAATAGGTCTGTTTGTGGAGACAAATTCTGTACAGATTCTGTAAAATATTAGTATCCAAACTGAGGTACCAATGTATAAATAAATAAATTACCTCGGTTTCCAATCATATTTTTTAATTCGCTCCAATATAAATGAAAAAGAATATATACAAAAATTAAGTTTTTGTAACAATAAAAAAAAAAAAATTTGAGTTCATATAAATCATGTATTCTGTACTCTGTTTCAAGTACCCCCACAATCATCTTATCAGGATTATTATCTGAAGGGTTCATTTTTAAGAGAAATTCAACCTCACCCATTGCTCACATCCACCTCCAAACACCTCATTACCCACAAAACCATTATATTTAATAGCTAGTAAAAAGTACAGGTGTAATTTTAAATTTTACCTCCGCAGCCAACAGTAATAAAGTATAAAAGAACACAGCAAACTTATTATTTTAAATCTGCAAAAAGATTTATCTTCTGGGAAGTTAGTGGACTTTTATATTTTAAGAATGAAATAAGCAGTCAGCAACTAAGTGTAGTAGAAATGGCTGAATTTTAATCATCAATTTCTCAAAAATTTTGAGGAATTCAAATCGAAATTCAAAATTTAAATAAACTCAAAGAAAATCTGTTAAAGGATTTATTTCCATGTTGTGAGACTTTTAATTTTCAAAGAAAATAAAATTAAATTTTTCACTTGATAAGTTAGGAACTGTGGAAAGTTTAACTAATTTTTGACAAACAGATTCTTCATGAAAATTATTTGCTCCTAAAGCAGGACTTAAAATTGATTTTAGATAACTGCAACTTCTCCAGTTTCAGCTTATCAATCGAAATTACATTTTCCAAAATTTCATTGAAAAAGACTTCAGTTAATAACCAAAGACACCGTAAAGTGAAAACTTTCAAATTGAAAAATGTCACAACAGAATTAAAAACTGGCTACTACAATTAAGCCTGGTTCAGGTGTGACAGGTGTGATAAACGAACTTGAATAAAATAAGTTCTTTGGTGACTTATTCTCAATTCGCGATGCAAATTAAACACTCAATATTTAATTTTGAGAAATATAAACTTTTAGCATATACTCCTTCACAAAGAAATACAAAAATGAACATAAGTGAAAATAATAGGGTTAAATGAGATTATAGAGACAATTGATCAGAGGTTATCAAAAAAAAAAATAGAGGTTCCACTTTGTGCACCACATTTAGTGTTATTAATGATTAGAATTTAAGAAGCAAAATTATAGGAGAGGAGTGTGGATAAGTGAATCCTTTCTCATCAATTATTAAATAGAGACAGAAAAGAGGAAATCTATAAGTGTGAGAGAGATGCAAGAAGTAACTTCCTTCGAAGTTAAAAATAGGGGACCAATAAGAGGAGTTATGAAAAAAAAGAGAGAAAAAGAGATGTATTTAGACATGTGATGTGTGTATTTTTTATACATAAGATGTTATTTAGGGATAATAATGTAATGGCATAAAAGAGATTGTAATATACTGATTGATACTCTTTGAGGAGTTACACCTTACATGAGAATATCAATATTAGAAGTGAATATAATATCTCTTAAATATTAAGTAATCAGATAATTTATTAACCACACTTGTATGATGGATCTTAAAACTTTCAGGAATCAGACTTTGATTAAAATGTTTCAAACACGAAATATAAATTCGCAATATAATAAAATAATTTTGTACATTCAACAGTACAAGTAAATAATAGTAGAGAAGAGTATTAAACAATCTCAAGAAATGAAATATGAATATTCTATTCAAAACATGAGTTTATATACTTTTTTAGTGACTTCTGTAATTCCAAAGAATCCCAATATATACATATACTTAGTTATGAACCTGTTATTCCATTTTCATATAATGCTGACTGATAGTTGAAGATAATGTTCTTCACTATCTAAAACTAAGGAAACTTTGAAACCATGGGGAAATTTGAAAATTTTTCAGACAAATGTAAAACTTGGTCATTCTAGTGGAGGAAACAGAAAATTAACAAGACTTATAACGCATAATCTGGGTAGCTATGGGTCCAAATAAATTTATATTACCTCAGTACAAAACTTTGTTATTTTTGACATAATCCAGAATTCATACTGTGGAGTAATTTTGAAAATCAAGAAATTTTAAAATAAAAGAGTTGATTTGAATTTCTCAGCAACATTTTATCAAAGAGGGTGATTAAACTCATCTAAAACCTTAGGATAATTTTTTATGATGATATATTTTTCTAATTTTCTCTAGCTTGTAAATAAAGAGAAAAAATAGGTAACAAGAGAGGGTGATCTATCACCCAGATCAACCCCTTGAATGCACCATTGCTTCTCATAAGAGCACACTTCAGTCTTTTTTCAGTTTTGACAAGTTTTTTGATTATAATTTATTAATGAGTGTGAACTGTTAATTAGTATGGAAAAAATAATTTTACATTTAGGTGTGTCACGATATATTAGTATCATGATGTACTTATGATTAATCAACATATTTCATAAATTTAGAAGTACAACAAAATATCCGCCTATTCCTAAAAATACATTCTCAAACACTCATCATTTATTTCAACACTTTCAAACAATGTTCTCACCATTCATAAATTCCTAGAATACATATTTCTGTCTACAAAATACTCTTACATATACTTATTTATCCTATATCAGTAATTCCTTTAATACACATTTTTTAACAATAGGTCTTTCGAAACTGTTCTCACAAATTATGTATAATTGCAAATTCATCACATCCTTATCCCTTGAATATTATTTCCTTCCTTTCTCTTCAACAAAAATCACCCATAACTCTGGCCTAATATAAGACAATGTTTTGGTGGTTGTACTTCAATCTCATTTTGTACTTTAATCAGTAAGCACACATTTATAATTGTATATTTTCATGTGCTTTATTTTTATAATACACAACTTTATATCTTGTGATGAATATTTTATTTGAACGATAGTTTATCGTTACAAGCATAATAAGTTATCAGGGTTGCAGGGCAACACTGAAAATTACGTCGATGTTGCAGTTGTACCTCATTCTTCTATAAGTTGGCACATATACTGCTTCTCAACACTAATACTGTTGTTTGGTGTTCGATATAGGAACATGGTGTATTTTTTTATTCCAAAAATGAGAAATTAGAAATATTCTGAAGAATTTAAACTGAATTGTACCTATTTTCTCTTCCTTTCGTGAATTATTTAAAGTTTTTTCTGCCAATTTCTTTGAGATTTGGTACATGGACTACTGGAGATGTGCCAAATTGATTACCATAATAAAAATAGTTACTCCAAAATTACTAGCAGTGGGGTAGTTTTAAAAGCAAAATTTTAATTCTTCTGCAAATATCAATTTGTAAAAAGGAATCATCTGTCAAATTATATTTCTAATACCTTTAAAAGAGTAGGTACAACTTTAATTGGCTAAGATTTTTTTTTCGAGAGTAGAACTTGTCCTGCTACATCAAAAAAACTTGAAAAAAATAATATAGTTTGTCCTTGTGTATATCCAAATACCCAAGTATACCAAATTTCAAGACTATCGGATAAAAATTGCGACCTGTACTTCAACACAAATGTATGGACATATATGTTTATAGGGTCATTTATTTCATCACACCCCATAGGAAATTAGTATTGTGCCTGTGGTGCGTGATAAAATGAATGAGTAGATAATGTAATTAATGCAATATGATTTGTCATTTACATCACACCCAAATTCAATAGTGAAACACGAATAAAATAACAAAATACGCAATTAAGGAATCAAGATAATTTAAGTATCTAATTATAATAAATAATATCAATATTTTCAAATAAATTGTTCAAAATCATCAACAGTGGCCATGACACAATACCCTGAGTGATCAGTATTTGAAGGACTTTTCAGTAGATTTTCCATAAAAATCTACTTGTTTTAGAGAGAGAGGGGAATCCCCCTTTTCCATCTCATAATGCCTACAATTGAGCAGAGTATCCCCTAATTGTAAAGTTATTCAACATCCATTGGACAAATATAATAATCATCATACTCTTTTCTCTTACAAAATGAGACTGTCCTGCGACCACCTCAGCTTCCAAGATAGTGTTAACCTTGATTAAGTATTAAGAAAGCTGAACACGTAGAAAATATTTAATTAATTTTCCAACTGGTGGGTGGAATCTCCTACAAAGGCTGACATAAAATACAAATCGTAATTAGAGTAAAATTGAGAGCTTCATATATAATTTATTTTTATAACAATTTTCGTTTTTTAAAAAAAAAGGAAAAAATTTTTATAGTTTATGTAGGAAGGTACTACGCAAAGAACCAATACCTTATTAATATTTTCTTATTTATTAAACATTATGTTTGAAGAAGCACTTGAATAACTTGTATAAAGTTATATTTTTAAATGGAACTTTGTACTGACTCTCCCATAATATTTTTCAACCAATTGTTATAGATGCATCAATCTTCTTAACAAACTGAAACAAAAAGAAGTTCTTAAGTTTCTCTGTTGAGTAGGTAGGTAAGTAATTCAGTAAACTGATGCAAATATAGATTTATTTCAAACTAGAAGTACCTACCATGTTTGCGAATATTCGCATCATTAGATTATTTTTTTATTAAAATGTATATTTTAAGAAGATATAATAAAATTCTGTAATTAATTATGGGTAATGATGTTTACATATATTTACAATTTAGATATAGGTAAGAAAGTTTTGCGTTACCTATAATATATATCTTGGGGGTGTTAAGTCCTCTAGTAAGGCGCTATTATACTTTGTGAAGGATATCACAATGGCCAGGAGTGATCATGTTTCCTAATATATTGATGTTTTAAACACTTACGATAAAATTAACAGTTGTACAAAAAATAACTCCAGAAAGAAGGTATGGATGCTTCTTTCTTCATGAAAAATAGAATGTAAAAATATGTAAACAATCTCCATGAATACCCTTTGTTTATAATGAAACAAGCTGGTAAAATGAAAGAGAACTTGGGACTGATTTTTTATTTTTTCCTTTACAATATTTTTTAGATCTTTAGGAATTTGAATTTGTTTACAAGTATAGGGGAATGTGTAACATATCAATGTCTAGGCAAATGACCACACATCTGGTTTCAGAAAGACACCCTAAACAGATGAAACGTACGTTTCATCGTTTCTATTCCTTTCTCACTTGTCTTTGCCTTAAAACCATTTACTACATTAACATCCTCCCCTCTTGCGAGGGACACGAGCAACAATTATAAAACTGAAATACATTGATATATGTACATTAAATTAGTAAGTACAAATAAAATGTCGAATAAGTCGATTAATAATGAAAATTACCTATAAGTGTCAGTACAGTCATACCAAATTATTTACTCTTGTTTGTAGTCCATTAGCATTTTAGTTTCCTTATATTAGCAGGTTTTTGTTATTTTGTTTGAAAATAACTTATGAAAACCTTCATTTTTTACCTTTTTGTTTATATATTCCCCACTCATTATTATTGGCACCAACAATATTCTTATTGCCTACCTGCTTCTTTTATGATTCATCTTTATTTTATATTATGATGCCCTTTCTTGGAAAGTTCCTTCCAAGACATAGTGGTACGTACCATAATTTTAAGTGGGTATACAAAATAATAGCCATCTGCCTTAGTAAATAAATATTTATCCTGCAATGAGTAATTAATTTTATTTTCATTTTCAGATTGTTAAAATTCATTTAACACATTTTCAGTTCATGAATCTATTGGATTGAATTAATTACTATTCTTCAGTTGAGTATCATGAGTTCATAGCCATTCATTGTGTGGACTCTGATAAAAAGACAACAAATTTTGTATTTGAAATGCTAATGATTCATTGCTCATCTACTATAGGTAGATAGACAATTTTTGGTATAGGAAATTTGAATTCACCAATGATCTTGTCCTCTTTTCATACAAATTGTTACCACTCTGACAACATTATCTTTCCCTGGATGTACCTGAGTAATCTTCCCCAATGGCCATTTTGTGGTGGGAGTATTATCATCCTTTACAATTACAATATCTCTAACCTTCACATTATTTTTGGATGTCTGTAACATATATTTCCATCTATTTTTAATTATGACAAACAATATTCGCTAACACTGTTTTGAATACCAAAATTACAGGTACTTGATGTTAACCAAAACATCTCATCATTCTTTTCATAAACAATATACAATTTACCCATCTGAAATGTCACAAACAGTAGAATCCCATCGCCACTGTTAGCAATCTAAAAACACCTGTCCCTCTATATTATTGCAAATCGGCAAATCCCTATTGTAACAATCCCTACTTTACTTTGTCTATTCATCATATTTAGTCACGTACAACATGTACCCTGAACAGGTATATAAACCCTGGCAATGATACAATTGATGCTCAGTTCACTTAGTTTTGTTCATTATATTTTGTAAAAGTATTACGTGTACTTATAAATCCCAATATTTGATTTTATGTATTAAATTGTTAAACCCAAAGTAAAAGTGTTTGAAATAATAATTGTGTTTTATATTTTAGTCTCATACCAAGTTAAGGTCTACAATAGTCTGCGGACAACTAAATTCAATATTTTAAATAATCAAGGAATACTTAAATAGGTACTATTCCTTTGAATGGTGTAACACTGAAAGTGGTTCTAAATACATACATTACAACCTCTTTTGGCTGTTACAATGTATTCTATTTTGATCGTTGTTGCAACTTATTCAAGTTTTCTAATCTCCATCTCTTTCAGAACTCTTACACCCTCTTAGTTACCAGCTTATAATATTTTAATCTATTAGCTGGAACTTGGGAGAGGTCAGGGATAGGAACAGCTTTGAGTGGCCCACCAATTAAAAAATTGCCTGGTGTCAGTGCTCCAACCTCATTTGGATCATTAGATTCAAGAGTTAGTGGTCTTGATTGAGGCAGGCTTCAATTTGAATTGGAAAAGTCTCATATTGTTCATAGGTAAATTTAGACTCCCCTACCACCTCCTTTAAAAGCTTTGTAACTCACTTCCCTCCTGCCTCCCTAATCCACCAAATGAAGGTCTATGAGGGGAATGATTTGCCATTGAAAACCTCTCTCCAGAGCATACTTATTTATATGTTTTGAGTAAAACTTTGATAATTTATTTTTTGTACCCACAAAGGTTGTCCCATTGTCTGACCAAATTTCTGAAGGTATTTCTCATCGCCCAATAAATCTATATAATGCAGCAAAGAATGCCCCTGCAGTCAAATCAGATACTAATTCTAAATGGATAGCTTTGGTTGAGGAGCAAACAAAAATAGCTATGTATGCTGGAAAGGGAATCATTCTCCCTCTACCACCTCAAATTAATTGAACAGGTCCTGCATAATCTACACCAATAATCTGAAATACTTTTTCAGGATTTATCCGAGTTTCAGGTAAAGCAACCATTAAACTGGATTTCATGTCAGCCTTTAGATGTATGCATTTGACACCTTTAAGTATACAATATTCGATCATAGAATTTTGTCTGAGTATCCAAAATTGCTTTCTTAATACTGAGCATAGTAATGTAGGCCCTGCATGAAAATGTTTCTAATGTACATTCCAAATAAGGAGAATTGTAAAAGTGTGATTTGTGGGAAGTACAATAAGAAATCATTAATTGTGACTCATATCTACATTTTGGAGGCATCCTCAAACACAAATTATTCCTTGTGCATCTAAAAATGGCGCCAATGAAAGTAGAGAACTCTTGAGATCTAGGGATTTTTCATTTGATAAAGATTTTAATTCACAGTGGAAACATTCCTTTTGTACTACTTTAATAAGTACAAAACATGTTTGTTTCATTTCAACATGAGATAGAGGCCCTGATAAGGGTGGTCCAAACCAGTGTAAGTTCCATACAAATTGTACGCACCAACTCGCCATATGGAGCATACGATTGTAGTCAGAAAAGTGATCAAAGTAGAGATGTGTCGGTAGTTCACTAACTAGTTCATTTGAACTGAACAATTCAATGACCTAAATGACTGAGACCTAAACTCCAAAAGAACTAGTTTGTGACCAATTTGAATTTTTAAAATGATAAGATACGTTGGAAACGATTCAACAGCAATGACAATCCGATATCCGATACCGCTGGAAAGTCAACTTGTCAAGTTCCAATTTGATTCCAATATTGATTTCTTATTGAACATTTTTATTTTATCCATCTATCAATTTATTCGGAAGACATCTTTTAAACATATAAATAGTTTGTCACTTCACTTGAGAATGAGGTAAGAAAGGAATAGAAAGGAATAGGTATATATATAATTGCACTAACTGTACTAGCAGACAAAACATGACTCTCTGTTCACAGTTTACAATAATACAATTTTCATATATTATTGAACTAGTTCATCATGACCTAAATGATAAGAATTCAGAAAATAATGGATAAATTATCATTCTTAATTCTTATTAGTGATGGATAGTTTGTTCACGAGTTAGTTCTTTTGAACAAATCCTTGAAGTGAACTAATTGATCATTTAGTTCACTTCTAAATGAACTAGTTCATTAGTTCTTTTTTTTGGATAGTTCTTAGTTCTTATCAGTCTACTCTACTTCATCCGTTGATCAAACTGAAGTTGAAGTAAGTAGCAGTCGATGAGTGAGTCAAACAATTAACCAATAGTTCTAACATGAATTTATGAATACGAGTCGATCATAATATCATAATAAATCAGTTGATTTAAATGATATGAGTCAATCATGAATCAGGTGATTGAAGTGATCGAGTTGAAAAATTTACTGAACTACTGAACTAATTGAACTAGTTCAGTGAACTAGTTCACTTTGGTAAAGCAGACTCAATAAACTAAATCCGCAAAATGAACTAAAATTCTCATCTCTAATACTTATTATTTAGGTCACGATGAACTAGTTCATTGAACTAGGTATTTTCATGACCAAAACCGAATGAACTATACTTTGAAAAATACCTAAAATTCCCATAGTTCAAAGAACTTACTTTTAATTATAGTGCTAACAGAATATTTTTGAGATTGTCAAAGTTCAAGTGGATGTACCTTACCAGATTTAAATTGAATATCTGAGGTAAAAGGCTGATTATATTGACATAGAAATTCAGGTCCATTCGACCACATTTTATTATTTGAAATTTGATTAGGATATACCCCTCTGGACAAGCAATCTGTAGAATTCTCATGTGTGTTTACATAATCCCATGTTGCATTACACTTCCTCTCCTAAATTTTCTTTACCCAGTTAGCCACAAATGGTTGCCAGCATGTATAAGGAGAGGCTATCCAACAAAGGGTAATTTGACTGTCACACCAAAGAAGAATTCATGCATTTGAGACAGTGTCTGATAGATGCCTTGTTACTGTATCAATAAATTCACTTAATCATTGAGCACCACATAATTCAAACCTGGCTATAGAAATTTCTTTCAAAGGTGCCACTCTTGTTTTTGAACACAGTAGCCTCACAATAGTTGAATTCTTAGATACTGATCTTACATAAATAACTCCACCATAAGCATGTTCAGAAGCATAACAGAATCCATGTAATTCAAGGAAACAAGCTGGCAAAATGAAAAAGAACTGAAGACAGATTTTTTATTTTTTCCTTCCCAATATTTTTAAGATCTTCAGTAATTCAAATTTGTTTACAAATATAGGGGGATGTGTAACGTATCGATATCTAGGCAAATGACCACACATCTGGTTTCAGAAAGACACTCTAAACAGATGAAACGTACATATCACTGTTTCTTTTCCTTTCTCACTTGTCTTTTCCTTAAAGACATTTACTACGTTAACAACTTTTTAGAAGTGATAGTACTTGATAAGCACTAGCGCTACATCATCATTGGAAATCCCAGTTGCTAACCTGCATTCATATGAGAAGAGTAGAGATGTGACAACATGGTTTTGCCCAACTCGGTTACAAAAAGAAACTACGCCATTTTAAATATGGTGGTGTTACTTTATAAAAAAACTTAAATCATCAAAATTTGTCTTAAATGTCGGGTATAATATCAGACTTTTGGATTCAGGCTTATAGATCAGTTATCTCCTCTAGAGAGAAGTTCCATATGGATGTAGCAACCTTCTAGTCTTATTATTTCTTCCAAATTAAAAATTTGAATTATGCTTAAAACTAATGAAAACTCCCAGATTTAAGATTTCTGAACCTGAGGGCTAAGGGCTGCTGGAGACCGCTATACAGTACTTGAAAAGTTTTTTTCTGCGCATGCTTGCATACCATCTACCTGCTCAAATAAAAAATTATATAAAATATTCCGCCTAATGTGTTACAAATTAACTTGGTAAGATTTGCGCATCACAAACAAATCCCAGAACAATAACTGAAAGGAAGTCTTTTACCTGAAATAACCCTACCCCACTCAAAAAAATGTACTTGACCCTCATCACACATCTTAGAAGTGAACCTTTGTACTTTAGTAAACAAATTAGAGGAAGTAGAACCGAATAAAATGGTAAAAAATGTTAAAATGGTAAAAAATATTCTCTCGCAACCCTATTTGGGTCTAATGTTATAAAATGAGTGGTTAAATCTAAAAATTGCCAGAAAATTTAAACTCTGTACCTCAAAAAATATGGTACTGCTCAATTTTTTAATTAAAAATTATCCTAACCTCTTTTTGGGTTCACAGGGAGCCTAGTGAGTAGTTTGAGGAATTATTTTTGCTGGTCCACATAACAGGTTTTAAGTTAATTCAGATGTCCGTAGCTTCCCCTAGAGAGAAGTTATGGATTTTGACCCTTGCACCTCCAACACATTTTTTGAAGAATTGTTTTCACATAAATAAATCCTCCTTCATGATATTAGTATACCCTCCAACTACATTCTTCTACATCACCACCTTTTCAAGATATGAGTCAAAATTAAACTAAATAATAATAACTACCGAACAAATAGATCAGTTAGAGTCAAAATTTATAGGTCAATTCCTTATGATAGAGGTCAAATATGTAGAAAATTTCGTGACTATTAAATAAAAATTACATCCTGTATCGTTTTAACAACAATGGTACCTATTACATAGAATACATATGCCAATACACCCATACATACAGATTAAATGCGATAAGAAAACTCAGCTTTTGTTACATGATGTTACAATGTAACTTGAAGTTTCCTGACAACCTGGGGGCAACATCTGATAAGGTAATACCATTACCTTAGTAGCATGGAAGATTTTCGATTATCAAAAGGCGTATTTTGTGACAGGATAATATATTCGCTTGCATTCAGACAGGTTTCCTATGTAGTTGTCTCCTCCTTGAGCTTAGCCTCTTTTATAAGAGAGAAAACTGAGAAATTCCTTCTATTAGTTAATCGCCTAGATAAGGAGAATCCAAGGAACCCAATTTTTCCAAAAATAAAATCATAACTTATTATGGATTACCTTCAAAGTCTTATAATTTATTATCAAATAATAACGAAACTATACCTATGTAATTGGCTGATTATGCTCCCCCCCCCAAATAAAAAACATAAAGAAATAATTAAATAAATAAATAAAAAATAAATAAATAACAAAAATAAAAACAAGATCAACAAAACTGTCAATGTTTTAACACAAAAATAGTAGTTCAAAAAACAAGGAATTGCAAAACAAATTTATACATTGTTAATTTACTCCCAAGTTCGAAAAGTATTTCTATTGAGTAGGTATTGAAAAAGAAAAGAAAGAAAGAAAAACAGTACTTATAGATATCTGGATGAATATATAATACTGATCTTAAATATATACTATATATACTACATATATATATATAAATGAAAATGTAAATGTTTGTTTGTTACTAACATAAGATCTTCGAAAGTTCTTCACCAATTGATTTGAAATTTTGAGGAATTATCTGTGTTGTCCCAAGGAAGGTTTTTAGCTAACTCGGAGGTATATAGCCTTCTTGATGGCCAAGTTATGAATGTTTGAACTTTCGCTGATTGTAGGTTAATAATAAACGCATTTGTCAAGCAAAGCTGACACCGCGAGAAGCTAGTAATAATTAAAATATTTATATATATTATTGAGGCTTATTTGAAAAAATATTAGATTTTTAATAGAAAGTTTGGAAAATACAGTAAAATCTTATGATTTAGTATGCAAAAAAATTAATGCAGGAAAATATATGTGAAAAATAAAAACTCAGTATTTAGTTGAAAAAAGCAGAATAAATTTTTTTTAAATGTCTTATGAGGGAAAATTAGAGCATGACAAAAATTATGGTGTAATTAATAACTGGGTCCATTCTATAATATATTACCAAAAGTTTGGAACTTCCAGCATGTTTTTGGGCTTTGAATTTAGAAGGTGCACCACTAATGCTCTGAAGAGGCCATTCAATTTCCTAAGGCAGAACTCCCAAAAAAACATTTGTACTCAAAAATTTCCCAATTTCTAGTTGCAAACCTGACAAGACTTAGCTTAAAAAAGTAATATATGGGAAAATGTCTTAACCAGCAATGTCTTACTTGGAAAATTTTACATTGGTTTAATATGGAAAATTAAGGAAACGTCTTATGTGAGAATGTTCTAATGGGGTTTTACTGTATGTTTTCTTTCTAAAACCAAGCTAAATCAACTTAAATGTATTATGAAGAATGGTAGGTACATAATTTCTTATATTTAATGGGGATCTTGATTTTATTTTTCATCCATAAATTATTTCTTAAACATTTCCTTTGAAGGAAAAGTTTAATAAGGAGCCTAAAACATAATATGTGAAGTTATATTTATAAACAAGACATTTCACTGATATACCAGGAACATTTCTAAACCAATTGGAATGACTGCATTAATTTTATTGGCAAACTGAAACAGAACAGTATACTTATTTTGAGAAGAGAAATTTATGCTTCATTAATATTATATATTAATAATTGAAAAGCATGATGAAAACATAATAACTCTACAATCTATCTATTTCCATATTGGAAACCTATATTCAAACCTGAAATGTGGTCTTACAAAAGAATATCACACCCTGATAATAATAATGTCCCAATTTCCAAATCGGCAATTTCGATGTTTTGACCATTTTCTCTATTATTTTTCATAACAAATTTGAAGAAATACTGAAGTAACTTACATTGAGAGGGATTAATGAGATAATTACTGAAGAGCAGTATTCAAAGACATGATGTCGATTAATACCTATAACAAAAAAAAAAGTGTGCGAGGGTCCCCCTCACATATTTAATGTGTAAACATCCAGCTGAAACACGATAAATATTTATCTAGCTTGTATGTGTGCGCGCATGTAACTCGCCAGTAATGTCTGCTTGTGTGTGTGTGTGTGTTATGTGACACACAGAATTTGAAACTGGACAGTGTGCCATGCAGTTTTTTTATGCAATCTCAACTTTTTCATATCTAATATTTTTTTTACATCTGGGAGAAAGCCGAATAGAGAGCAAGAATGTTTACACATTAAAAAATACTACATTATGTTGCATGAATCAGTATCAACATTATAATCATTGGAACATAGATCTAGTGCCTTTGTCACTCCTCTCAAAGGCTGAAAACCGTATCATACAAATCAATATTATTTTATTAAAAAAATAAAAGTTATCTCCAGTGGAATTCAAACCATGGTCTATCTATTTTGTGCAAACTGTTGTATTTTCCATTTAATGCACTTTTTTTGTGAACCCTGTTGTAACTTCCTACCTTTGTTTGTTCACATTCCATTTTGTCTTGTAATATAATTGTGGGGAAATTCCTCGTAAGAGGTGAAGGGACTTGGCCCCCCAACAACAGCTGCTGCCAAAAGGCTGGCAAATATTTGTCTCCATGATGTAAAACTAATGGAAAAATTACATTTGACTGCAATTACTTGCACATACATGCAAGTAATATACAAGTACCCAACTGTGACTAATCAAACAATTTTGATGATGTCACAATTATATACAAAAACCAGTCCCCCATTTCTTATCTATGCAAGAAATGACTAACAACCCTCATACACGGACGTATGTAATTACTACGTATGTGTGTGTAAATAAGCCTTTATATAAACCATCTGAATGGGCTCTAAAATTGCCTGTGTTCATCCAGGTTTTGGCTTACGTATATGTTTACATATGAAGTGGCAGAACATGCAATAATCTGTTGATTGTCCTCTGGTGAGAATATTATTTTCACGACAAGATATACCACAATAATTATTAAAGTTTTTTCTTTGTAAATGAAACCAATCATGAGTCAAATCTTGGTAGAAGTGAATGGAGGCCATCTAATTTTAAAATTATATTTTCAGTAATTGTAGTAAGCCTACAAACATTTACATGCGTTTTTCTCAAAACTGCATTTTAGAAGTTAGGATTGTTATTCTCGGGGTGTGATAAGTTCTTGTAAATTGCAGTACATTTACCCATTCTTGCGTAAATGAATTTATTATAACAGTTTCTGAAACATTTATAGTTACTCTTTGTGATTCGCTTCAAAAATTTGAATCATCATGCAATTTGATTAAGAATTTGATTTGCATCTTCATAACTTGTCCCCTAGTAGGGTGATTCAAAAAATTATTCTTGCTCAGCATTGTTCTTCATAATTTTTTCATCTTGAATAGAAATTTTATTTCTCAGCAAGATGAAAAGCTCATAGATTTTATTCTTCAATTTGATGAAAAACAATGTGATTACCTACCGTATTTGAAATTGGACACCTGAATTTTTCCTCAACACCTAATCTGACATTAACAATTTTGAGGGCTAAGTTGTACTGTTTCGTTTTATCTGTATTAGCTACAAAGGTACCATCTCTTAAAAATTACTTTTATAAACAAATTCTGAAATAAAAACCTGCGAGTAGAGTAAATAGGTACCGGCAAATGTGCTGCCGAGAGCACAAAAGTCTCATTAATATTTTGAAATAATTCTCAGATCGAGTACGTAGGAAAAATTGCAAATTTTAAAATAAATAGCCATACTTAAATAGTTTTCAGCTCATATAGTAACGTGGGTATACAAAATACAGAGAATTATTCATCAAAATATTATATATAATAATAAAATTGTTAAGTACCGTTTGAAATCAACTTATTTTAAGTAGAAACATATAATATATTACCTATTATACCTAATAGCCAATATTTTTGGATGGAAGATAAATTTTTTTCTGTTCTGTACGCATAAATATTATTGCATACAATTTGTATCTACCAATTTTCCAAACAATTCTTACCAGTTTCTGTCATTTCCCAGCCAACAAATTCTTTATGTTCCTCGTTGTCTTTTTTGAGCCATTTGTACAGCGGAGCAAAGTACTGCAGTATAGCTCCAGCATCTATATTTTGATTGCCAGTGAAGTGTTCCAACGTGATCGGCCATTGTTTAGAATGGCCAAGTTTCATTACCTCCCTACAAATAAAATGAAAACACTATAGTAGGTAGGTAATTGTAACGAATACATTTTATTAATAAATTAAAAATATTTACTACCTTGGCATCTGTAGGTGATATAATGAAGAGAGGTACTGAAGAGGACATGGTTCTGGCAAATACTGGGCCTCAAGGGTGTAAATAAGGGGGTCCTGGTGGTCTGGATTTCACTTAACTCCAAATAATAAGAAGTTTTATACAATCAATATTGTGTGCTTTTTGGCATAGGTAGAAGAGATGGTTCCTAGAGATGCAGAGCCCCGTCACAGTTTGTTTGGGCCCAAATTTTTCCAATTTAAAATATTATATCAATATTGTGGGGATGTTTCCCTCACCTCTTCCATACAGGGATCACCCCTGTTTCAACAGTCGGGTTACAGACCAAAGTCCGCAACCAAAATTATCATTGCATTGCATTTAAACAATACATTTTCTGTATGCACTCATACAGACAACGCTTCTTTATGTTTGCTGTAATTGACAAATGAGAAAGACGAGTATATAAATAAGTATATACTTGCTGATACCGTGTATGTCACAGTCCGTTTATGGCACCACAGTGCCTTTGGACAATGCCCTCAGTACTCAATACTTTTTCTGTACAGTTAGGCATTAAACTGGCTGGCTACCAATACCGAGATATGATTTGGTCGTCCTACATGCAAAAACCCTTATTTGGTTCTATGAAACTTGTGTAGGTAGCATCTACTAACAAATATGATGAACAACTGAATTATTTCTAGACGTGATTTCAATTGAATAATTGATGTCATGTAGCCTGATCGTACGTGTAATTAGCAGATAAAGTTAGGTAGACTATAAATAAAGGTGATAATGTTAAATATATCAGAAGTTTTCAACTGGTGGTATGCTCATTCATACAAATATAAAAAGAAGAACTTTATCTTGCTTTGAAACACAACCCATAGTGTAAGCAATTTGGTAGGTAGGTTCATGTGAGTGTTAAAAACAATTACACACTTCACTACAATCTTACCTAATATTTAATACCATCTAATATTACGAAATAAAGTGATACCCACCCTAACCGATACCTCACAGCAGTAAAAAACTCATATCATGGACAAAATGTGTTCAGTTCCAGCAAAAATATATGTAAAATCACCCACTGGATACATATAGGAACCTTCCCTAACAGACCCCAAGCAATGTGAAATAGTCCTACTAGACAGATTTCACCTCTGAATAGGGAAAACAAAGGCTTATTTTCAGTCTAATTAGCTTAATGGGAATTCCAAAATTTGTCTTCAACATTTCAACACGGTGACAAGCATTATTAATTGATAGATGATGAAATTGCCACATATGATATATACTTTAAAATTCAAAATAACTT
Organism: Ericerus pela; assembly: GCA_011428145.1. Taxonomy (NCBI): domain Eukaryota; kingdom Metazoa; phylum Arthropoda; class Insecta; order Hemiptera; family Coccidae; genus Ericerus; species Ericerus pela. The sequence goes on along the minus strand of WOFM01000548.1, from coordinate 912,840 downwards.
ATAAAAACTATTCTTAAATCGCAAAAGCAACAGAACTCTGAATCACCCAATTGTTTCAGATTTTTTTTTCTCATAATTTTCCATTTTCCTCAATAACAGATACCTCTTATAGCTAAAAAATACTTAGTCTCATCATTGTCTATGATTGGGAGGTTTCACTGTACCTTTGATAAAGCCCTACAGATACGAGTCTTACAATATGCTATTTTGTATTCTACAGCTGATAAGGGAATTAATTGATATTTAAATTAGATTAAAGAAATTTTAATTGTTTTAAATTATTTAATTTTCACGGAAAAACTGTTAAAAAATTTATTTTGTTCGCTCAGTTTGCTAAATTTGTATCTCCAGAAATTTACAAGCCCTCCCACACATAAATTCTAGATACTGCACTCTAAACAAACGTGATTTTAAATTTTTTGCGGGGTCCATAAATTTTTTCTCATACGGGCTGGATTTCCTTTCCACAGCCTCGCAATTTGAAAATATAAACTCTTTGAAAGTTAGATAAACAACAATTTTCCTTAATTCATTCACAAATATCAAAAATCAAATAGTTCCAAATTTTATTAGCCTACTTGAGTAAAGCTCCAGCTTCCTCATTTTGGTATATATCACAATGATGGAGTGGCTTCCCTTCGGCATCTTCCGGATCAAATTGTTTAGCTTTTTTGCACAATGCTTGATAAAACTGGAATTGCAAAAAGGAAGCTACAAAATAACTGAATAAAAAATTTGATTATTAATCAATTGTATAACAATGTGTATGCACTTAAAGTATAATGTACAAACCTTATAAATTGTCGATTAATTGGCATAAGATTGGTTGCTCCTATATCAAATTGTGTTTCATTCCTCATATCTGCTGGTTTGACTCCTCGGTATTTTTGTCTATTGGGTATGGAGGCGAGTATTATTATTTTATCGTTTTAAGGCACTAAAGAAAAATTCCTTAGTGTGCATATGTAATTGCATTTGATGCATGCACACTAACAAAAAAAAAAACAAATTGGTTTCTATGAAACAACACCAGCTCGCAATCAGTCCGCTTACTTATAGGCACAGTAGCACATATTTTATTTTATGTAAGTACTTACCCGAAAAAGAAAATATGCAGATATTTTTCATGAAACTCAGGTGTCAAATAAACCTTCTGCTTTCCTGATGACACCCATATTAGTAAAATTTAAAAAAACTTATTTAGACTTGTCCTTTATGCTCATTACAGGTTCATAAATACTCATTCCTGTTCATCAGGAGATGTAGAAGTTTGGTACTGAAGGATTAGACCGAATGCTTTCAGATATGACTTCACCATTTTGGATTCTTACAGGCGAATTATTAAATGAAATTTAAAATTTATGATCTGTTCAAATGAATAAATCACACATTTGCAGTGTCTCTTTGGAGTTGTACAGACAGGAGGGGTGAAATTCCCAATTTAGCCAACTTTTCTCCGAGAAAATTACCAACTTTCGAAAAATTGATATATTAACAAGGAAAAAAAATACAAAAGGTCATCAGTTACCTACATGATTTTTTCAACTGAGATCGAGTCAGGGAGTTTAATCCCCCACACGTCCTACTTAAAGAGTTTTTGAACACATTTGTTCTACTCAGCTCCAAGTGTAAGTATGCATACCTACATCACATGTACATGATTAACACTTACACAATGTTCCAAAATTCGCAGTTGTAATTTTCTTCTGCAATCTTATTCCTGAACACATTCCATCGCCAGAGTTCCGCGGAAAAGCCATATGGTAAATGTACAACATTCTTCAGAGCAAGATTAAATAGGAAATTAATGTCTGCTTCTTTACGTTCGTCGATTTTCGAAAGGATACCAATTTTGTGCAAATGGGTTTGAGATCTCACAGACAAACTGATCATATCATTAATTCCATCCTCAAAACCTATTTAAAATAGTATAATAGTTTATTACACGCCAAGATTCAAAAGTGAGTATTTACATGTGAAGGAAGTTTTCAAAACATGGGCAGAGACTGAGAAATTTTAGAGTCATGTAAACTCATTTTTGAACCTTGTTGAGGAAGATATTTCATATAATTAATGATTAAAAAGCAACAAAACATTACAATTCTATCATAATGATGAGTCTCACAAAAATTATATAAAATGAAACACAATATCAACCTCCTTGTTAAGGCAGATTTAATGTTTTATTCAGAAAGTGTAACCTCTACCTCAATGTAAAGTGAATATGCAACCATGTAAAAAGATGCTTCATATTTTTACAAGGAGGCTTTTTCAATTTACATTGAGATTACATTCATCAACAATAGGAGCTATACTTTTCACTCACAAAATATAAGCCTAAACATTGCCTTTATGATATAAATTATTTTACTCATTTATTATTATTAGAACCTATGAATTCCAATGGTATAATATTATCAATGTAGAAAAAGAATAATGCTGCCTGTTGCATTTCTGATGTTCGATAGCAAGAAAATAGTATCAATTGAATTTAGTTTTCATCAATTTTATTCCTGTATTAAGTTTGGTACTGTACACTCATTTTGATAAATGGGTCACTAGTGTGGTGTTGTTAGTCTCAGGATTTGAATCATCAACTTGAGAATATTGCATGTCTCTAAAATAGGTAGAAACACCTAATCAAGACTACAAATGTCATTAAGTGAACATGTGATATTCTGAACTCCACAATTATGCGGGATCACCACAATAGCCGCAAATGCAAGTGACATTTTTGTGTTATTAGGGCAGGCTGATTATTGTTGCTATATTGGCATCAAAGTGCCCTGAGTCATATCCAGTGGCACCATGTTCACTCAAAAATTCAAATGTAGCAAAGTTTTTACATTTACTTACAACAATTTGCAAAATTATTAAACTAAGTACTTCATTTTACCACTTGCTTCAGACAGTTGAGAAAAGTAGGAATCTGCCTAATTCATCTGTTTATATACATATGATCCTTAGAAAAAGTCGCAGTCAACAACCAACATGAACCCCAGCATCAATTAGGGATATGGTTTCATAATATTGTGCATTAACGAGATTTCAGTTTAGGGAAATTGAAGAAGAAAGACTTACCTATAAACAATCTAATTAAAAAATGAGAGATTTGAGAAAAATTTAGTCAAAATAAATTTGAAAAAGATTTATACACCCATACAAGAGAGATGATTAATCTCCATTTATGCTGCTATATACTTGATTTGAGAGCGAGAGAAAACCATAATAATATTCTGTTACGAAAAAAGGATAGTAGATTAGTAAAGTGTAAAAATCAGTTGCAAATCTGTCTCATTACCGGAATCAGCACATAATCACCCGTATTTTTGAATGATAGTTGTTTAAGATTTGCTACTTCAGTAATGTTTTATCTGCGACTCCTATGTATACCCAAGTATAGGATAAAACTGCTTAAATGAGTATTTATATGTAACTTAGTGACAAGAAATATATAGTTCACTTCCCTACACCATTCCCCCCTAGTTCTTGCAGTCAAAGATGCAAGTAATGGCCCATCACACACTTCAGCGCAGCCACATTTTAAATGTTGCTTAACCGTACACTACAGTACATTACAGCTACATAAAATGCGCTATTTTCCTACATAAAAAAAGAAAACACATCAAATGTACCTAGCTGAGCTACATTTCTTAATTTGTCCTAACTTGGCAAAGTTGAGCAATGTCACTGGATGTGAAAATGTAGCACAGCGCACCATTTTGCTATGCAATGTGCAAATCACAACCACTGAGCGAAGTTTTAATTTTAGATTTACTGAGGTATGTAACAGGCCTTACACTAAATACAGTCTGTTAGTGGGGAAGCCCCGAGAAACCCACGCAGACTACCGCAGTACACTCTACTGAGGAGGGGAGAAGGTTTGACCTCGTGCAACATGAGTTGCATGTTCAAATCACAATGGGGTCACCACAGATGTATATGTCTGCCACCATCAAAGCGGCAACTCACAGGTTAATAAAAAGCAGTGAGAAGGCTGCCTAATATACATTTAGTTCACTTCCCTGCTGTACACCTACCGTCGTTGGCTCCCATCGCGTAACAGTAAGGTTGATCTTTGTATTCTTTGAACTGCATAATATGTGCCATTTTATTATGAACAAGGTAGAAGTATTCTTCTGACACTTGAGTGCACATTTTAACGCTGGAAATTCAAAAAAGAAAAATGTAGTCTTTACTCCACTGATGCAGAGTTATAGCCTATTCGACCAAATTTATCCTTGTGTGGGTACTTAGGCCCATATTCACAAACGTCACTTTTACCTCCCTTCACTTAAATTTCATTTAAAAAAAGTTTTTTACACTATTTTGTACTTATAAATATGGGAACATTGTACCTCTTATGAGAGTTTCAATGCAAAAAAAAAATGTTACTGCAATCTTAAATATAAAATTGTTCCGAAAGTTATTTTTAAGTGAAGTTTAAGTGAAGGGAGGTTAAAGTGATGTTTGTGAATATGGGCCTTAGCCTTCGTTAAGGCTGTAAGACCCGTCTACATGTCGTATTTAAACGGCGGATAAACAGGTTTAATTCAACATATTATTTTAGAATTTATTAGGTGTTTAATAAAACCATCGACTACATATTACCGATAATCTTCATTCTTACGAAAATCCCACACAGTAGGCTGACAATCAAAGTTAGGATTGGGTGGTTTTTCTATTATTGAGTTTTTCCAAAATCCTTCATTCACTGGTTGGAAGGACATTGATGTGAAAAAATCATGGGCCGTTTCAAACATTTTTTTTGCATCGTAATTCTGAAAATGAACGAACTGTATTTTAAAATATTCTACAGTATATTGTCTGTTATACCATTTCTTATGAAGCAAAATCCCTGCCTTATGGCAAATATTTAATTTTTTGTTTGTATCTGTGTCCCATTTAATGGTCAATCCCTCGAAAAACTTAAGTTTCTATTGAAAAGTTTTCTTGTGTAAAATTTCCTACAAATGATGTCGAACACATACAACTATATTTTTCATTGGCTCAATAATAATTGGAAGTGAAAGCAGCCAAAAATTTCAATAAACAAGATTGTATCTACTCTACTTGTACAAGAAATATCTCATACAATGGTAAGAACTCAAAATAAAATTTATGGCAAAATGGACAAAGAGAGACGGGATGTAGATAGAAGACAACGAGATTTCATTGTGGAAGGGATAGAATTGTATTCTCATGTAGCCTACAAAAAGTGCTAACAGCTTTGGTATACCAGATGTATTATGCTATGTTATCTGTAAAGCTTTTTGTTTGAAAATGGTGAAGCCTACAAAAAATGTCTATAGAACCTTGTTTGTGGAAAATTTTATGACAAATAGGTATTTGTTTTAACCATACCTAAAATTTTTCAAGAGGTCGTCCGAGTAGCAAAAAAATATCCATAAAACTATTATTAAGAGTGACTTTAAATGTTTTTTAGGGGGATGTAAAGTAGATATTGTAACGTATATTTTCGTATATTTAATAAATAATACGAACAATATTCGTTCACAGTGTCTTGATACCAGAAAATCAGGTATTTTAATTTTACCTAAACATCCCATTCTACTTTCATAAACAATCTAAATTATTTTTTAAATTATTCCCATCTAAAAACGTGATAAACATTGAAACACTGTCTCCAAAAACAGAGACCAATTATACCTGTCCTTAAATATTATGATTAATTGACAATTCGCTAATTCAACAAACTTCTACCTCACATAGTCTATTCACCAAATCCAGTCACGTACACAATATACCCTGGACTAATATATAAACTCTGATAATTGATGTTCACATCAGAGTTCTCTAGTTTCTAGTTGAGTCTAGTTCTAAGTTAGCCTAGCTCAAATCAATCTTTGTTCAAGTTAACTAAATGTGTTTAAATAGTATGTGAATCCCAATTTTAAGTGTTATAAACTATTGAAATATTAATTGTGTTGTTTATCTTGAGTCTCTCCTAAGTTAAGGTCTACACTAGATAGTAGACAATCAAACTCTAAACGCTAACTTTGAAAGGAATATTATTACTGGTATTCCTTTGTATGGTGTAGCCCCGAAGGTGTCCAATTTAGATACGATTGGGACAACTTTTGGCCATTACAGATATTATCAATATTAGGTGCGAAAAGACTGCTTTATGACGTCCACTCCCAAATACATAAATGCCACAAAATACTCTTTCTAAATTTTGGGTGAAAAATACTTTTCTAAAAAGTTACAACAAGTAGTCTAGTCAAATCTTACAGAAAAACAAAATAATTAACTCACATATACTTGAACTAAACATAAAATTGTTGGGTTAGTTTCCTGAAAATAGTAGAAGTTGCATTCTCTAGGCCTCTTGAAATTTACTGGAAGGAGTGTTGATTCCAAAAATCTTAGTTTTTATCATTTTTCTCGACAAATATTTTCAATTTATTGATAAAAATAGGTCAATAAGAAATTGTTCAAAATAAAATTTCCCACAAAAAAGGTTTATGCAGTGTTTCATCCGAGTACCCCTTCTTATAGTTTTGAAAACAACCATTCTTCAGTGAATATGTGCAGTAGCATTATACAGAATGTGGGAACGGAGTTTCTCACCAGAAGATATTGGGGTGTAAAAGTATACGCCGTATTGAGTGTTCGTACAAGGTAGTAAGGAGAGCCAAGTCCTCATACACGCTGGCAACTGACAATGTGAGTGGTTAGTCGGCGTATCAGCGAGTACGTGTATATGTGTATTCACATAGGACCATGTTACTCGCCATTTGCCATTGGTTGCTCAATACAGTGTTGGAAGAATCACGTTTTATCCGTCAATTGGTGTAAGTTCGATTGGCGGTTTGTGTGTAATAATTATTCACATGCCTCGTAATTGTGTGCGTGTATAGGCCAACTCTGGTGAACTCCACATGGAAAATATAAATCTTAATTATTGTCATATCATTTAGATAATTAATAAAACCAATACCTTCATATTTTCTACCCTTTCACCTCTTTCCAAAACCCCTTATTACTCTCTCCACCATCACAGCCCATCCGTTCCCTATGAAGCAAAATTAATATGATACACATATTAATTTACTTATACAAATACCTAACATATTTGCCAAAATGTTCAGTACCCTGATAATTTTTCTTCATGAGAACGGGTGGACTGTGAAGGTGGTGGAGATGATAATGTGTTTTGGAAGGGGATGGATTGGTATAAAATATGTTTTGGTTTTACTCATTATCTAAATTGTATGATAATTACGAGTTATATCTGCCATATAATGCTATTGAATGTAATCACTAAAGAATGGTTGTTTTCATGGCTCTCTGGAGGCAAAGTTGAGACGTCGGATAAAAAAATACATGAAATTTTTTTTTAGGAAATTTTGTGTTAAACATTTGTTTAAGGAATATTTTTATCATAAGTTGAAATGTGCAGAGAAAAACGTGAAAAACAAATTTTTGGGTTGTAAACACGCCATACCCTAAATTTTACCAGAGGCCAAGAGTGTGCAAATTTTAATATGTTACTCTTTGGGACCCACCCATCAACCCTTTATAGTTCAAGTTTGTGTGCTAACTTTTTATTTGTTTTTCATCATTTTAATGCTAATTTGACTAAACTAAAGTACGGTGACATAATAATAAAAAAGTGAAAAAATTTCAAATTTCAAATTTTAAAAAAAAAGTCAACCTCATTACATTCTATTGTCTATTCTATTGTGGTGTCCAAAAATGAACACATATCCCAAGTATGGTGTTTGAATTCACGCAAAGTATATTTAAGAGTTTCAAAAAACTGTAAAGTTGAGAATTTATAAGTCAGCTCAAACAGTCAATTACTACCAGCCTACTCGCAAGAGCTCGCAACGCCTACATAATGTGTCAAGCAATTTCGTATAAGTGAATATTATAAGTTGGCCAACCCATCAGTACAATTCACGTTTAGTACAAAGAAAGTTACTTACAGTTAAGTAAAACAGTCTTGGTTGTACAATTCTTCATTTTTTTACAGCTTTGTGGTTTGTGAGTGTCTGACAAACCAACAGATTCTGATTGAGTATACCCACAGTTGAAACTAAATAGTTACGGGTAAAACTGGAAATGATTTTGCTAATCGAATAAGTTTTGGTAAAAACAGTCTCCAAAATGGAGAATAAAAGGACTTTAAATGTCGAACAAAAACTATATTACATCAAAAACATATAGAACATTCACAATGAATGGAAAACATTCATATTAAATATGAGACTAACTGTTTAGGGTAAAACCAAAATTGTGAACAGTTAGGGAGATAAGGCTGTTGGTTCATTATTGATCAAGTTTAAAATCTACATGTCACTATTGTGTACAAGAGTCAACGATTAAAATTTGTTAATATATTTCGCAGAAAGGGAATTATCTCTGTCGAGTACTTTGTTTATCTGTGGTATGACAAAAATACAAACTTAAAGTTCATGAGCCATTCCCTAATTAAGTATAGGTCCTATAGATTTGAGATTGTGTAGTGATGTGGGAGAAGACTGTGGGATTTCAGATGTCTCACTATATAAGCATATAAATTCATTGGTTCAATGAAATTGGTGTAGGTAGGACGTATAAATTAAGCCAATGGACATACGTTTACATTATTTGTGGGAAAAATGAACACACAATCGGAGTATGGGGTTTGAATTAAAGCAAACAAAGTATATTTAACAGTTTCAAAAAACTGTAAAGTTGAGAACTTATAAGTCAGCTCAAACAGTTAATTACTATTAACCAACTCCCAACAGCTCCCAAGTCCTACATAATGTGTCAAGCAATTTCGTGTAAATGAATATTATAATTTGGCTGACCCATCAGTACAATTCATGTTTAGTACAAAGAAAGTTACTTACAGTTAAATAAAATGATTGTGAAATTTTTTATTTTTGTGCAGCTTTGTGGTATGTGAGTGTTCGATGAACCAACTGATTCCAATTGAGTATACTCACAGTTAAAACTAAATGGTTCTGGGCAAAACTGGAAAAAAATTTGCTAATAGTGTTCACTTTTCGAATAAGTTTTAGTGAAAACAGTTTCCAAAATGGAGAATAAAAAGACTTTAAATGTCGAACAAAAACTGTATTACGTCGTGACCATACGGAACATTCACAATGAATGGAAAACATTCATATTAAAAATAAGACTAACTGTATACAGTAAAAACAAAATTGTGAACAGTTAGGGAGATAAGGCTCGTTGGTTCATCGTTGATTAAGTTTAAAATCTACATATCACTATTGTATACAAGAGTCAAGATTAAAATTTGTTAATATGTTTCGCAGAAAGAGAATTATCTATGTCCAGTATTTTGTTTATCTGTGGTATGACAAAAATACAAACTTAAAGTTCATGAGCCATTCCCTAATTAAGTATACCTACAGATTTGAGATTGTGTAGTGATGTGGGAGAATACTGGGATTTCGGATGTCTCACTATATAAGCATATAAATTCATTGGTTCAATGAAATTGGTGTAGGTAGGACAAAAATTAAGCGGTGGACATACGTTCACATTATTTGTTGTAACGCTGCGGTCAAAAATGTAGATATAGGTGTAACTTAAATAGGTACCTACTATAAGCACTACAACTGCAGAGAACATGAATGAATAAATTACCTTTTCCTTCAAAACGTTGGTTATATTTATCGGCTTGATATCGGGATAAGGCATCGATAGATCCGCTATTAAGCTCCATGATATTCCATACACTTCTCCTACATGATTTTAAAAATTATATTCCATCGTGTTAGTGCGTATTCAATATTCTTCGAATGACCACAAATGGGAATTTGTTAATTTACTTACTTAGTAAATGAAGTGGAATCGGACCTTTTTTTGAAATTAGTTTTTCACCAAATTGTTCTCTCAATTTTCGCCTGACGTATGTAAATAACTGTCCGTATAATGGAAGAATTTGCTCGTACAGTTTTTCAAACTCCTGATCCATATTTGGGTTTTCATAATTTCTTAGCAACATTTCGGCTCCTGTTTCGAAATCTGAAATCAGTGTAAAACAAAATTTCAGGTTTCAAATTTCAAAGACTAGGTAATATTCAACATATAATATAAGCAATTTGGGTGCTGATTAAGGTCGCAATATAATTGAAGTTTTGTCCAAATCTCATAAAAAAGCTGACTCAGGCCTGGCTTTCAGAGGCGAGAAAAAATGGATTGTTTTCTTTCTTTCTGTCTTAATTGTTTTTTTTTTTTTTTTTTTTAATAAAGAATAAAAAAAATAAATAAAGTGGAATGATTTTTTGAAAACCTTGATCTATCGTAAGTGACTGCGTTAAAGTTTTTAATATTTCCGAAGCTTGCTATTATAACTAATGAGGGGATAAAATCTTACCATTTAACTTAGCTGCTTCATTATACAATGATACGAATGTTGGATAGTATGGTCGTAGTTTTTCACCAACTTTCAGAACATTTTTAAAGTAATAAGCCAGTTCCTCGGCATCGTTGCTTTTACGCATAAATAAGCTGACATCTGAAAATAGTTTCTTCATTAAGTAGGTAAAAATAATTAGATCAACAGTTTTGTCCTATACTGAAAATCAAAAGCGATAAAATTTACCTATATTACAATTTTTATCATTTTTGTACTCGCACAGTTCTGCTTTATGGGCGATGAAAATACTACTCATTTTGTTCATTGTTTCAGCCAACTAGAAATGATAATAAGAAAGTGTTTTTATCATTCTATAGGTATTATAAATGAATGAAGTAGTTTTTTGTTTACGTTTCACGATATAACTAGCCGATCAATTTCTTCCATATTTTTGAAGGTGGTATGTTCTAAGCTCTAGATGGTTTGTAAAAAAAAAAAATTGAAAAGTTGTCTTTTCGAGGTAAAATTTGACTTTAAAGTTTTGCTGACATCACGCAACTTAATGGACGTTTGCGGTTGGGTACATGGATGTTCAGTGGGACAACCTTCTGTTGTTCTATTCAGTCGTCCATGTCCTTCGCCCAGTGGAGACGAATTAGCTTTAATATTATCATGTCAACATATAAATTTCGTACCTACTTGAAATTAAAAAGCCACCCGTCACGTATAAATCTTTCTTACAAAAGAACTGAAGTTTCATTTCAAAATCTATATTATGAGAGCTGTAATTCAGTTCAAAAGTTACTGTTTGGAACCTGTTGTTTTGAAAGAAGTTCTCAATTAAACTTTATGGTTTTGGTTTAGTGCCAATTCTAAGATGGGAAAACATGAACAACGTGGAGTTTAATAAGTTAAAAATTTTTCAATAAAAGTTCCAGTTCTGAACCTGTTCTGTTTGGAAGTTAGTTTTCAGTTATACTTAAGGGATTTACTTCAGTGTCAATTCATTAATGGGAAAACTTTAACAACTAAGAACTTTAATGAGTTAATAAGTTATCAATGAAGGTTTCAGTTCTGAACTTGTTCTGTTAAAAGTTAGTTCTTAATTCTGTCTAAAAGAATTATTTCAGTGTCAATTCGTCAATAGAAAAGCAATTAGAACTGAGAGCTTTAATGAGTTTAAACTTTTTTCAACAAAAGTTTCGGTTCTTTTCTGGTTCAGTTTGGACGTTAGTTCTCAATTCTAAGGGAATCATTTCAGTTTTAATTTTTCAATGGGAAAGTTGGAACAACTGAGAGCTTTCATAAGTTACAAAGTTTTCAGCAAAAGTTTCAGTTCTGGACCTGTTTTGTTTGAAATTTAGTTTTAAATTCATTTTAGGGGATTTATTTCAGTGTCAATACTTCAATGGGAAAGCTTGAAAAATTTAGAACTTCAATAAGTCACAAAGTTTTCAGAAATAGTTTCAGTTCTAGACCTGTTCTGTTCGAAAGTTAGTCTTCGATTCTGTCCATGGGATTTATTTCATTGTCAATTCATCAGTTTATTGAACCTGTTCTTTTAAAAGTTAGTTCTTATTTGTTCTTTAGGGTTGTACAGTCAGTTCTGAGAAGTGAAATCTTGAAAACTTGAGAACTCAAGAACTTGAACTTTGCATTGAAAATTTCAAAAGTGAGAGGTTCGATGAAAGTTGGTTATCAGTTTTCCTTTGGAGTTTTTGTTAAAAGTTTCAGTTGTTGGCCTGTTCTGGTGAAAATTGTTTCATTTATCTAATTAATATCTAATGACTTTTGGCTTGAACCAGTCCGAAGGACGGGTTATGTTTGCTAATTTATTGTAATTTTATTTTTTATTGTGTGACGATAAATTATGTTAATTAAGAAAAACGAAGTTGAATACGACCCGATTTATACTTTAAATGAAATTAGGGAGTAGTATATCTACTAAAATAGTAGGTACTGTATGTTACAGTATAAGAATCAACAATGGAATGAAAAATCGTACACTGAAAGGAGTTTTTATGTTGAGTCAGGGGGCAGGGTTGGTGGTGAAAAAATGTATCTTGAAGAGGGATGAAATTAATTTTCTAGAAGTATTACAAAGGTATGGTAAGTAGAAAATTTCTCGAAGAAATTGAAGCAATGGGAGAACATAGAAAAAATAATTAGGAGAAGGAAAATTTAGTGAGAAAGAGAGAGTGAGAGAGTGAGTGCGAGAGCGAGAGAGTGATAGCGTGAGGGAGGGAGAGGGAGAGAGAGAAACTGAGATTGTGTGTGAGAGAGAGGAACAAATATTCTGTTGTCTACCTATAGAAACATGATACAAATATAGAATTTATGAGATTTTTCGTTGTTTCTTCTTTTAAAATTAAATTAAACAGGCCCAGAGGTAAATTACAGAGGTAAATTTAGGAAAAAAAGAGTGGCTGTTAAATGAAAAGCTATATTAGAGTGAATTTGATAGTTTAGTATAATAAACTTTAGTGTTCCATAGGTAAATCATACCGTGGAAATATTTTGTAAGACTCTCATGTTTTATTTTTCTTGACAAGAATTTTATTGCAAAAAATTAAGCACCTAAATAATGAATTTTGTGTAGAAATTCGGGCTCTTCACACTATACGTAATTGAAAATTCGAAATACCTAATTTACTGCTTGAGTGTGTTGTCTGAAAATGCATTTTAATATAGGAAAAGTTATGCACTTTTTGAAAATTTTTTGATTTGTGGTATACTTATAATGACAGGTAGTGTTCTGAACATGAAAAAATAATTGATCCTTTTATTGAAGAATATTCACTGTGTACCATGGACTACTCTCCCCTAGGTGTAGAAAAATTTTCATATCAGGTACAGGTATACCTGAGATAATTTGTCATCTGGTAAGGCTGCTTCTGCTATATTTGAATACATTTTAAACTGCCTGAGCACATCTGGGTCTTCGATTTGCTGCCAATAAATGGTTTTAATTTCTTCTCCAATACTTTTTATAAATTTGTCATATTTTTTGGAAGCAGCCACCTATAAAACAAAAAATATGCGTTGGTGCATTATTCATGAGAACAAAGTATAATAAGTACAGATGTAATATGGGAATTTCATTAATGTAATTTTTAACAAATCTTTCGCCAGTTTATTAAACAGAATTGCTTCTGGTGTTGTTGCCAATGCTCAATAAACCTACAATGTCGTGTGACTGTGAGAATGAAGTTTTGCTCGTATTTAATAATACGTGTCTATATTCACCAATGTTTTCAGAGAGCTACAAAGTCAATCGGTTATAGTAGTTGAACCGATCAACAATATTGCTGTTTAAGGGTAGGCTAAGACATTTACTTATGTGATACCTATTCGTTTAATTTGGTGAATTACACGTACATATTCTGATTTTGTAACATCATTCATGTTTGTAGTGTATGCCCAACCAGCAGAAACGAATTCGAACCATTCATTTGTATATTTTTCGTTAAAAATTTTCAAATGATTTTTTGCCTCTTCGAATTGGAGAACTCCTTTTGTGATGTCTGTCATTAAACAGACTAGAAGTGTCAAACGAAACATTCTGAAACAAAGAGAAAACGAAAGCAAAATTAAATTTCTTAAAGATCTTAACGCAAATTCATGTAAGTACGATACCAATAAAGAAGTATAAATTGAAAGTATAGTATACTAGTAATCTCATGGTACAGCTTAGTACCCTGAACGAGTATATAAATCCTCGATTCAGAGGAATAAAACACAGTTCCTCGACAGTTACTTCTAAGTATCTGGAACCTCTCTAGTAGTAGTCTCTAGTGAACAGATAGACTTGTCAAATGGATTGTGATACTGTATGTATAAGTATTAACGTATTAATTTATGTACTGTGTTGTACAACTGTATTATTTTATTAAATGTGTTAATTCAATCGTGTGTTTTTGAAATATTATTGAGTCTCTACATAAGTTAAGGTCCACGATAGTTTGTGGATGATAAAATAGAATATTTGAATTATTTCAGAAGTATTACTACTTTTCGAGTATGTGATATTTTGGTAAATGGTGTAACAACTGAAAGTGGTCTTAAATAGGTACTTACCACCTCTTTTGGCCGTTACACTATCTCCTTCCTTTCTCTATAAAAAAAATAAAAAAATCACAAATGTTTTTCATGAGTTAATCACTCCATTTGATCCTTTAGGGCCGAATGCGAGAAGAATAGGTCTACCTATTCAGGTAATCCTTATATTTTTTCTATTATCAATTGTATCTATTTCTACCTGCATAAACATAATTATAATAAATATAATTTTGTTAAAATAAAAATGCTTCAGTTTCTGTTAACACTTCAATATCATTCTTGCAGTAGGGCCTTATAGAAGTATTCCGAGTCATTTATCTCCTTCCTTTCTCAATAAAAGAATAAGAAAATCAAGGAAATTTGAAAGAGAAATTCTGATTTTTGTTTTTTAACATTGCTGATTCAACCTGATTTTTAACCAACTACGAAGAAATGAAGTAATCAGTTTTGGACTTAGGCTGGATTACACTTTTCTGATATGTCGTGTTGACATGCATTATGACGTTTTGTTACATCACAACACAACACAATACATAAATTCATGTGAAAAATTGAAGCAATATCTGTTCTATTCAAAAAAGTGAGGAACTAACACTGGAAACGTGCAAAAATCAAAGCCATCTTTTAAGACAACCCTCAAAAATCTAAACTGGTGGATTTGAATAAGAACCGGGTTAACTGATGTTGAAATATGTTAACACGCATCTGACGACAAGATGCATCATCTGACGTCATACCAGATCTGTGTGAGCCCTCTGATCTAAAAACTATAGGACAGTATTTTTGTGTTACGACGTGTTCACTCAGATCATCAGCTTAAGTTTTTTTTTCTACGAATCTTGAAAATTTTATCACTTAACAATGTGTAAGTATATACTTAGTAAAATTTTCATTGCATTACTAATTTATTAGTGGGAAATTAGGTCTGGAAAATTATCGATATGAAATAAAACATTTAACCAACTTTAAAAACCAAAATTCGAATAATAATGACAAAACTTTTAGAGATTTTTTTTTTTCTATGAAGTAGGTCGTATTTTTTGAAAAAAATTATTAATTTACCATAATGCTTTTTCGTCTTATTTTAATTCCAGTAAATTTTACTGGAGAAATCTAAAAAAAATTATATTTTTATTTCGTGTAAAAACCCTAATAAAATCACCATTATTTTTCTTTTTGTTTGTTGTTTTTTTCTTCCTCCTTTTCCATCTGTTATATGTTATCTATGTTTTGTTTTTCATCTGTGAAACTAGTGATGTCGATTGGTTCGACTATAGTTGATTACCTCGACTAATCTACTAATTGATTTTCTGTTAATCGATTCATTTTTTCAAAATCAATCGATTAATGGAATATCATTCAGGCTTGGGCAAGAATCAAAAAATTTTTATAAAAGAATTAATAGACGAAATATATGAGGAAAAATGAAAATCCTTGTTGGCTGTTGCAGAAGAAACATTTTAATATTCTATCTCAAAGTCAACATTAATGCGTGATGAAAAAATTAAGTTTGCTGGTTGGTGTAAAAAGCGGTCAAATAGATTACTTGAAAAAATCGATTTATGGAACAACTTTTACATGACTATGTGAACCGAAAACCCTATTGCAACATCGTTTACCGATGTAGCATGTTATTAGTTTTCTGTTTTTTGAAGTTGGTTAGATTTTTTGATGAAAATATTTTTCTCAATGATTTTTCGTCTCTAGGGTTAAGGGTAATATTACTTTCAAACTAATAAATGTACTTTTATTATACCACCTGGTGCGTTATTAGCCCCCAGGGTTGGCGTGAATAGGTTTTTCGTTTCTTAAACCTGAGGAAAATTTTGACACCAATAACTCAAATTCATATACATATTATAAAATTTTACATGTAATATATATTCTAATTTGTGGTTCCCACAGTACAAGTCCCAATTTTTGTTCGATTATCACAAAATTTGGTACAAACATTTGTTTTAACCAAGGACCAGACCTTTTGATTCGGAACATATTTATTATAATTTACTGTAGTATGCTACTAATTTTGGCGCAAATCGACTGGACGGTACATCCTGTATTACTATTTTTGTTTTTATATTTGTCATAAAATGCGGAATTTTGAAAAAATATGTACGAAATTTGAAACAAATATTTATTATAATTCGTTTATTGTAATATGCTACCAATTTTGGTGCGGATCAGATCAGATGGTACTTCCGGTAAAGCTTTTTTTTCCTCTTCTTGTTTTCTAATTTAAATGAATGTTTTTTTTTTACAAAAATTATCTACATGTCCATGTTTTCTTTTTTCTATCATATAACTTTATTATTATTTCTTTGAATTTATTTGAAATTATATAATTATTCACCATTCTTTATCATCTTAATTTATTTTTCATTTCAAGAATTAAAGTTTTCAAATTTCATAATGTCTAATATATCGTCAGCAGCTAACAAATTTCATACAATCATAACATAATATTTAAGAATATGAACTTAAAGACAATTAATGTGGCTATCAAAATTCATAATTCTCTTTTCTCAAAAACCTACTTTTTCTAGTGTGACGTGTTGTGCTAGAGTTTTTTTTTTTTAAAGATAACTTTAAAACTACCTCATCTATTCTAAAGAAATTTAATAGGACCACTGTGGAATCATTCTCTATCATTTAAAGGAAAAGTTCATCAAAATTTGTGCCCAGGTTAAGAATTTTTTCTGAAAAAAAAAAAAAAAAAAAAAAAAAAAACCATTATAATATACAGGGATGTTTTGTCACCTCTTTGCAGACAATTCAGTTTGTCTACAAAAATGTGTCGAACAAAATATACACAACTATTATTCCTAATAATTCTTGGAATAATAGCTGTCTATATGATTCCTACTTCACACAGACAAGCACCACAAAATAAGCTGATAATGAAGAGTCGTTATATTTGGCAGATGTTCCAATGTCGCACCACCTATTTTAGGTTTGCCATTTTGAACCAAGACAGTATAATTACAGACACTGTATTCTCTTCTTTTGAAGAAAAAATCATTACTGTGTCTCCAGTCAAACGAACAAGTCAAGGTCCATACTATCTGTTTATGGATGTACCAGGTTTCAAATATTGAATAAGTGAAATAAGTATAGTGGTAATTGAACAAAATGTAATAGAATTTAAATTAATAAAGAGATAAAACAAGAAGATTTGTCTGTACAGTTGTTGAAATATTCTAATCTTAAGAATACTTTTGCAATAAGGTACAAATCGAATTTACAAGTTTGTTAAAAAACACTAACAGTTCCAGTATTTTTTCTTCAGTGGACTTGGACTAGCGGCATAGCCATCAGCCATCGGCTAATGCTACCATAGTATGGTATATAATATATTTTTATATTATAAAAAATGAAAATTTAATATTTCGTCTAAATAAATTCTTTCACAGACAACAAAAAATCATCTCGCGAGCCATTTTTTGCCCGTATGACACAAGTGGAAGACCACTGACTTTATACATTTCTTCATGTAAACATAGGTAGTCCTATGTACCTACAGAAAATATGCATTTTGTGGCTTAAACCAACAAGACTTACTTTTTCTGAATTCGTTTCTCTGCCAAAAAAAAAAAAAAAGAGCTAAAGTCTCGATATTTGCAAAAATTTTACCATAAACGACTTATACCAACCAGTATTCGATACACCTTGAAAAAATAAACGATTCCTCCTTTATTCTCAGTTTTCATGTTTACTTATTTTTGATATTGACGTAAACATTATGACTCATTGGTGGTATTTCACCTGAAATAACACATTCTTCCCTCTTGGTATGATCAAGTTGACGAAGATGCAGATTATAAAAAGCATCTTTTATTATTTCTTTTTCCAACAATTCATAGGGGTAGCTAAGACATTATGGGACGTTTCCCCCTTAAATCAGTAGAAAAAATATTTTTATGTTTTTTTTCAAACCTATGTTCAGGTACAAAATAATAAGAAATTTCAAATTCGCCTTTTAAAAAAATAATAAGATTTACCCTCCAAAAAATTTCTGGTTACACCAAATTAACCTTCTGTACGTCTATTTGCTGTATACTCCTAAATCAATAACTCTATTGGTTGGTTTTTGGTTTACAAACTTGCTTTGGTGAAGTACTTTCAGCTGAAATAACACGTTGTTGTCTTGCATTGTGTATGTTGACAAATAAGACGCTGTTTCTGCTTAAGAGCATCCATTATTGTGAGGATATCCCTACGAGTCCTGCATGCCTGGATTGCACAAAGGACACATGCCTACTGAAGAAATGTAGGTAGGTATGTGACCGGGCTGAGGCGGTTGCTACTTTCCATTGTCTCAGAGTGAGAGAGAAAGGTGTGTGTCAACTGTTATATTTTGCTGTCTCCGGACGTTAAACACATTATATTTAAGTATATAAATGGTTAGTGGTTAGTTACCACAACTTGGTAGCTGAGGCAAGAGGAGAGAAATTTGGAGAATATGATCTTTTTATAAAAAATCAACGTCAAAGAATTAATAGCTGGAATTAAAATTCACCGAATTTTAATTACCTAACAGAAAAACGGACTTGTAGTATAAACCTGTTTCCTGACACAATTAAAACAAAATTGTAACACAATTTTGAATAGCCTAAGTCAAAAATTGAATCAAAATTTGACTGTTACGTATTTGCAACACGCAAGTACATTATAGGCATCCTTTAATTATCTCCCATATACAAATTCTAATGACAAACATGTTGAGAGATTTACGTATTTGCAACATGCAAGTAAATAATAAGAAAAAATTTTTTTCATCTCTCAAATACAAATTCTAATGACGAACTTATTGAGTCAATTACGGCATTTGCCGTAAATACCTAATAACAATAAGAAACCTGTAAAAATAAACAGTCTCTTTATTGTATAATTATTCTTAAAACAATTGAAGAATTCCCAGTTGTCGAGAGTAAAACATTTCTTCACTTAAGGAATTGAGAATATACTTAACAATTTTTCAAGGCCATGTATTGGGATGGCATCTGGGTGCAGCCAATATGCGACAATTGGCTAAAAATTCTTTGTAAAAGAATTTTCAGCTGCCCCCAGTATAGTACGTAATGTCAACCAGATGGTTTTCATCACGTAGCTGTTGAACCTTTTTAACATCTTCAACACAAGTAGAAAGAATAAATTCTACCTGCTAGTGTTGAAAAAATGGTCTATCGCCTTTTTCACTGTAATAACAGAAGGATGCAATCGGCCAACTATACAAAAAATCAAGGCCGATATATGGTATTTTTTGTGTAAAGGAGTGAACAAAGAGAAATGGAGATATTTCCTTTCTCACTCACTCTCATACAAAAACTTCCAATACTGTAGAAATAAAGAAATACCATTTTTTTTGTCAATATGACATCGGCAATGTTAAGGCCCGACCAAGACATAAGAGTCAATTCAACTCTTTTGTTCTTGATCGCAAACCATCCTTGATAAAGAATTATCAAGGACGGCAATGCACAACCCTTACAAACACAAAAAACACATATAACGTATATTTTTTTCTTTGCAAAAAATATAAAAAATATGTAAAGACACACGCACACACAGAAAAGTTCTACAGGCTGCATCTCCTGGTGGAGTTGCAGAACATTCATTCATACGTTAACGGTTGAATGATGTCCTGTCCGATCAATCTCAATGTGATTTTATGTGCTATTTTACTAATTTTCCTATGCGTATTATCTTTAATTGTACGTAACTTTGTGTATCTTACTGCTCTATTACTTTTGAGCAAGTTTTACCAAAAATTGTATGTTAAAACGCGTAATTTTGGTGAAGCTACGTCGTTAAATTCTTGGCCATTCTACCGGATAAAAAATTACTTTCACAATGTAATCTCATGAAAAAATTTTGGAGTGTATTCTGCTTGAAATCCGCAAACAACACCGGTAGTCAACGAAAGAAGATTGTACTGGTGGTCCATTTTTTGCAAAGTCAAGAAATCGAAACACACCTTGTAAGTATAAGTGCATTTAATATTTGTTGTGTCCCAAATATTAAAGTATCGTCTAATTTCGTATACTACGCCAACATTAAACTTGATGAAAGATGGATTTCATACAATATCAACTATGGAAATTAGTATGGGATAATTGACATAGTTGGTAGTGGAAATCCATTCATCATCTTATTCTTTGTAGACGAAAATTTATAGTTCGTTAACAGGGAATTTATTAGGCATCACGCTGTAGGAAGTTTCAGCAATCTTGAGTACAAAATTGCATAAAAAACATCGTATTTTCGTGATCCTAACCTACGAGAATTAAATTTACAATTGATTTTTGGCAATTTTGTAATCAAAATTGCGTAACTAAATTATTTTCTCCACTGACATTTTGAAAATGTTGGTGCAAAAAAGTCTGGGCAATGACGCAATTCAAATTAGTTCGATTCAATTCACAAGTTCCACTAAGGGAAATGTCATTGCGACCCCGGGTCATGCCCAAATTTCTACTTGACATGACCGGGAAAACACTTTGCAAAAATGATAGTTAGGTTCTATGTCATATCAAGTTTCATCAATTTAGAACACAAAATTGCACACGAGACACCACAATTTTGTTATCCTACTATACGAATTTGAATTATAACATAATTTTCAACAATCTTGTGTTCAAAATTGTAGATGAAAATTATGTTCCTCACAGGAATTTTTTAGATTTCTGTAAGGAAAAGTGTTCATGTTGGCGCAATTACGTTGCTCCGTTTGTGATATTTATATTCAATTTACAACTATCGCGAATTAGAGAAACCTCATTGCACCCCTGGGTCATGACCAAATTTTAATTTGACCTAACCCGAACAACACTTAATCAAAAAATTATGATGCAAATTTGCTTCAAGATTGCAAACATAATTAATGGGTGAAGGTCAAACACAATCCTTTCAATAATTTTGTACAAATAAGCCGCGACTTTGGGAAACCTCATTGCGCCCACGAGTCATGCCCAAATTTTCATGGACATAACCTCGTAGACACTTTGATGAAATATAAAAATTTGAAAATTAAGGCAAAAATATTAACATAATACAAACTCACTTACTCACTTAGTGATCTTGTAAACATACAAAATTGTAAAGTTTGTGTAAATAAACCTAATACATTACAAAATTATTAACCCACCCACTTGATAATGACCTGATATTGATAAAAAATTAAAAGTCAGAGTCAATAAACTACCATACGATCTTGCATACAAAATCGCATTGTATTCCAAAAAAAAACAACAAAAAAAAAAACAATGTTGAATAGCTAGAGATACTACAACATTACATTTTATAATTTTGTACATGTGCACTATAACATACAAAATGAAAATTTTTAAATTTGGCAACA
The DNA here is from genome assembly GCA_011428145.1 of Ericerus pela. Lineage (NCBI taxonomy): Eukaryota > Metazoa > Arthropoda > Insecta > Hemiptera > Coccidae > Ericerus > Ericerus pela. The sequence continues at coordinate 891,079 of WOFM01000548.1, read as the reverse complement.
ACCTGTGTGCAAAGAGATGACAGAAAATTTGGTTTATTGAATAAAATTATTTGTAAATCTTATTTTTCAAACTTAGAAATGCTTGTTACGATGTTGCATCTTGTATTCAACAAAACGCAACCACTTCTACGTTTTTCAAAATGGAAAAAGAAAACATTCTTTTTCTACCACATAATGTTAAATGTAGAAATGCTTAACATGATGTTGTGTCATGTATTTAACAGATCACAACCATTTCTACAATAGTCAAAAATTTCTTTTGGTATAAAGTGTGAAATGCTTGTCATGGTGTTGCATCTAGATAAACTAAATGCAACCACTTCAACTTTGATTATACAGTCTCTTACATTGGTACTGCACCATATAAATATATGACATAACACACCATACTTAAGGCATATTTGAATCAAAAATGCACACAAACCCACTACTCTGGCAGTACACAAGACATTAGACGAACATTATAAAAAACACAACAAACAGTTAAAAAATTATATAATTTTTTCATAAATATTATTGTAAACATTCTTTGGCAGAATTATGTTGTCAAACAACAATACATTCGACGCATTTAATTCACCACCTCCACCACCGACAGAATCTCCACCGGCAATCTTAATTACCCCATGAGAACTACTGGCGCCAGGAATGTCAATGCCAGCATCGACGTCATCACCACCACCAGGAATTGCGATACCATCAACATCCACATATCCATGTAATATGGCGGCAGCAGCTAAACAGCTTGCATAGCAAACTGGGAAGTCACTGGGGCAGGTGGAAGAAAGCCTGCTTGCAAGGCAGCAAGAAGCGCCCATAAGGAAGGAATTGAGTACAGCATCACCAACATGAGTGGAGTCGATGAATATGAACCAGCTCTAGAACTATTCACTGAGACACTTCATGAAGCTGATGCATACCTGCTCGAGCTAAGTGTATTGCTGACCACGCCACAGCTCACTTTTGTGCAAGCATGAAAAGAGCTGCCAGCCATTAGCAATACAATAGAAGAGCTAAAGAACCCTCCAGTAGGGGCGGCCAAACAATTCATCCTCCTGGCCAAGATGTTAATTAAACAATTCTTGGTCAAGTAGGGAGAGATTGAAGCCAGATTCCCTCTGATTCCAATCTCATCCCTGTTGCTCGATCAGCCCCAGGTTCCTCCCCCCACTCCTGCTGACTCAACTTCCTGTACAAACCAACAGGATGTAGAGAGTCAAGAGGATGCACATCTCCGCAATGAGCAGAAACGTGCGGAGAAACAGAAGAGGGAGAAGGAGCTAAGGGAGATGGCAGAAAAGGCTGAGTACAACCACCTGCACCGAGCACGCTACAAAGCGCAAATAGCGTAGATAGAAAAAACGAAGGATGATCTGGTTTAGCATGCACAAGAAAACTACGGCTTAAGTTTTGAAGAATGTAAAAGCTGATATGTAGTGCCTGCAATCGAAAGAGGTAATACAACACCCATTTCAGTTAGTACCAATAAAAGAGATTACCCGGATGAATTTCTGGATATGGAAGAAGAACCATCATGTAAAAGAACATGTACGGACACTTCAACCCATGATCAGGAAAGTATTGCAACCTCCACTCCTAATTGAAATCGTTTGTCTCCTGTGATTGTGAGCTTGAAAAAACCAAACTCACAATATTCAGCAACAGCTCTGGTACCCTGACCTGTAACTGTGAATAACCACATTGAAGTCACTCAACATCCAAAAGTCGTGGACCCTATTCCTCGTTGTTGGGAAGTGGATCCCCACGACAGTGTTGAGCAACCTCTAGCAAATTTGAAACCACCCAAATTATATCTAGAGAAATGGGATGGAGCCACCCTTATGTATCCAGGATTTATCAGAAGTTTCAAAATGTATGTGCGTCTTCGCATAGACTTTGCAATTCCTCAGAAAATTAACATCTTGCAAAAAGCAATGCCTAAGGACATTGTCCAAAAGTTTAGTCATTTTGCACCAGATGATGTTGGCTACATACAAAGACTTCAATTTTTGCATGACAGATTTGGGGATCAGAGTAAAGTGAGAGGGGAAATCTGGTATAACATAACCAAATTTCCTACCTCCACCAACACCATTTAGTCAATCCAAGATGGAAAGGATGGTATTGCTGTCCTAATTGATCGATATTGGCTGGTTTCTACAGTAGTTGATGAAGAACAACTTTGCGAGCCAGAGCACCTACCAAGCTTAGTGCGGAATAAAAGGACTGCTTGCCAGTTAGCAGTGAGTACTTCCTATCTTTTATTAAGCACAATAAAAATTCTACTTTTCTTGTGTTTGAGGCTTATGCTCAATCTCCATTTACAAAAAACCCTATTAAAATAAAAGGATTTTTTAACTGCGGTAGTATCGACACTTTTGTAACAAAGGCTTATGCATTTGAATCCTTGAAATTAAAAGGATATGAGACTGAATTCATAAGACTTAAAGGTGTAGAAAATCAAAAATCTAATGCTTTTAAATCTAGCCTAGTGGATTTTGAAATTCAGACTCAACAAGGCAAAAATATACAGATCACGGTAAAAACAATAAATTGTATAACCCATAATTTGAAGCAGCCAGATTTTACAGGATTTTGTAAACATTACCCGCAGTATTCAGACATTGAATTCTCAAAAATGGAGAATGAGCATACGATCAACCTGTTATTAGGAAATGATTATATGTGGTCATCTGTAAAGGGAATTGAACATATATCACCTACCCTTCCCCTCATAGAAACTGAGTTTAGTTATATGCTAGGAGATATTCCAAATCAGAATGATATCGATGAAAAATTTACTCCAGTATTTTTTATCAATCCTCAGCAAGTAGAAAATCTTTGGAGATTGTGTGCAATAGGCATTGAGTCAAATCACTTAGTAGAAGCCCAAGTGGAAGCTCAAGCTTTACAGTTAATTTACAAAAATGTGGAGTTGGTAAATAATCGTTACCAAATTAGATGGTTATACAAAAATTATCTACCACCATTGGCCGATAATTATAACCTGTCTTTTAAACAGTTAGAACATCAGCTTTCTAAAATGCATAAAATGCCAGAATTCTATTAGAGGTATGATGAATATTTCATCATGCTACTTGATCTACAAATAATAGAAAAAGTTGACCCAAACATCAACGACAGCATTATACACTATCTACCTCATAAAGGAATACTTGACTTAACAAAAAGTACACCACTTCCTGTAGTTTTTGATGGGTCTGCAAAAACAAAGCAATTAAAATATTCATTAAATGATTGCATGTTTAAAGGAGCTAACCTCCTACCCGACCATATGCAAATACTTCTATCTTTTTGTAAAGATAGATATGCTATAATTGCATACATCAAGAAGGCCTTTCACCAAATAGGACTACATTCTAATGATCGGGATGTAAAAAGATTCCTATGGGTAAAGGACCATTCGAAACCTTTAAGCAAATCCAACATAATTATCTACAGATTTCAAAGGGTACCGTTTGAAATAGTGACAGCTCCATTTCTATTGGCAGCTCTATTGTTGCACCATTTTCAAACGGCCAATCCTGAATTTCACAAAAAGTTTTCTGAAAACTTTTATGTAGATAATTTAGTAACATCCTTACCAACTTATGAAGGATTATTGGACTTGCACAATGAGGCTAACAACCTCATAGAGGATATTTCAATGGAATTGTCCCAATGGGGGACAAATTGTATTCCATTGAAAAAAGACTTCAATCCTCAAAATGCTTTAACTAAACCACAAGTTAAAGTTCTAGGATTAACTTGGGATATGAATAAAGATGTCATCTTTATCAGTTCTCCCAAATTGAAAAACCAAGATCAGGACTGTACAAAAAGACTCTTCCTCAAGGCAGTGTCACAATTTTTTGATACACATGGCTTTTTTGCTCCAGCCTCTATTCCATCTAGAGTCTTTATAAAAAGACTCTGGAACGAAAATTATAAGTGGGACGAATCCCTACCTCCGACGCTACAATCTATAGAGACAGAGTTAGTTAAAGATTTGTCCAACTGCACAGAATATTTTATGCCCAGGCAAATATATTCTGGTACTTTTAATCCAGATATATGTGAATTACATAGATTTGTGGATGCATCAAAAATAGCATATTCTGCTGTTGCATTATTACGTTTCAGCAATGCTGAAACCAATAATGCAGTAGTCAGATTTGTCTTTGGAAAATCCAGAATTGCTCCTATGAAAAATGTAACAATTCCCAGAATGGAACTGTTAGCAGTGCAAAACATTAGGAAACCATTTGACTTGAGTAATTGTCCAACTTACTTATGGTCAGGTAGTAAATGTGTTCTAACGTGGTTACTACAACGCAGAGTACTAATACAATTTGTCTTGAATAGAGTAACAGAAATAAAAAAGGTTCCAAATTTTCAATTTTGGTATGCTCCATCTGCAGATAACCCTGCAGACGTTGGTTCAAGAGGTTCAATAATTAATGATCTTTTTCATTCTACCTGGTGGTCAGGCCCAGACTTGGTGAGAAACAGTCCGGACTTATGGCCAGAGATTGATTTACATATAATTCAGTCTCTACCAGATATCTCAGAGGAAGATGAAACTGTACCAGTTTTTTCAACCATCAGAGAATCATTAAAAATTTCTGACAAATTGACAAAAATGATACCTCAAGAGCATGATATGTTATTTGACAGTCATAAAACTGGTAAATTACATAGACAACTGAAATCACGCAAACTTGCAATACCTAAATTCAAAATGGGATTAGTCAACCACATTTGTACAGTGAAAATATTTGCTACACAAATTGACCAATGACTACAGGATATGGACCAAAATAGACCAGATTCTGTACAATCCTCATCCCAAATTGGTTCAGAACAGGTTCTAGACTTATCCACAAAATCAAAGTTAGATCAACCAAAACCAACTCCGTACGATATAATCATACATGAACCAACAAATAATCCATTAAATATAGACATAACAAATTTCAATACTCTAGTCAGTCTGAAGTGAACTTATTGCCACTGCATAACTGCAGTCAGAAAGTTTGTAAGAAAACAAATCAAACGGACTAGATGGGTTTCACCTTGGGTATTGTTACCCAACAACTACCAATTTGCACTGCTATGCTTTATTTATGCAGACCAGAAAAAACATTTTTCTGATATATTTAAAGCATTACTGGCACCAAATCCACCAGATTATGTAGCATATGAAAAATTTTACATAATTGTTGATAAATCAGGATTACTCAGATTAAGAAACAATATACCAGTAACACCTTTTACTGAAGATACATTATCTCCAGTACTGTTACATCCGAAATCTCATTTAACAAAACTCATACTACTCAATGTACACATATTGAATAGTCACACAGGAGTAAAATACACAATAGTTGTTTTTCACAGAACGTATTTTGTACCAAGAGCAATGAGAATTCTACTGGGTGTCCTCAAAAAGTCGTTCCTGATTTGTAAGAAATCAGACAAACAACCGTATGCTCAATCTACTCATGCGAGCATGCCAGAATTTAGGCTAGTGCCTTTCACTCATCTGTTCACTTATACAGGTTTAGATATTTTTGGCCCGTATTCAGTCTTTGACAAATACCTACCAAAAAAGAAGAAGGCACTAACCACCCCAACAACACATGCTCATAAAAAGTGAGAGCTGATATTTACTTGTCTCTCAATGAAATCAGTATACTTTCTCTTACTATTGTCACTGACGACAGGATAGATTTGTAAAGCATTCCAGACGTTCTTTGCTGATCGGGGAATGCCAAAGGCAATAATAATTGAACAATGCAGCCCAATTCAGACTTGTAGCAACAAACTTGCCACAATTCTGGGAAGCAATTACCAAAAACTACAGCATAGAAGACAGACTGCAGCAAAAAGGGATAACATGGCATTTCACGCCTCCCAAAGCACCTTGGTACGGTGCAACTTATGAAAGACTCACAGGCATCTGCTTTCGAGCGAGTCATGGGGCCACACATCACAAACTTAAGAGGAGCAAGTAATACTTACTCCCGCCCATTTCATGCACCCAAACTTTAGAAATTTCACCTTAGACCTTGATAAGCCAATAACAGAAACAACTGTAACTGCTAAAAATTTACAAAGTCTATGGAAAAAGGACAAAGATAACTTACAACATCTTTGGGCAGTATGGAAAGGCCTCTACCTCCCATACTTGAAAGATAGAGTTCCACAAGGTGTGAGTAATGTTTACCACACAGTGGCCTTCCAACCTAAGGTTGGTGACATAGTCCATGTTCTGGACATAATTATCAAAACCATGAGTCTATAAGTTAGCAACTGTAGTCAACCTGCTGACATCACATGATGGTAAAGTCCGCCAGGTGGATGTTAGATTACCCAGCTCTAATAAAGTCATGAGACCCATAAAGTTCTTGGCGCCATTAGAGTTGAGAATCCCACCCTCAGAAGATAGTTCACCAGCAACTAACTTCGAACTGAGGGAATGATTTGGAAAATGGAGAATATACTCAATAATGTTACCACTCTAATGCGGAACACCACCTTAGAACCTAGCTATCTTTGAAGATATGGCAAAACTATTTGTTCAAAGCTTACTTTCACCATCCAGCAACCTTTCAAGGATAAAGCAGGTGAAAGATGATAGCGGATCATGATCCAAATGACCTGAATTTGATATGATAACTGTGGCAACAGGTGGTTGTTGACAAACGAGTGTACTGCACACTCATTGACCACCTAGTGGGCCAGTGGGGTAAAACCCACAAACTCTGTTTTTGTGCTCACAGCTGTAAATTTTGTCTGTGCAGCTAAACTTGCTTACTGGGCTCGGCCCGCACACACTACTCGCAGTATACGCAACCAACTGTTATTGGTGTTTGTGTGGTGTCGTGTATACACACATACACACACCCACAAGTGGTGACCTCCAACGTAAGTATTATATTTTTGTTGTTGATGTTTCACCGTCAACAGGGGAAGGAACCGTCACCTCCTTCCCCACTGCTTCCAACTAGCTTGGAAACAAACAACCAATCAGCTTTCAACAGCTGATTTCCCAAACCACGCCCCTTCTTCAAACATTGGGATACCCGCCAACAATCGAAGAAGTTAGTCAGTTGTCTCTTGTCAGCCGACAGAGAAGGTTCTCCTTCTCCTCCCTTTCCCTTGTTGCTCGTTGGTACTTAAGTACCTACCAACGTCCACAAAAATCAGTCGGCATTTGACAGCTGATGGAGAATGTTCTCCTTCCCCTTCACTTTCCATTTCCCTACATATTCACTTTTCCCTCTCCTCTTCCCAGGCTCGACATCAGTACGCAAGTACCAACCAGCCATCCCATAGAGATCCAAACAGTCGGCAATCAGCTGCCAACGAGGAAAGTGAAAACTTAACCTCTTCTCCCAACACCACCATGGCCTCCAAACTAACTCCGTCGTCCCTCAATGACCTGGTTCTTTCACTGACCCCTGCAAAGGCCACAGTCAGCAATCCTCCTAAGAGGATGGAACTGCTGTCCACTTAACGCCACATACTAGTATGCGTTCGTCGAATTTTCCGACAAACTTGGCAATCCCACAGTCCTCCACGCTTGTAAACTTAGGCCCATTCCTTGACAGTTACCTCCCGGGAAAAGAGCTTCCGGTCAACCAGCACCAGCTGGTTGACAGCTCTGCGCTGAGGTTATCCCCCATCCTCGATCGGCAATGCACCAGCAGGAAGCAAATTCTGCCGTGATTGGCTGTACCACCGCGCCTTCCTTACAAGCCCATCCTTCCCGGTTACTGACAGGCCTTCCACCTTTTAACACCAAAAATGTGCATTTCTGGCTGCAGCAGATTGAGAATCTTGTTCACGCCAGTGGCAATACCAGCGAGTCTCAGCTCTACCTGGCGATCTCTGGCCACTTGCCAACCTAGATAGCAAATGCTGTGTCAGAATTACTATACAGTTCTGACAACTCGCTGCACACTTGGTCCAACCTCCTCAACCAAATCCAGCAGGAATTTTCCCCTTCACCCTACACCCGCATTAGAACCTTGCTGGAAATCACCCATCGTCTACCTTCCAAGAGGCCTTCGGTGTACCATCTCCGCCTCATCACCCTAAATGAAGGAAGAGCCAATGACGATATCCTCCGCAAACTTCTTTTCCAATCCCTCGCAGTCAATATCCGCCAAACATTGGCCATGACCAAGCCCACAACCTCTCGACAGGCAGCGCTCGAAGCTGATGAGGCAATAGCTCTCAAGCAAACCTTTCAGTCGACAAACCCTGCAACTAGCACCATCTCCGCTATTGCAACTCCTACGGCATCCCCGTTGACACCACCAATGGCAAATTCTTCAGAGTTAGCCACCATTACCCAGCTGCTTCAACAGCTCTTGGCTGGTAAACAGGTGAGTTCTGTCAACCCCCCTAAAGATCCCACTCCATTCAACAAACATAGGCATTTGCGTTCCCGCGATACTAGGTCCAGAGACAGATTGCGCTCTTGTGACTCTAGCTCTGGTTGTTCAAAACCACAGACAACGCTACGAGTCATCGATGGTACGAGACTGGTAAATACCCACTCTCCCTCCCGTTTACGCAATGACTACTATTGGTATCACCAACAGTTTGGGAAGAAATTGCGCAACTTCTCTGACCCCCCATGTTTGTGGTGGGACAAACCCCAAAATTGCGACCGACGCGATTCCAAATCCCCTACTCATTTGGGAAACGAGTAAACGAGTCAGTCAAGACTCTACTAATTTCCCTATATGCCCTTCGGAATTCGAAATGCCGCCCAAACCTTCCAATGGTACATTGATGGATTGTTGCGAGACATCAACTATGCTTACTCGTACATTGATGACATCCACATTACCGCCACCTACACCAATGAGCTTGAAGAGCGTGTTACCGACGTCATTCGGCGTATTTACAACGTTGGCCTCACTGTCAATGGTAACAAATCCAAACATGAATGTGAAGAGCTCACCTTTCTTGGCCATTGAGTCAACAGCGCAGGTATCAAACCTACTCCCAAACGTGTCCAAGCTGTACTCAATTTCCCACTTTCCAAAACTGTTCATGATCTTAGGCGCTTTCTCGAAATGGTGAATTTTTACCGGCGTACAATTAAACATTGCGCTCACATTCAGAGTAAAATCTTTGCGGTTATCCACTCCAATAAGAAATGCAACCAAACCTCGATAATTTGGACTGACACTGCCGAAACCACCTTCCGCAACCTCAAGCAGGCGTTAGCAAATGCTGCTCTTTTGGCGCATCCCAACGAGTCCAAACAACTTGTCTTGGCAACCAACACGTCTAACCACGCGATAGGGGCTACCCTCTATCAACACTGTGCCGGATTGCTAGAGCCTTTGGCATTTTTTTCCCCCAAATTATCTGAAACCAAACACCGATATCCGACATACAACCGCAAATTACTCGCTGTTTTTGCAGCGGTGAAGCACCTCCGTAACCTGGTCAAAGGGCGTGTTTTCTCCATCTATATAGACCACAAGCCCCTCACAATTGCCCTGTTTCAGGCGTGTGAGAAAGCTTCACCACGCCAGCAAAATCAACTTGAGTATATCTCGCAGTTCACAACGGATATTCGCTACATCAAAGGAGAGGACAACATAGCCACTGATTGTTTGTCACGTGTATCAATCTTTGCAATTACCTCTCACTGTGTTGTGCCCTACAATGAAATGGCCCTTTGCCAACAACACGACCCTCAACTCGCCCAATACCTGGTAGACCCCAACTCTGCCCTCATCCTCGAATTGTTCAGAGTACCCAGACACATGTTACTCATAATGTACGACACATCCATGGGGAAAAACGACCCTTTGTACCCGCCAAATATTGTAGAATGACCTTCGATTCAATTCATGGGCTCTCACACGCGAGCGGTTGGACAACTGCCCATCTGATTGCTAATTGATTCATTTGGTCTGGCCTACGATCTGACTGCCTATGTTGGTCAAAAGAGTGCACCACATGCCAACAAGCTAAAATCGGTAGACACACCAAAGCCCCTCTCCAAGCTTTCCACTCCACCAATTGCTTAAGGCATGTGCACATCAATATCGTGGGTCCATTGCCAATGGTTAGCGGTCCTTGTCATTGTCTGACAATTATTGACTGCGCCATACGATGGCCTCACGCCATCATGACGACGGATATTTCCACGGATCAAGTGACAACACTCTTCGTCCAACACTGGGTGTCCTCCTTTAGCAACCCGAAACCATAGCAACAGACCAGGGATGCCAGTTCAAAAACCCTTTATTCAACTCAGTTGCACGCCAGTTGGGAATACACAAAATCTCAACTACGGCATATCACCACCAATCAAACGGTAAAATAGAGAGCTGGCATCAAACTCTCAAAGCCACAATCATGGCCCGCAAGAATTCCAAAGACTCGCGTGGAGAATGGGCAGCCAATTTGCCTCTCATTTTTCTCAGCCTACACTCGACGGTCATCTCCAACCTCGGCGTATTCCCAGCCCAATTCCTTAATGGTGAAGAGCTCCGTCTCCCGGCTGACTTCTTTGAAGATAGCCCACCAAGTGTCATCACTCCCATCGACGGCACCAACCTTCTACAACGCATTCATGAAAGTGCGAATGCGTTCACCCAAATTACCCGCAACCACGGCGACTTCCCCTCATATGTCCCAGCTGATCTGAAAACAGCTCAAAACGTATGGCTAGGCGTTGATACACCTCATAAGGCACTTGACCCACCGTACTCGGGCACATACAAAGTCCTCAATCGTACAGATAATTGGTTCCAGATCGACATACAAGGACGACATACTCGTGTATCAATCAATCGCTTAAAGTTGGCCTATGTCTACACAGATATAGAAGCCGACTCAGATGACTCAACTTCTGTCGATGATCCTTTGGGACCGACAGTTGACTCATCATCTGAGGTCATTTTACCTAAAAACAACGACTCACCCCCAAATGCCTCACCCCAACCTTCGACGTCGTCTCCAAACACAGACGACACGCTCGATTCTTCCCCGATTGTAATTATACACAAAATAAATAAAGAATCACATCCCGAAGCGTTATCGAAGGAAATAACACAATCGCACCCCATCAGTCAGTTCTAGTCAAACAGCTGATGCTACACTCGACGACGAACTGATTGCGATTTCCCTTCCCCTCCCGAAATCGTCCGAGTTGGCTCACACAACTGACAACAAGTCAAGCGTTGTAGATGTCGACGTATTATGAAAATTGTTTCGTGGCGCTACCCAGTTGCATAAATACGACGCGTCTTCTTCCTCGGAAGACGAACTGGCCCCGCCTACAAAACGAACTCGTAATATTAATGTGCAACAACAGCTGATGCAACCACACCTTCGTTCGTGTTTACAAGACAAAAATAAATGGCGGTTACGGTCAAGAAAACGAGTAAAATTTGTGTTTTAGAAACTCACTCTTCTCTTAACGCATACAGCAGTTATATACTCTTCATCAAATGCTGTTCATCAGGCGCTTTTAACTATATTTCACGGAGCGTAATACACTGGTGAAATGTCCCAAGAGCGTCTTTCCCACAGCATGTTTGAGATTTCGGACAATGAAGAAACAGCCCTTTTAAAGGCTACACCCCCACCAACAGAGGGTGGTAACGGCGATGCTCTTTCATCTCCTCATGCAGACAACCATCCCTCCCCCTCTCCCTCCTTCCCACCCACAATGTCACCTGCTAACGTTGTCCCATCTCCCTTCTCCACAGCTACTGCCACCTCTCCACTGGTGAAGCAGACATCGACTGTATCCTCTACGTCTGATCAAGTATTGGCATCATCTGTGACGCCTACCACTGACGGACCAGCATAAGAGGGTGCAAGCCATACTCCTCGAGTACCGCAACAGCCATCAACGCTGAGGCAGAGGGTGGAGTCTGCTGCCAGGGGTTGAGGTGCGCCCCTTCGACAGTACAGGCCTGCTCCTGGAGTGGAGGCTCAGGGCTCTGAGATCGTACAGCGCGGACCTGTCCATAGCTCTCGTTCTCGGGTTTTCGTGCCCCTGCCTAGGAAGACTGCGTACTCGTTGGAGATGCCGCCTCATGCTCGGGCCACTGTACAATTAGGCAATTCGCAGATTGACACCCGCACATTTGCCGAAGTTGTACAGCGTGTTAAATCTAAATGACCTTTGCTCAGTCCTCAACCAATTTCCTTGGCGGGCCTCCCCTCTGGGGAATTCCCACCACTCAAGACGGTCAAACAGATTGAACTGCTTCCTCTTCAGAAGTGCCAAGCAAAAGTGACTGCCACATTGTGTACCAGCGGTTTTAAACGTGCATCTGCAGCAACAAAGCAGTCCCCCAACCATCGACTTCCAAAGTCGCGGAGGCACCAGTAGCCACGCAAAAGGCATCGTCGGTCCCAAAAGGCAAGTCGCCTCTACTTCGCCATTCGGTCAAACCCATTGCCGAGGAAGAGACAATGATGGACGTCAACCCTACTCCATCACCAATTTTCCATCTCCCCCCAACCACCACATTGGTCCCTCAGTGTGGACTTTCGCCAGTATGTGAAGAGGTCGAACTGACAGAAAGTGCTGCCATCGATAACTCAACCATTATCAACTTGACGGTAACACCTTCGCCGGAAAATGTCCCCGAGCCTCAGCCATCCACCTCTCGCATTAAGAGCCCCCTGTCTGATGGCAAATTGGAGAAGCGTCCCCGTTTGGGCTGTAAGGCAGGTGGCCGTGCCCGGTGCGAAGCTCGCGCTCGCGGTCTCTCCTATATGAAACTTAAAGGACGAAAGACACGGCAAGACCCGGACCCAAACTCCCACTCCATCTCAGGCTTCCACACAGGAGCCTGCCCCGTCTGTGGTACAGCCCCATGTACTGCAACCAGTGGTTCCTCCTGTGTCGCAGAATCAAACACTGCAGCCTTGGGAGCAATTTACGGCCACCGTGCTTGCAGCACATAATGCCCTGTTGCTTGCCCTAGCGACAACACCGATGCCACTTCCGCAAGTTGTGATGCCTCCCCCAGAATTCCCATTCACCACATCTACAACTCTTGGCATTGGTATACCCTCAGGCCCTGGTTATGCCACCTTTAATGGCGCCACCTATAACCTACCCACCACCCCTCATAAGCATTCCCATGCATTGACCTCAGACTCCACTCATGAGACCCCAAACTCAAGTGCGTCCCACTCCCCAGCCTCAAGCGCCCCGTACATGCCCTTCACATCCTACCCTCCTGGCCAACTTTGGTAAGCCCAAACCGAAGGGACCTGGCAAAAACATCTGTGAGCGAAGTAGTGAACGCCATGCCACACTTGACTGGCATCACAGGTCACCTAAGTTTCTTCGGAAACTTACTAAAATGAGAGTGGTGTGGCGACGGGTGGTCATTGACAAACAAGTGTACTACACACTCGTCAACCACCTAGTGGGCCAGTGGGGTAAAACCCACAAACTCTGTTTTTGCACTCACAGCTGTACATTTTGTCTGTGCAGCTAAACTTGTTTACTGGGCTTGGCCCGCACACACTCCCCACAGTATACGCAACCGACCATTATTGGTGTTTGTGTGGTATCGTGTATACACACATACACACAACAACAATAACTTTATTATAAACCCTCTTTAATAAACTTATTATTACAAATTCGGAAACAACATTGCTAATTACTAATTCTTTTCTTACAGAATCACTCCTGAATAGGGCTAATAAAATGGCCGAATCCTGCTCCCACCCATAAGCAATATTGTACTAGTTTATCATGCAACGCATAATAAACTAGCAGGAAGCAAATCATACAAGATGGAACTTGCACCAGATTCCATCTATAAGAAGAAAAACATATTTATGTTTCTTCATCCTTCAATAATAAACATAAGACAATTTGTAAAAAAGTTGTAAATATGATTTATGTTCCTATGTATATATTTGGTAGTTATAATTTTTTATGTTTTTATATTTTCAAAATAAATGAAAAATTGTATTTGAGTGAATGTACTTTATTGTTTCCTTTACAGATCATTAGGGCCTTATTACCAGTCTTAGAAGACCAGTGATGAACACTGCCCCCAGTATTGTGGGGATATCCATAAGAGTCCTGCACACCTGGCATGCGCAAAGGACACATGCCTACTGAAGAAATGTAGGTAGGCATGTGACTGGGCTGAGGCGGTCACTTCATTCCGTTGTCGCACAGTGAGAGAGAAAGGTGTGTGTCAACGGTTATATTTTGTTGTCTCCGGAAGTTAAACACATTCTATTTAAGTATATAAATGGTTAGTGGTTAGTTACCACTACTCACCATCATTAAGTTTACAAACTTTTTGTGCGTCTGTCTGTCGTATTTACAAATTTGATAACTTTATTTATTACCTAGCTTTTGTTTTAAAAACAATATTTTATTGAACTAAGTTTTAGTGAACACAAATTCAAATACAAAGCACAGAATCTACGTTTACGAGAGAAAGTATGAAAAATATTCATGTTTTTATGTGAAATATTACATCAATACAAGACTAATACGTACACACAAATAGGCTGACTGTTTTCTCATTATAAAAAGTTTGAAATATGCCCATTAATTAATATTCCTTCATCCATGTCTAAATATGTGAAAAATATGCCTTTAAAGTATAAAATATATCAAAACATTTCCTAAATTAATATGGATATCAAAATTAAAAATTTTTAAAGCCCCATAACATTAACGCAATATTGAAGGATACAAACTCATGAAAAATATATTGGAAACAGAAAATGTTTTTTAAATAGATTTTTTTTTTTTTCGCAATAAATCTTTGTTAAAATTTGATAAACTACCCTACTCCACATTACAGAAGATAATTGTAATATATTACCCATTGGCCGACAGGAAAATAAAAGCCTTGTTGCTGCAAAACTTCCTTTTTCAAGTTAACTCCATCATTGAGAATGTGGTATATCTCCAGACAAATGACAGCATGCAAATCCAAATCCATCAAATCGATCATGAATGGATGATGGCAAACTCCAGTAGACATTTTTCAAGATTGGGAATGTATCAAAAAGGATTATTCTCCTGCGAAAACTCTAATTGTATTGATTATAAATGGAAAGAAAAAAACATGTCTTCTCTCATTTTTTGTTAGGAAGAACAAGTAACTTACTTCATGGTCATTGACAGACTGATTCGTCTTCTAAAAATCAAAAGTGAAGACAAAACGTGAATGAAAAAGAACAAACCTATGGGGAAAACCCAACTGGAACTTGGTTGCTGTCATTCAGTGTGATTACAATGTAACAGTATATTTAACGGACAGAGTGAGGAATGATAAAGTAAGTATAAAAAAAGTAGACGCCTTATCTAAGTAGAGGACAGTACACATCGTGATAATATAGAGAGAGACGCCAAATTATAATTTGTAGATATAGGAATAAATGAAGATGGTGAAATACAATAGGTACAGTATAATGAAAAAATATAATATAAGCTGAAAAAAGTATGACGATCAATTCTGTGTTTCTCATTCCATGCCTCAAAATAAACATTAAAAAGTAAAAAATATCTCTGAAGATGTTACATCATATTTTTTGAATAAAATTTTTCAAGTCTCCAACACAATTTGAAGCGAAAAATCAATTCTAGAACTTACCTACTTAATAGGTCTGTTTGGGGAGACAAATTCTGTACAGATTCTGTAAAATATTAGTATCCAAACTGAGGTACCAATGTATAAATAAATAAATTACCTCGGTTTCCAATCATATTTTTTAATTCGCTCCAATATAAATGAAAAAGAATATATACCAAAATTAAGTTTTTGTAACAATAAAAAAAAAAAAATTTGAGTTCATATAAGTCATGTATTCTGTACTCTGTTTCAAGTACCCCCACAATCATCTTATCAGGATTATTATCTGAAGGGTTCATTTTTAAGAGAAATTCAACCTCACCCATTGCTCACATCCACCTCCCAACACCTCATCACACACAAAAACATTATATTTAATAGCAAGAAAAAATACAGGTGTAATATTAACTTTCACCTCTGCAGCCAACATTAATAAATTATAAAAGAACACAGCAAACTTTTAATTTTAAATCTGCAAAAAGATTTATCTTCTGGCAGGTTAGTGGACTTTTATATTTTAAGAATGAAATAAGCAGTCAGCAACCAAGTGTAATAGAAATGGCTTAATTTTAATCATTAATTTCTCAAAAATTTTGAGGAATTCAAATCGAAATCTAAAATTTAAATAAACTCAAAGAAAATCTTTTAAAGGATTTATTTCCATGTTGTGAGACTTATAATTTTCAAAGAAAATAAAATTCAATTTTTCACTTGATAAGTTAGGAATTGGAAAGTTTAACTGATTTTTGACAAACAGATTCTCCATGAAAATTATTTGCTCTGAAAGCAGGACTTAAAATTGATTTCAGATAACTGCAACTTCTCCAGTTTCAGCTTATCAATCGCAATTACTTTTTCCAAAATTTTAATGAAAAAGACTTCAGTTAATAACCAAAGACACCAAAGTGAAAACTTTCAAAATGAAAAATGTAACAACAGAATTAAAAACTGGCTGCTACAATTAAGCCTGGGTCAGGTGTGACAAACGAACTTGAATAAAATAAGTTCCTTGGTGACTTATTCTCAATTCGTGATGCAAATTAAACACTCAATATTTAATTTTGAGAAATATAAACTTCCAGGATCTACTCCGTCACAAAGAAATACAAAAAAGAACATAAGTGAAAATAATAGGGGGAAATGAGTTTATATAGATAATTGATCAGAGGTGATCAAAGGTAAATACAACATTCAGTATTATTAAAGATTAGATTTTAAGAAGCAAAATTATAGGAGAGGGGTGTGGATGAGTGAATTCTTTCTAATCAATTATTTAAATAGAGACAGAAAAGAGGAAATCTATAAGTGTGAGAGAGATGCAAGAAGTAACTTCCTTCGAAGTTAAAAATAGGGGACCAATAAGAGGAGGTATGAAAAAAAAGAGAGAAAAAGAGATGTATTTAGACATGTGATGTGTGTATTTTTTATACATAAAATGTTATGTAGGGATAATAATGTAATGGCATAAAAGAGATTGTAATGTACTGATTGATACTCTTTAAGGAGTTACACCTTACATGAGAATATCAATATTAGAAGTGAATATAATATCTCTTAAATATTAAGTAATCAGATAATTTATTAACCACACTTGTATGATGGATCTTAAAACTTTCAGGAATCAGACTTTAATTAAAATATTTCAAACACAAAATATAAATTTGCAATATAATAAAATAATTTTGTACATACAACAGTACAGGTAAGTAATAGTAGAGAAGAGTATTAAATAGCCTCAAGAAATGAAATATGAATATTCTATTCAAAACATGAGTTTATATACCTTTTTAGTGACTTCTGTAATTCCAAAGAATCCTAATATATACACATACTTAGTTAGGAACCTGTTATTCCATTTTCATATAATGCTGACTGATAGTTGAAGATAATGTTCTTCACTATCTAAAACTAAGGAAACTTTGAAACCATGGGGAAATTTGAAAATTTGTCAGACAAATGTGAAACTTGGTCATTCTATTGGTGGAAACAGAAAATTAATAAGACTTATAACGCATAATCTGGGTAGCTATGGATCCAAGTAAATTTATATTACCTCAGTACAAAACTGTGTTATTTTTGAGATAATCCAGAATTCATGCTGGGGAGTAATTTTGAAAATCAAGAAATTTTAAAATAAAGAGTTGATTTGAATTTCTCAGCAACATTTTATCAAAGAGGGTGATTAAACTCATCTAAAACCAAAGGATAATTTTTTTATGATGATATATTTTTCTAATTTTCTCTAGCTTGTAAATAAAGAGAAAAAATAGGTAACTAGAGAAGGTAATCTATCACCCAGATCAACCCCTTGAATGCACCTTTGCCTCTCATAAGCGCACACTTCAGTCTTTTTTCAGTTTTGGCAAGTTTTTTGATTTTAATTTGTAAATGAGTGGGAACTTTTAATTAGTATGGAAAAAATAATTTTACATTTAGGTGTGTCACGATATATTGGTATCATGACGTACTTATGCTTCATCAACATATTTCATAAATTTAGAAATACAACCAAATATCCGCCTATTCCTAAAAAATACATTCTCAAACATTCATCATTTATTTCAACACCACAAACAATGTTCTCATCATTCCTAAATTCCTAGAATACATATTTCTGTCTACAAAATACTCTTACATATACTTATTTATCCTATATCAGTAATTCCTTTAATACACATTTTTTAACAATAGGTCTTTCGAAACTGTTCTCACAAATTATGTATAATTGCAAATTCATCACATCCTTATCCCTTGAATATTATTTCCTTCCTTTCTCTTCAACACAAATCACCCCTAACTCTGGCCTAATAAAAGACAATGTATTGGTGGTTGTACTTCAATCTTATTTTGTACTTTAATCAGTAAGCACACATTTATAATTGTTTATTTTCATGTGCTATATTTTTATAATACACAACCTTATATCTTGTGTTGAATATTTTATTTGAACGATAGTTTATCGATAAAAGGATAAAAAGTTATAAGGGTTGCAGGGCAACACTGAAAATCACGTTGATGTTACAGTTGTACCTCATACCTCTGTAAGTTGGCACATATGCTGCTTCTCAACACTAATACTGTTGTTTGGTGTTCAATAAAGGAACATGTTGTATTTGTTTATTCCAAAAAGGAAAAATTAGAAATATTCTGAAGAATTTGAACTGAATTGTACCTATTTTCTCTTCCTTTCGTGAATTATTTAAAGGTTTTTCTGCCAATTTCTTTGAGATTTGGTACATGGACTACTGGAGATGTGCCAAATTGATTACCATAATAAAAATAGTTACTCCAAAATTACTAGCAGTGGGGTAGTTTTAAAAGCAAAATTTTAATTCTTCTGCAATTATCAATTTGTAAAAAGGAATGATCTGTCAAATTAGATTTCTAATACCTTTAAAAGAGTAGGTACAACTTTAATTGGCCAAGATTTTTTTTTCGAGAGTAGAACTTGTCCTGCTACATCAAAAAAACTTGAAAAAAATAATATAGTTTGTCCTTGTGTATATCCAAATACCCAAGTATACCAAATTTCAAGACTATCTGTACTTCAACACAAATGTATGGACATATATGTTTATAGGGTCATTTATTTCATCACACCCCATAGGAAATTAGTATTGTGCCTGTGGTGCGTGATAAAATGAATAATTAGGTAATGTAATTAATGCAATATGATTTGTCATTTACATTACTCCAAAATTCAATAGTGAAACACGAATAAAGTAACAAAATACGCAATTTAGGAATCAAGATAATTTAAGTATCTAATTATAATAAATAAAATCAATATTTTCAAATAAATTGTTCAAAATCATCAACAGTGGCCATGACACAATACCCTGAGTGATCAGTATTTGAAGGACTTTTCAGTAGATTTTCCATAAAAATCTACTTGTTTTAGAGAGAGAGGGGAATCCCCCTTTTCCATCTCATAATGCCTACAATTGAGCAGAGTATCCCCTAATTGTAAAGTTATTCAACATCCATTGGACAAATATAATAATCATCATACTCTTTTCTCTTACAAAATGAGACTGTCCAGCGACCACCTCAGCTTCCAAGATAGTGTTAACCTTGATTAAGTATTAAGAAAGCTGAACACGTAGAAAATATTTAATTAATTTTCCCACTGGTGGGTGGAATCTCCTACAAAGGCTGACATAAAATACAAATCATAATTAGAGTAAAATTGAGAGCTTCATAAATAATTTATTTTTATAACAATTTTAGTTTTTTTAAAAAAAGGAACAAAATTTTATAGTTTATGCAGGTAGGTACTACGCAAAGAACCAATACCTTATTAATATTTTCTTATTTATTAAACATTACGTTTGAAGAAGCACTTGAATAACTTGTATAAAGTTATATTTTTAAATGGAACTTTGTACTGACACTCCCATAATATCTTTCAACCAATTGTTATAGATGCATTAATCTTCTTAACAAACTGAAACAAAAAGAAGTTCTTAAGTTTCTCTGTTGAGTAGGTAGGTAAGTAATTCAGTAAACTGATGCAAATATAGATTTATTTCAAACTAGAAGTACCTACCATGTTTGCGAATATTCGCATCATTAGATTATTTTTTTATTAAAATGTATATTTTACAAAGGTATAAAAAAATTCTGTAATTAATTATGGGTAATGATGTTTACATATATTTACAATTTAGATATAGGTAAGAAAGTTTTGCATTACCTATAATATATTTCTTGGGGGTGTTAAGTCCTCTAGTAAGGTGCTATTATACCTTGTGAGGGATATCACAATGGCCAGGAGTGATCATGTTTCCTAATATATTGATGTTTAAACCCTTATGATAAAATTAACAATTGTATAAAAAATAACTTCAGAAAGAAGATATGGATGCTTCTTTCTTCATGGAAAATAGCATGTAAAAATATGTAAACAATCTCCATTAATACCCTTTGTTTATAATGAAACAAGCTGAGAAAATGAAAGAGAACTTGGGACTAATTTTTTATTTTTTCCTTTACAATATTTTAAGATCTTTAGGAATTCAAATTTGTTTACAAATATAGGGGAATTTTCAACGTATCAATGTCTAGGCAAATGACCACACATCTGGTTTCAGAAAGACACCCTAAACAGATGAAACATACATTTTACTGTTTCTTTTCCTCTCTCACTTGTCTTCGCCTTAAAACCATTTTCTATGTTAACATCCTCCCCTCTTACGAGGGAGACGAGCAATAATTATAAAACCGAAATACATTGATATACGTACATTAAATTAGTAAGTACAAATAAAATGTCGAATAAGTCGATTAATAATGAAAATTACCTATAAGTGTCAGTACAGTCATACCAAATTATTTACTCTTTTTTAGTTTTCTTATTTTAGCAGGTTTTTGTTATTTTTTTTTGAAAATAACTTATGACAACCTTTATTTTTACCTTTTTGTTTATATATTCCCCACTCATTATTATTGGCTCCAACAATCAGACTGTTTTTTGTTCAGGCATTCTTCTGGCCTACCTGCTTCATTTGAGTTTCATCTTTATTTTATATTATGATGCTCTTTCTTGGAAAGTTCCTTCCAAGACATAGTGGTATATACCATAATTTTAAGTGGGTATACAAAATAATAGCCATCTGCCTTAGTAAATAAATATTTATTCTGTAATGAGTAATTAATTTTATTTTCATTTTCAGATTGTTAAAATTCATTTAACACATTTTTGCCCATGAGTCTGTTGGATTGAATTAATTACTATTCTTCAGTTGAGTATCATAAGTTCATAACCATTCATTGTGTGGACTCTGATAAAAAGACAACAAATTTTGTATTTGAAATGCTAATTATTCATTGCTCATCTACTATAGGTAGATAGACAATTTTTGTTTTAGGACGTTTGAATTCAGTAATGATCTTGTCCTCTTTTCATACAAATTGTTACCACTCTGACAACATTATCTTTCCCAGGATGTACCTGAGTAATCTTTCCCAATGACCATTTTGTGGGGGGAGTATTATCATCCTTTACAATTACAATATCTCTAACCTTCACATTATTTTGAGATATCTGTAACGTATATTTTCAACTATTTTTAATTATGACAAACAATAATCGCTGACACTGTTTTGAATACCAAAATTACAGGTACTTGATGTTAACCAAAACATACCATCATACTTTTCATAAACAATATACAATTTAAAAGCAACCATTAAACTGGATTTCGTATGCATTTGACACGTTTAAGTATACAATACTGGATCATAGAATTTTTTCGGAGTATCCAAAATTGCCTTCTTAATACTGAGCATAGTAATATAGGCCCTGCATGAAAATGTTTCTGATGTACATTCCCAATAAGGAGAATCGTAAAAGTGTGATTTGTGGGAAGTACAATAAGAAATCATTAATTGTGACTCAAATCTGCATTTTGGAGGCATCCTTCAAGACAAATTATTCCTTGTGCATCTAAAAATGGCGCCAATGAAAGTAGAGAATTCTTGGGATTTAGGGATTTTTCATTTAATAAACATTTTAATTCACAGTGGAAACATTCCTTTTGTACTACTTTAATAAGTACAAAATATGTATGTTTCATTTCAATATGAGATAGAGGCCCTGATAAGGGTGGTCCAAACCAGTGTAAGTTCTATATAAATTGTACGCACCAACTCGCTATATGGAGCATATGATTGTAGTCAGAAAAATGTTCAAAGAATTTACTTTTAGTTATAGTGCTAACAAAATATTTTCGAGATTGTCAAAGTTCAAGTGGTTGTACCTTACCAGGTTCAAATTGAATATTTGAGGTAAAAGGCTGATTGACATAGAAATTCAGGTCCATTCCACCACATTTTATTATTTGAAATTTGATTAGGATATACCCCTCTGGACAAGCAATCTGTAGAATTCTCATGTGTGTTTACATAATCCCACGTTGCATTACTCTTCCTCTCCTGAATTTTCTTTACCCAGTTAGCCACAAATAGTTGCCAGCATGTATAAGGAGAGGCTATCCAACAAAGGGTAATTTAACTGTCACACCAAAGACAAATTCTTGCAATTGAGACAGTGTCTGATAGATGACTTGTCACTGTATCAATAAATTAACTTAATCATTGAGCACCACATAATTCAAACCTGGCTATAGAAATTTCTTTCAAAGGTGCCACTCTTGTTTTTGAATACATTAGCCTCACAATAGTTGAATTCTTAGATACTGATCTTACATAAATAACTCCACCATAAGCATGTTCAGAAGCATTACAGAATCCATGTAACTCAAGGAAACAAGCTGGCAAAATGAAAAAGAACTGAAGACAGATTTTTTATTTTTTCCTTCACAATATTTTTAAGATCTTCAGGAATTCAAATTTGTTTACAAATATAGGAGAATGTGTAACGTATTGATATCTAGGCAAATGACCACACATCTGGTTTCAGAGAGACACTCTGAACCGATGAAACCTACATATCACTGTTTCTTTTCCTTTCTCACTTGTCTTTTCCTTAAAACCATTTACTACGTTAACACCTTTTTAGAAGTGATAGTACTTGATAAGCACTAGCGCTCCACCATCATTGGAAATCCTAGTTTCTAAGCTGCATTCATATGAGAAGAGTAGAGATGTGACAACATGGTTTTGCCCAACTCAGTTACAAAAAGAAACTACGCCATTTTAAGTATGGTTGTGTTACTTTATAAAAACACTTAAATCATCAAAATTTGTCTTAGATGTCGGGTATAATATCAGACTTTTGTATTCAGGCTTATAAATCAGGTTATCTCCTCTAGAGAGAAGTTCCATATGGATGTAGCAACCTTCTAGTCTTATTATTTCTTCCAAATTTAAAATTTGAATTATGCTTAAAACTAATGAAAACTCGGCCAGATTTAAGATTTCTGAACCTGAGGGTTAAGTGCTCTTGGAGGCCGCCATATAGTACTCGAAAATTTTTTTTCTGGGCATGCTTGCATACCATCTACCTGCTCAAATAAAAAATTATATAAAATTTTCCACCTAATGTATTCCAAATTAACTTGCTAAGATTTGCATGTCACAAACAAATACCAGAACAATAACTGAAAGGAAGTCAGTTACCCAAAATAACCCTACCCCACCCAAAAAAATGTACTTGACCCTCATAACACATCTTAGTAGTGAACCTTTGTACTTTAGTAAACAAATTAGAGGAAGTAGAACCGAATAAAATGGTAAAAAATTTTCTCTCGCAACCCTATTTGGGTCTAATGTTATAAAATGAGTGGTTGAATCCAAAAATTTCCAGAAAATTTAAACTCTTTATCTCAAAAAATATGATCGACGATGTACCGCTCAATTTTTTAATTAAAAATTATCCTAACCTCTTTTTGGGTTCACAGGGAGCCTAGTGAGTAGTTTGAAGAATTTTTTTTGCTGGTCCACATAGCATGTTTTAAGTTAATTCAGAAGTCTGTAGCTTCCCCTAAGGAGAAGATATGGATTTTGACCCTTGCACCTCCAACACATTTTTTGAAGAATTGTTTTCACATAAATAAATCATCCTTCATGATGCTAGTATACCCTCCAACTACATTCTACTACATCACCACCTTCTCAAGATATGAGTAAAAATTAAGCTAAATAATAAAACTTCCGATCATATATATCAATCAGAGTCAAAATTTATAGGTCAATTCCTTATGTTAAAGGTCAAATATGTTGAAAATTTTGTGACTATTACTTACGTCCTGTATCGTTTTAACAAGAATGGTACCTGTGGAATACCTTGTTGTGAGAGATATTTGCACCAGAAGGTCTTCAACAGTATTTTGCATGCTCTGCCACTTCATACAGTTAAGTATGGGAGAGCCAAATCCTCGGTAAACACTGGTGATTTTTGAGCCGGTTCTGAGAGTTTATATACAGAATTTAGCACACACACACGTACATGTACGTAATTATGTCATACGTTACGTCGTTTCTTGCCTCCATCGAGGTGATAAGAAATGACGCAGCGCATTTGGTACCAGGCTGTGACATCCCCGAGATCGTTATCAGATAATTGATCTCAGCCTGTGCATAGTATCTTACCTGTACGTACGTACAGGTACGAACATACAAACGCACCAATGTGTATTCGTTTAACGTCATAAAGACGATTATTGCCAGCCTTTGGGACTGTGGTCAAGGGGTGTGAGTTCCTAATACCTCATAGGAGTGATGTCCCCACAGCTACTCCCCCCCAGTTTTTGCACCACAAAAATGATGAGTTGCGTGCCTGGGGGACTCATTGAGTCTTACTATTGCTGTCACTGGTTCCCCCATTTGGCCAGAGCCGAGCCTACAGTGGCGCCTACACACTCGTAAGATAGCTTACAAGCGTTGAATCTGAACTGGTAGGACTCCCGGCTCTGTTGCCCCCTACATCTGGGTGATCGGTTTTGAGGTGCCGGTTGATTATAAGAGTGCGGATGGTGGGAAGGTAGAGGACCAGAGGGGATTTTCGGTCTTGGCCATTTAAACATCAGGAAATTCAAAATCCCCGATGGTCTGTAGGCTAGACCGAAGGTGTGAGGAGGGCATATTTGAAGCACCTCTTCCTCCAGGAATTACCTCTTCACCACCAGTGTCGCCAGGGCTGTGGACCCTGAGGGTGGGCATTCCACTCTAGGTGTCCTCTCCTGTCACTTCAGGGGTGAAATGAGGGCAGGAAGGGGCGCGGACATGATTTTGACTATGTCCACGTCCGAGGTTGGGTCCATTAGTAATTTGTTCTCCATTCTTTCGAACTCCTTTTTGTGTTCCATCCGTTCCTTAGTCTTTACAGGCTTGGGAGCAGCTGGTACCACAAATTGGAAGTCTCGAGTCAAGAACGGTGTATTAGATGGAGACGATATTGTACAAAGAGGAAAAATAGAGAGAAAAGGGAAAGAAAATGGTAGAAAAATTTTGGCTTGTTCAGTATGACAGTAGAAAGGCGAGTGAAAAATGTTGCGAGAATATTTTTCGCTTGCAACATTGTTCCAAGTCGTTATCTTATTTCAGACATGTTCGGAGGGGATAGTGCATCAAATATTCTATTGCTGAAAAGTTTTCTGTTAGGTTTAAGCAGAGTTAAGCGTGTTTGAATTTTCGTGTTTTTGAAATTTTGTATCTCACAAAGGAATGCATTCTTCATTTGTGACATCACAATCTATTGACTGTTTTTTTTATCCGGTTGTTTGTCAATAGAAACACGTTGCGATGTTTTCTTTAGTATCGCACGTGGGTTTATTTATTCATGTCGTATTTTATTTGCACGCATTTTTTCTCTGCTTATCTACGGAATTTCTTTTGTTATACGAAACTTTGGATTCTCGCCTATTTTTGTGCGGGTTTGCAGAATTTGTAGTGGATATTAATTTTCGTGAATATATTTAGTTTCTCCGTGCCAATCTCTCGGATTTTCAAGTTGGAGATTGGTTTTTCCCCTTTTTGCTGCCAAGGGGCCTGCCTCTTTTTAATGGGTGTAGGGGGGCCGATGGATCGTAGTGTATTTTGACGATCTTATCACTAAACTTCACCGTTTTCTTTATTTTTTTTTCTACTTGTGATTTTTGTGATTTATCACTTTTTTCGACCGGTTTGTCCTCAACTTTTTGTGGTTGTGTATTATTGGACTGTTCGGTCTGCTTTCTTCGACTTTCTTCTCTTTAATCTTCTTTGCTGCACTTTGGAGCATTTTTCTATTGTTGTTTATAAGGTACGCAGGCTCCAATCTATCGATTGAAATAATATTTTCTTCATCTGCGATTAGTATCACAAAATTTCTGTCATCTCATGATACAACCTTATAAGGACCAGCGTATGGTTTCTCCAACAAAGATCTTATTTTTTCGTCTCTAACAAACACATGAGATGTTTTGGCCAAGTGTTTGGAGACATAAATCTTTGGTTGGCCATGACAATGTTAGCATCAGTCCGTATGTTTCGGACGAGCGTTTCGGGGCTAATTTCTTTCGAGTTGTTGAAAAATTCCCCTGGTAGGCGTAGCTCTTCACCAAGCACCAACTGCGCTGCAGAGTGACCCGTGTCCATTTGAAGAGCAGATCGAAGGCCAAGAGGATGGTTGGTAGTATTTCAACCCATCTCTTGGTGTCGCAAGCCATGATTGATGCTTTCAAAGCTCTGTGCCATCGCTCAACTTTACCGTTAGCTTGAGGATGGTAAGCTGTGGTGTGATTGTGTTTTGCACCAAGCTTCTTAGACAGCTCTTGGAAGAACGAGCTTTCAAATTGGTGACCCTGGTCCGTAATGATAACTTCAGGTATGCCATAGCGGGAAATCCAGGTGTCATATAACCTGGCAGCTACTGTTGGAGCTATCATCTCCTAGAGAGAAACTGCCTCTGGCCATCGAGTTGCTCTATGATCACCGTTAAGAGGTATCTGTGTCCTTGGGATGGGGGTAATGGGCCCACCAAGTCTATGTGTATTGTTTTAAACTACTCCGTTTGTTTGAAAGATTTGAGAGGCGAACGAGTGTGTCTTCCCACTTTGGACTCTTGCCAGTTCAGTCAACTGCGAGCCCATTTGTTGCAGTCAGACTTCATTCGTTGCCAAACAATTCTTGATGCTACTAATCCAGCAGTGCATTTTGGTCCAGGGTGCGATAGATTGTGCACGCTACTGAAAGCCAATTTGCGATACTTTGTCAACAGGAATGGCCTATTCTTGCCTGTACTAATGTCGCATGTTAGTAAAACATTAGTACCAGGGATTTTCCGTTGTCTCAATTTGAGAGCTGTGTCATTGTTTGACAGCAGTTCCTGTAGTTCTGCATCCCTTAACTGTTCTTTAGCTATTTCAGCATAAGGTAATTGAGACGGTGCCGAGATGGCTTCGATCCTACTAAGAGCATCAGCTGGAGTGTTGAGTTCTACACTTATATACTGGATGTCCGTAGTCAATTGTCCAATGTAGTCCAATTGTCAAGCTCTTCTCGGGGAAGCTGGTTCTGTCTTTTGCGTGAAGGCATGTGTTAGGGGTTTATGAGCTGTATACACAGTGAAACATCTACCCTCCAATTGGTGCCTGAAATGTTTCAGCGCAACAAATATTCCCAGTAACTCCCTGTCGTATGTGCTATAGTTCTTCTTGATTTTTGACAGCTTTCTGGAGAAGAAAGTGAGCGGTAACTTCGTGTCATTGTCCTTTTGGTACAATGTTGCACCAATAGCAAAGTCGGATGCGTCAGTTGCAACACATAATGGCAGACTTTTATCTGGGTGAGCAAGCAGAGTTACATTTGCCATTGTTTCTTTGATGTTTTCAAAAGCTTTTTCAGTATCTTCAGTCCAATCAAGTGGAGTCTTATCTTACTTTTTATTTGTTTTCATCAATGCAAACAGCTTACTTTGTTCAGCTGCAGCATTTTTTATGTAACGTCTGTAGAAATTAACCATCCCCAAGAAGCGTCTAAGTTCGGTAACGTTTGAAGGTTTTGGGAATTTCAGTATGGGCTCTACCTTGGTCTTTAGAGGGGAAATGACTTTGGTTGAGACTTGGTAGCCAAGAAAGTCAATTTTGGTCTGTTTGTATAAACTTTTTCCAACATTGATGGTAAGTCCAGTAGTGTGTATACGCTGTACAATGGCTCTTACATTCTTCTCGTGCTGTTGCTCACCGCCTTCTGAGCAAATGCATATGTCATCAAAATATGCATAGGCAAATGGCAAATCCATGAACAATCTGTTGATGAATCTCTGAAAAGTTTGTGCTGAATTACAGAGTCCAAACGGCATTCGAAGGTATTCGAATAAACCAAAGGGGGTTATAACCGCTGACTTTGGAATGTCCTGTTCGGCCATTGGAATTTGGTGGAATGCCCAGTTGATGTCGATTTTTGTGAACATCGTTTTACCCTTCATATTCGCATTGAAATCCATTATGTTTGGGACTGGATAGCAATCAGGAACTGTTTTGGCATTTAAGGCCCTGTAGTCTCCAACAATTCGCCCCTCTCCACTTGCTTTTTTGGTCATGTGGATTGGGGAACTCCATGAGCTCTTCGAGGGGTGGCATATGCCTTCCCCTATTATGTGATCATAGTATTCCCGTGCTGCTTTGAGTTTATTAGGCAGTAGCCTGCAGGCTCTAGCATGGCAAGGCGGTCCTTTAGTTTCTTTGTAATGAACGGTGTCATGTTTATAGGTTGGATGCCTGCAAATTGATGGTTGAGTGACTCCAGGATGGTCTGACAAAATCCGTAGGAATTGTTTGTCAACTTTAGTGCAGCAGGATATGTTGGTGTCCTGTTGGTACGCTAGCATTTTGCCTTCCACCCATAGACCAGTATTGTTGTCTATGATCTTTCCATTTTTGAGGTCAATGACCAGGCTGTAGTGCGCGAGGAAATCTGCACCCAGGATCGGAGTTGGAACGTCCGCAATTGTGAAGGATCACATCATGTCTCTTTGCAAACCGATGCTTACTTTGCTGGATTCTATTCCATAAGCTGGAAGGATTTGACCATTCACAGTTTGGAGGTAGTATTTCGGAGGAAATGCCTTTTGGTTTTTACTTACTGGCAAAATGCTCAAGTCAGCACCTGAGTCAATAATGTAACGTCTCCTGTTAGTCCTGTCCTTGATGAACAGGTGGTGTGAGTACTTTTTTGAGGGATCTTCAGCCGCGTAGACAACCCCTCTTTCTAGTTTGATGGGTTTGACTTCTTGTATGTCTTTCCCCACCATTGGCATATGTTGTTACACTTGGTGGCCTCCGCGCCAAATCTGTTATGAAAGAAGTAGAATTTATCATCTTAATTCTGAGACGGGGGTTTGGGGGATGATGATCTTCTAGGGGAAGTTGGAATGTGACCCCTTGTAGAATTGCTCTTTCGGTCTTTGGACCGAGATTTTCTATCATTGTTTCTATTGTTGCTCCTGCTTTTCGAGTGGTTGTTGCTTCTACTATTTCTTGAATTGTTGTTATTGTTATTTTTCTTCTATATTTCACTAGTCACCTGAGCTATTTGGGCTCGAAGCTGGGCTAGTTCTCCCATCTCTACCGATACAGCACAAATCGAGGATGTTGATCTCAAATGTTCCACTGCACTATCGGAACTCTTTGCCAAGAAGTCTAGGTCCTCGGAGTTGTTGATCACTGTGGTACCCACAGCTGCCAGGCACTGCATAATGTTTTGGGGCAGTTGTTTGCAGAACTGGTTCCCAATGACTGATGGTGATACAATGTTATCGGCCTTCTGTCTTAATTTGGCCATGAAGATGGAGGGCTTGTCGTCTCCCATCTTCATTCCTCTCATGACATCATTGATTATTTGGTTTTGAGTCTTACCAAACACATTGCGAATCTTCTTGCAGAACCAACTGTATTTATCTGCTTCCACCGGAGGGCATTCCATGATATCCAGAATCGGCGTATTATTTCTGCGGGCATGCTGCTGCAAATGTGAGTGTATTTCTGGTTGTTCTGTAAATTTTCAGTTTTAAATTGACCCTCGAGGAGAGTTAACCAGAGTTCTACCTCATTTGGCAAAAATTCCAGAATCTCTATCCTCCGCCTTTGGATGGCAGGGTTCTGTCATGTTTGCATCTGCAACAGCTGTAATAGCTGTGCAAGTACTTCAGGGGTCAACTGTGGCTGACCACTTCCAAGTGTCTCAGGCTGATTTGATGATGTCTGGTTAGTCGCATTACCATTTTCACTGGTGTTGGGCATTGTTGTTTGCCTCTGCTGTGTCTCTTTGGAGTTACTTCTTACAAAGGTCCCACCAGACTCTGTCAGTTGTTGGTCTAGGATCGAAGGGTCGGAATCTTGGCTCAAAAGACAACCACTTCGGAGGGTGCAAGCTGCTGTCTCATTTGGGTTGACTACAGCTCCCAAACACAAGGCTTCTGGTCTCTCAATTTGTTTTTGTTTTTCCGGAGTGTCAAAGACTTCAGAGTCTCTTGTCGCAGCTGGAGGAGTTGGCAAATGAGGGCAACTTTGTTCTTCCAGGTCTGCTTCTCTTGGTTCCCTTCCAACAAATATATTTGGAAGGGGGGTGTTATTTCCCACTTTCAAAGTCAGACCTCTGCTTCGACAGCCAAAGGTGTCTAGGTCTGTGAAATAATTATTTGTATTTACAAGCGAGTAACTCGCCAGCGCACCACGCCTAGTTCTGGAATTAGCGCAACGCGCCTAGACACCCACGACGTAGCCAAAAAATGACGTTGGGGTCACCACTGTGGAATACCTTGTTGTGATAGATATTCGCACCAGAAAGTCTTCAACAGTATTTTGCGTGCTCTGCCACTTCATACAGTTAAGTATGGGAGAGCAAAATCCTCGGCAAACAATGGCAATTTTTGAGCCAGTTCTGAGAGTTTATATACAGAATTTGGCACACGCACACAGACACAGATGCATACGTACATGTATGTAATTATGTCATATGTTACGTGGTTTCTTGTCTCCGTCTAGGTGATAAGAAATGACGCAGCGCGTTTGGTACCAAGCCGTGACATCACCGAGATTATCAGGTAATTGATATAGGCCCATGCGATGTATCTTACCTGTACGTACGTACAGGTACAAACATACAAACACACCAGTGTGTATTTGTTTAACGTCATAAAGACGATTATTGACAGCCTTTGGGCGGCGACTGTCATTGAGGGGTGCAAGCTCCCAATACCTCATACGAGTGGTGTCCCCACAGTACCTATTACATAGAATACATATGCCCATACACCCATACATACAGATTAAATGCGATAAGAAAACTCAGTTTCGTTACATGATGTTACAATGTAGCTTGAGGTTTCCTGATGACCTGGGAGCAACATCTCATAAGGTAACACAATGGAAACTACCATTACCTTATTAGCATGGAAGATTTTCGAGTATTAAAGGGGTTATTTTGCGACAGGATAATATATTCGCTTGCATTCAGACAGGTTTCCTATGTAGTTGTCTCCTCCTTGAGCTTAGCCTCTCTTATAAGAGAAAAAACTGAGAAATTCCTTCCATTAGTTGATAGCCTAGATAAGGAGAATCTAAGGAAACCATTTTTTCAGAAAATAAAATCATAACTTATTATGGATTACCTACAAATAGTCTTCTAATTTATTATCAAGTAATAATGAAACTATACCTATGTAATAGGCTGATTTTGCTCCCCCCAAATAAAAAAAATAAAGAAATAATTAAATAAATAAATAAATAAATAAATAATAAATAAATAACAAAAATAAAAACAACATCAACAAAACTGTCAATGTGTTAACACAAAAATAGAAGTTCAAAAAACATGTAATTGCAAAACAAATTTATACATTGTTAATTTACTCCCAAGTTTGAAAAGTATTTTTATTGAGTAGGTATTGAAAAAGAAAAGAAAGAAAGAAAAACAGTACTTATAGATATCTGGATGAATATATAATACTAATCATAAATATATATTATATATACTACATATATATATATAAATGAAAATGTAAATGTTTGTTTGTAACTAACATAAAATCTTCGAAAGTTCTTCACCTATTGATTTGAAATTTTGAAGAATTATTTGTGTTGTCCCAAGGAAGGTATTTAGCTAACTCGGAGGTACATATCCCTCTTGATGGCCAAGTTATGAATGTTTCAACTTTCGGTGATCGTAGGTTAATAATAAACGCATTTGTCAAGCAAAGCTGACACCGCGAGGAGCTAGTAATAATTAAAATATTTATATATATTATTGAGGCTTATTTGAAAAAATATTAGATTTTTAATAAAAGTTTGGAAAATACAGTAAAATCCCATTATATAATATGCAAAAAAATTAATGCAGGAAAATATATGGGAAAAAGAAAAACTCAGTATTTAGTTGAAAAAAGCAGAATAAATTTTTTTTTTAAATGTCTTATGAGGGAAAATTTGAGCATGATAAAAATTATGGTGTAATTAATAACTGGATCCATTCTATAATATATTACCAAAAGTATGGAACTTCCAGCACTTTTTTGGGCTTTGAGTTTATAAAGTTCCCCACTAATACTCTGAAGAGGCCATTCAATTTCCTAAGGCAGAACTCCCAAAAAAACATTTGTACTCAAAAATTTCCCAATTTCTAGTTGCAAACCTGACAAGACTTTGCTTAAAAAATGTAATTTATGGAAAAATATCTTAACCAGCAATGTCTTACTTGGAAAATTTTACATTGGTTTAATATGGAAAATCAAGGGATATTGATAAAACATCACGTATTATGCGGGAAAACGTCTTATGTGAGAATGTTCTAATGGGGTTTTACTGTATGTTTTCTTTTTAAAACCAAGCTAAATCAACTTAAATGTATTATGAAGAATGGAAGGTAAATAATTTCTTATATTTAATGGGGATCTTGATTTTATTTTTCATCCATAAATTATTTCTTAAACATTTCCTTTGAAGAAAAAGTTTAATAAGGAGCCTAAAACATAATATGTGAAGTTATATTTATAAACGAGACATTTCACTGATATACCAGGAACATTTCTAAACCAATTGGAATGACTGCATTAATTTTATTGGCAAACTGAAACAGAACAGTATACTTATTTTGAGAAGAGAAATTTATGCTTCATTAATATTATATATTAATAATTGAGAAGTATGATGAAAACATAATAATTCTACGATCTATCTATTTCCATATTGGAAACCTATATTCAAACCTGAAATGTGGTCTTACAAAAGAATATCACACCCTGATAATAATAATGTCCCAATTTCCAAATCGGCAATTTCGATGTTTTGACCATTTTCTCCATTATTTTTCACAACAAATTTGAAGAAATACTGAAGTAACTTACATTGTGAGAGATTAATGAGATAATTACTGAAGAGCAGTATTCAAAGACATGATTTTGATCTATACCTATAATAAAAAAATACTATATTATGTTGCATGTGTCAGTATCATCATTATAATCATCGGAACACAGATCTAGTGCCTTTGTCATCCTCTTAAAGGCTGAAACCCGTTTCATATAAATCAATATTATTTTATTAAAAAAATAAATCTTATCTCCAGTAGAATTCGAACCTGTAGCTCTGTTTGATAGAACTACACCAACTTACACTAACCTACACTAGGAGGGCGAATCCACAAATGCAGGAATGTTATGGGACTTTGCGCCAAGTTTTACTTGAATATTTGTGGAATATTCCTATCGGTGTAGGTTGGTGTAAGTTAGTGTAATCGTGTCAAACAGAGTTATGGTCTCATGAGTGATGCACCTATACTCTTTTACCAACTGCCCTATAAACACAACTGACTGCAATTAAGAATTAGTACATCTATTTTCCTAGATATAGCATTAAATTCAAACATTTGTACACAATCACACAAAGGAACAGACATAAGCCTTTTACATTATAATCATCATTATGACTTTGTGAAAATTGTTATATGTTCAGTTGCAGATTGGAGAAAGTTTCATATATTGATTTCAATTTTTAGAATGCTATATTTTGGAAAACTTTTGTAACTTTAACTTTTATTTCCGATAATTTAAATGAAATTTTGGAAGGGTCTATGTTCAGACAAAGAGTATATTTTTATTTGTGTTATTTAGATTATCAAACGTGTTTTACAATTGTATTCTGGGTAGTGATGTTTAAAAGGGAAATTTAGCAAGCCTCTCTGTGGCTCCTTGCCACGATGCATGGACTACCAATCTGGGGACCAGTATCCGAATCCTTATGAAAATAAAAAATATTTTTTATAATTTTGTTTTTTCATTATTATTTTTTTTTATTTTCATGTTGCACTTTTGAAGGTGGATAATAGCACAATTCTATATTAAAGTATATTTAAAAAAAAAGTTTAAAAAGGTTGAAATCTGTGATTGGGTATGACATGAGCGTTAAGCTCTAGCATCAATTTTTCCAATATAAAAATGCTAACCTTTACACTCATCATTAAAAATTTTTGATATTGAGTGTGAGCATATGTGTCAGGTGTCATTGCTCAAAGTCATGTTTGCAACTTTATTACGTTTTTCTGAAATCCTCTTTGTCTGATCACAGACACTTGTGAATCAGTGGTAGGCTGTTATCTATTTTGTGCAAACTGTTGTATTTTCCATTCAATGCACTTTTTTTGTGAACCCTGTTGTAACTTCCTACCTTTATTTGTTCACATTCCATTTTGTCTTGTAATATAATTGTGGGGATATTACTTGTATGAGGTGAAGGGACTTGGCACCCCAACAAAAGTCGCTGCCAAAAGGCTGGCAAATATTTGTCTCCATGATGTAAAACTAATGGACAAATTTAATTCGATCGTAATTAATTGCACATACATGCAAGTAATATACAAGTACCCAACCGTGACTAATCAGAAAAATTCAATGATGTCACAATTAGATACAAAAACCAGTCTACCATTTCTTATTTATATAAGAAATGACGAACCAACCCTCATACACGGACGTATGTAATCACTACGTATGTGTGTGTTAAAAAGCCTATATAAACCATCTAAATAAGCTCTAAAATTGCCAGTGTTCATCCAGGTTTTGGCTTACCTATATGTTTACATATAAAGTGGCAGAAAATGCAATAATCTGTTGATTGTCCTCCGGTGAAAATATTCTTTTCACGACCAGGTATACCACAATAATTATTGAAGTTTTTTCTTTGTAAATGACACCAATCATGAATCATATCTTGGTAAAAGTGAATGGAGGCCATCTAATTTAAAAATTATATTTTCAGTAATTGTGGTAAGCCTACAAACATTTACATGCGTTTTTTCAAAACTGCATTCTAGAAGTTAGGATTGTTATTCTCAGGGTGTGATAAATTCTTGTAAATTGCAGTATGTTTACCTATACTTGCGTAAATGAATTTTATAGTTACTCTTTGTAATTTGCTTCAAAAATTTGAATCATCATGCAATTTGATCTTGCTCAGCATTGTTCTTCATAATTTTTTCATCTTAAATAGCAATTTCATTTCTCAAGGAAGATGAAAAGCTCATAGATTTTATTCTTCAATTTGATGAAAAACAATGGGATTACCTATCATATTTGAAATTGGACACCTGAATTTTTCCTCAATACCTAATCTGACATTGACAATTTTGAGGGCTAAGTTGCTCTGTATCGTTTTATCTGTATTAGCTACAAAGGTACCATGTCTTAAAAAATTACTTTTACAAACAAATTCTGAAATAAAAACCTGCGAGTAGAGTAAATAGGTACCGATGAATGTGCCATAGAGAGCACAAAAGTCTCATTAATATTTTGAAATAATTCTCAGATCGAGTATGTAGGAAATATTGCAAATTTTTAAATAAATAGCCATACTTAAATAGTTTCTGGCTCATATAGTAACGTGGGTATACAAAATATAGAGAATTATTCATCAAAATATTATAAATAATAATAAAATTGTTAAGTACCGTTTAAAATCAACTGATTTTAAGTAGATATATATAATATATTACCTATTATAATAGCCAATATTTTTGGATGGAAGATAAATGTTTTTCTGTTCTGTTCGAATAAATATTATTGCACATAATTTGTATTTACCAATTTTCCAAACAATTCTTACCAGTTTCTGTGATTTCCCAGCCAACAAATTCTTTATGTTCCTCATTGTCTTTTTTGAGCCATTTGTACAGTGGAGCAAAGTACTTCAGTATTGCTCCAGCATCTATATTGCGATTGCCAGTGAAGTATTCCAACGTGATCGGCCATTGTTTAGAACGGCCAAGTTTCATTACTTCCCTACAAATAAAATGAAAACACTGTAGTAGGTAACGAATAAATTTTATTAATAAATTAAAAAGATTTACTACCTTGGCATCTGTAGGTGATATAATGAAGAGAGGGACAGAAGAGGTAATGGTTCTGGCAAATACTGGGCCCCAATGGTGTAAATAATGGGGTCCTGGTGGTCTGGATCTCACTTAACTCCAAAAAATAAGATGTTTTATATAATCAATAGTGTGTGCTTTTTGGCGGAGATAGAAGAGATGGTTCCTAAAGATGCAGAGCCCCGTCACAGTAAAGCCTATCTATCCATTTGTTCAGCTCCAAATTTTTCCCATTTAAAATATTATATCAATATTGTGGGGATGTTTCCCTCACCTCTTTCATACAGAACTTGGCCCTGCATCAACAGTCTGAATGCAGACCAAAGTCCTGCCACCAAAATTATTATTACATAGCACTTAAACAAATACATTGTCTGTATGCACTCATACAGACAATGCTTCTTTATATTTGCCTGTAATTGACAAATGAGAAAGACGAGTATGTAAATTAGTACATAATTGCTGATACAGTGTGTGTCACAATCCATATATGGTACCGCAGTGCCTTTGAATAAATGCCCTTAGTACTCAGTACTCTTTGTGTACAGTTAAGCATTAAACTGGCTTGCTACCAGTACCGAGATATGATTTGGTCGCCCTACATGCAAAAACCCTTATTTGGTTCTATGAAACTTGTGTAGGTAGCATCTACCAACAAATAAGATGAACAACTGAATTATTTCTAGACGTGATTTCAATTGAATAATTGATATCATGTAGCCTGATCGTACGTGTAATTAGCAGATAAAGTTAGGTAGACTGTATGTAAAGGTGATAATGTTAAATATATCAGAAGTGTTCAACTGGTGGTATGCCTACCACACAAGTAGTATTTCTCATTCTAACAAATATAGAAAGAAGAACTTTATCTTGCTTTGAAACACAACCAATAGTGTAAGCAATTTGGTAGGTAGGTTCATGTGTGTGTTAAAAAAAATTACACACTTCACTACAATCTTACCTAATGTTTAATAAAATCTAATATTACAAAATAAAGTGATACCTAACCTAACCGATACCTCACAGCAGTAAAAAACTCCTCTCATGGACAAAATGTGTTCAGTTCCAGCAAAAATATATGTAAAATAAGCCACTGGATACCTAGAGGAACCTTCCCTAACAGACCCCGAGCAATGTGAAATTGTCCTACGAGACAGATTTCCCCTCTGAATAGGGAAAACAAAGGCTTATTTTCAGTCTAATTAGCTTAATGGGAATTCTAAAATTTGTCTTCAACATTTCAACATGGTGACAAGCATTATTAATTGATAGATGATGAAATTGCCACAGATGATACATATTTTAAAATTCAAAAAGAACTTTGAATCATTCAATTGTTGCAGATTTTTTTTCTCATAATTTTCTATTTTCCTCAATAACAGATACCTCTTATAGCTAACAAAATGCTTAGTCTCATCATTGTCCATGATTGGGAGGTTTCACTTTACCTTCGATAAAGTCCTACAGATACGAGTCCGACAATACGCTATTTTGTATCCTACAGCTGATAAGGGAATTCATTGATATTTAAGTTAGATTAGAGAAATTTTAATTGTTTTAGATTATTTAATTTTCATGGAAAAACTGTTAAAAAATTTTTTTGCTTGCTCAGTTTGCTAAATTTGTTTCTCCAGAATTTTACAAGCCCTCCCACATGTAAATTCTAGATACTGCACTGAATATAAAATGTTATTTTAAATATTTTGATGGGTCCATAAATTTTTTCTCATCTGGGCTTGATTTCCTTTCCACAGCCCTGATCGCAACTCTAGTTCCTATTTGGTAGTGAATATGGAGGACACTATGGCTGCAGTGATAGGGAAGTGTCGCAATTTGAAAATATAAACTCTTTGAAGGTTAGGTAAATAACGATTTTCCTTCATTCATTCTCAAATATCAAAAATCGAATAATTCCAAAATTTATTAGCCTACTTGAGTAAAGCTCCAGCTTCCTCATTTTGGTATATATCACAATGATGAAGTGGCACCCCATCGGCATCTTCCGGATCAAATTGTTTAGCTTTTTTGCACAATGCTTGAAAAAACTGGAATTGCAACAAGGAAGCTACAAAATAACTAAATAAAAAATTTGATTATTAATCTATTGTATAACAATGTGTATGCATTTAAAGTATAATGTACAAACCTCATAAATTTTCGATTAATTGGCATAAGATTGGCTGCTCCTATATCAAATTGTGTTTCATTCCTCATATCTGCTGGTTTGACTCCTCGGTATTTTTGTCTATTGGGTATGGAGGTAGGTATTATTATTTTATCGTGTTAAGGCACTAAAGAAAAATTCCTTAATGTGCATGTGTAATTGCATTTGATGCATGCACACTAACAAAAAAAAAAAAAAACGAATTGGTTTCTATGAAACAACACCAGCTCGCAATCAGTCCGCTTACTTATAGGCACAGTAGCACATTTTTTTTTTTTATGTAAGCACTTACACGAAAAACTAAATGTGCAGATATTTTTCACGAAACTCAGGTGTAAAATAACCCTTCTGCTTTCCTGAGTACACCCATATTAGTAAAATTTAACAAAACTTATTTAGACTTGTCCTTTTTTCTCATTACTGGTTCATAAATACTCATTCCTGTTCATCAGGAAATGTAGAAGTTTGGAACAGAAGGATTAGACCAAATGCTCTCAAATATGAATTCACCTATTTTGGATTTTAACAAGCAAATTATTAAATGACATTTAAAATTTATGATCTGTTCAAATGAATAAATCACACATTTGCAGTGGCTCTTTTGAGTAGTTCAGACAGGAGGGGTGAAATTCCCAATTTTGCCAACTTTTCTCCAAGAAAATTACCAACTTTCGAAAAATTGATATATTATCAAGGAAAAAAAATACAAAATGGCATCAGTTACCTACATGATTTTTCCAACTAAGATCGAGTCAGGGAGGTTAATCCCCCACACCACCTGCTTAAATAGTTTCTGAACACATTTGTTCTACTCAGCTCCAAGTGTAAGTATGCATAACTACATAAGATGTACATGATTAACACTTACGCAATGTTCCAAAATTCGCAGTTGTAATTTTCTTCTGCAATCTTATTCCTGAACACATTCCATCGCCAGAGTTCCGCAGCAAAACCATATGGTAAATGTATAACTTTCTTTAGAGCGAGATTAAATAGGAAATTAATGTCTGCTTCTTTACGTTTGTCGATTTTTGGTAGGATACCAATTTTATGCAAATGGGTTTGAGATCTCACAGACAAACTGATCATATCATTAATTCCATCCTCAAAACCTATTTAAAATAGTATAATAGTTTATTACACGCCAAGATTCAAAAGTGAGTATTTACAGGTGAAGGAAGTTTGCAAAACAAGGGCAGAGACTGAGAAATTCCAGAGTCATGTAAATTCATTTTTGAACCTTGTTGAGGAAGATATTTTATATAATTAATGATTAAAAAGCAACAAAACGTTAAAATTCTATCATAATGATGAGTCTCTCACAAAAATTATATAAAATGAAACACAATATCAACCTCCTTGTTAAGTCAGATTTAATGTTTTATTCAGAAAGTGTAACCTCTACCACAATGTAAAGTGAATATGCAACCATGTAAAAAGATGCTTCATATTTTTACAAGGAGGCTTTTTCAATTTACATTGAGATTACATTCATCAACAATAGGAGCTATACTTTTCACTAACAAAATTTACGTGTAAACATTGCCTTTCTGATATAAATTATTTTACTCGTTTATTATTATTAGAACCTGTGAATTCCAATGGTATAATATTATCAATGTAGACAAAGAATAATGCTGCCTGTTGCATTTCTGATATTCAATAGCAAGAAAATAGTATCAATTGAATTTAGTTTTCATCAATGTTATTCCTGCATTAAGTTTGGTACTGTACACTCATTTTGATAAATAGGTCACCAGTGTGGTTTTGTTAGTCTCAGGATTTGAACAAGCAACTTGAGAACATTGCATGTTTGTAAAATAGATAGAAACTGAACCCGTAACCAAGACTTAAAATGTCATTAAGTGAACATGTGAGATTCTGCACTCCATAGTTATGCGGGATCACCACAATTGTCACAAATGCAGGTTACATTTTTGTTTTATTAGGGCAGGCTGATTATTGTAGCTATGTTGGCATCAAAGTGCCCTGAGCCACATCCAGTGGCTCCATGTTTACTCAAAAATTCAAATGTAGCAAAGTTTTTACATTTACTTACAACAATTTGCAAAATTATTTAACTAAGTACTTCATTTTACCACTTCCTTCAGACAGTTGAGAAAAGTAGGTATCTGCCTAATTCATCTGTTTATATACATATGATCCTTAGAAAAAGTCACAGTCAACGCCCAACATGAACCCCAGCATCAATTAGGGATATGGTTTCATAATATTGTGCATTAACGAGATTTCAGTTTAGGGAAATTGAAGAAGAAAGACTTACCTATAAACAATCTAATTAAAAAATGAGAGATTTGAGAAAAATTTAGTCAAAATAAATTTGAAAAAGATTTATACACCCATACAAGAGAGATGATTAATCTCCATTTATGCTGCTATATACTTGATTTGAGAGCGAGAGAAAACCATAATAATATTCTGTTACGAAAAAAGGATAGTAGATTAGTAAAGTGTAAAAATCAGTTGCAAATCTGTCTCATTACCGGAATCAGCACATAATCACCCGTATTTTTGAATGATAGTTGTTTAAGATTTGCTACTTCAGTAATGTTTTATTTGCGACTCCTATGTATACCCAAGTATAGGATAAAACTGCTTAAATGGGTATTTATATGTAACTTAGTGACAAGAAATATATAGTTCACTTCCCTACACCATTCCCCCCTAGTTCTTGCAGTCAAAGATGCAAGTATTAGGCTCATCACACACTTCAGCGCAGCCACATTTTAAATGTTGCTTAACAGTACACTACAGTAGATTACAGCTACATAAAATGCGCTATTTTCCTACATAAAAAAAGAAAACACACATCAAATGTACCTAGCTGAGCTACATTTCTTAATTTGACCTAACTTTGCAAAGTTGAGCAATGTCACTGGATGTGAAAATGTAGCACAGCGCACCATATTGCTATGCAATGTGCAAATCACAACCACTGAGCGAAGTTTTAATTTTAGATTTGCTGAGGTATGTAACAGGCCTTACACTAAATACAGTCTGTTAGTGGGGAAACCCCGAGAAACCCACGCAGACTACCGCAGTACATTTCACTGGGGAGGGGAGAAGGTTTAATAAAAAGCAGTGAGAAGGCTGCCTAATATACATTTAGTTCACTTCCCCGCAGTACACCTACCGTCGTTGGCTCCCATTGCGTAACAGTAAGGTTGATCGTTATATTCTTGGAGCTGCATAATATGTGCCATTTTATTATGAACAAGGTAGAAGTATTCTTCTGACACTTGAGTGCACATTTTAACGCTGGAAATTCAAAAAAGAAAAATGTAGTCTTCACTCCACAGATGCAGTGTTATAGCCTATTCAACCAAATTTATCTTTGTGTGGGTACTTAGGCCCATATTCACAAACGTCACATTAACCTCCCTTCACTTAAATTTCACTTAAAAAAAGTTTTTTACACTATTTTGTACTTATAAATATGGGAACATTGTATCTCTTATGAGAGTTTCAATGCAAAAATAAAATGTTACCGCACTCTTAAATACAAAATTGTGCCAATAGTTATTTTTAAGTGAAGTTTAAGTGAAGGGAGGTTAAAGTGATTTTTTTTTATGGGCCTTAGCCTTCGTTAAGGCTGTAAGACCCGTCTACATGTCGTATTTAAATGGAGGATAAACAGGTTTAATTCAACATATTATTTTAGAATTTATTAGGTGTTTAATAAAACCATCGACTACATATTACCGATAATCTTCATTCTTACGAAAGTCCCACACAGTAGGCTGACAATCAAAGTTAGGATTGGGTGGTTTTTCTGTTATTGAGTTTTTCCAAAATCCTTCATTCACTGGTTGGAAGGACATCGATGTGAAAAAATCATGGGCCGTTTCAAACATTTTTTTTGCATCGTAATTCTGAAAATGAACGAACTGTATTTTAAAATATTCTACAGTATATTGTCTG
This sequence comes from Ericerus pela, assembly GCA_011428145.1. Lineage (NCBI taxonomy): Eukaryota > Metazoa > Arthropoda > Insecta > Hemiptera > Coccidae > Ericerus > Ericerus pela. The sequence goes on along the minus strand of WOFM01000548.1, from coordinate 848,551 downwards.
TTATACCATTTCTTATGAAGCAAAATCCCGGCCTTATGGCAAATATTTAATTTTTTGTTTGTATCTGTGTCCCATTTAATGGTCAATCCCATGAAAAACTTAAGTTTCTATTGAGAAGTTTTCTTGTGTAAAATTTCCTACAAATGAAGTCGAACACACAACTATATTTTTCGTTGGCTCAATAATAATTGGAAGTTAAAGCATCCAAAAATTTCAATAAACAAGATTGTATCTACTCTACTCGTACAAGAAATATCTCATACAATGGTAAGAACTCGAAATAAAATTTATGGCAAAATGGACGAAGAGAGATGGGACGTAGATTGAAGACCTCGATATTTCATTTTGGAAGGGATAGAATTGTATTCTCATGTAATCTACAAAAAGTGCTAACAGCTTTGGTATACCAGATGTATTATGCTATGTTATCTGTAAAGCTTTTTGTTTGAAAATGGTGAAGCCTACAAAAAATTTCTATAGAACCTTTTTTGTGGAAAATTTTATGACAAATAGGTATTTGTTTTAAGCATACCTAAAATTTTTCAAGGGGTCGACCACGTAGCAAAAAAAAATCCATAAAACCATTGTTAAGAGTGACTTTAAATGTTTTTTAAGGGGATATAAAGTAGATAATATCAATATTAGGTGCGAAACGATTACTGTTTTGTGACGCCCACTCCCAAATACATAAATGACACAAAATACTCTTTCTAAATTTTGGGTGGAAAATACTTTTCTAGAAAGTTATAACAAGTAGTCTAGTCAAATCTTACAGAAAAACAAAATAATTAACTCGCATATACTTGAACTAAACATAAAATTGTTGGGTTAGTTTCCTGAACACTGTAGAAGTTGCACTCTCTAGGTCTCTTGAAATTTACTGGAATGGGTGTTGATTCCAAAAATCTTAGTTTTTATCATTTTTCTCGACAAATATTTCCAATTTATTGATAAAAATAGGTCAATAAGAAATTGTTCAAAAAAAAATTTCCCACAAAAAAGGTTTATGCAGTGTTTCGTCCAAATACCCCTTCTTATAGTTTTGAAAACAACCATTCTTCAGTGAATATGTGCAGTAGCATTATACAGAATGTGAGAATGGAGTTTCCCACCAGCAGATATTGGGGCATAAAAGTATACGCCGTATTGCGTGTTTGTACAAGGTACTAAGGAGAGCCAAATCCTCATACACGCTGGAAACTGAGGATACGATGGCGTGCGTATATACGTGAGTGGTTAGTTGGCAAATCGGCGAATGAGTGTATATGTGTATTCACATAGGACCACGTTACTTGCCATTAGGTTGGCAAGAATCACGTTTTACCTGCCAATTGGTGTGAGTTCAATCGGCGGATTGTGTGTAATAATTATTCACATGCCTCATTGTCGTGTGTGTGTGTGTGTGTATAGGCCAAGCCTTGTGAACCCCACATGAAAAATATAAATCTTAATTATTATCATATCATTTAGATAATTAGTAAAACCAATACCTACATATTTTCTACCCTTTCACCCCTTTCCAAAACCCCTTATTATTCTCTGCATCATCACAGCCCATCCGTTCCCCATGAAGCAAAATTAATATGATACAAATTTTTATTTACTTATACAGATACCTAACATATTTGCCAAAATGTTCAGTACCCTGATAATTTTTCTTCATGAGAACGGGTGGACTGTGAAGATGGTGGAGATGATAATGTGTTATGGAAGGGGATGGATAGGTATAAAGTATGTTTTGGTTTTACTCATTATCTAAATTGTATGATAATTACGAGTTATATCTGCCATATAATGCTATTGAATGTATTCACTAACAAATGGTTGTTTTTAAGGCTCTCTGGAGGCAAAGTTGAGACGTCGGATAAAAAAATACATGAAATTTTTTTTTAGGAAATTTTGTGTTAAACATTTGTTTAAGGAATATTTTTATCATAAATTGAAATGTGCAGAGAAAAATGTGAAAAAAAAATTTTGGGGTTGTAAACACCCCATACCCTAAATTTTACCAGAGACCAAGAGTGCAAATTTTAGTATGTTACTCTTTGGGACCCACCCATCAACCCTATATAGTTCAAGTTTGTGTGCTAACTTTTTTTTTGTTTTTCATCATTTTAATGCTAATATGACTAAACTAAAGTGAAAAAATTTCAAATTTCAAATTTAAAAAAAAAAGTCAACCTCATTACATTCTATTGTCTATTCTATTGTGGTGTACAAAAATGAACACATATCCCAAGTATGGGGTTTGAATTCACGCAAAGTATATTTAAGAGTTTCAAAAAACTGTAAAGTTGAGAATTTATAAGTCAGCTCAAAAAGTCAATTACTACCAGCCTACTTGCAAGAGCTCGCAACGCCTACATAATGTGTCAAGCAATTTCGTATAAGTGAATATTATAAGTTGGCCAACCCATCAGTACAATTCACGTTTAGTACAAAGAAAGTTACTTACAGTTAAATAAAACATAGTCTTGGTTGTACAATTCTTTATTTTTTTACAGCTTTGTGGTATGTGAGTGTCTGACGAACCAACAGATTCTGATTGAGTATACCCACAGTTGAAACTAAATAAACGATTTTGCTAATCGAATAAGTTTTGGTAAAAACAGTCTCCAAAATGGAGAATAAAAGAATTTAAATGTCGAACAAAAACTGTATTACTTCAAAAACATATAGAACATTCACAATGAATGGAAAACATTCATATTAAAATATATGAGACTAACTGTTCAGAGTAAAACTAAAATCATGAACAGTTAGGGAGATAAGGCTCATTGGTTCATTATTGATCAAGTTTAAAATCTACATGTCACTATTGTGTACAAGAGTCAACGATTAAAATTTGTTAATATATTTCGCAGAAAGGGAATTATCTCTGTCGAGTACTTTGTTTATCTGTGGTATGACAAAAATACAAACTTAAAGTTCATGAGCCATTCCCTAATTAAGTATAGGTCCTATAGATTTGAGATTGTGTAGTGATGTGGGAGAAGACTGTGGGATTTCAGATGTCTCACTATATAAGCATATAAATTCATTGGTTCAATGAAATTGGTGTAGGTAGGACGTATAAATTAAGCCAATGGACATACGTTTACATTATTTGTGGGAAAAATGAACACACAATCGGAGTATGGGGTTTGAATTAAAGCAAACAAAGTATATTTAACAGTTTCAAAAAACTGTAAAGTTGAGAACTTATAAGTCAGCTCAAACAGTTAATTACTATTAACCAACTCCCAACAGCTCCCAAGTCCTACATAATGTGTCAAGCAATTTCGTGTAAATGAATATTATAATTTGGCTGACCCATCAGTACAATTCATGTTTAGTACAAAGAAAGTTACTTACAGTTAAATCAAATGATTGTGAAATTTTTTATTTTTGTGCAGCTTTGTGGTATGTGAGTGTTCGATGAACCAACTGATTCCAATTGAGTATACTCACAGTTAAAACTAAATGGTTCTGAGCAAAACTGGAAAAAAATTTGCTAATAGTGTTCACTTTTCGAATAAGTTTTAGTGAAAACAGTTTCCAAAATGGAGAATAAAAAGACTTTAAATGTCGAACAAAAACTGTATTACGTCGTGACCATACGGAACATTCACAATGAATGGAAAACATTCATATTAAAAATAAGACTAACTGTATAGAGTAAAAACAAAATTGTGAACAGTTAGGGAGATAAGGCTCGTTGGTTCATCGTTGATTAAGTTTAAAATCTACAAGTCACTATTGTATACAAGAGTCAAGATTAAAATTTGTTAATATGTTTCGCAGAAAGAGAATTATCTATGTCCAGTATTTTGTTTATCTGTGGTATGACAAAAATACAAACTTAAAGTTCATGAGCCATTCCCTAATTAAGTATACCTACAGATTTGAGATTGTGTAGTGATGTGGGAGAATACTGGGATTTTGGATGTCTCACTATATAAGCATATAAATTCATTGGTTCAATGAAATTGGTGTAGGTAGGACAAAAATTAAGCCGTGGACATACGTTCACATTATTTGTTGTAACGCTGCGGTCAAAAATGTAGATATAGGTGTAACTTAAATAGGTACCTACTATAAGCACTACAACTGCAGAGAACATGAATGAATAAATTACCTTTTCCTTCAAAACGTTGGTTATATTTATCGGCTTGATATCGGGATAAGGCATCGATAGATCGGCTATTAAGCTCCATGATATTCCATACACTTCTCCTACATGATTTTAAAAATTATATTCCATCGTGTTAGTGCGTATTCAATATTCTTCGAATGACCACAAATGGGAATTTGTTAATTTACTTACTTAGTAAATGAAGTGGAATCGGACCTTTTTTTGAAATTAGTTTTTCACCAAATTGTTCTCTCAATTTTCGCCTGACGTATGTAAATAACTGTTCGTATAATGGAAGAATTTGCTCGTACAGTTTTTCAAACTCCTGATCCATATTTGGGTTTTCATAATTTCTTAGCAACATTTCGGCTCCTGTTTTGAAACCTGAAATCAGTGTAAAATAAAATTTCAGGTTTCAAATTTCAAAGACGTGGTAATTTTCAACATTGAATATAAGCAATTTAGGTGCTTATTAAGGTCGCAGTATAACTGAAGTTTTGTCCAAATCTCGTAAAAAAGCTGACGCTGGCCTTGCTTTCAGAGGGGAGAGAACGATGGATTGTTTTCTTTCTTTCTGTCTTAGTTTTTTTTTTTAATAAAGAATAAAAAAAATAAATAAAGTGGAATGATTTTTTGAAAACCTTGATCTATCGAAAGTGACTGCGTTAAAGTTTTTAATATTTCCGAAGCTTGCTGTTATAACTAATGAGGAGATAAAATTTTACCATTTAACTTAGCTGCTTCATTGTACAATGATACAAATGTTGGATAGTATGGTCGTAGTTTTTCACCAACTTTCAGAACATTTTTAAAGTAATAAGCCAGTTCCTCGGCATCGGTGCTTTTACACATAAATACGCTGACATCTGAAAATAGTTTCTTCATTAAGTAGGTAAAAATAATTAGATCAACAGTTTTGTATACCGAAAATCAAAAGCGATAAAATTTACCTATATTACAATTTTTATCATTTTTGTACTCGCACAGTTTTGCTTTATGGGCGATGAAAATACTTCTCATTTTATCCGTTGTTTCAGCCAACTAGAAATAATAATAAGAAAGTGTTTTTATCATTCTATAGGTATTATAAATGAATGGAGTAGTTTTGAAAAGTTGTCTTTTCGAGGTAAAATTTGACTTTAAAGTTTTGCTGACGTCACGCAACTTATATATTATGAGAGCTGTAATTCAGTTCAAAAGTTACTGTTTGGAACCTGTTGTTTTGAAAGAAGTTCTCAATTAAACTTTATGGTTTTGGTTTAGTGCCAATTCTAAGATGGGAAAACATGAACAACTGGGAGCTTTAATAAGTTAAAAATTTTTCAACAAAAGTTCCAGTTCAGAAGCTGTTCTGTTTGGAATTTAGTTTTCAGTTATACTTAAGGGATTTACTTCAGTGTCAATTCATCAATAGGAAAACTTTAACAACTGAGAACTGTAATGAGTTAAAAAGTTATCAACAAAGGTTTCAGTTCTGAACTTGTTCTGTTAAAAGTTAGTTCTTAATTCTGTCTAAAAGAATTATTTCAGTGTCAATTTGTCAATAGAAAAGCAAGAAGAACTGAGAGCTTTAATGTGTTTAAACATTTTTCAACAAAAGTTTCGGTTCTTTTCTGGTTCAGTTTGGACGTTAGTTCTCAATTCTAAGGGAATCATTTCAGTTTTAATTTTTCAATGGGAAAGTTGGAACAACTGAGAGCATTCATAAGTTACAAAGTTTTCAGCAAAAGTTTCAGTTCTGGACCTGTTTTGTTTGAAATTTAGTTTTCAATTCATTTTAGGGGATTTATTTCAGTGCCAATACTTCAATGGGAAAGCTTGAAAAATTTAGAACTTTAATAAGTCACAAAGTTTTCAGAAATAGTTTCAGTTCTAGACCTGTTCTGTTCGAAAGTTAGTCTTCGATTCTGTCCAAGGGATTTATTTCATTGTCAATTCATCAATGAGAAAGCTTCAACAACTAAGAGCTTTAATAAACCTCTATTTTGAGAGCTGGAATTGAGTTCGAAAGTTGCAGTTTATTGAACCTGTTCTTTTAAAAGTTAGTTCTTAGTTGTTCTTTAGGGTTGTTCAGTCAGTTCTGAGAATTGAAAACTTGAGAACTTGAGAACTTGAACTTTGCATTGAAAATTTCAAAAGTGAGAGGTTCGATGAAATTTGGTTATCAGTTTTCCTTTGAAGTTTTTGTTAAAAGTTTCAGTTGTTGGCCTGTTCTGGTGAAAATTTTTTCATTTATTTAATTAATATCTAATGATTTTTGGCTTGAACCAGTCCGAAAGACGGGTTATGTTTGCTAATTTATTGTAATTTTATTTTTTATTGTGTGACAATAAATTATGTTAATTAAGAAAAACGAAGTTGAATACGACCCGATTTATACTTTAAATGAAATTAGGGAATAGTATACCTAGTAAAATAGTAGGTACTGTATGTTATAGTATAGAATCAATAATGGAGTGAAAAATCGTGCACTGAAAGGAGTTGTTATGTTGAGTCAGGGGGCAGGGTCGGTGGTGAAAAAATGTATCTTGAAGAGGGATGAAATTAATTTTCTAGAAGTACTACAAAGGTATGGTAAGTAGAAAATTTCTTGAAGAAATTGAAAGAATGGGAGAATATAGAAAAAATAATTAGGAGAGGGAAAATTTAGAGAGAAAGAGAGAGTGAGTGAGTGAGAGAGACAGACAGTGAGAGAGAGAGTGAAAGAGAAAGTGAGAGAGAGTAAAAGAGAGATTTCGAGAGCGAGTGAGATATACAGCGAAGGCGGGAGAGGGAGAGAGAGAAATTGAGATTGTGTGAGAGAGAGAGGAACAAATATTTTGTTGTATACCTATAGGAACATGGTACCAATATTGAATTTATGAGATTTTTCGTTGTTTCTTCTTTTAAAATTAAATTAAACAGGCCCAGAGGTAAATTACAGAGGTAAATTTAGGAAAAAAAGAGTGGCTGTTAAATGAAAAGCTATATTAGAGTGAATTTGATAGTTTAGTATAATAAATTTTATTGTTCCATAGGTAAATCATACCGTGGAAATACTTTGTAAGACTCTCTTGTTTTATTATTCTTAACAAGAATTTTATTGCAAAAAATTAAGTACCTAAATAATGAATTTTGTGTAGAAATTCGGGCTCTTCACACTACACTTAATTGAAAATTGGTAATACCTAATTTACTATTTGAGTGTGTTGTCTGGAGATGCATTTTAATATAGAAAAAATTATGCACTTTCTGAAAAATTTTTGATTTGGTGTATACTTATAATGACAGGTAGTGTTCTGGACAAGAAAAAATAATTGATCCTTTTATTGAAGAATATTCACTGTGTACCATGGATCACTCTCCCCTAGGTATAGACAAATTTTCATATCAGGTACAGGTATACCTGAGATAATTTGTCATCTGGTAAGGCTGCTTCTGCTATAATATTTGAATACATTTTAAACTGCCTGAGCACATCTGGGTCTTCAATTTGCTGCCAAGAAATGGTTTTAATTTCTTCTCCAATACTTTTTATAAATTTGTCATATTTTCTGGAAGCAGCCACCTATAAAACAAAAAATATGCGTTGGTGCATTATTCATGAGAACAAAGTATAATAAATACAGATGTAATTTGGGAATTTCATTAATGTAATTTATAGCAAATCTTTCGCCAGTTTATTAAACAGAATTGTTACTGGTGTTGTTGCCAATGCTCAATAAACCTACAATGTCGTGTGACTGTGAGAATGAAGTTTTGCTCGTATTTAATAATACGTGTCTATATTCACCATTGTCTTCAGAGAGCTACCAAGTCAATCGGTTATAGTAGTTGAACCGATCAACAATATTGCTGTTTAAGGGTAGGCTAACACATTTACTTATGTGGTACCTATTCGTTTAATTTGTTGAATTACACGTACATATTCTGATTTTGTAACATCATTCATGTTTGTAGTGTATGCCCAACCAGCAGAAACGAATTCGAACCATTCATTTGTATATTTTTCGTTAAAAATTTTCAAATGATTTTTTGCCTCTTCGAGTTGGAGAACTCCTTTTGTGATGTCTGTCATTAAACAGACTAGAAGTGTCAAACGAAACATTCTGAAACAAAGAGAAAACGAAAGCAAAATGAAATTTCTTAAAGATCTTAACGCAAATTCATGTAGGTACGATACCAATAAAGAAGTATAAATTGAAAGTACAGTATACTAGTAATCTCATGGCACGGCTTAGTACCCTGAATAAGTATATAAACCCTCAATTCAGAGGAATAAAACACAGTTCCTCGACAGTTACTTCTAAGTATCTGGAACCTCTCTAGTAGTAGTCTCTAGTGAACAGATAGACTTGTCAAATGGATTGTGATACTGTATGTATAAGTATTAACGTATTAATTTATGTACTGTGTTGTACAACTTTATTATTTTATTAAATGTGTTAATTCAATCGTGTGTTTTTGAAATATTATTGAGTCTCTACATAAGTTAAGGTCCACGATAGTTTGTGGATGATAAAATAGAATATTTGAATTATTTCAGAAGTATTACTACTTTTCGAGTATTTGATATTTCGGTAAATGGTGTAACAACTGAAAGTGGTCTTAAATAGGTACTTACCACCTCTTTTGGCCGTTACACTATCTCCTTCCTTTCTCAATAAAAAAAATAAAAAAATCAAAGAAATTTGAAAGAGAAATTCTGATTTTTGTTTTTTAACATTGCTGATTCAACCTGATTTTTAACCAACTACAAAGAAATGAAGTAATCAGTTTTGGACTTAGGCTGGATTACACTTTTCTGATATTTTGTGTTAACATGCATTATGATGTTTTGTCACATCACAACACAACACAATACATAAATTCATGTGAAAAATTGAATCAATGTCTGTTCTATTCAAAAAAGTGAGAAACTAACACTGGAAACATGCAAAAATCAAAGCAACCTTTTATGACGGCCCTCAAAAATCTAAACTGGTGGATTTGAATAAGAACCGGGTTAACTGATGTTGAAATATGTTAACACGCATCTGACGACAAGATGCATCATCTGACGTCACACCAGATCAGTGTGAGCCCTCTGATCTAAAAACTATAGGACAGTATTTTTGTGTTACGACGTGTTCACACAGATCATCAGTTTAATTTTTTTTTCTACGAATCTTGAAAATTTTATCACTTAACAATGTGTAAGTATATACTTAGTAAAATTTTCATTGCATTACTAATTTAATAGTGGGAAATTAGGTCTGGAAAATTATCGATATGAAATAAAACATTTAACCAACTTTAAAAACCAAAATTCGAATAATAATGACAAAACTTTTAGAGATTTTTTTTTTTTCTATGAAGTAGGTCGTATTTTTTGAAAAAAATTATTAATTTACCATAATGCTTTTTCGTCTTATTTTAATTCCAGTAAATTTTACTGGAGAAATCTAAAAAAAATTATATTTTTATTTCGTGTAAAAACCCTAATAAAATCACCATTATTTTTCTTTTTGTTTGTTGTTTTTTTCTTCCTCCTTTTCCATCTGTTATATGTTATCTATGTTTTGTTTTTCATCTGTGAAACTAGTGATGTCGATTGGTTCGACTATAATTGATTACCTCGACTAATCTACTAATAGATTTTCTGCTAATCGATTCATTTTTTCAAAATCAATCGATTAATGGAATATCATTCAGGCTTGGGCAAGAATCAAAAAATTTTTATAAAAGAATTAATAGACGAAATATATGAGGAAAAATGAAAATCCTTGTTGGCTGTTGCAGAAGAAACATTTTAATATTCTATCTCAAAGTCAACATTAATGCGTGTTGAAAAAATTAAGTTTGCTGGTTGGTGTAAAAAGCGGTCAAATAGATTACTTGAAAAAATCGATTTATGGAACAACTTTTACATCACTATGTGAACCGAAAACCCTATTGCAACATCGTTTATCGATGTAGCATGTTATTCGTTTTCTGTTTTTTGAAGTTGGTTAGATTTTTTGATGAAAACATTTTTCTCAATGATTTTTCGTCTCTAGAGTTAAGGGTAATATTACTTTCAAACTAATAAATGTACTTTTATTACACCACCTGGTGCGCTATTAGCCCCCAGGGTTGCGGTGGGTACGTTTTTAATTTCATAAACCTGAGGAAAATTTACCAGACCTATTGATTTTGGTGTGGATCAAAATTTGGAATATATTTATTATAATTTACTGTAGTATGCTATTAATTTTGGCCAGATCGACTGGATGGTAAATCCTGTATTGCTATTTTTGTTTTTATATTGGTCATAAAATGCGGAATTTTGAAAAAATATGTACGAAATTCGAAACAAATATTTATTATAATTCATTTATTGTAATATGCTACCAATTTTGGTGCGGATCAGATCGGATGGTACTTCCAGTAAAACTTTTTTTTCCTCTTCTTGTTTTCTAATTTAAATGAATTTTTTTTTTTACAAAAATTTTCTACATATTCATGTTTTCTTTTTTCTATCTTATAACTTTATTATTATTTCTTTGATTTTATTTGAACTTATATAATTATTCCCCATTCTTTATCATCTTAATTTATTTTTCATTTCAAGTATTAAAGTTTTCAAATTTCATAATGTCTAATATATCGTTAGCAACTAACAAATTTCATACAATCATAACATAATACTTAAGCATATGAACTTAAAGACAATTAATGTGACTGTGGAATACCTTGTCGTGAGAGATATTTACACTAGAAGGTTTTCAACAGTATTTGTGTTTTCTGCCACTTCATACAGTTAAGTATGGGAGAGCCAAATCCTCGGCAAACACTGGTTATTTTTGAGCCGGTTCTGAGAGTTTATATACAGGATTTAGTACACGCACACAGACATACATGCATACGTACATGTATGTAATTATGTCATGCATTACGTCGTTTCTTGTCGGCGTCGAGGTGATATGAAACGACGCAGCGCATTTGGTACTGGGCCGTTACATTACCGAGATCGTTATCTGGTAATTGATCTTGGCTTGTGCAATGTATCTTACCTGTACGTATGTACAGGTATGAACATACAAACGCACCAGTGTATATTTGTTTAACATCATAAAGACGATTATTGCCAGCCATTGGGTGGCAATGTTGTCGCGGGGTGCAAGCCCCTATTACCTCATACGAGTATTGTCCCCACATTGACTATTAAAATTCATTATTCTCATTTCTCAAAAACCTACATTTTCTAGTGATACGTGCTGTGCTAGAGTTTTATTTTTTAAAGATAACTTCAAAACTATATCATCGATTCTAAAAAAAATTAATAGGACCACTGTGGAATCATTCTCTATCATTTAAAGGAAATTTAATCAAAAATTGAGCAAAGGTTTGAGAAATTTTTCTGAAAAAAAAATGAAAAAAAAACACCATAATATATAGGTATGTTTTGTCACCTCTTTGCAGACGATTCATTTTGTCTACAAAAATATGTCAAACAAAATATACACAACTATTATTCCTAATAATTCTTGGAATAATAGCTGTCTATATGATTCCTACTTCACACAGACAAGCACCACAAAATAAGCTGATAATGAAGAGTCGTTATATTTGGCAGATGTTCCAATGTCACACCACCTATTTTAGGTTTGCCATTTTGAACCATGACAGTATAATTACAGACACTGAATTCTCTTCTTTTGAAGACAAAATCATTACTGTGTCTCCAGTCAAACGAACAAGTCAAGGTCCATACTATCTGCTTATGGATGTACCAGGTTTTAAATATTGAATAAGTGAAATAAGTATAGTGGTAATTGAAACAAAATGTAATAATTAAATTTGAATTAATAAAGAGATAAAACAAGAAGATTTGTCTGTACAGTTGTTGAAATATTCTAATCTTAAGAATACTTTTGCAACAAGGTACAAGTCGAATTGAGAAGTTTATTAAAAAACACTAACAGTTCCAGTATTTTTTCATCAGTGGACTTGGACTAGCGGTATAGCCATCAGTCATCACCTAGTGCCACCATAATATGGTATATAATATATTTTTATATTATAAATAATGAAAATTTAATATTTTGTATAAATAAATTCTTTTACAGACCACAAAAAATCATCTTGCGAGCCATTTGTGGCCCATGTGCCACAAGTGGAAGACCACTGACTTTATACATTTCTTCATGTAGAAATAGGTAGTCCTATGTACCTACAGAAAAATTGCATTTTTTCGCTTAAACCAACAAGACTTACTTTTTCTGAATTCGTTTCTCTGCCACAAAAAAATTGAGCTAAAGTCTCGATATTTGCGAAAATTTTACCATAAACGACTTATACCAACCAGTATTCGATACACCTTGAAAAAATAAACGATTCCTCCTTTATTCTCAGTTTTCATGTTTACTTATTTTCGATATTGACGTAAACATTATGACTCATTGGTGGTATTTCACCTGAAATAACACATTCTGCCTTCTTGGTATGATCAAGTTGACGAAGATGCAGATTATAAAAAGCATCTTTCATTATTTCTTTTTCCAACCATTCATAAGCGTAGCCAAGACATTATGGGACGTTTCCCCCTTAAATCAGTAGAAAAAATATTTTTATGTTTTTTTTCAAACCTATGTTTAGGTACAAAATAATAAGAAATTTCAAATTCTCCTTTTAAAAAAATGTTAAGATTCACCCTCCAAAAAAATTCTGGTTACGCCAAATAAACCTTCTGTACGTCTATTTGCTGTATACTCCTAAATCAATAACTCTATTTGTTGGTTTTCAGTTTTCAAACATGCTTTGATGAAGTACTTTCAGCTGAAATAACATGTTGTTGTCTTGCATTGTTTATTCTGACAAATAAGACGCTGTTTATGCTTAAGAGCATCCATTATCGTGGGGATATACCTACGAGTCCTGCGCGCCTGGCATGCGCAAAGGACACATGCCTACTGAAAAAATTTAGGTAGGCATGTAACCGGGCTGAGGCGGTCGCTTCATTCCGCTGTCGCACATTGAGAGAGAAAGGTGTATGTCAACTGTTATATTTTGATGTCTCTGGACGTTAAACAAATTATATTTAAGTATATAAATGTTTAGTGGTTAGTTACCACTATTTGGTAGCAGAGGCAAGAGGAGAGAAATTTGGAGAAAATTATCTTTTTATAAAAAATCCGCCTGAAAGAATTAATAGCTGGAATTAAAATTCACCAAATTTTAATTACCTAACAGAAAAACGGACTTGTAGTATAGGCCTGTTTCCTGTATGCTATACTGCGCTCCTATAGTCAATGCAAATTGAATACTTGAAAAAGGATTCAACCTGCAGACGCAATTAAAACAAAATTGTAACACAATTTTGAATAGCCTAAGTCAAAAATTGAATCAATCTACGACTGTTACGTATTTGCAACACGCAAGTACATTATAGGCATCCTTTAATTATCTCCCGTATACAAATTCTCTTGACAAACTTGTTGAGAGATTTACGTATTTGCAAAATGCTAGTAAATAATAAGAAAAAATTTTTTTCATCTCTCGAATACAAATTATAATGACAAACTTGTTGAGTCAATTACAACATTTGCCGTAAATACCTAATAACAATAAGAAACCTGTAAAAATAAACAGTCTCTTTATTGTATAATTATTCTTAAAACAATTGAAGAATTCCCAGTTGTCGAGAGTAAACAATTTCTTATCTTAAGGAATTGAGAATATATGTAATGATTTTTCAAGGCCATGTATTGGGATAGCATGTGGGTGCGGCCAATATGCGAAAATTGGTTAAACATTCTTTGAAAAGAATTTTCAGCTGCCCCCAGTATAGTACGTAATGTCAACCAAATGGTTTTCATCACGTAGCTGTTCAACCTTTTTAACATCTTCAACACAAGTAGATAGAAAAAATTCTACCTGCTAGTGTTGAAAAAATAATTGATCACCTTCTTCACTGTAATAACTGAAGGATGCAATCGGCCAACTATACAAAAAATCAAGGCCGATATATTGTAATTTTTGTGCAAAAGGAGTGAACAAAGAGAAATGGAGATATCTCCTTTCTCACTCACTCTCGCACAAAAATTCCGATACTGTAGAAATACAGAAATACTATTTTTTTTGTCAATATGACATCGGCAATGGTAAGGCCCGACCAAGACAAAAGAGTCGATTCAACTCTTTTGTTCTTAATCGAATACCATCCTTGATAAAGAATTATCAAGGATGGAAATGCACAACCCTTACAAACACAAAAAACACATATGACGTATGTTTTTATCTTTGCAAAAAGAATAAAAAATATGTAAAGACACAAGCACACACAGAAAAGATCGACAGGCTGCATCTCCTGGTGGTATTGCAGAACATTCATTCGTACAATAACGGTTGAATGATGTTCTGTCCTATCGATCTCAATGTGATTTTATGTGCTATTTTACTAATTTTCTTGTGCGTAATGTCTTTAATTGTACGTAATTTTGTGTATCATACTGCTCTATTACTTTTGAGCAAGTTTTACCAAAAATTGTACGTTAAAACGCGTAATTTTGGTGAAGCTACGTCATTAAATTCTTGGCCATTCTACCGAATAAAAAATTACTTTCGCAAAGTAATCTCGTGAAAAAATTTTGGAGTGTATTCTGCTTGAAATCCGCAAACAACACTGGTAGTCAACGAAAGAGGATTGTACTGGTCATCCATTTTTTGCAAAGTCAAGAAATTGAAACGCACCTGGTAAGTACAAGTGCATTTAATATTTGTTGTGTGCCAAATATTAAAGTGTCGTCTAATTTTGTGTACTACGCCAACGTTAAAACTTGATGAAAAATGGATTTCATACAATATCAACTAGGGAAATTAGTATGGGATAATTGACATAGTTGGTAGTGTAATTCCATTCATCATCTTATTCTTGCTTCAAGATTGCGAAAATGATTAACCAGTGAAGGTCAAACACAGTCCTTTCAATAATTTTGTACAAATAAGCCGCGACTTTGGAAAACCTCATTGTGCCCACGAGTCATGCCCAAATTTTCATGGACATAACCTCGTGGACACTTTGATGAAATATAAAAATTTGAAAATTAAGGCAAAAATATTAACATAATACAAACTCACTTACTCACTTAGTGATCTTGTAAACATACAAAATTGTAAAGTTTGTGTAAATAAACCTAATACATTACAAAATTATTAACCCACCCACTTGATAATGACCTGATATTGATAAAAAATTAAAAGTCAGAGTCAATAAAATACCATACGATCTTGCATACAAAATCGCATTGTGTTCCAAAACAAAAACAACAAAAAAAAACCAATGTTGTATAGCTAGAGATACTACAACATTACATTTTATAATTTTGTACATGTGCACTATAACATACAAAATGAATTTTTTTGCCCATGGGTCATGCCCAATTTTTAAATTTGGCTACAACCTGTGTGCAAAGAGATGACAGAAAATTTGGTTTATTGAATAAAATTATTTGTAAATCTTATTTTTCAAACTTAGAAATGCTTGTTACGATGTTGCATCTTGTATTCAACAAAACGCAACCACTTCTACGTTTTTCAAAATGGAAAAAGAAAACATTCTTTTTCTACCACATAATGTTAAATGTAGAAATGCTTAACATGATGTTGTGTCATGTATTTAACAGATCACAACCATTTCTACAATAGTCAAAAATTTCTTTTGGTATAAAGTGTGAAATGCTTGTCATGGTGTTGCATCTAGATAAACTAAATGCAACCACTTCAACTTTGATTATACAGTCTCTTACATTGGTACTGCGCCATATAAATATATGACATAACACACCATACTTAAGGCATATTTGAATCAAAAATGCACACAAAACCCACTACTCTGGCAGTACACAAGACATTAGACGAACATTATAAAAAACACAACAAACAGTTAAAAAATTATATAATTTTTTCATAAATATTATTGTAAACATTCTTTGGCAGAATTATGTTGTCAAACAACAATACATTCGACGCATTTAATTCACCACCTCCACCACCGACAGAATCTCCACCGGCAATCTTAATTACCCCATGAGAACTACTGGAGCCAGGAATGTCAATGCCAGCATCGACGTCATCACCACCACCAGGAATTGCGATACCATCAACATCCACATATCCATGTAATATGGCGGCAGCAGCTAAACAGCTTGCATAGCAAACTGGGAAGTCACTGGGGCAGGTGGAAGAAAGCCTGCTTGCAAGGCAGCAAGAAGCGCCCATAAGGAAGGAATTGAGTACAGCATCACCAACATGAGTGGAGTCGATGAATATGAACCAGCTCTAGAACTATTCACTGAGACACTTCATGAAGCTGATGCATACCTGCTCGAGCTAAGTGTATTGCTGACCACGCCACAGCTCACTTTTGTGCAAGCATGAAAAGAGCTGCCAGCCATTAGCAATACAATAGAAGAGCTAAAGAACCCTCCAGTAGGGGCGGCCAAACAATTCATCCTCCTGGCCAAGATGTTAATTAAACAATTCTTGGTCAAGTAGGGAGAGATTGAAGCCAGATTCCCTCTGATTCCAATCTCATCCCTGTTGCTCGATCAGCCCCAGGTTCCTCCCGCCACTCCTGCTGACTCAACTTCCTGTACAAACCAACAGGATGTAGAGAGTCAAGAGGATGCACATCTCCGCAATGAGCAGAAACGTGCGGAGAAACAGAAGAGGGAGAAGGAGCTAAGGGAGATGGCAGAAAAGGCTGAGTACAACCACCTGCGCCGAGCACGCTACAAAGCGCAAATAGCGTAGATAGAAAAACGAAGGATGATCTGGTTTAGCATGCACAAGAAAACTACGGCTTAAGTTTTGAAGAATGTAAAAGCTGATATGTAGTGCCTGCAATCGAAAGAGGTAATACAACACCCATTTCAGTTAGTACCAATAAAAGAGATTACCCGGATGAATTTCTGGATATGGAAGAAGAACCATCACGTAAAAGAACATGTACGGACACTTCAACCCATGATCAGGAAAGTATTGCAACCTCCACTCCTAATTGAAATCGTTTGTCTCCTGTGATTGTGAGCTTGAAAAAACCAAACTCACAATATTCAGCAACAGCTCTGGTACCCAGACCTGTAACTGTGAATAACCACATTGAAGTCACTCAACATCCAAAAGTCGTGGACCCTATTCCTCGTTGTTGGGAAGTGGATCCCCACGACAGTGTTGAGCAACCTCTAGCAAATTTGAAACCACCCAAATTATATCTAGAGAAATGGGATGGAGCCACCCTTATGTATCCAGGATTTATCAGAAGTTTCAAAATGTATGTGCGTCTTCGCATAGACTTTGCAATTCCTCAGAAAATTAACATCTTGCAAAAAGCAATGCCTAAGGACATTGTCCAAAAGTTTAGTCATCTACATCCAAAGACTTCAATTTTTGCATGACAGATTTGGGGATCAGAGTAAAGTGAGAGGGGAAATCTGGTATAATATAACCGAATTTCCTACCTCCACCAACACCATTTAGTCAATCCAAGATGGAAAGGATGGTATTGCTGTCCTAATTGATCGATATTGGCTGGTTTCTACAGTAGTTGATGAAGAACAAATTTGCGAGCCAGAGCACCTACCAAGCTTAGTGTGGAACAAAAGGAGTGCTTGCAAGTTAGCAGTGAATACTTCCTATATTTTATTAAGCACAATAAAAATTCTACTTTTATTGTGTTTGAGGCTTATGCTCAATCTCCAATTACAAAAAACCCGATTAATATAAAAGGATTTTTTGACTGCGGTAGTATCGACACTTTTGTAACAAAGGCTTATGCATTCGAATCCTTGAAATTAAAAGGATATGAGACTGAATTCATAAGACTTAAAAGTGTAGAAAATCAAAAATCTAATGCTTTTAAATCTAGCCTAGTGGATTTTGAAATTCAAACTCCACAAGGCAAAAATGTACAGATCTCGGTAAAAACAATAAATTTTATAACCCACAATTTGAAGCAGCCAGATCTTACAGGATTTTGTAAACATTACCCGCAGTATTCAGACATTGAATTCTCAAAAATGGAGAATGAGCATACGATCAACCTGTTATTAGGAAATGATTATATGTGGTCATTTGTAAAGCAAATTGAACATATATCACCTACCCTTCCCCTCATAGAAACTGAGTTTTGTTATATGCTAGGAGGTATCATTCCAAATCAGAATGATATCAATAAAAAATTCACTCCAGTATTTTTCATCAGTCCTCAGCAAGTAGAAAAATGTTATCCAACAATGCAGCCCAATTCAGACTTGTAGCAACACACTTGCCACAATTCTGGGAAGCAATTACCAAAAACTGCAGCATTGAAGACAAACTGCAGCAAAAAGGGATAACATGGCATTTCACGCCACCCAAAGCACCTTGGTATGATGCAACCTATGAAAGACTCATAGGCATCAACAAAAAAGCTTTTGAGGTAGTCATGGGGCCACACATCATAAACTTAATTTTCAAGCAGCGCTTAAAAATATACAAGTTATAATGAACGAGTATCCGTTATGCCCAGCTGTAGACAAAACCGACCAAGTAACACTTACTCATGCCCAATCCATGCATGCAAACTTTAGAAATTTCACCTTAGACCTTGATAAGCCAATAACAGAAACTACTGTAACTGCTAAAAATTTACAAAGTCTATGGAAAAAGGACAAAGATAACTTACAACATATTTGGGCAGTATGGAAAGGCCTCTACCTCTGATACTTGAGAGATAGAGTTCCACAAGGTGTGAGTAATGTTTACCACACAGTGGCCTTCCAACCTAAGGTTGGTGACATAATCCATGTTCTGGACATAATGTCAAAACCAGGAGTCTATAAATTAGCAACTGTAGTCAACCTGCTGACATCACATGATGGTAAAGTCCGCCAGGTGGATGTTAAATTACCCAGCTCTAATATAGTCACGAGACCCATAAAGTTCTTGGTGCCATTAGAGTTAAGCATCCCACCTTCAGAGGATAGTTCACCATCAACTAAGTTCGAACTGAGGGAATAATTTGGAAAATGGAGAATACACTCAATAATGCGACCACTCTAATGTGGAATACCACATTGGAACCTAGATATCTTTGAAGATATGGCAAAACTATTTGTTCAAAGCTTACTTTCACCATCCAGCAACACTTCGAGGATAAAGCAGGTTAAAGGTGATACGGATCACGATCCAAATGACCTGAATTTGATATGATAACTTTATTATAAACCCTTTATAATAAACTTATTATTACAAATTCTGAAACAACATTGCTAATTACTAATTCTTTTCTTACAGAGTCACTCCTGAATAGCACTAATAAAACGGCCAAATCCTGCTCCCGCCCGTAAGCAATATTGTACTAGTTTATCATGCAACACATAATAAACTAGCAGGAAGCAAATCATACAAGATGGAACCTGCACCAGATTCCATATATAAGAAGAAAAACATATTTATGTTTCTTCGTCCTTCAATAATAAAGCGTAAGACAATTTGTTAAAAAGTTGTAAATATGATTTATGTTCCTATGTATGTATTTGGTAGTTATAATTTTTTATGTTTTTATATTTACGAAATAAACAAAAAATTGTATTTGAGTGAATGTACTCAATTGTTTCCTTTACACATCATTAGGGCCTTATTACCAGTCTTAGAAGACTGGTGATGGACACTGGCCCCAGTATCGTGGGGATATCCATATGAGTCCTGCACACCTGGCATGCGCAAAGGACACATGCCTACTGAAGAAATGTAGGTAGGCATGTGACCAGGCTGAGGCGGTTGCTTCATTCCGTTGTCGCACAGTGAGAGAGAAATGTGTGTTTCAACGGTTATATTTTGTTGTCTCCGGAGTTAAACACATTATATTTAAGTATATAAATGGTTAGTGGTTAGTTACCACTACTCACCATCATTAATTTTACAAACTTTTTGTGCGTCTGTCTGTCATATTTGCAAAATTGATAACTTTATTTGTTACCTAGATTTTGTTTTAAAAACAATATTTTATTGAACTACGTTTTAGTGAACACAAATTCAAAGACAAAGCACAGAATCTACGTTTACAGGAGAAAGTATGAAAAATATTCATGTTTTATGAGAAATATTACATCAATACAAGACTTTATAAAATAGGTATACTACATAAGTATAAGAATACTTACACACAAATAGGCTGACTTTTTTCACATTATAAAAAGTGTGAAATATGCCCATTAATTAATATTCCTTTATCCATGTCTAAATATGTGAAAAATATGCCTCTAAAGTATAAAATATATCAAAACATTTCCTAAATTAATATGGATATCAAAATTTAAAATTTTAAAGCCCCATAAAATTAACGCATATTGAAGGATATAAACTCATGGAAAATATATTGGAAACAGAAAATTTTTTTTAAATTGATTTTTTTTTTCGCAATAAATCTTTGTTAAAATTTGATAAATTTTGGTACCTAAGAGTTACTGAACAACAAAATATTCTCCAAAATGCCAAAAAATGACCAAATACTCCTAATTATGTTCAAAAATTATCAAAAAATGTCGAAATATGTCGAAATATGTCAAAATATGTCGAAATAAGTCAAATTAAGCTGGTCTCAAATTACTCATAATTAATTTCATGAATCATAAAAATATTTTGGATGTTTCAATGTAGATCCAATTAAAGAAAAAATATGTATCTACTAAATACTTACATAATAAAAGTTGCCCTACTCATAAACAATCTATCAAGTTAGGCTAGTCTTTTTTTTTTGTCATTGCAAATTGAAAGATCAAAAATGATATGCCTGTTTAAAATTGTGACCCGGGAACATCACAATTACAGGCGGGGCTAGGTATACTGGGACCAGAGTTTAGTAGGACAAAAAAAGAGGAAATAAAACATTGGCCAGAAGGTACCAAAATCAGCAAAAAGAATCGCTAATAAAATCGAAGAATACATCTCACATGTAAGGAGGCTAAATATTTACAGTTATGCTTCAACCCTACAAACTTCCTAATATACGAAATACGTCACCTGTTGAAATACATCCTACAATAGGTTCATTGTGAGATACTGGATTACACCCCTACTCCACATTACAGAAGATAATTGTAATATATTACCCGTTGGCCGACAGGAAAATATAATCCTTATTGCTGCAAAACTTCGTTTTTAAAGTTATCTCCATCATTGAGAATGTGGTATATCTCCAGACAAATGACAGCAACCAAATCCAAATCCAGCAAATTGATCATGAATGGATGATGGCAAACTCCAGTAGACATTTTTCGGGGTTGCAAATATATCAAAATGGATTATTCTCCTGCGAGAACTCTAATTGCATTGATTATAAATGGCAAGAAAAAAACATGTCTTCTCTCATTTTTTGTTAGGAAAAACAAGTAACTTACTTCATGGTCAGTGACAGACTGATTTGTCTTCTAAAAATCAAAAATGAAGATGAATCGTGAATGAAAAGGAACAAACCTATGGGGTAAACCTAACTGGAACTTGGTTGCTATCATTAAGTGTGATTACAAAGTAACAATATATTTAACAAACAGAGTGGGGAATGTTAAAGTATAAGAAAAAGTAGACGCTGTTTTATCTAAGTAGAGGACAGTACACATCGTGATAATATGGAGAGAGACGCCAAATTATAATATGTAGATATAGGAATAAATGAAGATGGTGAAATACAATAGGTACAGTATAAGGAAAAAATATAATATAAGCTGAAAAAAGTATGACGATTAATTCTGTGTTTCTCTTGGTTCGGATGCCTCAAAATAAACATTAAAAAGTAAAAAATATCTCTAAAGATGTTACAACATCATCTTTTTTGAATAAAATTTTTCAAGTCTGCAACACAATGTGAAGCAAAAAATCAATTCAAGAACTTACCTACTTAATAGGTCTGTTTGGGGAGACAAATTCTGTACAGATTCTGTAAAATATTAGTATCCAAACTGAGGTACCAATGTATAAATAAATAAATTACCTCGGTTTCCAATCATATTTTTTAATTCGCTCCAATATAAATGAAAAAGAATATATACCAAAATTAAGTTTTTGTAACAATCAAAACAAAAATAATTTTGAGTTCATATAAGTCAAGTATTCTGTACACAGTTTCAAGTACCCCCACAATCATCCTACCAGGATTATTATCTGAAGGGTTCATTTTTAAGAGAAATTCAATCTCGATCCATTGCTCACACCTACCTCCCAACACCTCATCACACACAAAACCATTATATTTAATAGCAAGAAAAAATAAAGGCGTAATTTTAAATTTTCCCACTGCAGTCAACAGTAATAAATTATAAAGGAACGCAGCAAACTTATAATTTTAAATCTGCCAAAAGATTTATCTTCTGGGAGGTTAGTGGACTTTTATATTTTAAGAATGAAATAAGCAGTCAGTAACCAAGTGTAGTAGTAATGGCTGAATTTTAATCATCAATTTCTCAAAAATTTGGAGGAATTCAAATCGAAATCCAAAATTTAAATAAACCTAAAAAAAATCTTTTAAAGGATTTATTTCCATGTTGTGAGACTTTTAATTTTCAAAGAAAATAAAATTCAATTTTTCAATTGATAAGTTAGGAACTGGAAAGTTTAACTGATTTTTGACAAACAGATTCTCCATGAAAATTATTTTCTCTGAAAGCAGGACTTAAAATTGATTTTAGATAACTGCAACTTCTCCAGTTTCAGCTTATCAATCGCAATTACTTTTTCCAAAATTTTTAAGGAAAAAGACTTCAGTTAATAACCAAAGACACCGTAAAGTGAAAACTTTCAAATTGAAAAATGTCACAACAGAATTAAAAACTGGCTACTACAATTAAGCCTGGTTTAGGGGTGATAAACGAACTTGAATAAAATAAGTTCCATGGTATCTTATTCTCAATTCGCGATGCAAATTAAACACTCAATATTTAATTTTGAGAAATATAGACACACCAAATTTGCTATTGTAAATTTCAACTCCCTAGTTGCAACCAATTCTATAACAAAAAAATCCGAAAAACTGAAAATCAATAATAATTCTCTCAGAACCTTTATTTTGGACGTACCTTGTCATATCCAAATAGAAAATATGGACAAAAACAATAAAAATACAGTAGTTATCCCAATAGAATTCCCCTGTCTTTCTGAATCATTAGAAGAGACTATTAAAATTGAAAATCACTTACGACTACTTTGGACATATTTTTCCAACTCTACAGAACCCTTTGATCTTGCTATAGATTTAGCAACGACAAAGGTCTATAATCCCAAATGGAAAAGTTTTGTTCTCCATACTGTTCTCGTTAACAACTTGGAGAACAAAATTAAATCCATTGAACTCCAAATACCCGACCAAAATTTTAATGATTATCTAACTTTTTTCAATGGGATATTCTTATTGTGGTTAATTACAATTTTGTTTATCTTAATCTTTATTATTGTATATTTAAAATTAATCTCCCACCGAAATTGTGCTAACTTAACAAAAAGCACAGCGTTGTAAAAATAATACGATATATTAATTACTCATATACTTAAGAAAAATTTGTTACTCATAACCAATATTTGTAAAATATGTTATTCTAAGTGTATATACTCGCATCATATGACATAATTTTAAACCATGCTTTGTCAATAAGAAATTTGCGTTTAATTCTTACTTGTTGGATAGACTTTGGAAAACATTTTTTTCCCTGATTTTTTTTGTTCCCCCCGGAGAATTGTGTAACCTATATTCTCGTCTATTTTTAGAAATGACGAACATATTTGTCCACACATTTTCAAATACCAAAAACGTACATATTTATCAATAATAATCATCATATAACTCTTTATAAACAACCACTAAAATTACCCGTATTTAATTTTATGAATATAGATATACCATCTGTATATTCATGACCTATTTGTGCCTGTCCCTCGAGTATACTACAAGTCAGCACAACCCTATAATAACAGCACCCTACCTCACTTATTATATCCGACACGTATGTTCTCGTACCCTGAACGAGTATATAATCCCTTCATTCAGTGGAAGAAGACACAGTTCCTCGACAATTACTTCTAAGTATCTGGAACCTCTCTAGTAGAAGTCTCTAGTGAACAGATAGTCTTGTCAAACAGATTGTGATATTATATGTATAAATATTAACGTATTAATGTATGTACTGTGATGTACAAATTATTATTTTATTAAATGTGTAAATTCACTCGTGTGTTTTAAAATATTATTGAGTCTTTAGTACACGTTAAGGTACACTATAGTTTGTGGATGATAAACTTGAATTATTTTAAAAGTATTACTGCTTTTCTAGTATGTGATATTTCGTGTATGGTGTAACATCGAAAGTGGTTCTAATTAGGTACATTACCACCTCTTTTTACCATTACACTATTATACTTTGTGAAGGATATCACAATGGCCAGGAGTGATCATGTTACCTAATATATTGATGTTTAAGCCCTTATGATGAAATTAACAATTGTATAAAAAATAACTCCAGAAAGAAGATATGGATGCTTCTTTCTTCATGGAAAATAGCATGTAAAAATATGTAAACCATCTCCATGAATACCCTTTGTTTATAATGAAACAAGCTGGCAAAATGAAAGAGAACTTGGGACTGATTTTTTATTTTTTCTTTTACAATATTTTTAAGATATTTAGGAATTCAAATTTGTTTCAAATATAGGGGAATGTGCAACGTATCAATGTCTAGGCAAATGACCACACATCTGGTTTCAGAAAGACGCCCTAAACAGATGAAACGTACGTTTCAGTTTCTTTTCCTCTCTCACTTGTCTTTGCCTTAAAACCATTTACTACATTAACATCCTCCCCTCTTGTGAGGGACACGAGCAACAATTATAAAACTGAAATACATTGATATACGTACATTAAATTAGTAAGTACAAATAAAATGTCGAATAAGTCGACTAATAATGAAAATTACCTATAAGTGTCAGTACAGTCATACCAAATTATTTACTCTTTTTTAGTTTTCTTATATTAGCAGGTTTTTGTTTAGTTTTTTTTTTTTTTAAATAACTTACGACAAAATTTATTTTTACCTTTTTGTTCATATATTCCCCACTCATTATTATTGGCACCAACAATCAGACAGTTTTTTTTTGAGGCATTCTTATTGCCTACCTGCTTCATTTAGGTTTCATCTTTATTTTATATTATGATGCCCTTTCTTGGAAAGTTCTTTCCAAGACATAGTGTTATATACCATAATTTTAAGTGGGTATACAAAATAATAGCCATCTGCCTTAGTAAATAAATATTTATTCTGTATTAATTTTATTTTCATTTTCAGATTGTTAAAATTCATTTAACACATTTTTTGTCCATGAATCTATTGGATTGAATTAATTACTATTCTTCAGTTGAGTATCATAAGTTCATAGCCATTCATTGTGTGGACTCTGATAAAAAGACAACAAATTTTGTATTTGAAATTCTAATGATTCATTGCTCATCTACTATAGGTAGATAGACAATTTTTTGACATTTGAATTCACCAATGATCTTGTCCTCTTTTCATACAAATTGTTACCACACTGACAACATTATCTTTCCCAGGATGTACCTGAGTAATCTTTCCCAATGACCATTTTGTTGGGGGAGTATTATCATCCTTTACAATTACAATATCTCTAACCTTCATATTAATTTTTGATGTCTGTAACATATATTTTCATCTATTTTTAATTATAACAAACAATATTCGCTAACACTGTTTTGAATACCAAAATTACAGGTACTTGATGTTAACCAAAACATCCCATCATACTTTTCATAACAATATACAATTTACCCATCTGAAACGTCACAAACAGTGGAATCCTGTCGCCACTGTTAGCGACCTAAAAACACCTGTCCCTCTATATTATTGCAAATCAGTAAATCCCTATTGTAACAATCCCTACTTCACTTAGTCTATTCATCATATTCAGTCACGTACACCATGTACCCTGAACAGGTATATAAACCGTGGCAATGATACAATTGATGCTCAGTTCACTTAGTTTTGTTCATTATATTTTGTAAAAGTATTACGTGTACTTACCTATTAATCCCAATATTTGATTTTATGTATTAAATTGTTAAACCCAAAGTAAAAGTGTTTGAAATAATAATTGTGTTTTATATTTTAGTCTCATACCAAGTTAAGGTCTACAATAGTCTGTGGACAACTAAATTCAATATTTTAAATAACCAAGGAATACTTAAATAGGTACTATTCCTTTGAATGGTGTAACACTGAAAGTGGTTCTAAATACATACATTACAACCTCTTTTGGCCGTTACAATGTATTCTATTTTGATCGTTGTTGCAACTTATTCAAGTTTTCTAATCTCCATCTCTTCCAGAACTCTTACACCCTTTTAGTTACCAGCTAGTAATACTTTAATCTATTAGCTGGAACTTGGGAAAGGTCAGGTTTAGGAACAGCTGTGA
Source organism: Ericerus pela (assembly GCA_011428145.1). Taxonomy (NCBI): domain Eukaryota; kingdom Metazoa; phylum Arthropoda; class Insecta; order Hemiptera; family Coccidae; genus Ericerus; species Ericerus pela. The sequence continues at coordinate 821,983 of WOFM01000548.1, read as the reverse complement.
GTGGCCCACCAATTAAAAAATTACCTGGTGTCAGTGCTCCAACCTAATTTGGATCATTTGATTCAAAAGTTAGTGGTCTTGATTGAGGCAGGCTTCAATTTGAATTAGAAAAGTCTCATATCGTTCATAGGTAAATTTAGACTCCCCTACCACCTTCTTTAAAAGCTTTCTAACTCACATCGCTCCTGCCTCCTTAATCCACCAAATGAAGGTCTATGAAGGGAATGAATTGCCATTGAAAACCTCTCTCCAGAGCATACTTATTTATATGTTTTGAGTAAAACATTGATAATTTATTTTTTGTACCCACAAAGGTTGTCCCATTGTCTGACCAAATTTCTGAAGGTATTTCTCATCGCCCAATAAATTTATATAATGCAGCAAAGAATGCCCCTGCAGTCAAATCAGATACTAATTCTAAATGGATAGCTTTGGTTGAGAAGCAAACAAAAATAGCTATGTATGCTGGAAAGGGAATCATTCTCCCTCTACCACCTCAAATTAATTGAACAGGTCCTGCATAATCTACACCAATAATCTGAAATACTTTTTCAGGATTTATCCGAGTTTCAGGTAAAGCAACCATTAAACTGGATTTCATGTCAGCCTTTAGATGTATGCATTTGACACCTTTAAGTCTACAATATTGGATCATAGAATTTTGTCTGAGTATCCAAAATTGCTTTCTTAATACTGAGCATAGTAATGTAGGCCCTACATGAAAATGTTTCTGATGTACATTCCAAATAAGGAGAATTGTAAAAGTGAAATTTGTGGGAAGTACAATAAGAAATCATTAATTGTGACTCAAATTTGCATTTTGGAGGCATCCTCCAACACAAATTATTCCTTGTGCATCTAAAAATGGCGCTAATAAAAGTAGAGAATTCTTGGGATCTAGGGATTTTTCATTTAATAAACATTTTAATTCACAGTGGAAATATTCCTTTTGTACTACTTTAATAAGTTTAAAACATGTTTGTTACATTTCAATATGAGATAGAGGCCCTGAAAAGGGTGGTCCAAACAAGTGTAAGTTCCATATAAATTGTACGCACCAACTCGCTATATGGAGCATATGATTGTAGTCAGAAAAGTGTTCGAAGAACTTACTTTTAGTTATAGTGCTATCAAATATTTTCAAGATTGTCGAAGTTCAAGTGGTTGTACTTTACTAGGTTTAAATTGAATATCTGAAATAAAAGGTTGATTATATTGACATAGAAATTCAGGTCCATTCCACCACATTTTATTATTTGAAATTTGATTAGGATATACCCTCTGGACAAACAATCTATAGGATTCTCATGTGTGTTTACATAATCCCACGATGCATTACCCTTCCTCTCCTGAATTTTGTTTACCCAGTTATCCACAAATGGTTGCCAGCATGTATATGGAGAGGCTATCCAACAAAGGGTAATTTGACTGTCACACCAAAGACAAATTCTTGCAATTGAGACATTGACTGGTAGATGCCTTGTTACTGTATCAATAAATTCACTTAATCATTGAGCACCACATAATTCAAACCTGGGTATAGAAATTTCTTTCAAAGATACCACTCTTGTTTTTGAACACAGTAGCCTCACAATAATTGAATTCTTAGATACTGATCTTACATAAATAACTCCACCATAAGCATGTTCAGAAGCATTACAGAATCAATTTAATTCAAGGAAACAAGCTGGCAAAATGAAAAAGAACTCAAGACAGATTTTTTTTCCTTAACAATATTTTTAAGATCTTCAGGAATTCAAATTTGTTTACAAATATAGGGGAATGTGTACCGTATCGATGTCTAGGCAAATGGCCACACATCTGGTTTCAGAAAGATACTCTAAACAGATTATTCTTTTCCTTTCTCACTTGTCTTTCCCTAAAACCATTTACTATGTTAACACCTTTTTAGAAGTGATAGTACTTGATAAGCACTAGTGCTCCACCATCATTGGACATCCCAATTGCTAGCCTGCATTCATATGAGAAGAGTAGAGATGTGACAACATGGTTTTGCCTAACTCAGTTACAAAAAGAAAATTCGCCATTTTAAATATGGTGGTGTTACTTTATAAAAACACTTAAATCATCAAAATTTGTCTTAGATGTTGGGTATAATATCAGACTTTTAGATTCAGGCTTATAGATCAGGTTATCTCCTCTAGAAAGAAGTTCCATATGGATGTAGCAACCTTCTAGTCTTATTATTTCTTCCAAATTTAAAATTTGAATTATGCTTAAAACTAATGAAAACTCTGCCAGATTTAAGATTTCTGAACCTGAGGGGTAAGGGCTCTTGGAGGCCGCCATATAGTACTGGAAAAGTTTTTTTCTGGGCATGCTTGTATACCATCTACCTGCTCAAATAAAAAATTATATAAAATTTTCCGCCTAATGTGTTACAAATTAACTTGGTAATATTTGCGCATAACAAACAAATCCCAGAACAATAACTGAAAGGAAGTCCTTTACCTGAAATAACCCTACCCCACTCAAAAAAATGTACTTGACCTTCATCACACATCTTAGAAGTGAACCTTTGTACTTCAGTAAACAAATTAGAGGAAGTAGCACCGAATAAAATGGTAAAAAATGTTTAAATGGTAAAAAATGTTAAAATGGTAAAAAATTTTCTCTCGCAACCCTATTTGGGTCTATTGTTATAAAATGAGTGGTTAAATCCAAAAATTGCCAGAAAATTTAAACTCTGTACCTCAAAAAATATGATCGACGATGTACCGCTCAATTTTTTAATTAAAAATTATCCTAACCTCTTTTTGGGTTCACAGGGAGCCTAGTGAGTAGTTTGAGGAATTATTTGTGCTGGTCCACATAGTAGGTTTTGAGTTAATTCAGAGGTCCGTAGCTGCCCCTAGGGAGAAGTTATGGATTTTGACCCTTGCACCTCCAACACATTTTTTGAAGAATTGTTTTCAAATAAATAAATCGTCCTTCATGATATTAGTATACCCTCCAACTACATTCTTCTACATCACCACCTTCTCAAGATATGAGTCAAAATTAAATTAAATAATAATAACTTACGAACAAATAGATCAATTGGAGTCAAAATTTATAGGTCAATTCCTTATGTTAGAGGTCAAATATGTAGAAAATTTCGTTACTATTAATTACGTCCTGTTGTAACGTTTATTTTCGTCTATTTTTAGAGATGACGAACATATTCGTTCACTTGTTTTCGAATAACAAAAACGTAGATATTTATCAACAAATAAATCCTATAACTCTTTATAAACAACCACTAACTTACCCATATTTAATTTTATGTATATAGATATATTTTCTGTATATTCATGACCTAGTTGTACCTGTCCCTCGAGTACTCGACGAGTCAGCACAACCCTATAATAACAACACCCTACTTCACTTTACCTATCCAACACGTACATTTTCATACCCTGAACGAGTATATAATCCCTCGATTCAGTGGAATAGAATTAATTACAGTTCGACAGTTCCTCGACAGCTACTTCTAAGTACCTGGAACCTCTCTTGTAGAAGTCTCTAGTGAACAGATAGTCTTGCTTGTTGAATTATGATTGTATATGTGTAACTATTAACATATATTTATGTACTGTGATGTACAAATTATTATTTTATTAAATGTGTAAACTCACTCATGTGTTCGAAATATTATTGAGTCTCTAATTAATGTTAAGGTCCACGACAGTGTGTGGATGATAAACTTGAACTTATTTTAGAAGTATTACTGCTTTTTAAGTACGTGATATTTCGTGTATGGTGAACTCCCAAAAGTGGTCTTAATTAGGTACATTACCACCTCTTTTGGCGTTACAGCTGTATCGTTTTAACAAAAATGGTACCTATTACATAGAATACATATGCCCATACACCCATACATACAGATTAAATGCGATAAGAAAACTCAGTTTCGTTACATGATGTTACAATGTAGCTTGAAGTTTCCTGATGACCTGGGAGCAACATCTGATAAGGTAACACAATGGAAACTACCATTACCTTATTAGCATGGAAGATTTTCGAGTATTAAAGGGGTTATTTTGCGACAGGATAATATATTGTTTGCATTCAGACAGGTTTCCTATGTAGTTGTCTCCTCCTTGAGCTTAGCCTCTTTTATAAGAGAGAAAACTGAGAAATTCCTTCTGTTAGTTGATCGCCTAGATAAAAAGAATCTAAGGAACCCATTTTTTCAGAAAATAAAATCATAACTTATTATGGATTACCTTCAAATAGTCTTATAATTTATTATCAAGTAATAACGAAAGTATACCTACGTAATAGGCTGATTATGCTTCCCCCCCTAAATAAAAAACATAAAGAAATAATTAAATAAATAAATAAATAGAAAATAAATAAATAACAAAAATAAAAACAACATCAACAAAACTGTCAATGTTTTTTACACAAAAAAAAAGTTCAAAAAACATGTAATTGCAAAAAAATTTATACATTGTTAATTTACTCCCAAGTTTGAAAAGTATTTCTATTGAATAGGTATTGAAAAAGAAATAAAAGAAAGAAAAACAATACTTATAGATGTCTGGATAGATATATAATACTAATCTTAAATATATACTATATATACTACATATATATATATAAATGAAAATGTAAATGTTTGTTTGTTACTAACATAAAATCTTCGAAATTTCTTCACCTATTGATTTGAAATTTTGTAGAATTATTTGTGTTGTCCCAAGGAAGGTTTTTAGCTAACTCAGAGGTACATTGCCCTCTTGATGGCCAAGTTATGAATGTTTGAACTTTCGATGATTGTAGGTTAATATTGAACGCATTTGTCAAGCAAAGCTGACACCGCGGGGAGCTAGTAATAATTAAAATATTTATATATGATATTATTGAGGCTCATTTGAAAAAATATTAAATTTTTAATAAAAATTTTGGAAAATATAGTAAATACCCACTATATAATATGCAAAAAAATTAATGCAGGAAAATATATGGGAAAAAGAAAAACTCAGTATTTAGTTGAAAAAAGCAGAATAAATTTTTTATAAATGTCTTATGAGGGAAAATTTGAACATTATAAAAATTATGGTGTAATTAATAACTGGGTTCATTCTATAATATATTACCAAAAGTATGGAAGTTCCTGCACTTTGTTGGGCTTTGAATTTAGAAAGTTCACCACTAATGCTCTGAAGAGGCCATCCAATTTCCTTAGGCAGAACTCCCAAAAAAACATTTGTACTCAAAAATTTCCCAATTTCTAGTTGCAAACCTGACAAGACTTTGCTTAAAAAATGTAATATGTGGGAAAATATCTTAACCAGCAATGTCTTACTTGAAAAATTTTATGTTGGTTTAATATGGAAAATCAAGGGATATTGACATAACATTATGTATTATGTGAATACGTCTTATGTGAGAATGTTATAATAGGGTTTTACTGTATGTTTTCTTTTAAAAACCAAGCTGAATTAACTTAAATGTATTATGAAGAATGGAAGGTAAATAATTTTCTTATATTTAATGGGGATCTTGGTTTTATTATTCATCCATATATTATTTCTTAAACATTTCCTTTGAAGAAAAAGTTTAATAAGGAGCCTAAAACATAATATGTAAAGTTATATTTATAAACGAGACATTTCACTGATATACCAGGAACATTTCTAAACCAAATGGAATGACTGCATTAATTTTATTGGCAAACTGAAACAGAATAGTATACTTATTTTGAGAAGAAAAATTTATGCTTCATTAATATTATTATATTAATAATTGAAAAGCATGATGAAAACATAATAACTCTACGATCTATCTATTTCCATATTGGAAACCTATACTCAAACCTGAAATGTGGTCCTACAAAAGAATATCACACCCTGATAATAAAAATGTCCCAATTTCCAAATTGGCAATTTCGATGTTTTGACCAATTTCTTCATAATTTTTCACAACAAATTTGAAGAAATACTGAAGTAACTTACATTGTGAGAGATTAATGAGATAATTACTGAAGAGCAGTATTCAAAGACATGATTTTGGTCAATACCTAAAATAAAAAAATACTATATTATGTTGCATGTGTCAGTATCATCATTATAATCATCGGAACATAGATCTAGTGCCTTTGTCATCCTCTTAAAGGCTGAAACCCGTTTCATATAAATCAATATTATTTTATTAAAAAAATAAATCTTATCTCCAGTAGAATTCGAACCTGTAGCTCTGTTTGATAGGACTACACCAACTTACACTAACCTACACCAGGAGGGCAATTCCATAAATGCAGGAATGTTATGGGACTTTGCCCCAAGTTTTACTTGAATATTTCTAGAAAATTCCTACCGGTGTAGGTTGGTGTAAGTTAGTGTAATCGTATCAAACAGAGTTATGGCCTCATGAGTGATGTACCCATACTCTTTTACCAACTTCCCTATAAACACCACTGACTGCAATTAAGAATTAGTACATCTATTTTCCTAGAGATAGCATTAAATGCAAACATTTGTACACAATCACACAAAGGAACATACATAAGCCTTTTACATTATAATCATCATTATGACTTTGTGAAAATTGTGATAAGTTCAGTTGCAGATTGGAGAAAGTATCATATATTGATTTCAATTTTTAGAATATTGATGCAATATTTTGGAAAACTTTTGTAACTTTCACTTTTATTTCCGATAATTTAAATGAAATTTTGGAAGGGTCTATGTTCAGACAAAGAGTATATTTTTATTTGTGTTATTTAGATTATCAAACGTGTTTTACAATTGTATTCTGGGTAGTGATGTTTAAAAGGGAAATTTAGCAAGCCTCTCTGTGGCTCCTTGCCACGATGCATGGACTACCAATCTGGGGACCAGTATCCGAATCCTTATGAAAATAAAAAATATTTTTTATAATTTTGTTTTTTCATTATTATTTTTTTTTATTTTCATGTTGCACTTTTGAAGGTGGATAATAGCACAATTCTATATTAAAGTATATTTAAAAAAAAAGTTTAAAAAGGTTGAAATCTGTGATTGGGTATGACATGAGCGTTAAGCTCTAGCATCAATTTTTCCAATATAAAAATGCTAACCTTTACACTCATCATTAAAAATTTTTGATATTGAGTGTGAGCATATGTGTCAGGTGTCATTGCTCAAAGTCATGTTTGCAACTTTATTACGTTTTTCTGAAATCCTCTTTGTCTGATCACAGACACTTGTGAATCAGTGGTAGGCTGTTATCTATTTTGTGCAAACTGTTGTATTTTCCATTCAATGCACTTTTTTTGTGAACCCTGTTGTAACTTCCTACCTTTATTTGTTCACATTCCATTTTGTCTTGTAATATAATTGTGGGGATATTACTTGTATGAGGTGAAGGGACTTGGCACCCCAACAAAAGTCGCTGCCAAAAGGCTGGCAAATATTTGTCTCCATGATGTAAAACTAATGGACAAATTTAATTCGATCGTAATTAATTGCACATACATGCAAGTAATATACAAGTACCCAACCATGACTAATCAGAAAAATTCAATGATGTCACAATTAGATACAAAAACCAGTCTACCATTTCTTATTTATATAAGAAATGACAAACCAACCCTCATACACGGACGTATGTAATAAATAAGCCTCTATATAAACCATCTGAATAGGTTCTAAAATTGCCAGTGTTCATCCAGGTTTTGGCTTACCCACATGTTTACATATAAAGTGGCAAAACATGCAATAATCTATTGATTGTCCTCCGGTGAGAATATTCTTTTCACGACAAGATATACCACAATAATTATTGAAGTATTTTCTTTGTAAACGACTCCAATCATGAGTCCAATCTTGGTAAAAGTGAATGGAGGCCATCTAATTTAAAAATTATATTTTCAGTAATTGTGGTACGCCTACAAACATTTACATGCGTTTTTTTTCAAAACTGCATTTTAGAAGTTAGGATTGTTATTCTCAGGGTGTGATAAATTCTTGTAAATTGCAGTACGTTTAACATTACTTGCGTAAATAAATTATATAGTTACTCTTTGTAATTTGCTTCAAAAATTTGAATCATCATGCAATTTGATCTTGCTCAGCATTGTTCTTCATAATTTTTTCATCTTAAATAGCAATTTCATTTCTCAAGGAAGATGAAAAGCTCATAGATTTTATTCTTCAATTTGATGAAAAACAATGGGATTACCTATCATATTTGAAATTGGACACCTGAATTTTTCCTCAATACCTAATCTGACATTAACAATTTTGAGGGCTAAGTTGCTCTGTATCGTTTTATCTGTATTAGCTACAAAGGTACCATCTCTTAAAAAATTACTTTTACAAACAAATTCTGAAATAAAAACCTGCGAGTAGAGTAAATAGATACTGGTGAATGTGGCAGAGAGCACAAAAGTCTCATTAATATTTTGAAATAATTCTCAGATCGAGTACGTAGGACAAATTTCAAATTTTTAAATAAATAGCCATACTTAAATAGTTTCTGGCTCATATAGTAACGTGGGTATACAAAATATAGAGAATTATTCATCAAAATATTATATATGTGGAATACCTTGTCGTGAGAGATATTCACACTAGAAGGTCTTCAACAGTATTTGCGTGTTCTGCCACTTCATACGGTTAAGTATGGGAGAGCCAAATCCTCGGCGAACACTGGCGATTTTTGAGCCGGTTCTGAGAGTTTATATACAGGATTTGGTACACGCACACAGACACACATGCATACGTATATGTACGTAATTCTGTCAGGCGTTACATTGTTTCCTGTCTCCGTTGAGGTGATAAGAAACAACGCAGCGCGTTTGGTACCGGCCTGTGACATTACCGAGATCGTTATCAGGTAATTGATCTCGGCCCATGCATTGTATCTTACCTGTACGTACGTACAGGTACGAACATACAAACGCACCAGTGTAAATTTGTTTAACGTCATGAAGACAATTATTGCCAGCCTTTGGGCGGCGACTGTCGTCGAGGGGTGCGAGCCCCCATTACCTCATACGAGTATTGTCCCCACAATATATAATCATAAAATTGTTAAAAACGTTTGAAATCAACTGATTCTAAGTAGATATATATAATATATTACCTATTAAAATAGCCAATATTTTTAGATGGAAGATAAATTTTTTTCTGTTCTGTTCGAATAAATATTATTGCACACAATTTGTATCTACCAATTTTCCAAACAATTCTTACCAGTTTCTGTGATTTCCCAGCCAACAAATTCTTTATGTTCCTCATTGTCTTTTTTGAGCCATTTGTACAGTGGAGCAAAGTACTTCAGTATTGCTCCAGCATCTATATTGCGATTGCCAGTGAAGTGTTCCAACGTGATCGGCCATTGTTTAGAACGGCCAAGTTTCATTACCTCCCTACAAATAAAATGAAAACACTGTAGTAGGCAGGTAATTGTAATAAATAAATTTTATTAATAAATTAAAAAGATTTACTACCTTGGCATCTGTAGGTGATATAATGAAGAGAGGGAGTGAAGAGGACATGGTGCTGGCAAATACTGTGCCCCAAGGGTGTAAATAAGGGGGTCCTGGTGGTCTGGATCTCACTTAACTCCAAAAAATAAGATGTTTTTTATAATCAATAGTGTGTGCTTTTTGGCGGAGATAGAAGAGATGGTTCCTAAAGATGCAGAGCCCCGTCACAGTAAAGCCTATCTATCCATTTGTTCAGCTCCAAATTTTTCCCATTTAAAATGTTATATCAATATTGTGGGGATATTTCCCTCACCTCTTTCATACAGAACTTGGCCCTGCGTCAACAGTCTGATTGCAGACCAAAGTCCGCCACCAAAATTATTATTACATAGCACTTAAACAAATACATTGTCTGTATGCACTCATACAGACAATGCTTCTTTATATTTGCCTGTAATTGACAAATGAGAAAGACGAGTATGTAAATTAGTACATAATTGCTGATACGGTGTGTGTCACAATCCATATATGGTACCGCAGTGCCTTTGAATAAATGCCCTTAGTACTCAGTACTCTTTGTGTACAGTTAAGCATTAAACTGGCTTGCTACCAGTACCGAGATATGATTTGGTCGCCCTACATGCAAAAACACTTATTTGGTTCTATGAAACTTGTGTAGGTAGCATCTACCAACAAATAAGATGAACAACTGAATTATTTCTAGATGTGATTTCAATTGAATGATTGATATCATGTAGCCTGATCGTACGTGTAATTAGCAGATAAAGTTAGGTAGACTGTATGTAAAGGTGATAATGTTAAATATATCAGAAGTGTTCAACTGGTGGTATGCCTACCACACAAGTAGTATTTCTCATTCTAACAAATATAGAAAGAAGAACTTTATCTTGCTTTGAAACACAACCAATAGTGTAAGCAATTTGGTAGGTAGGTTCATGTGTGTGTTAAAAAAAATTACACACTTCACTACAATCTTACCTAATGTTTAATAAAATCTAATATTACAAAATAAAGTGATACCTAACCTAACCGATACCTCACAGCAGTAAAAAACTCCTCTCATGGACAAAATGTGTTCAGTTCCAGCAAAAATATATGTAAAATAAGCCACTGGATACCTAGAGGAACCTTCCCTAACAGACCCCGAGCAATGTGAAATTGTCCTACGAGACAGATTTCCCCTCTGAATAGGGAAAACAAAGGCTTATTTTCAGTCTAATTAGCTTAATGGGAATTCTAAAATTTGTCTTCAACATTTCAACATGGTGACAAGCATTATTAATTGATAGATGATGAAATTGCCACAGATGATACATATTTTAAAATTCAAAAAGAACTTTGAATCATTCAATTGTTGCAGATTTTTTTTCTCATAATTTTCTATTTTCCTCAATAACAGATACCTCTTATTGCTAACAAAATGCTTAGTCTCATCATTGTCCATGATTGGGAGGTTTCACTGTACCTTCGATAAAGTCCTACAGATACGAGTCCGACAATACGCTATTTTGTATCCTACAGCTGATAAGGGAATTCATTGATATTTAAGTTAGATTAGAGAAATTTTAATTGTTTTAAATTATTTAATTTTCATGGAAAAACTGTTAAAAAAATTTTTTGCTTGCTCAGTTTGCTAAATTTGTTTCTCCAGAATTTTACAAGCCCTCCCACATGTAAATTCTAGATACTGCACTGAATATAAAATGTTATTTTAAATATTTTGATGGGTCCATAAATTTTTTCTCATCTGGGCTTGATTTCCTTTCCACAGCCCTGATCGCAACTCTAGTTCCTATTTGGTAGTGAATATGGAGGACACTATGGCTGCAGTGATAGGGAAGTGTCGCAATTTGAAAATATAAACTCTTTGAAGGTTAGGTAAATAACGATTTTCCTTCATTCATTCTCAAATATCAAAAATCGAATAATTCCAAATTTTATTAGCCTACTTGAGTAAAGCTCCAGCTTCCTCATTTTGGTATATATCACAATGATGAAGTGGCTCCCCATCGGCATCTTCCGGATCAAATTGTTTAGCTTTTTTGCACAATGCTTGAAAAAACTGGAATTGCAACAAGGAAGCTACAAAATAACTAAATAAAAAATTTGATTATTAATCGATTGTATAACAATGTGTATGCATTTAAAGTATAATGTACAAACCTCATAAATTTTCGATTAATTGGCATAAGATTGGCTGCTCCTATATCAAATTGTGTTTCATTCCTCACATCTGCTGGTTTGATTCCTCGGTATTTTTGTCTATTAGGTATGGAAGCGAGTATTATTAGTTTATCGTGTTATGGCACTAAAGAAAAATTCCTTAGTGTGCATGTGTAATAGCATTCGACGCATGCATACTACCAAAAAAAAAAAAAAATGAATTGGTTTCTATGAAACAACACCAGCTCACAATCAGTCCGCTTGCTTATTGGCACAGTAGCGCACCTTTTTTTTTTAATTTAAGTACTTACCCGAAAAAGAAAATGTACAGATATTTTTCACGAAACTCAGTGGTCAAATAACCCTTCTGCCTTCCTGACTATAACCATATTAGTAAAATTTAACAAAACTTATTTGGACTTGTCTCTTCTGTTCATTAAAGTTTCATAAATACTCATTCCTGTTCATAAGGAGATGTAGAAGTTTGAAACTGAAGGATTAGACCGAATGCTTTCAGGTAAGACTTTACTGTTTAGGATTCTTACAGGCGAATTATTAAATGACATTTAAAATTTATGCTCTGTTCAAATGAATAAATCACACATTCGCAGTGGCTCTTCAGAATAGTTCAGACAGGAGGGATGAAATTCCCAATTTAGCCAACTTTTCTCCAAGAAAATTACATACTTTCTTAAAATTGATATATTAATAAAGAAAAAAAAAATTACGAGAGGTCATCAGTTACCTACATGATTTTTCCAACTGAGATCAAGTCAGAGAGGTTAGATCCTCTCACACCCCCTGCTTAAAGAGTTCCTGAACACATTTGTTCTACTCAGCTCCAAGTATAAGTATGCATACCTACATCACCTGTACATGATTAACACTTACGCAATGTTCCAAAATTCGCAGTTGTAATTTTCTTTTGCAATCTTATTCCTGAACACATTCCATCGCCAGAGTTCCGCGGCAAAACCATATGGTAAAAATACGACTTTCTTCAGAGCGAGATCAAATAGGAAATTAATGTCTGCTTCTTCACGGTCGTCAATTTTTGGAAGGATACCAATTTTGTGCAAATGGGTTTGAGATCTCACAGACAAAGTAATCATATCACTAATTCCATCCTCAAAACCTATTTAAAATAGTATAATAGTTTATTACATGCCAAGATTCAAAAGTGAGTATTTACATGTGAAGGAAGTTTGCAAAATAAAGGGCAGAGACTGAGAAATTCCAGAGTCATGTAAACTCACTTTTGAACCTTGTTGAGGAAGATATTTTATATAATTAATGATTAAAAAGCAACAAAACATTACAATTCTATCATAATGATGAGTCTCACAAAAATTATATAAAATGAAACAAAATATTAACCTCCTTGTTACATCAGATTTAATGTTTTATTCAGAAAGTGTAACCTCTACCTCAATGTAAAGTGAATATGCAACCATGTATAAAGATGCTTCATTTTTTTACAAGGAGGCTTTTCACTTCATATTGAGATTACATTCATCAAAAATAGGAGCTATACTTTTCACTCACAAAATATACGCGTAAACATTGCCTTTCTGATAAAAATTATTTTACTCATTTATTATTATTAGAACCTATGAATTCCAAAGGTATAATATTATCAATGTAGACAAAGAATAATGCTGCCTGTTGCATTTCTGATATTTGATAGCAAGAAAATAGTATCAATTGAATTTAGTTTTCATCGATGTTATTCCTGCATTAAGTTTGGTACTGTACACTCATTTTGATAAATAGGTCACCAGTGTGGTTTTGTTAGTCTCAGGATTTGAACCAGCAACTTGAGAATATTGCATGTCTGTTAACTAGATAGAAACTAAACTACATGATACCTAGAAAAATTTGCAGTCAACACCGAACATGAATCCCAGCATCAATTAGGGATATGGTTTCATCATATTGTGCATTAGTAAGATTTCAGTTTGACAAAATTCAAGGAGAAAGACTTATCTATAAATAATCTAATTATAAAATGAGAGATTTGAAAAAAATTTAGTCAAAATAAATTTGAAAAAGATTTATACACCTATACAAGGGAGATGATTAATCTCCATTTATGCTGCTATATACTTGATTTGAGAACGAGAGAAAACCATAATAATGTTCTGTTATGAAAAAAGAATAGTAGATTAGAAAAGTGTAAAAAATCAGTTGAAAATCTGTTTCATTACCGGAATCAGCTCATAATCACCTGTATTCTATAATGATAGTTGTATAAGATTTGCTACTTCGGTAATGTTTTATCTGCGACTCCTATGTATAGCTAAGTATAGGATAAAACTGCTTAAATGAGTATTTATATGTAACTTTAGTTCTTGCAGTCAAAGATGCAAGTATTAGGTCCATCACATACTTCAGCGAAGCCATATTTTGAATGTTGCTTAACCGCACGCTACAGTAGATTACAGCTACATAAAATGCGCTATTTTCCTACATAAAAAAAGTAAACACACATCAAACGTAGCTGAGCTACATTTCTTAATTTGTCCTAACTTCGCAAAGTTGAGCAATGTCACTGGGTGTGAAAATATAGAGCAGCGCACAATATTGCTTTGCAATGTGTGAATCACAACCACTGAGCGATGCTTTAATTTTAGATTTGCTGAGGTATGTAACGGGCTTTACACTAAATACAGTCTGTTAGTGGGGAAACCCCGACAAACCCACTCAGACTACTGCAGTACACTCCACTGAGGAGGGGTGAAGGTTTGACCTCGTGCAGTGTAAGTTGCATGTTCAAATCACAATGGGGTCACCACAGATGTATATGTCTGCCAGCATCAAACTGGCAACTCACAGGTTAATAAAAAGCAGTGAACATGTCCGTGGAAGAAAGGCTTCATAATATACATTTAGTTCACTTCCCCACAGTACACCTACCTTCATTGGCTCCCATTGCTCCCATTGCGTAACAGGAAGGTTGATCTTTATATTCTTTAATCTGCATAATATGTGCCATTTTATGATGAATAAGGTAGAAGAAATCTTCTGACACTTGAGTGCACGTTTTAATGCTGGAAATTCAAAAAAGAAAAATGTAGTCTTCACTCCACTGATGCAAAGTTATAGCCTATTCGACCAAATTTGTGCTGGTGTGGGTACTTAGCCTTCGTTAAGGCTGTAAGACCCATCTATACGTCGTATTTAAACGGCGGATAATCAGGTTTAATACAACATATTATTTTAGAATTTATTAGGTGTTTAATAAAACCATCGACTACATATTACCGATAATCTTCATTCTTACGAAAGTCCCATACAGTAGGCTGACAATCAAAGTTAGGATTGGGTGGTTTTTCTATTATTGAGTTTTTCCAAAATCCTTCATTCACTGGTTGGAAGGACATCGATGTGAAAAAATCATGAGCCCTTTCGAACATTTTTTTTGCATCGTAATTCTGAAAATGAACGCACTGTATTTTAAAATATTCTACAGTATATTGTCTATTATACCATTTCCTATGAAGCAAATTCCCGGCCTTATGGCAAATAAGAGTCAATTCCACAAAAAACTTCAGTTTCTATTGAGAAGTTTTCTTGTGTAAAATTTCCTACAAATGAAGTTGAACACATACACCTACATCTTTTGTAAGCTCAATAGTAATTGGAAGTGAAAGTAGCCAAAAATTTCAATGAACAAGATTGTATCTGCTCTACAAGGAATATCTCATAAATTGGTAAGAACTCGAAATAAAATTTATGGCAAAATGGACGAAGAAAGATGAGGTGTAGATAGAAGACAACGATATTTCATTGTGGAAGGGATAGAATTGTATTCTCATGCAGCCTACAAAAAATGCGAGCTGCTTTGGTATACCGGACGTATTATGCTATGTTATCTGTAAAGCTTTTTGTTTGAAAATGGTGAAGCCTACGAAGAATTTCTATAGAACCTTGTTTGTGGAAAATTTTATGACAAATAGGTATTTGTTTTAACCATACCTGAAATTTTTCAAAAGGTCGACCACGTAGCAAAAAAAATCCATAAAATTACTGTTAAGTGTTACTTTAAATGTTTTTTAGGTGGATGTAAAGTAGATAATATCAATATTTGGTGCGAAACGATTACTGCTTTATTACGTCCACTCACAAATACATAAACGTCACGAAATACTCTTCCTAAATTTTGGGTGGAAAATATACTTTTTTAGAAAGTTATAACAAGTAGTCTAGTCAAATCTTACAGAAAAACAACATAATTAACTCGCATATACTTGAACTAAACATAGAATTGTTGAGTTAGTGTCCTGAACACAGTAGAAATTACACTCTCTAGGCCTCTTGAAATTTACTGGAAGGGGTGTTGACTTCAAAAATCTTAGTTTTTATCATTTTTCTCGACAAATATTTTCAATTTTATGATAAAAATATGTCAACAAGAAATTGTTCAAAATAAAATTTCCTACGAAAAAGGTTTATGCAGTGTTTCGTCCGAGTACCTCGTCCTAAGATTTTCTAAAATAACCATTCTTCAGTGAATATGTGCAGTAGCATTATATGGAAAATATAAATCTTAATTATTATCATATTTTTAGATAATTAGTAAAACCTATATCAACATATTTTCTACCCTTTCACCTCTTTCCGAAATTCCTTATTATTCTCTCCACCAACACAACCCATCCGTTCCCCATGAAGCGAAATTGATATGATACACATTTTTATTTACTTATACAAATACCTAACATATTCGCCAAAATGTTCAGTACCCTGATAATTTTTCTTCATGAGAACGGGTGGACTATAGTGTGTTTTGGAAGGGGGTGAATGGGTATAAAATATGTTATGGTTTTACTCATTATCTAAATAGTATGATAATTACGAGTTATATCTGCCATATAATGCTATTGAACGTATTCACTGAAGAATGGTTGATATCAAGGTTCTCTGGAGGCAAAGATAGGACATTGGATAAAAAAAAATTTATGGAATTTTCTTTTTAGGAAATTCTGTGTTAAACATTTGTTTAAGGAATATTTTTATGATGAAGTTGAAATGTGCAGAGAAAAATGTGAAAAACCTTTTTGGGTTGTAAACAGCCCCTTCCCCTAAATTTTACCAGGTGCCAAGAGTGTGCAACTTTTAGTATGCTACTCTTTGGGACCCACCCATCAACCCTATATAGTTCAAGTTTATGTGCTAACTTTTTTTTTTTCATCATTTTAATGCTAATTTGACTAGACTAAAGTACGGTGACATAATGATGAAAAAGTGAAAAAATTTCAAATTTAAAATTAGAAAAAAAAGTCAACCTCATTACATTCTGTTGTCTATTCTATTGTGGTGTCCAAAAATGAACACACAATCGGAGTATGGGGTTTGAATTCAAGCAAACAAAGTATATTTAAGAGTTTCAAAAAACTGTAAAGTTGAGAACTTATAAGTCAGCTCAAACAGTTAATTACTATTAACCTACTCCCGACAGCTCCCAAGGCCTTCATAATGTGTCAAGCAATTTCGTGTAAGTGAATATTATAATTTGGCTGACACATCAGTACAATTCACATTTAGTACAAAGAAAGTTACTTACAGTTAAATAAAATGATTGTGAAATTTTTTATTTTTGTGCAGCTTTGTGGTATGTGAGTGTTCGATGAACCAACTGATTCCAATTGAGTATACTCACAGTTAAAACTAAATGGTTCTGAGCAAAACTGGAAAAAAATTTGCTAATAGTGTTCACTTTTCGAATAAGTTTTAGTGAAAACAGTTTCCAAAATGGAGAATAAAAAGACTTTAAATGTCGAACAAAAACTGTATTACGTCGTGACCATACGGAACATTCACAATGAATGGAAAACATTCATATTAAAAATAAGACTAACTGTATAGAGTAAAAACAAAATTGTGAACAGTTAGGGAGATAAGGCTCGTTGGTTCATCGTTGATTAAGTTTAAAATCTACATAGTCACTATTGTATACAAGAGTCAAGATTAAAATTTGTTAATATGTTTCGCAGAAAGAGAATTATCTATGTCCAGTATTTTGTTTATCTGTGGTATGACAAAAATACAAACTTAAAGTTCATGAGCCATTCCCTAATTAAGTATACCTACAGATTTGAGATTGTGTAGTGATGTGGGAGAATACTGGGATTTCGGATGTCTCACTATATAAGCATATAAATTCATTGGTTCAATGAAATTGGTGTAGGTAGGACAAAAATTAAGCCGTGGACATACGTTCACATTATTTGTTGTAACGCTGCGGTCAAAAATGTAGATATAGGTGTAACTTAAATAGGTACCTACTATAAGCACTACAACTGCAGAGAACATGAATGAATAAATTACCTTTTCCTTCAAAACGTTGGTTATATTTATCGGCTTGATATCGGGATAAGGCATCGATAGATCGGCTATTAAGCTCCATGATATTCCATACACTTCTCCTACATGATTTTAAAAATTATATTCCATCGTGTTAGTGCGTATTCAATATTCTTCGAATGACCACAAATGGGAATTTGTTAATTTACTTACTTAGTAAATGAAGTGGAATCGGACCTTTTTTTGAAATTAGTTTTTCACCAAATTGTTCTCTCAATTTTCGCCTGACGTATGTAAATAACTGTTCGTATAATGGAAGAATTTGCTCGTACAGTTTTTCAAACTCCTGATCCATATTTGGGTTTTCATAATTTCTTAGCAACATTTCGGCTCCTGTTTCGAAACCTGAAATCAGTGTAAAATAAAATTTCAGGTTTCAAATTTCAGACTAGTTAATTTTCAACATATAATATAAACATTTTAGGTGCTGATTAGGGTCGCAGTATAACTGAAGTTTTGGCCAAATCTCATAAAAAAGCTGACGCAGGCCTGGCTTTCGGAGGGGAGAAAACGATGGATTGTTTTCTTTCTTTCTTTCTTTCTTTTTTTTTTAATAAAAAATAAAAAAAATAAATAAAGGGGAATGATTTTTTGAAAACCTTGATCTATCGTAAGTGATTGCGTTAAAGTTTTTAATATTTCCGAAGCTTGCTGTTATAACTAATGAGGAGATAAAATCTTACCATTTAACTTAGCTGCTTCATTGTACAATGATACGAATGTTGGATAGTATGGTCGTAGTTTTTCACCAACTTTCAGAACATTTTTAAAGTAATAAGCCAGTTCCTCGGCATCGTTGCTTTTACGCATAAATACGGTGACATCTGAAAATAGTTTCTTCATTAAGTAGGTAAAAATAATTAGATCAACAGTTTTGTATACCGAAAATCAAAAGCGATAAAATTTACCTATATTACAATTTTTATCATTTTTGTACTCGCACAGTTCTGCTTTACGGGCGATAAAAATACTTCTCATTTTGTCCGTTGTTTCAGCCAACTAGAAATAATAATAAGAAAGTGTTTTTATCATTCTATAGGTATTATAAATGAATGGAGTAGTTTTTTATGTCCTTTCATGGCATAACTAGCCGATCAATTTCTTCCATATTTTTGAAGGTGGTATGTTCTAAGCTCTAGATGGTTTGTAAAAAAAAAAAATATTGAAAATTTGCTTTTTCGTGGTAAAATTTGACTTTAAAGTTTTGCTGACATCACGCAACTTAATGGACATTTGCGGTTGGGTACATGGTATCGTGATATGTTACACGATCCACTGCGCACCTACAGGGCGCAGAGGTTTGGCAACAGCGTATAGAACGCTGACTGTCTGTACTGGTGTTGTGGCGGTCGCCAGGCAGTTGCACTTTGGTGAGGAGGAGTGTGACTACGTTATTTTATGAGTCTCTCGGACTATAAACGAAGTTAGGGCTAAGGCCACTACATGGTAGCAGGAGCAACAAACCTCCTCCCTATAATAAGATTTCCCTTAAAAGAAACCTTATACACAACTAGAATTGAAATTAATTAATGTTAATCACGAAACATTAATTCCAATAAAATGAAAAATTATATTCTATCTTCTTTTTTCGTAAGAAAATATGAAATAATTCTTCATGCAAAAAAATCGCTTCCACCGCTCAAGGAACAAAGTACTTGAATATACTCTGTAATATTATGAAAACCTCATAATATATAATTTATTTTACAATAAATACTTCATGAAAATTATCTTTTAATAAAGAATAATTTCCATATAAAACTAGGGACAACAAAATAAATTTGCCGCCCCCAGTAATTAATACGTACATAATAATGACTAACAAAATTATTATTCACACACGACTATGTAAATAAATGGCTAAAAAATTCCACCAATGTGAAATTTTTATAGCCGCCCCCAGCATATAGTGTCCATCTACAGTCATTCTTGTAAATGGCGGCAAAAATATTGCTAAAACTAATATGGCTGCCACACACGAAAATACGTAAAAAGAATTTAGCCTTTAAAACGACGACCAAATACAAGGAAGATTTCCTAGAAATCATTCCACCGAGAAATATTTTTTTTGTCCTCGTAAAAAAATATACGTAAGCAAGAGAGAAAGAAATAATATTTTCTCTCCCTCGCAGTCATAGGAAATTAGACTAATTCTTATAAATGACAAAAAATATACGATTTCACGTCTCATCTACATCGATCATGTAGATTAGACAAAAAATGGTATAGGTTGAAGGTCAAAGTATTGACTTCATCGGTCGATGCATGCTTGCAAATCCTTGCAATCATACAATATAATACGTATCGTATTATATACTAATACTATCACACTTAATAAAGGTGACAGTATAATTGTTACGCACACATACACAGTGAACAAACTGGGTAGTTATACGCGCATGCGCATTATAACTACCCTAGACGTACGATGACATTTTCTACAACATCAGGTTGAAGAAGATGCCATGCGTAATTAGTGCTCCCGTTTGTTCTATTGTTTTTTGATTTATAAAGTAAATTTATTTGTGCATTTTTAATTAAATTTTGTTTCAAATTTAATAATTAAGCGTTGAAAAACTTTTTTGTACTAGTACGAACTTCCTAACGAAATTTTTTTAGTGATTTTTACTTGTTTTTAAAATTTTGTGCTCTACTAGAGCAAATCAAAATTTTTCTAAAACACTATTCGGTAAAACACTTTGCATAAATTAAAGTTCGCAATAATTTATTATCATAAAATGTGTTTTAAATTCAACATTTTATTACAGTGTCAACTTGTGTTTCGATATTTTAATCGGGAGTTCACACTGTTCCATCATCAAAATTCGTAAAGATATTTGCAGAATAAAATTACGCAATTCCGTAAGTTTATACAATAATTAATTTTAACATCATTAATTATACAGTTTTCGTGAATTAAGGATTTTAGTTTTTAACAAAACCCTTAATTATTTTATAATAGATCGCAATTCTCGTTTGATTTACGCTATTGACAACGACGTGCGACGCAAAAATTTTGATCTCTTAAAGAATAATAATCACGCATTTACGTAAGTTTTACTCTTTGCCTTTTAAATAATTAATAATTCTATTAATTATGCCTATTAAAATGCCATTCTATGTACATTTTATAAAAATTATTTAGCTTTACGTAAGAATTTGATCCGTTAATTCATTTAGTGTTTCAACAAAAAACGGAAAAATGAATCATTTCGTACGAATTAGTAGATTTGAAATTTAATAAACTTTTGTCCAGACGTAAGCTTATAGGAAAAATAATTAATTATATTAATATTAATTATGCCAATTATAATATAAAAGGATTTTCGTGTTACTAATACCTTTTATATTTCAACAGGTCGCAACTTGTACTTCTATTATTTCGTACCGCGACCCGTTCCTCCATTACCAGTTTATGAGAGAATTCCCATTCTTTGTATTCGTACTTGTCGATTCTACCTGTATAATACTCACATGCTACGTAAGGCTTATAAAAATTTCAAAATAATTAATTTCTTTTCATTATTTTATTATGCCATTTATTATATTATGTACTCTCGAATAATATTTATGGCATCCTAATAACGCAAACAATTAATTTGAAAAAATTAATTGATTACGTATTATGGACATAAGCCCATAACAAAATTTATATTTTGTTATTCTTATTATGTACATTATTACTTGTGTATTTTCACAACATTGGAAACCTCATTACACCCCTGGGTCACGCCAAAATTTTTTTTGCGTGACCCAAGGTAAAAACATACATCTTTCTTTGTCTCGAAAATACGAATATAAATGTTTCGCATAAATAAAAAATCATTGCGCTTACGGGTCATGCCCAAATTTTCTTTGGACAAGACTCGTAATATTAATAATGACATGTAATGAAATTAAAACATCATTGCGCTTACAGGTCATGCCCAAATTTTCTTTGGATAGAACTAATAATTAAACACTTATTTTTTTTTTTTCAATAATGAAATAAATGTTTATAATACTTAAACATTACATCAATTAATTAACTTGGATGTAATAATTTTCTGAATAATTAATAAATATTAAATAACATTTTTTCAAGAATTTTCAAAATTTTATAAGTTTTAATTATCAATAATACTGTAATCTTACACATACTCCTATTGTTGTGATTTGTCTAAAATACAGTATAATGTCTCATACCTCTGAGCGATCACGGCATTCGATAACCTCCGGAAACTCGACAGCCGCTGAGGAAAACCTCAAGACTCCACCTCCACCACCTGGTTTCCCCCTGTTGGAAATTGCTGAAGAAAACAAAGTTATGGAATATACCCAGGAGCAACTGGACGAGTTAAACCGGGTTAAGTCAAAGAAACCTGCATTCTCGGTGCAACCGAGAATTGACAAAGCCAGGAGGTCTGTCCAACCAATACCTGGTACCTCCAGGGACAGCATTGGGCCACCCCCAGGATTTTTCAACACGATTCCACAACCACCGGATGTGGACATGGGTAGTGTTAGCTCCTGGGATCAGCAGGAACTCTTGCAGTTGTCACAAGTGGTATATACAGCCGGAGAATATTGCAAAGAGCTCAATACAATGCTTGAATCACCAGACTTTTCATCTAACCAGGCACGTCGGCAGTTGAAGGCAATACGCTTCTAAGTTGAAGAACTTCGCCATATTCCACGCGGGGCTCCATTATTGGAGACAAAAGAATCTCGCAGCGTTATCCGGGAACTACTCTGCCTGGAAGGAGAAATTGAGGAACGCTTTCCAGTTCTCCAACCCGCAGTAAATACAGCTCCCAGGATGGACGTTGACGATGGTTCAGCTTCACGAAAGTCACTTCCGGACTCTGTTCCTGCCAAACAAAATGTTGTCCCACCAGTTGGTGGCCCCAATCTCCAAAATTTCACAGAAGAGGAATTAGATAGACTAGCCGAACAACGCATTTGTGCAAGACAACAGCGTTTGGAAGAACAAATTGCGTTGGAGAACAAGAAACGTTCCATCGCTACTGAAATTGCCCACAAAATGGCCAATATTCAAGATGCAGAATGTAACTTGCAATCACAAAAGGAGCATCTTCAGGAAATGAAGGAGGCTGCCAAACAGGTCTTCCACACAAATTATCACGATTTTCACAATACATACGTATCACAACCACTTCGTAGAGGTAAGGAATTTACTTCTACTAATAATGATAATTTGGATACATCCGCAAAACAATCGACTCCATCTTATGAAAAAACATGAGATGAACCAGTACGTAAAAAATTACATACTGATTCAACTCGTACAAATATTAATCAGGAAAGATTTACAAAAAATGCTTCACGCATTCAAAATTCTTCAACGGCATTAGTCCCTAAAACTATAGGCGACCAATTTAATACGGTAAATTCTCAGCTATCTGAGGATTTAGATCCAATTCCCAAGTGTTGGGAATTGGATCCATCCAATAACACAGATGATATCCCACTAAATATTAAAACACCAAAATACTATTTAGATAAATGGGACGGCAAAATTTTAACTTATCCAGGTTGGATAAGAAGTTTTAAAATGTACGTACATTTACGTGCAGATATTGGCATACCCCACAAAATTAAAATTATGCAAGACGCAATGCCAAAGGATTTGGTCAAAACATTTAACCATTTTGCACCAGATAAAGTAGGGTACGATCAACGTTTGCAATTCTTACATGATTGTTTTGGAGATTTGTCAAAAGTAAAGGCCGAGATCTGGTATCAGATCACAGCTTTTCCCACAGCTTTAGACAACATCTCCTCTATCCAAGATAGTATGGATGGCCTATCTGTTCTTATTGACAGATATAGGATAATCTCCAATATTGTTGATGAAGAGCAAGTATTTAACGTAGTGGTCAAAAAATTCCCACAACGATCCTACATTAATAATTTAAAAAGTAGCGAGAGACACGTCTCTCATCTTTTTTCGGCAATTCGCAAATTTATTAAAATTTTCGAGTTAATTGAGGACAGAGATGCTCCTCTTAAAAGGGATTTTGGGAACAAAAATAAAAATAACCCCCAAAATAAAAATGAAAGCAATAGAGGTAAGCCTAAAGGCAAACCTGGTTTTGCAGCTGCCACGTTTGAAAAAATGGACAACAAAAAAAAAAAAAAAAGAAAGAAAAAGATAACTCTAATCCTTCAAATAAAAAACAAAATAATAAAGAAAAATATAATAAAAAAGACAATTCTTTATCTTCTTCTGTTTCAGAGGAACAGAAACGGGCGAGTTTGCGCCAAGCGCAAAATACTCCTTTAGGAGTAATTAACACACCACACCCGCAGGATAGGCAGTGGATTTTCTGCAAAGGAAAGCACCACGCTTTCCTATGCATGCATCGCGCCTATAATACGCTTGAGAAGCGTATGGAATTTTATAACAAAAACATGTTATGCGATTTATGCGCGGAATCACATCCCAGAACGGACTGCCCGAAGAAACCGCCAAAGAATTGCAAATGGTGGTTATGCCTAGCAGAGGACCACCATTCCAATCTTTGTCCGACCGCAGACTACCCGATCATGGCTGGTAAGGTTGATAACTGGATCGCGACCTTGAAGGACAGAAGAGAACTTCTGAGTAAGTTTAACATTGACTTTAAAAATGAAAAGTCAATACAAACTTTACAAGAAAACCCTTTTAATTTACAGAACAAGTTGGGTACAAGAAGCATTAAGCCGATTGCACCAACACCGGAGTTGACATCACATCAACAAAAGGTGTTACCTGTAAATAGTAAGTGTTTTACATCTCTTAGTAAATCTAAAAAATCTTCAACTTTTTTAGTTTTTGAATCATATGCTTCATCCAAACACATAAAGGAGCCTATAAAAATTCAAGGTTTTTTCGATTGTGGAAGCATAGATACTTTTATAACCAAAAACTATGCTTACAATAAATTAAAATGTAAGGGATATGATCAGGGATGGTTATCTCTGGGAAGTTTACAATACTTAAATGCAAAACCAACTAAGTCTCACTCAGTTGATTTTAATCTTTTCACTCCAAGTGGAAATATGGTACCAATCATGACAAAA
This sequence comes from Ericerus pela, assembly GCA_011428145.1. Lineage (NCBI taxonomy): Eukaryota > Metazoa > Arthropoda > Insecta > Hemiptera > Coccidae > Ericerus > Ericerus pela. Next base: position 796,950 of record WOFM01000548.1, on the reverse strand, counting down.
ACTTTAGATCACATTACCCGTGATCTAAAGCAACCGGATTTGTCAAAATTTCGAGAAAGTTTTCCTGAATACGCAAACATAGAATTTGCATCTTTGGAAGAAAAACATATGATTCAATTACTTTTAGGAAATGACTATATGTGGTCTTTTGTTACTGAATTAAATCATATTTCTACCTCACTGACACTTATCAATACCGAATTTGGTTATATGTTTGGTGGTCTTTTAGAAGATAGTGAGTTAATTAATGAAACTTTCTCCCCAACATTTTTTGCTGACCCACACAAAGTAGAAAATTTGTGGAAACTCGACGCTATAGGCATCGAGTCGAATAATTTACAAGAAGCCAAAGCAGATGCCGAAGCTCTTAAATTATTTTATAAAGACATCAAAATAGTTAATAACAGATACCAAATAAGATGGCTTTATCGAAACAATCCACCACCTCTATCCAATCATTATAATCTCTGTTATAAATGACTGGAAAACCAGTTACCAAAATTACGGAAATCACCAGAGTTATTCACAAAATATACTGAATATTTTGACTTATTAATCGAATTAGAAATGATCGAATATGTAAACCACAACGCAAAACCGGGATTGATTCATTATATGCCACACAAAGGCGTATTAGATTTAACTAAAAGCACCCCGTTAAGAGTTGTTTTTGATGGCTCTGCCAAAACTAAACTTTCTAAACATTCTATTAACGATTGCATGTTTAAAGGCGCAAATCTCTTACCAGATTTGGTTCAAATAGTTCTTACTTTCCGCAAGAATAGATTTGCTATCATTGCGGATATTAAGAAAGCATTTCACCAAAAAGGACTCCACCCTGATGATAGAGATGTTACACAGTTTTTATGTGTAAAAGATCCTCATAAACTGTTAACTAGGAGTAATATAGTGATATATAGATTTCAAAGGGTTCCTTTTGGCATAATATCTGCTCCATTCTTATTAGCAGCTATATTGATGCACCATTTCAAGGTGACTGACCCAGAATTCTATGAAAAATTTGCTAATCATTTATATGTGGATAATTTAGTAACTTCATTACCCGCATATCAAGACATGAAGAATCTTCATGACCGTGCAAACAAATTGATAACGGATATTTCCATGGAACTTTCCCAATGGGGGACAAATTGTATTCCATTGAGAAAGGACTTTAATCCGATAGATGCCCTAAGTAAACCTCAAATTAAAGTTTTAGGTCTAACTTGGGACATGGATAAGGATATAATCTTTATAAGCGATCCAAAGAAACAGATCGAATATAATAACTGGTAAAAAAAATTTTTTTAAAGGTTATATCTCAGTATTTTGACCCACATGGCTGGTTTGCACCAGCTTTCGTCCCATCAAGAGTATTTATAAAACAATTGTGGAACGAAGGGTATAAATGGGATGAGATAATTCCAGAGGCTCTTCAACCAATAGCAAATGAATTGGTTGAAGATCTATCCCTCTGTACAAATTATTGTTTGCCCCAACAAATTTTTTCAGGGACATTCAATCCGAATAAATGCCAGTTACATGTGTTTGTAGACGCATCTAAAACAGCATACTGCATGGTAGCGTTTTTACGTTTCCATAATCCAGAAAATGACAAAGCAAGTGTTCGTTTTGTAATGGGAAAATCCAGAATTGCCCCAGTGAAGCCTATGACCATTCCACAATTGGAATTGTTAGCGGCACTCATTGGGACAAGAGGAATCCGAAATATTCGGAAACCATTAAACATTGCTGCCAACCCAACCTATATTTGGTCTGACAGCAAATGTGTACTTACATGGATGTTGGAACGTAAAGTCTTAACGCAATTTGTACAAAATTGCGTTGAAGATATAAAAAACACTCCCAACATTGAATTTAGGTACGTTCCCACACAAGAGAATCCAGCGGATGTTGGATCCAGGGGAATAGAAATAACTGAATTGTTTAAGACAACGTGGTGGTCAGGACCAAATTGGCTCAATTATAGCCCAGACACCTGGCCTATTACTGATGTCCACATTATTCAGTCATTACCAGAAGAAGAAGAATCTTCTCCTGTAACACAAACTTTAAGGGAATCATTTTTAGTCTCCGATAAATATTCAGGTTTAATCCCTAAATCATCAGATGACGTATTTGACAACCACAAACCGGCTAAGTTAAAAAGAAAACTTAAATCAAAAAATGGCAAATACCTAAGTTTGTTATGGAAAAAGAAACGTTTATGTGTCAAGTGAAATCATTTGCCACACAAAATGTTATTCCACAACAAACTCAGAATTTGGAAGTAACAGACACTCCTCTCGACCTTTCAAATACACCAGCCAAAAAAGAAGATAGTTTCCCGTACGAATACTTCATGCAGGGAACTATGACATCTCCTTTTAATATTGACCCAGAAAAGTTTAACTCTTTAACTAAATTAGAAAAAACCTTCTTTACTTGCTTAAATGCAATAAGAAAGTTTTCTCAGAAAAGACTTAAATGTAATAGGTCAATAAAACCTTATGCAATCTTACCCAATACATATCAGTTTGGGTTGCTATGTTTCATATATACAGACCAGAGAAAATACTTCCCTGAACTGTATAATACATTCTTGGGACCTAACCCCCCTGAATATATAAGTTATAACAAATTTCATATAGTAATAGATGAGTCAGGAATTCTCAGACTCAAAAATTATTTACCAATAACACCTTTTACAGAAGATGTGTTATCTCCTGTCTTACTATATCCAAAATCACACTTAACAAAATTAATTTTGTTAAATGTACATGAAATGCATTGTCATGCAGGAGTAAAATACACTATGGCTGCTTTCAGACGTAGTTATTTTACACCCAAAGCAATGCAACTCATGCCTAAAATTTTGAAACAAGCCTGCTTAGTCTGTAAAAAACATTCTAATAAACCATATGAGCAACCAACTCATTCGGCTTTACCTGATTTCAGGTTAATGCCATATTCACATCCATTTACTTATACAGGAGTGGATGTATTTGGACCATTTTTAATTTTTGATGAATTCTTAAAAAAGAAAAAGAATGTTCAAGCAACACCAACGTCACCAAATTATAAAAAATGGGTTCTAATTTTCACATGCCTTTCCACAAGGGCTGTTTATTTTGTCTCTCTTTCCTCATTTAGGACAGATGAAATTTGGGTAGCGTTCCAAACTTTCTTCGCAGATAGGGGAACACCGAAAGTTATACTTTCGGATAATGCAGCCCAATTCGCAACAATCGCAACACTTCTCCCTAAGTTTTGGGATACGTTTATTACAAACAGTGAAGTTAGCAATCAATTACTTAAAAAAGGAATATCTTGGTACTTTACACCTTCTAAAGCCCCATGGTATGGAGCCTCTTTTGAGAGGATTATATGCATATTTAAACCTATGTTCTATCATATAATGGGAGCAGACCCTCATCATCAACATAATTTTCAAATTGCTTTGAAAAATATTCAAGTTGTACTTAATGAGAGACCCTTATGCCCTGCGGTAGATAATGCTGAGCAATGGACCCTCACTCCAGCTCATTTTTTGCACGCAAACTTTAGAACGTTTACGTTAGATCTAAATAAGCCCTTGGATGAATCTTCTCCAACGACTAAATCCCTACAAAAATTGTGGGAAATAGATCAAATAAATTTAACCAAGTTATGGACAACTTGGAAAAATTTAAACCTCCCCTTTTTAAGAGATAAAGTTCAAAAAGGTGTAGATAATGTTTACAGAAACGTACCCTTTGAACCTAAAATTGGGGACATAGTCCATGTCTTGGACTATATGACAAAACCAGGCGTATACAAAATTGCCAAGATTGTTACGTTGCACCCCTCTCGTGATAGTAAAGTTCATCACACAGATGTATTACTACCTAATTCTAATGTAATAAGTAGACCAATAAAGTTTCTTGCCCCATTAGAATTAAACAGTGATGATAGAATTCCAACAACCTCAAGTTGAAACTCTATAACTGTTCTGAAAACTAAACATACTCAACTAAGCACATAGAAATTGAAACAATGGAAATTGGCACCGTATATTCAATTCCTATTTAACTGACTTTAGAGTTAAGAATTTTATTCATTACTCATTACCACCATCCAGCCCCTTTTTAAAAGTGTAAGCGGGTGATAAGTGTCAGTAGGTACCTAACAATAATAAGATTTATTATATTTTAATAATGCATATAATAAACCTTATACAAATTTGCTAATTTCCCATTCTTCCTTCACAGAATTCCTAATATATGGCCAAAACTCTTGTCCTACACCCGAAGACAATGTCCGGCAATTTGTAGACAAGCAGTCAAAAAAGAAACAATAAAATAAAAATTTCATAAGTTTTTTACTTTTTCACGTTTTTTATAATTTTTTACGTTTATGTTCCTTTATGACTTCCCTTGTAACTAGTCTTAGTCATAATATTGTTTCTTGTTTTATTTGAATTTTTCGTTTAATAAACTTGTTTAATATTATATGTATGTCATTACCTCTGACAAGGTAATTTTCTTTCAGAACAGCAACAACTGATAAACTGACCATAGAGGTCAGATTGGTGTACACCTCCCCCAGTATCGTGATATGTTACACGATCCACTGCGCACCTACAGGGCGCAGAGGTTTGACAACAGCGTATAGAACGCTGACTGTCTGTACTGGTGTTGTGGCGGTCGCCAGGCAGTTGCACTTCGGTGAAGAGGAGTGTGACTACGTTATTTTATGAGTCTCTCGAACTATAAATGAAGTTAGGGCTAAGGCCACTACACATGGATGTTCAGTGGGACAACCTTCTGTTGTTCTATTCTGTCGTCCATGTCCTTCCCAGTGGAGACGAATTAGCTTTAACATTATCATGTCGACATATAAATGTCGTACCTACTTGAAATTAAAAAGCTACCCGTCACGTATAAATCTTTCTTACAATCGAAAAAACTGAAGTTTCATTTCGAAATCAATATTCTGAGAGCTGTAATTCAGTTCAAAAGTTACAGTTTGGAACCTGTTGTTTTGAAAGAAGTACTCAATTAAACTTTATGGTTTTGGTTTACTGCCAATTCTAAGATGGGAAAACATGAACAACTGGGAGCTTTAATAAGTTAAAAATTTTCAACAAAAGTTCCAGTTATAAACCTGTTTGGTTTGGAAGTTAGTTGTTGGGGTTACACTGATTGTTTGAGCACTTGTTGGCTACACTGATGTACGATACCGTTGTTATTACTACTGAAGATTATTCTTACTTTTCACTTCCTCTTCTTGTACTGGTAGAGTTAACATTTACTGTTATTCTTTTACATAATAAAGTGATTGCTTGGTGCAATACTGGAGTGGTGTTGTTCTTTAATATCTATTATTAATACATAATATATTTATCATGGACAAAAGCCCCCAATGTCTAATATGGTGGAGGCGCCAGGTACCTGAAGAATTAATGGAATTGGAATCCCAGGGCAAAGATCCCAAAGATTTCAATACCAATGCAGGTATTCATAAGTATTTAGAATTTTCTCAGGCTGTTTGGTGACAGAGGCGGAAGTAAGTGGAGTTTAACACTATTGCAATTATATAAGAGGTACCTCATTAATAAGTCTGTCGACAGCAACTTATTGATTATTTCTAATATTACTTGATACTGCAGTGTATATAATTATATGGAGACGGAGAATGTGCACATATTAATTTATTCTGTATTTATTTAACAGCATACATGTCTAGATGGAGTACGGAGATTGAAAGGAGAAGAATTTGGAGTTCAATAAAATAATTGTCGGAGATGGAGAAACGGTGTATTGAGAAATTGCAAAATATTTTTTTAAGAAATAAATATTTTTTTTAGGGAGAAAATACTATCTAGTGTGCGTAATTTTATTACGCACATCATCAAAAATATAACATAAAAAAAATCGTATATGTGGAGAAAAATATAAGGCTGGAGATAATAATAGTAAAATGATGACGAAATAAAAAAAAAAAGGAGAAGGTCAAAGGAACAAGCCGTCGGTGCCAACTGTATTGGTTGCCAGCCTGCTATATTGTCGGCAAATTCCTAATCCTTTGACAAGTTTGAGAAACATCGATGTTAAAACGGAGAACGAACAAAAAGGAGATAGTGGAGGTCACTACTACACAACTCAGCTGGTGTACGTGTGAGTATTTGTGAGTAAAATACGTTGCGACTTCATCAATATAGGCAATTTGCAGTACATGAACAAACGTGAGAATGTTCAATGCCTGCCTTGCCTCATCATTGCTAGACGGAGTTAGATATATATACGAATGCATTCCTTTGTATTGCTTTTCTTTTATTGAATTCGGAGAAAACCGATAAGGAGAATTGGCCAATCAGGATGAAGGATCGAGGTCGAACCATTTTAATTGTGAAGTTAGTGAGGTGGCGATCTTCATTCGCTTTGAAAAAACTGGTCGAGTTAAGTTGTCATCTCCCAGTCAGTGACACCAATGATATCTGTCATATGGAATTTGTTCCTTATTTGTATTTTACTGTTATTTATCACGTCAACTGCCTACCCTTTTATGATTTCGTTAACTTTATTATTCTTTTGCTAATATTTTTAGTGATTTGTGAAATAATTTTTTTTTGTAAATTTGTTTACTTGTGTCACATGGGTACTTGAATGGTACAAAAAACTACCATTTTCTGGAATCGTGGAGATAATTTAATTACAATTAATTTACAAGGAGAAAGATTTGTGAGTAATTCATGTTTAATTAAGTGATATATATGGAGTTATTTTCAAATTTGGTTCGATCTCATTGACAATCCTTCTCCTTTAATTACTCGAGGAAGATGGAGATAATTAAATACCGGTAGGAGGAAAATTATTTGCGTACGCTAGGAGTTGATTGGTGTGATGAAACATGTTTCGTATAATTGTTTTATGCTTTGGAAAATTTAAAGCACTTAGTATAGGGAGTGACTATAAAATAATAATAAACATCGATGTATAGGGTGCCACTGTAAATTTTTTTTTGGAGTAAAAACCTGAAAGTTAACCACCTCATACAGTTGCTTAATGGAGGATCGGAGAAGGAGATGCGTAAAAATAGCTCCCACACTATTCAGAATACCTTTACTGTAGGGAGTAAAGAATACAGTAAAGCTATTCAGTGTTATAGGAGTTAGGAGATAATTTAAAATGGTGGTAGGATCGAGTGTATAATTACGTAATTATAATAATAATATTAATACCACCATAGGCTCTATTGGAGGAAAAGGAAGTAGAAGAGAAAAATCCATCTCGTATCGGAGTAATATAATAAGAGGCTGAAATACACTTGATCCACAACAATCTTTGTTTGCGGGTTAACTATATGGATGGACATTGCGTTTGCGGACTGAAATATAGTTGACTAACTATCTCTGTAGATGTGTGTGTGTTCCTCACATTAAAGGAGATGGTGTTCCGAGTTATGAACAACAATGTTCGCTGTCATAGTTCAGGAGCAAGGTCGTACTTTTCCCTCATAATTATTAATGGAGAAGAAGGAGATAAATACCCTGTAAAGGAGAAAGAGCCAAATGGACTTCGAACCAAATAATATTATAAATGTAATATAGGAATAAAAATTTTGAACTAATATAATGTATTCTTAAAATAGTAAGATGCCGAGAGGTAGAAAGGCAAAGTCCAGAGAGGGAGACAGTACGCGAAGCCGCAAACAAAGTGGTGGCGAAGGCAACGTGTCTGATTCAGCCTCGTCTTATTTGGAGTATGTGGTGGAGGAGTATCTAGAGGAGGAGTTGGTCGGTGAATCCGACCAATATTAAGAAGTCGACCCACAGACGGAGAGTCGCCTTCTTGAAGAAGGAGTTGAATGGAGATGGGGTAAGCTGTGATGATTTTTGAGGTTGCTCATAATATTTAATGCTTTGAAGCGGAAAAGGAGTAAGTGACGTCATGCCTATTTAATTGTGGTTCCCTTTGTTACAGTCAAATCCAAAGCAGCTGTAAAGGAGATGGTGGAGAATTCAAAATTGAAGCCGGGTAAGAAACTGGCTTCGTCGAAGGCAGCCATACCTGGGGGAGCTCCCCAAAAATCAGTGACTAAAATATCAACATTGAAACCTAGGCCATCGGAGAAGCCAGTGGCAAAAAAGCCTGTTCAATCTCTCACCACTTACAAAATACCAAAAATATCTCGTGAATTGGTGCAGCACGCGACTCAAATGGCAATGTCGGAGAAATCAAAAAGTATGGAGGAGGTGCCTATGTCTTCGCGCAAGGCGGATGCCCAAAGCTTGACAGCGGAGGTGGCGAGAGAGTGTTTTGAGGCTATGTGGCGGGAGAAAGAAAATGAGGCGCAACAAACAGTGTCGCCGGAGGTCTTGGAGTTAAAACGCCGCATTGCATCATTGGAGAGTACGCTAACGGAGTTTACAAATCAGGTATTTATAGAAAAACAAAATAGAGATGTCGATATACAAAATGAGATTGGAGAAAATAATGAAAATAGAGGACTAGGAGATGGAGAAAAGCCAATAAATAACGAACCAAAGGGGAAAAGTACAGAATCTGAGAGAAATATTAAAAGGGAGTTTTTAGAAATCCTCGTTGACGCTTTAAAAGGAGAAAGTGAGTTACCTGAGGAGTCTGGTAAAAAATTAAAATCTGAGATAATTTTAATGAGAGATAATGTAAAATGTGAATACAAATTAACGAGGAGTTTTAGATACAATTTATGGTTCAATTATCTTAGATCGGAGTTAATATCGAAGGATTTGTATGGAGTAATAGAAAGTTCGGAGAAGGAGATAGAAAAATATAATGATAAAGAAAAGGAGTTGCGATCAAATTTAGTTCGTGATATAATTATAAATCACATCGATGATAATTATCACAAAATGATCGTATCGGAGAACGACCCCAATAAAATCTTAAATACTTTGAAAGAATTTAAAAAGTGTAAATCTTATAAGGCGTCGGAGGCATTGAGAAAAGAGCTTGCCCTGTTAAGATACAATCCTTCGAAGGAGAAACCGTATTAATTCTTCAATCGATTTGATGAATTGATACGACAATATGAGAGTAATCAGGAGAATGATCAATTAAGGAGAAGGAGAAAAGAAGTTACTTTTACATGGCTGTCTCTATGTCCTCAAATATGATTGAAACAATAAATTTTATTACGAAATGCCAAAACGATATAGGCCTTTCGATTGAGGAGTTAAAATGCTTAATGTTACAGTCAGAGGGGAATAAGCAAATGGAGAAGAAACCTGATGGAGTTGGCCGAGGAGCTACGGTGGAAGCTCAGGCAAATATTGTCTACAGAGGTTGTGGAGGAAAGCAAACCGGAGTAACGCGCACTCTGTCCCCTCTGGACAACATACGGTGTTATAATTGCCAATGATACTGGCATTTTGGAGTGAATTGTCCAAACCCTGCAGTGGAAGGGAGAATGTGTTACAGGTGGGGAGTAGTCACGACGACACACATTTTGGCGACATGCCCCAAGAGAGGGAAAATTCAACCGGTGGTACAGGATACAAGGATTCAGTATCGGAGAACTGGATTTGGAGTAACACACCTTAGCGGAAGAGGAGTATTTTCGCATGGCCACAGAGCTGGTCGTGGAGTAAGACAGCCTGTGCAACAGAGTGGCTTGGTTAATGATCCGATGAAACAGATCAGTGGAGGAATTAACAAGCTGGCTCGGGGCACAGCTAGTAATTGGAGAGGTGTTGCTGCATGCATCAGGGTGGTGTTCAAGAAGCAAGGAGATGCTTCTACGTCGTCGGAGTTGACACATACATCGGTGAAATATTTGTTGAACTGGAGGATTTGTACTCTTCGAGTGAAGAGTCCTTCATCTTCGAGTTAGCTGTCGAGGAGCATTTGGATATCGGAGCAGAGACGACAGTTGAATCAGAGACTGAAATGGTAACAATTACCGGAGTGATTGAACCAGACAATGTGGAGTACATTCCGGAGTATCTTAATATCCCGCTGCCACCAAGCCCTGTCCCCTTTGTTAGCAAATTGGAGAACGCTCCACTTGAGTCGGCTCTGATAGCCGCTAATTCGGAGAAAACCCCATGGAGGTTGGTGAACAGGAGAGACAACAAATACTGAGTCATCAGGTAGTACTTATAAAATTTCATTCTTAGCTGATAGCCGAGCCACTCAGCACTTATTGTCTACTGCATATTCTTTACAATCTTGTAAAGCCTATACGAAGGAAGTTTTAAGTGCTGATGTAAGTTCACGCTTACAGTGTATGGAGTTAGGTACATTAGTAACTCGTGACTTACAAGGCAATAAATTAGTATTTAAAAGAGTACGGTGTTGTCCTAATCTTTCAGAAAATTTATTTTTTCTACGAAAATTGATAGACGTAGGTTTTACAGTTGTACTTGATAAAAGATCTGTCCGTATCACATACCTGGAGCAAAATGTAGTTTACTTTCAAGGACTTTATACTAAGCCATCTTGGCACTTACAGTTCTATACTGATCATACTTTTGGCCCGCCTATTTACGACGATGAGAATCCGGAGTTAGCTCATTGTATAATTTTTAGCCAGGCTCATGTAGGAGATATAGCTTCGGCAAACAATTCGGAGGGAGTAGGAGATAAAGGAGATATTTTAGGAGAAGAAAGTAAAAACCAAGAGTATGAAAATAATGGAGAAAACATCAATAAAGAGAATTGTTCACCTACACTATTGGAGAATGAAGATAATCAACTATCGGTGAGAGGAGACAGTGATAATAGTGAGGAGAAATTAGAGAAAATAAAGAAAGATGGAGAAAGTCTTGAGGAGAAAAAGACGGAGGGAGTTGAGGAGAAAAATGAAAAATCAGTTACTGACACTGAAAATATAGAGTGTGATAGATATATATTACATGGAGACAAAATGCCTGTTACTACCATCATGGAGATTACAAACAAACAAATACCACTTGAGCTATTCTGGCACTACAAACTAGGTCATTTATCAGAGAAATATTTAAAGAAATTAGCTAATACACATCCCAAATTTAAAGGAGTTCAGTTCACTGGAGTAATTAGAGATTGTGAAACATGTGCTATAGCTAATTTATCAAAACTACCATTTAAACAATCGAGATTCAGAGTGGAGAAACCATTACAAATGATACATTCAGATGTAATGGGACCTATCTCACCAGCAACATTTCCTGGAGGACAGAGATTTATAGTAGTGTTTATTGACGACTACTCACATTATGCTCAAGCACACATCATGACCCATAAGTCGGAGGTTGGAGAATGTTTGGAGTTGTTCTTATGTAATGCTCGTAATTTAATCGGAGATAATGTTAAGGTATGTTACTTGAGGTCAGACCAAGGTACGGACTTCACCGGAGGATATACAAAGGAGATATTGAAACGTGAGAAAATTGACCTACAACTAGCACCACCCGATACACTACAACATAACGGAGTAGTGGAGAGATTTAACCAAACATTACAGAGCAGAGTAAGAGCATTAATGCTAGATTCAGGTTTGCCCAGGAGTATGTGGGACTTAGCAGTCAAAGCAGCTGTTCATATGTACAATCGTACACCCCACAAATCAGTAAATTATGAGACACCAATAAATAGGATTTCGCCTAATACAAATTATCATTTCAACCAATTAATGAGATTTGGTTGTTTGGCATATTTTAAGGTGAAAAGGAGACTGGAGACTAAATTTTCAGGACGTGGTATACCAGCCATCCTGGTTGGATATACTCCGTCAGGTTACTTACTCTGTACCCCGGAGAATAAGACGTTTATCGAATCGAGAGACGTACGTTTTAATGAGAAAATAGTTTATAGGGAGAAATATAAACTATCGGAGAAAAATAAACATATTGATAACGACTGGTTTGATAAATTTAAAATGGAGTCTGAATCGGAAAAAGAAGAAGAAACACTTGCTTCAACAGGAGTCAAACGAAGAAAATAAGGAGACTGTCAGAGGCGAAAAGACAAAAGGTTGAAGAATAATACACAAATTTAAATATCTTCTTTGGCAATACTTCGAAGTTTTACCTTGTGGAGTAAAAAGGTTTTTTCGAATAGGAGTAACGATCGGAGAAATAGAGGTTTTTCTTGATTACAAGTTTTCCTCTAAAGGAGATTTAAAACGGAGATAAGAGTACGGAGTATAGATATTGGAGAAATCTAAGTTGAGGTTTTTTTACTGTTTATACGGTTTTTCCTCAACAACAGGAGTAAATATTATTTCGATGAAAATTGGAGTTTTTCCATAACAATGGTTTTCTCCAAACAGTTCTTTAACCGCACCAATTCAAGAATTCAAAGGACCAACTGCGTCACTCAATCAAGGAGGGAGTGTTGGGGTTACACTAATTATTTGAGCACTTGTTGGCTACACTAATGTACGATAGCTCCGTTATTACTACTGAAGATTATTCTTTCTTTTCACTTCCTCTTCTTGTACTTGTAGAGTTAACATCAACTTATTATTCTTTTACATAATAAAGTGATTGCTTGGTGCGGTACTGGAGTGGTGTTGTTCTTTCATATCTATTATTAACACATAATATATTTATCATGGACATCAAGCCCCCAATGTCCAATATTAGTTTTCAGCTATACTTAAGGGATTTACTTCAGTGTCAATTCATCAATAGGAAAACTTTAACAACTGAGAACTTTAATGAGTTAAAAAGTTATCAACAAAGGTTTCAGTTCTGAACCTGTTCTGTTAAATGTTAGTTCTTAATTCTGTCTAAGGGAATTATTTCAGTGTCAATTTGCTAATAGGAAAGTTAGAAGAACTGAGAGCTTTAATGAGTTTAAACATTTTTCAACAAAAGTTTCGGTTCTTGACTGGTTCAGATTGGACGTTAGTTCTCAATTCTAAGGGATTTATTTCAGTTTTAATTTTTTAATGGGAAAGTTGGTGTTAGAGTCTTTTTATTGGTATTTCAGTATTTCCGTTCTTTCGAAAATATGTAATGTTTTATTGAGAATTCTGGTCTCATTCTGTACTAATCCTCGAGTTTGTCTGGTTTTTCCTCTTCTTTTCATTTGGCTATTCGCTATAATCTTCAGTTGTCCTTAAATTGTACCTTGTTCATTCTCATTTTTATGTCTTTTTGTGTACAACATATTACTCATTTTTCTTCTCGCTAATTTCTACTATATTTTGTATGATGTTTTTCGAGTTACCATTTTGCTATTTTTATTCTTATTAATTCGTTTTCTAAATTTATTGTTTGCCTTTTGAAGTTTGTGTAATAAAAAACTTCAAATTAATTTGTGTTACTAGAATGGCTCTTGCCATTCTCACTTGGTCCTTCGAGCCAAACTCAAACTGTAAAAGAGGATCGTTGAAAAAAGTGCGTAAGTGAAAGTTTGAAATTACTATTTCCACATAAGTGGAGCTTGTTTGTTCGTACTGAAAAAAAAAAAAAAAAAAAAAAAACAAATTGAAAAGTTTGCAAACATGGCCCAGCCATCCGATCGTAGTGTTCGAATGTTGAAGCGAAGCTTCACCCAAAACAAAGGCGATATCGAGCCGTTATTGAAGTAGAAAATCACCACCGAGTTGATGGTCCAGATCGAGATATTAAACAATGGCAGCTTGAAGCCAACCTGGGAAAAGTTTGAGGGTGCATCAATGGACTTCTTCCTTCTGATCGACAAGAAGGAAACTGAGGACCTAGCGGCCAAAAAAAAAATCATGATGGACCAGTCCGAGCTTCGTTTAATCTACAATGTGGTACAGGCTAAGATAAAAAGTGTTGCCACTCAGCTCAAAGGCGAGGAAATGCGCCGTTCAATTCTACCCACTGGAAACAGCACCATGCTCGACACCTCCAAAGGAGCCAGTTCGGATCAGCCCAAGCTGAAAAAAATCAAAATCTCTGAGTTTGACGGGGATCTAAGTAAATTTTACAATTTTAAGGCCTTGTTTACTAACCTTGTCCATAACAACTCTGATTTTAGCAATGTTCAAAAATTATTTTATTTGAAGCAAGCCTTGGTCAAAAAGGCTTCCATTGTTTTACAGGATTGCGATTTAGCGGATGATGCGTATCCTGAGGCGTGGTCTTACTTTTTGGATCATTATGAGAGTAAGAGAGCTATAATTAAAAACTATTTTGTGAAATTGTCCCTGTTACAGCCAATTAGGTCCGAGCAAGGAATTTGTGAAATTTTGGATCAACCGATGGCAATGGCTGGTGAAACGGTGAATGATACATTTTCTCGATATATTGCCTTCCAAGTCACAAATAAGTTGGATAGTGTAACAGCAAAAGATTGGGAAAATCACACCTGTGAAGCAAGTACGTATCCTAAATTTGAGGAATTGTTTAAGTTCTTGCAGGGTCGGACGTTTGTAATAGATGATAGACGATTTGAAAAGCCTAAGGAAACCAAGGATGAAAAGCCAAAGGCTCCGAATCAAAAACGATTGTATCTGGCTTCAAGTAGTTCAAAAGCCAAAATTTGTCCGATGTGTCGAAGTCAGCATTACTTGAATCAATGCAAAACGTTTAAGGTGATGAATCCACACCGTCGATTTGATTTTGTAAAGGAAACAAAATTATGTTTGATCTGTTTCTCTAAGGATCATACGTCTTCAAGTTGTATCTCTACTTTTAAATGTAAATGCGGGCAACCGCATCATAATTTATTGCATTTCGACTTTAAAAGTTCTTCTAGTAAAAGCTCGGAGCCTAGTGCTCAAGGGAAAACGTCGGATAGTTCCAATGGAAAGGAGTCTGCGGATAAAAAGGCTTACATGACGACCACAACCCAAGAGGAAAAAGTCATTTTGTTGCCTTCCGTCATTGTCGGATTTAGAAGTGGCGATGCCATAGGAAATATGCGAATGCTCGGCGATAATTGTGCGCAACCTACGATGGTATCGGATCAATTAGTCAAAAGGCATCACTTGAAAATGACAAATGCCACTTGTGGATCCCTGATTGGCGGTGTTTTGCCAGGGGCTGTAAGTGCTAACAAGGTAGTGCATTTGCTTTTAATTTCTAGATGTAGCTCATTTGAATTGGAAATAGAAGCTGAAGTTGTACCACATACCTCCATGGATTATAAAGTTTATGCGGAAATTTCAAAACAAATGATGGAAAAGCTCGCTAAGTTTGATCTCACAGAACCAGCATTGGCCAAACAAAAAATTACTGTATCGGATGTGGATTTAATTTTGGGCGCTGAATACTTCGAAAAGTGCCTCAACGAAAAAATGATAGAGGTAAATGGTTTGTTTTTAAGGTCGACGAAGTTTGGTTGGACTGTTTCAGGCCCGTTGAAAATGGAAAAAAGTCAAAGTAAATTTTTTTGGATTAGCGTTGAAAACGATTGAAAGTGATTTGGACAAGTATAACAAAATAGAACGCGATGGAACTATTAAAAAGGAAATGGCTAAGGAAGCTAGTAATTGTCTCAAGCATTTTAAAGCTACATATAAAATTGCCGATGATGGAAAATTCAGCTTGAAACTTCCATTCAAGGTAAATAAATCTAAGGTCGCTAAAAACCGTCGGATGGCATTGATTAGTCTTTTTAAGATAGAACAAAAGTTAGTACCGTCGCTGAGAATGGAGTATACTAAATTTATGAGAGAATATTTCGAACTTGGTCATGGAACTTTGGCCAAACCTACGAATGATGATTGTTATTTTATTCCACATCGAGCTGTTGTTTGTAAAGACAGTTTGACCACCCCTGTCAGAGTGGTATTCAATGCATCTGCCCATGAGAAAGGACAGATTTCATTAAATGAAGGGCTAATGATCGGACCTCAGATACAGTGTGAGCTCTTTGATATTTTAATTTCTGTTTGCACCTATTGTTTCGTTTACTCAGCAAACGTAGAGAAAATGTACCGTATGGTTTGGATTGACGAAAATGATCGAGATATGCAAAGGATATTGTGGAGGGAATCGCCAAACGACCCAATAAAGGAATACAGGCTTAATACAGTGACATATGGGACTGCGCCTGCCTCGTTTTTAGCCACACAATGCTTGGAAATGATTGTCTCCAGAATTGAAATGGATAATCCTATCGCAGCAAAGTTAATCCGAGAAAATTTTTATATGGATGACTTGATCGCTGGTGGAGACAATCTCCAAGATGTGAAAAGTAATTTAATGATAGTTCATAATTCGTTAGCCGTGTGGGGCTTTAAACTGCGCAAGTATTCTGCAAATTCGCAGGCTCTACTTACAGATCTAGCACCTGAATTGGTTTTAAATGGTTTGAAAGTGGAATTGGCTGAAAATGTTGCAATGTTGGGCGTAGTATGGTCGCCTCCAGTTGATGGATTTTGTGTCAAATTGAATTTAGAAATCGAAACAGTACCAAATAAAGTTACCAAAAGGCTGATTATGTCTATTTTGGCCAGGACATTCGACCCCTTAGGGTTAATAGCACCAGTTTGCTTGCGTGGAAAGTTGTTAATTCAGGCCCTTTGGAAGGCTGGACTGGATTGGGACGTTGTAGTTTCACCGGAAATTGCGCAAGAATTTTCTGATTACTTAATTGATTTAATGAAACTAAAGAAGTTTGTAATCACTCGCTATATTTGTAGACCTAGATCAGAAGTACAATTAATCGGATTTTGTGATGCGAGTGCCAAAGCATACTGTGCGGTTGTTTTTGTTCGAACGTTGGTTGATGGGAAAGTTCAGTCTTGAGAATTATTGTGCGCCAGGACTCATGTAGTGCTAACAAAGGAGATGACGATACCAAAGATGGAGCTAAGCACAGCCCTATTGCTTGCTCAGTTAGTTGATCGTGTTCGCAAAGTAATTGGTGTCGACATCGGTAATTGTTTTTTGTTTACAGACGCCACTACCATCCTGTGTTGGCTCTCCCTCCCTTTTGAGGAGTGGAAATCTTTTGTTTCGAATAGGGTCGAGAAGATCCAGGCGCTTCTTCCTTACTCTCGTTGGTTCTATGTTTCTACTCGTTGTAATCCTGCTGATTTGGCAACTCGTGGATTGCCTGTTATCAAATTTCTAGAGTCTAATCTTTGGTTCCATGGTCCAAGGTTTCTGTCATCAAGTACCATCAGTTCAAATCCTATACCTAATCTAGACGTATCTAAAGCCCTGGAAAGGAGGAAGAAGAAGCAGTCGGTATTTCAAGTAGTTAAGAGAGAGTGTTTTTATGATCGTTTTTCGTCGTTTTCTAAGATTTTAAGGGTAGCGTCTTACGTAGTTAGGTTTTGCGATCGTACCCGTGGAATCAAAATTAATTGTGAGCTCTTGCCTAATGCCCTGAGTTGGAGAATGCATTGAAGATTGAAATTCGTATTTTGCAGAGTTCACACCTTCCTGGAGAAATCACTCGATTATCTAACGATTGTGCCCTTAAGGCAAATAGTAAACTTTTGAGGGTCATTCACTCTGATAATGGTACCAATTTTGTCGGTACTCGTAATTTGATCGTCTACAATCAGTCTGCCATTATGTCATTTGTCGCATCCAAAGGGATTCAATGGTCGATGATTCCCCCTCGTTTACCCCATTTCAGTGGCATTTGGGAATCTGCAGTTCGTTCAGCGAAGTTTCATTTGAGTCGTGTTCTTAATGGCGGTGTCCTAAGCTACGATGAGTACCTAACCATTTTCACTCGCATTGAGGGCATTTTAAACTCACGCCCTCTTTGTACTTCGGTGGAGCAAGGCAATGAAGCAATTACCCCCGGTCATTTTTTGGTAGGACAGTCGCTGCTCTCGGCTCCAGAATTAGATTCTGATTGTTCGTCATTAACTCTCTCAAAGCGATTAATTGAAATCAACACGCGCCTGAAGTCGTTTTGGAAAGTGTGGCACTCAGACTACCCGAACCAGTTGCAGAAGAAATATAAATGGCAACGCTTTCAACCAAATGTTCGAATCGGACAGCTTGTCTTATTGAAGGATGAGTCACCCCCTTATCAGTGGCCGTTGGCGAAAGTCACGGAGGTCTATCCAGATTCCAGTGGAGCAGTTTGCGTCGTAGATCTCAAGCTGTCCAACTCGTCCAATCTTTTTAAGCAATCGATAGCGAAAGTTGTAATTTTGCCTGCTGATTCTCCTCCTGAACCGCTTGCGGGTTCAGAGGGGGGAGCATGTTAGAGTCTTTTTATTGGTATTTCAGTATTTCCGTTCTTTCAAAAATATGTAATGTTTTATTCAGAATTCTGGTCTCATTCTGTACTAACCGTTGAGTTCGTCTGGTTTTTCCCCTTCTTTTCATTCGGCTATTCGCTATAATCTTCAGTTGTCCGTTAGATTCGAAATTGTACCTTGTTCATTCTCGTTTTTATGTCTTTTCGTGTACAACATATTATTCATTTTTCTTCTCGCTAATTTCTACCATATTTTGTATGATGTTTTTCGAGTTACCATTTTGCTATTTTTATTCTTATTAATTCGTTTTCTAAATTTGATGTTTGCCTTTTGAAGTTCGTGTAATAAAAAACTTCAAATTAATTTGTGTTACTAGAATGGCTCTTGCCATTCTCAGTTGGAAGAACTGAGAGCTTTCATAAGTTACAAAGTTTTCAACAAAAGTGTCAGTTCTGGACCTGTTCTGTTTGAAATTTAGTTTTCAATTCATTTTAGGGGATTTATTTCAGTGCCAATTCTTTAATGGGAAAGCTTGAAAAATTGAGAACTTTAATAAGTCACAAAGTTTTCAGAAATAATTTCAGTTCTAGACCTGTTCTGTTTGAAAGTTAGTCTTCGATTCTGTCTAAGGGATTTATTTCAGTGTCAATTCATCAATGAGAAAGCTTCAACATCTAAGAGCTTTAATAGACCTCTATTTTGAGAGCTGCAATTGAGTTCGAAAGTTGCAGTTTATTGAACATGTTCTTTTAAAAGTTAGTTCTTAGTTGTTCTTTAGGGTTGTACAGTCAGTTCTGAGAAGTAAAAACTTGAAAACTTGAGAACTTGAGAACTTGAACTTTGCATTGAAAATTTCAAAAGTGAGATGTTCGATAAAAGTTGGTTATCAGTTTTTCTTTGGAGTTTTTGTTAGAAGTTTCAGTTGTTGGTCTGTTCTGGTGAAAATTTTTTCATTTATCTAATTAATATTTAATGATTTTTGGCTTGGACCAGTCCGAAGGACGGGTTATGTTTGCTTATTTATTGTAATTTTATTTTTTATTGTGTGAAGATAATTTATGTTAATTAAGAAAAACGAAGTTAAATACGACCCGATTTATACTTTAAATGAAATTAGGGAGTAGTATATCTACTAAAATAGTAGGTACTGTATGTTACAGTATAAGAATCAATAATGGAATGAAAAGTCGTACACTGAAAGGAGTTGTTATGTTGTGTCAGGAGGCAGGGTTGATGGTGAAAAAATGTATTTTGAAGAGGGACGAAATTAATGTTCTAGAAGTATTATAAAGGTAAGGTAGGTAGAAAATTTCTCGAAGAAATTGAAGGAATGGGAGAATATAGAAAAAATAATTAGGAGAGGGAAAATTTAGAGAGGAAAAATTTAGAGAGAAAGAGTGAGTGAGTGAGTAAGTGAGTGAGAGAGAGAGAAAGAGAGAAAGAAAGAGAGAAAGAGGAGAGAGAGTGTGAGAGAGAGTGTGAGAGAGAGTGTGAGAGAGAATGATAGTGAGAGTGAGTGAGAGGTAGTGGGAAGGAGGGAGAGGGAGTGAGAGAGTGAGAGTGTGAGAGTCAGAGGAACAAATATTTTGTTGTATACCTATTGGAACATAGTACAAATATGGAATTTATAAGATTTTTTGTTGTTTTTTCTTTTAAAATTAAATTAAACAGACCCAGAGGTAAATTCCAGAGGTAAATTTAGGAAAAAAAGAGTGGCTGTTAAATGAAAAGCTATATTAGAGTGAATTTGATAGTTTAGTATAATAAATTTTATTGTTCCATAGGTAAATCATACCGTGGAAATACTTTGTAAGACTCTACCTAATTGAAAATTCATAATACCTAATTTACTATTTGAGTGTGTTGTCTGAGAATGCATTTTAATATAGGAAAAATTTTGCACTTTCTAAAATTGACAAGAAAAAATAATTTATTCTTTTATTGAAGAAGATTCACTGTTTACCATGGACCACTCTCCACTAGGTGTAGAAAAATTTTCATATCAGGTACAGGTATACCTGAGATAATTTGTCATCTGGTAAGGCTGCTTCTGCTATATTTGAATACATTTTAAATTGCCTGAGCACATCTGGGTCTTGGATTTGCTGCCAATAAATGGTTTTAATTTCTTCCCAAATACTTTTTTTAAATTTGTCATATTTTCTGGAAGCAGCCACCTATAAAACAAAAAATATGCGTTGGTGCATTATTCATGAGAACAAAGTATAATAAGTACAGATGTAATATGGGAATTTCATTAATGTAATTTATAACAAATCTTTCGCCAGTTTATTAAACAGAATTGTTACTGGTGTTGTTTCTATTGCTCAATAAACCTACAATGTCGTGTGACTGTGAGAATGAAGTTTTGCTCGTATTTAATAATACGTGTCTATATTCACCAATGTTTTCAGAGAGCTACAAAGTCAATCGGTTATAGTAGTTGAACCGATCAACAATATTGCTGTTTAAGGGTAGGCTAAGACATTTACTTATGTGATACCTATTCGTTTAATTTGGTGAATTACACGTACATATTCTGATTTTGTAATATCATTCATGTTCGTAGTGTATGCCCAACCAGCAGAAACGTATTCGAACCATTCATTTGTATATTTTTCGTTAAAAATTTTCAAATGATTTTTTGCCTCTTCGAGTCGTAGAACTCCTTTTGTGATGTCTGTCATTAAACAGACTAGAAGTGTTAAACGAAGCATTCTGAAACAAAGACAAAACGAAAGCAAAATGAAATTTTTTAAAGATCTCAACGCAAATTCATATAGATACGGTACCAATAAAGAAGTATAAATTGAAAATCATCATATTATGTGTGAAACCTTGTTAAGAAGTGGACTTTTGTATCAGGAAAAATTGCATTCGATCATAGGCGGAAACTTTCAAATGTTTTTCATGAGTTAATCACTCCATTTGATCCTTTAGGGCCGAATGCGAGAACGATAGGTCTACCTATTCAGGTAATCCTTATATTTTTTCTATTATCAATTGTATCTATTTCTACCTGCATAAACATAATTATAATAAATATAATTTTGTTAAAATAAAAATGTTTCAGTTTCTGTTAACACTTCAATATCATTCTTGCAGTAGGGCCTTATAGAAGTATTCCGAGGCATCTATCTCCTTCCTTTCTCAATAAAAAAATAAAAAAATCAAGGAAATTTGAAAGATAAATTCTATTTTTGTTTTTTAACATTGCTGATTCAACCTGATTTTTAACCAACTACAAAGAAATGAAGTAATCAGTTTTGGACTTAAGCTGGATTACACCTTTTTGATATTTCGTGTTAACATGCATTATGATGTTTTGTTACATCACAACACAACACAATACATAAATTCATGTGAAAAATTGGAGCAATATCTGTTCTATTCAAAAAAGTGAGGAACTAACACTGGAAACGTGAAAAAATCAAAGCGATCTTTTTGGTGGATTTGAATAAGGGTTAACTGATGTTGAAATATGTTAACACGCATTTGACGACAAGATGCATCATCTGACGTCATACCAGATCAGTGTGAGCCCTCTGATCTAAAAACTATAGGCCAGTACTTTTGTGTTACGACGTGTTCACACAGATCATCAAATTAGTGTGCTTAAGTGTTTTTTCTACGAATCTTGAAAATTTTATCACTTAACAATGTGTACGGATATACTTAGTAAAATTTTCATTGCATTACTAATTTATTAGTGGGAAATTAGGTCTGGAAAATTATCGATATGAAATAAAACATTTAATCAACTTTAAAAACCAAAAATCGAATAAAAATGACAAAACTTTTAGAGAATTTTTTTTTTTTCTGTGAAGTAGGTCGTATTTTTTTAAAAAAATTATTAATTTGCCATAATGCTTTTTTGTCTCATTTTAATTCCAGTAAATTTTACTGGAGAAATCTAAAAAAAATTATATTTTTATTCTTATAGAATTTTTAGGGTTTTTGCACCAAATGATAAAAACCCTACTAAAATCACCATTATTTTCCTTCTTGTTTGTTGTTTTTTTCTTCCTCCTTTTCCATCTGTTATATGTTATCTATGTTTTGTTTTTCATCTGTGGAACTAGTGATGTCGATTGGTTCGACTATAATTAATTACCTTAACTGATCTACTAATAGATTTTCTGCTAATCGATTTATTTTTTCAAAATCAGTCGATTAATCGAATATCATTCAGGCTTGAGCAAGAATCAAAAAATTTTTATAAAAGAATTAAAGACGAAATATATGAGGAAAAATGAAAATCCTTGTTGGCTGTTGCAGAAGAAACATTTTAAAATTCTATCTCAAAGTCAACATTAATGCGTGATAAAAAAATTAAGTTTGCTGGTTGGTGTAAAAAACGGTCAAATAGATTACTTGAAATAATCGATTTATCGAACAACTTTTACATCACTATGTGAACCGAAAACCCTATTGCAACATCGTTTATCGATGTAGCATGTTATTCGTTTTCTGTTTTTTGAAGTTGGTTAGATTTTTTGATGAAAACATTTTTTTCAATGATTTTTCGTCTCTAGAATTAGGGGTAATATTACTTTCAAACTAATAAATCTACTTATTACACCCCCTGGTGAGCTATTAGCCCCCAGGGTTGAAGTGGGTACGTTTTTCGTTTCTTAAACTTGAGGAAAATTTTGAAACCAATGACTCAAATTCATAGACATATTATAAAATTTTACATGTAATATATATTCTAATTTGTGGTTCCCACAGTACAAATCGCAATATTTGTTCGATTATCACAAAATTTGGTACAAAAATTTTTTTTAACCAAGGACCAGACCTTTTGATTTTGGTGTGGATCGAAACTAGGAACATATTTATTATAATTTACTGTAGTACGCTACTAATTTTGGCGCAGATCGACTGGACGGTACATCCTGTATTACTATTTTTGTTTTTATATTGGTCATAAAATGCGGAATTTTGAAAAAATATGTACGAAATTTGAAACAAATATTTATTATAATTCATTTATTGTAATATGCTACCAATTTTAGTACGGATCGGATCGGATGGTACTTCCGGTAAAGCTTTTTTTTCCTCTTTTTGTATTCTAATTTACTTGAATGTTTTTTTTTTACAAAAATTATCTACATGTCCATGTTTTCTTTTTTCTATCTTGTTACTTTATTATTAGTTCTTTGATTTTATTTGAAATTATATAATTATTCACCATTCTTTATCATCTTAATTTATTTCTCATTTCAAGAATTAAAGTTTTCAAATTTCATAATGTCTAATATATCGTCAGCAGCTAACAAATTTCATACAATCATAACATAATATTTAAGAATATGAACTTAAAGTCAATTAATGTGACTATTAAAATTCATAATTCTCTTTTCTCAAAAACCTACTTTTTCTAGTGAGATGTGCTGTGCTAGAGTTTTTTTGTTTAAAGATAACTTCAAAACTACTTCATCGATTCTAAAAAAATTTAATAGGACCACTGTGGAATCATTCTCTATCATTTAAAGGAAAAGTTCATCAAAATTTGTGCCCAGGTTGAAAAATTTTGCTGAAACAAAAAAAAAAAGAAAAAAAAAACAATAATATATAGGTATGTTTTGTCACCTTTTTGCATACGATTCAGTTTGTCTACAAAAATGTGTCGAACAAAATATACATAACTATTATTCCTAATAATTCTTGGAATAATGGCTGTCTATATGATTCCTACTTCACACGGACAAACACCACAAAATATGCTGAAAATGAAGAGTCATTATATTTGGCGGATGTTTCAGTGTCACACCACCTATTATAAGTCTGCCATTTTGAACCATGACAGTAAAATTACGGATACTGTATTCTCTTCTTTTGAAGACAAAATCATTCCAGAGTCTGCAGTCAAACGAACAAGTCAAGGTCCATACTAGCTGCTTATGGATGTACCAGGTTTCAAATATTGAATAAGTGAAATAAGTATAGTGGTAATTGAACAAAATGTAATAATTAAATTTGAATTAATAAAGAGATAAAACAAGAAGATTTTTCTGTACAGTTGTTGAAATATTCTAATCTTAAGAATACTTTTGCAACAAGGTACAAGTCGAATTGAGAAGTTTATTAAAAAACACTAACAGTTCAAGTATTTTTTCATCAGTGGACTTGGACTAGCGGTATAGCCATCAGTCATCACCTAGTGCCACCATAATATGGTATATAATATATTTTTATATTATAAATAATGAAAATTTAATATTTTGTCTAAATAGATTCTTTTACAGACCACAAAAAGTCATCTCGCAAGCCATTTTTTGCCCGTATGACACAAGTGGAAGACCACTGAATTTATACATTTCTTCATGTAAACATAGGTAGTCCTATGTACCTACAGAAAATATGCATTTTGTGGCTTAAACCAACAAGACTTACTTTTTCTGAATTCGTTTCTCTGCCACAAAAAAAAATTTAGCTAAAATCTCGAGGTTTGCAAAAATTTTACCATAAACGACTTATACCAACCAGTATTCGTAAATTGTTTATATACACCTCGAAAAAGTAAACGATTCCTCCTTTATTGTCAGTTTTCGTGTTGACTTATTTTCGATATTGACGTAAAAATTATGACTCATTGGTGGTATTTCACCTGAAATAACACATTCTTCCTTCTTGGTACGATCAAGATGAGGAAGACGCAGATTATAAAAATTATCTTTCATTATTTTTTTTTCCAACCATTCATAGGCGTAGCCAAGACGTTAGGGGACATTCCCCCCTTAAATCAGTATAAGTAAAAAAAATTTTTATGGTTTTTTTTTGTTTTTTTTTTCAAACTTATGTGTAGGTGCAAAATAATAAGAAATTTCAAATTCGCCTTTTTAAAAAAATATTAAGCTTCACCCTCCAAAATAATTCTGGTTACAATGAATAAACCTTCTGTACGTCTATTTGCTGTATACTCCTAAATCAATAACTCTATTTGTTGGTTTTCAGTTTACAAAACTGCTTTGATGAAGTACTTTCAGCTGAAATAACACGTTGTCATCTTGCATTGTTTATGCTGACGAATAAGACGCTGTTTATGCGTAAGAGCATCCATCACCATCATTAATTTTACAAACTTTTTGTGCGTCTGTGTGTCGTATTCGCAAAATTGATAACTTTATTTGTTACCTAGCTTTTGTTTTAAAAACAATATTTTATTGAACTAAGTTTTAGTGAACACAAATTCAAAGACAAAGCATAGAATCTACGTTTACGGGAGAAAGTATGAAAAATATTCATGTTTTTATGTGAAATATTACATCAATACAAGACTTCATAAAATAGGTATAGTACCTAAGTATAAGAATACGTACACACAAATAGGCTGACTGTTTTCACGTTATAAAAAGTGTGAAATATGCCCATTAATTAATATTCCTTTATCCATGTCTAAATATGTGAAGAATATGCCTTTAGAGTAAAAAATATATCAAAAAATTTCCTAAATTAATATGGGTATCAAAATTTAAAATTTTTAAAGCCCCATAACATTAACGCAATATTGAAGGATACAAACTAATGAAAAATATATTGGAAACAGAAAATTTTTTTTAAATTGATTTATTTTTTCGCAATAAAACTTTGTTAAAATTTGATAATTTTCGGCACGTTAGCGTTACTAATCAACAAATTATTCTCCAAAACGCCAAAAAATGACCAAATACTCCTAATTATGTTCAAAAATTATCAAAATATGTCGAAATATGTCGAATTAAGTTGGTCTCAAATTACTCATAATTAATTTCAAGAATCGGATATTTCAATGTAGAACCAGTTTAAAAAAAAATATGTATCTACTAAATACTTACATAATAAAAGTTGCCCTACTCATAAACAATCTATCAAGTTAGGCTAGTCTTTTTTTTTTGTCATTGCAAATTGAAAGATCAAAAATGATATGCCTGTTTAAAATTGTGACCCGGGAACATCACAATTACAGACGGGGCTAGGTATACTAGGACCAGAGTTTAGAAGGACAAAAAAAAAGGAAATAAAACATTGGCCAAAAGGTACCAAAATCAGCAAAAAGAATCCCTAATAAAATCAAAGAATACATCTCACATGTAAGGAGGCTAAATATTTACAGTTATGGTTCAACCCCACAAACTTCCTAATATACGAAATATGTCACCCTTTGAAATATAGCCTACAATAGGTTCATTACAAGATACTGGATGAGACCCCTACTCCACATTACAGAAGATAATTGTAATATTTTACCCGTTGGCCGACAGGAAAATAAAAGCCTTGTTGCTGCAAAACTTTGTTTTTCAAGTTAACTCCATCATTGAAAATGTGGTATATCTCCAGACAAATGACAGCAACCAAATCCAAATCCAGCAAATTGATTATGAATGGGTGATGGCAAACTCCAGTAGACATTTTTCAGGATTGCGAATATATCAAAAAGGATTATTCTCCCACGAGAACTCTATTTGCATTGATTATAAATGGGAAGAAAAAAACATGTCTTCTCTCATTTTTTGAGAGGAAGAACAAGTAACTTACTTCATGGTCATTGACAGACTGATTCATCTTCTAAAAATCAAAAGTGAAGACGAATTGTGAATGAAAAGGAACAAACCTATGGAGAAAACCTAACTGGAACTTGGTTGCTGTCATTCAGTGTGATTACAGAGTAACAATATATTTAAGGACAGAGTAAGGAATGACAAAGTATAAGAAAAAGTAGATACCATTTCATCTAAGTAGAGGACAGTACACATCGTGATAATATGGAGAGAGATGCCGAATTATAATATGTAGATATAGGAATAAATGAAGACGGTGAAATACAATAGATACAGTATAAGGAAAATAATATAATATAAGCTGAAAAAAGTATGACGATTAATTCTGTGTTTCTCTTAGTTCGGATGCCTCAAAATAAACATTAAAAAGTAAAAAATATCTCTAAAGATGTTACAACATCATCTTTTTTGAATAAAATTTTTCAAGTCTGCAACACAATGTGAAGCGAAAAATCAATTCAAGAACTTACCTACTTAATAGGTCTGTTTGGGGAGACAAATTCTGTACAGATTCTGTAAAATATTAGTATCCAAACTGAGGTACCAATGTATAAATAAATAAATTACCTTGGTTTCCAATCATATTTTTTAATTCGTTCCAATATAAATGAAAAAGAATATATACCAAAATTAAGTTTTTGTAACAATCAAAACAAAAATAATTTTGAGTTCATATAAGTCAAGTATTCTGTACTCAGTTTCAAGTACCCCCACAATCATCTTACCAGGATTATTATCAGAAGGATTCATTTTTAAGAGAAATTCAACCTCGACCCATTGCTCACTTGTACCTCCCAACACCTCATCACACACAAAACCATTATATTTAATAGCAAGAAAAAATACAGGTGTAATTTTAAATTTTTACCTTCGCAGCCAACATTAATAAATTATAAAAGAACACATCAAACTTATAATTTTAAATCTGCAAAAAGATTTATCTTCTGGGAGGTTAGTGGACTTTAATATTTTAAGAATGAAATAAGCAGTCAGCAACCAAGTGTAGTAGAAATGGCTGAATTTTAATCATCAATTTCTCAAAAATTTTGAGGAATTCATATCGAAATCCAAAATTTAAATAAACTCAAAGAAAATCTGTTAAAGGATTTATTTCCATGTTGTGAGACTTTTAATTTTCAAAGAAAATAAAATTAAATTTTTTACTTGATAAGTTAGGAACTGGAAAGTTTAACTGATTTTTGACAAACAGATTCTCCATGAAAATTATTTGCTCCAAAAGCAGGACTTAAAATTGATTTCAGATAACTGCAACTTCTCCAGTTCAGCTTATCAATCGCAATTACATTTTCCAAAATTTTATTGAAAAAGACTTCAGTTAATAACCAAAGACACCGTAAAGTGAAAACTTTCAAATTGAAAAATGTCACAACAGAATTAAAAACTGTCTACTACAATTAGGCCTGGTTCAGGGGTGATAAACGAACTTGATTAAAATAAGTTCCTTGGTGACTTATTCTCAATTCGCGATGCAAATTAAACCCTCAATATTTAATTTTGAGAAATATAAACTTCCAGCATCTATTCCTTCATAAAGAAATACAAAAAAGAACATAAGTGAAAATAATAGGGAGAAATGAGTTTATATAGATAATTGATCAGAGGTGATCAAAGGTAAATACAATAGAGGTTCCACTTTGTGCACAACATTCAGTATTATTAAAAATTAAAATTTAAGAAGCAAAATTATAGGAGAGGGGTGTGGATAAGTGAATCCTTTCTCATCAATTATTTAAATAGAGACAGAAAAGAGGAAATCTATAAGTGTGAGAGAGATGCAAGAAGTAACTTTCCTCGAAGTTAAAAATAGGGGACCAATAAGAGGAGGTATGAAAAAAAGAGAGAAAAAGAGATGTATTTAGACATGTGATGTGTGTATTTTTTATACATAAGATGTTATTTAGGGATAATAATGTAATGGCATAAAAGAGGTTGTAATGTACTGATTGATACTCTGTAAGGTGTTACACCTTACATGAGAATATCAATATTAGAAGTGAATATAATATCTCTTAAATATTAAGTAATCAGATAATTTATTAACCACACTTGTATGATGGATCTTAAAACTTTCAGGATTCAGACTTTAATTAAAATATTTCAAACACGAAGTATAAATTTGCAATATAATAAAATAATTTTGTACATACAACAGTACAATTAAGTAATAGTAGAGAAGAGTATTAAACAGCCTCAAGAAATGAAATATGAATATTCTATTCAAAACATGAGTTTATATACCTTTTTAGTGACTTCTGTAATTCCAAAGAATCCTAATATATACACATACTTAGTTAAGAACCTGTTATTCCGTTTTAATATAATGCTGACTGATAATTGAAGATAATGTTCTTCACTATCTAAAACTAAGGAAACTTTGAAACCATTTGGAAATTTGAAAATTTTTCAGACAAATGTAAAACTTAGTTATTCTGGTGGAGGAAACAGAAAATTAACAAGACTTATAACGCATAATCTTGGTAGATATGTGTCCAAGTAAATTTATATTACCTCAGTACAAAACTGTGTTATTTTTGAGATAATCCAGAATTCATACTGTGAAGTAATTTTGAAAATCAAGAAATTTTAAAATAAAAGAGTTGATTTGAATTTCTCAGCAACATTTAATCAAAGAGGGTGATTAAACTCATCTAAAACCTGAGGATAATTTTTTTATGATGATATATTTTTCTAATTTTCACTAGCTTGTAAGTAAAGAGAAAAAATAGGAAACTAGAGAGGGTAATCTATCACCCAGATCAACCCCTTGAATGCACCATTGCCTCTCATAAGCGCACACTTCAATCTTTTTTCAGTTTTGGCAAGTTTTTTAATTTTAATTTGTAAATGAGTGGGAACTTTTAATTAGTATGGAAAAAATAATTTTACATTTAGGTGTGTCACGATATATTGGTATCATGACATACTTATGCTTCATCAACATATTTCATAAATTTAGAAATACAACCAAATATCCGCGTATTCCTAAAAAATGCATTCTCAAACACTCATCGTTTATTTCAACACCACAAACAATGTTCTCACCATTCCTAAATTCCTTGAATAAATATTTCTGTCTACAAAATACTCTTACATATACTTAATTATCCTATATCAGCAATTCCTTTAATACACATTTTTTGACAATAGGTCTTTCGAAACTGTTCTCACAAATTATGTATAATTGCAAATTCTTTACATCTTATTCCTTGAATATTATTTCCTTCCTTTCTCTTCAGCACAAATCACCCATAACTCTGGACTAATAAAAGACAATGTTTTGGTGGTTGTACTTCAATCTCATTTTGTACTTTAATCAGTAAGCACACATTTATAATTGTATATTTTCATGTGCTATATTTTTATAATACACAACCTTATATCTTTTGTTGAATATTTTATTTGAACGATAGTTTATCGTTACAGGGATAATAAGTTATAAGGGTTGCAGGGCAACACTGAAAATCACGTCGATGTTACAGTTGTACCTCATGCCCCTATATGTTGGCACATATGCTGCTTCTCAACAATAATACTATTGTTTGGTGTTCAATAAAGGAACATGTATTTTTTTATTCCAAAAAGGAAAAGTTAGAAATATTCTGCAAAATTTGAACTGAATTGTACCTATTTTCTCTTCCTTTTGTAAATTATTTCAAGGTTTTTCTGCCAATTTCTTTGAAATTTGGAACATCGACTACTGGAAATGTGCCAAATTGATTACCATAATAAAAATAGTTACTCCAAAATTACTAGCAGTGGGGTAGTTTTAAAAGCAAAATTTTAACTTTTCTGCAGATATCAATTTGTAAAAAGGAATCATCTGTCAAATTAGATTTCTAATACCTTTAAAAGGGTAGGTACAACTCTAATTGGCCAAGATTTTTTTTTCGAGGGTAGAACTTGTCCTGCTACATCAAAAAAACTTGAAAAAAATAATATAGTTTGTCCTTATGTAAATCCAAATACCCAAGTGTACCAAATTTCAAGACTATCGGATAAAAATTGCGACCTGTACTTCAACACAAATGTATGGACAAATATGTTCATAGGGTCATTTATGTCATCACACCCCATAGGAAATTATTATTGGATTTTCCCTAAAAATCTACTTTTTTTTTCTTTTTTTTTTTGAGAGGGGAATCCCCCTTTTTCATCTCATAATGCCTACAATTGAGCAGAGTATGCCCTAATCGTAGAGTTATTCAACATCCATTGGACAAATATAATAGTCATCATACTCTTTTCTCTTACAAAGTGAGACTATCCAGCGACCACCTCAGCTTCCAAGATAGTGTTAACCTTGATTAAGTATTAAGAAAGCTGAACACGTACAAAATATTTAATTAATTTTCCCATTGGTAGGTGTAATCTCCTATAAAGGGTGACACAAAATACAAATCATGATTAGAATAAAATTGAGAGCTTCAATAATAATTTATTTTTATAACAATTTTATTTTTTTTTTTTAAAAAAAAAAGAACAAAATTTTATAGTTTATGTAGTTAGGTAGAACCAATACCTTATTAATATTTTCTTATTTATTAAACATTACGTTTGAAGAAGCACTTGAATAACTTGTATGAAGTTATATTTTTAAATGGAACTTTGTACTGACACTCCCATAATATTTTTCAATCAATTGTTATAGATGCATTAATCTTCTTAACAAACTGAAACAAAAAGAAGTTCATAAGTTTCTCTATTGAGTAGGTAGGTAAGTAATTCAGTAAACTGATGCAAATATTGATTAATTTCAAACTAGAAGTACTTACAATGTTTGCGAATATTCGAATTATTAGATTATTTTTTTATTAAAATGTATATTTTACAAAGGTATAAAAAAATTCTGTAATTAATTATGGGTAATGATGTTTACATATATTTACAATTTAGATATAGGTAAGAAAGTTTTGCGTTACCTATAATATATTTCTTGGGGGTGTTAAGTCCTCTAGTAAGGTGCTATTATACTTTGTGAGGGATATTACAATGGCCAGGAGTGATCATGTTTCCTAATATATTGATGTTTAAACACTTATGCTAAAATTTGTATTTAATGTCTGAATTTAGCATCAAATGTACTATACTTAGGGAATATGAAGTTTTTATACCTTCGACCAAAATTGTCCATTTTCCCTGATATATTGATGTTCAACATTAATAACTCAAATTTTTTTGGCAATGAACCAAATTCGGTATCGGCATCTAAAACATGCTTGATTGAGCTAAAGTTTCTCAGTTGAATAGGCTTACCATAATTATAAAATTCCTAAGTAGGATTGGGGTGTAGGATGGGTAGTTATACCAAAACAGTTATTGACAAAAATTCTTGGTATGTTTTAAAAAAAAATGAAAATGCACTTATTAAAATAAATTGATTTCAAGAAACAACCTATAATGGATGGGCATGTGTAGGTTTCGTCACAGAATCTTTGAAATAGATGTTGATTTTATACTACTTCAACATTCTACCAGCGGCAACTGGATCTCCAATTCGTGATCCGCGGCTATGAGAAGAGTCAAAAGCTTTCATATATATGCATATTCATATTATTATCTATTGACCCCTCAAGTAATATTAATTTGTGACTTGGAAATAAAGAAAACATACGTATTTCTTCTTGCAAAGTTTTCTACACAAGAGATTTTCATATTATTATTTTGATTTCAAAAATTTTTCAGGAATGATCAAAAATCATTTTTTCATTTTTGTTTTTATGAATTGAACCTTTGAAATACCCATTTAAATATGATATAGGTGTAGATGCTATTCGATTCATGTTCATTCCAGCATAACTTTTCACTCTTGGTACCGATTTTGATGGACTATATTTTTTTAAATGGTAGATTTGGTAATCCCAGGGTGGTTCAACATTATTTTTTCTAGAATCTATGAGATATTTTTTAAGTTATCTATCTTTAAATAGATGTCGATTTTAAGTAAAATTGAGATTGACACCACACAAATGCAGGTGAAAAAAAAAGCATTGAATAAAAAATTTTTATAAAAAAAAAAATCAAACGAATCTCAATAAAATAAAAATAAAAATCAATAAAAATACTCTGAAAAAAAAAAATATCTAATGGAATCACTGAATGTAGTAGTAATTTAAAAATTTTGTAACAAAATTAAGACGTGGATTTAGCATACAAGCCTATATATGATAAACAAAAGAAGCTCCAAGTCGACGACTTCGGTAACTTCAGAAGATTTTTCTGGAGAAATTATAAAAGTTATTTTTCTCTTTCTAAAGATTTTTTTACATCATTTTCTAAAGTTTGTTAGATTTTTTCACAAAATGGTATAATATATTCACAGGACATGGGGAAATAGAAGTCAAATTAAAAAGTTACTTGGTATCGTTATTATAGGCATCCTTAAAAAAGGATCACATTTGAAATTTTAATAAAAACCTACTAAACATCTAATTAAATTAGACTTCGGATTTTGAAGAAATATTCAGAAAAATTATGCTCCCAAACTGAAAATGAGGGTAAAAAATTAGTTCAAAATACCTTTACTTTATATAACACTTGCGTGTACAGTATGTTTGTTGGACATTTTAAGCAGTGGCGGAAACTTGGATTTTTCCCGTGTATTGCAGTTGTAGTTGTATACTCAGAAAGAGGAATATTAGAATTTAGAAACTATATCGCATTTATTTCCCGTGTGTGTGTTGTAGTTACCGCCACTGATTTGAAGTAACATCGATGACTATGTATACTTTGGAAAATGTTTTGATATCAGTTAGCTTCGTTAAAAATGGCAAAATAGTCATACCTTCACTTATACATGTAGGTGGTTTTAGTTCTAAGTAAGTTCTACTGAAAGTTAGATTTATGTTCCACCCTACATGTTTTAGTAAGGTAGGTAAATACCGTGTTAGTTCTGTAACGTGCAAAAACTTGGAAAATTAACTGGAGCCCGTATAGGTACCCATTTCAAATAGAAAAATATACAAATTTTTTTAGATAAGAAGGACAAGTGATATAAACCCCCCCCTATTATCTTTTCGACGAGAACTTTTCAGCAGAACTTACTCGGTGAGTTAGGTCCGAAAATTTTAATATTTTTTTGCGGAAAAGTTTTTCGAATTCTGCTCTTGAAAATCAAACAGCCTCTTAAAGGAACTGTTGACACACTTTTCCTAAGTTAGTGTTAATTTTCACCTACTTCTTTTGTCAGTTTTTTTTTTTTTTTTTTTATAAATTAATATTGAAGCAAATTATCTGTAGGTAATTACTTATACCTCGGTACTTATATCAAACCCATTGAAAAACCCTTGATTTCGACTACCATGTTAGATCCCACTAGAATTAAAATTAAAAAAAAGAAAATTGATTTTTGGTCTCAGTTAAAAAAAACACAAACTTCTCTGTTATAAGGGTTGTAATAAAAAAACGCATTTAAAAAAAAAAAAAATCCAAATTTTCAATGGTAGCGGGGGATTGTAATTATCAGTATCATAGCCCCCAGTTACACCCTACGGCAAAGATATTTATGATTTAACTTATTGATTTTTCAAATTGCACCCGCAAAAATAAAAACTGTTCCCACGTTTCTGCTCAACACCCTAACCCTGACAAGTGGACTCTACCCTCAATGGTTTCCTCATTTGTTGATTTATCTTCCCACTCTAATGACTCATTTTTACATTAGCTGAATAATTTTCACGGAACTAGCCAGCCCAAAGACATTTCGAGTGATTGAAAAATGAATGGACTTCATTCCGATGTAATTTTAGAGTAACTACGACTAAAAACATGTATCTATCAGCCGTACATTCAAAAATAATTGCCAGAGTAATAATGTAGGTATATACACGTACAATTAATCAAAAAACATTCTTACCAGGGTTCGTATTTTTCCAACCAACGTATTCTTTATATTTTTTATTATTAGCTTCGAGCCATTTCATGAGTGGAGCAAAGTATTGCAGTATAGCATCCGCATCTATGTTGCGACTACCAGTAAAACCTTTCAATATACCTCGCCATGGTCTGGATCTTCCAAATTTCAATACTTTCCTAGGGAAAAAAAGAAAAGCAAGAATCGGTTTAAATAACCTTGGGTGATAAGTCAAAGAGATAGGTATCTTCTAATGGTATATAATAAACTTATGAGAGTGACGTAGTGTTGGCCTTGCTCCTGACAAACTCTAGGCACTAAATATTTTCATCATCAATTATTCTTTAAAGGCATTTCCAGTAAATAAATTATATGTTGAATAAGTATTTGTCCTGTTTACGAAGTTACGTAGGTATACATAAATACGAAAATATCAACATGACGAACACGAACCAGTGTGGCTGTTTATGTGGAAATATATAATAGTATAGGAATCATATGAGTAGATTACAGCAGTTTAAATTACAATTTTAGTATACAAGGCATAAAAAGGTAGTCAATGAGAAGTCGAGTATTAAATTTAGTCGGAAAATATTTCTGCGATGGAAAAGTAAAGTACGTAATTTATGCAAAACACATCACGCATGCTAGATGTAAGATGAGGAGTGCAAGATTTTATGAAAATGTGCAAGTCGATTGAGCAGGAAAAGCGAGAAGGAAGAGTAGGAAACAAAATGAAAAGTTATAGGAAATGGAAAAACAAGCCAGTACATATTATATCCACGGTTGTGAGTGCATTGATATTTAAGATCCTGATTGAAAGCATGTAATGAAGGTGCATGAGGGTATGATTACAGTCAAGAACATGATTTTTGATGTTTCTTTGGAATAAATCCGATTTTTTCTTTATCCCAGCACCAAATTTTTTACCTTATCTGACAGAATAGCAGGTTTCACTTCTGATTTTACTATCTACTTGCGCTTTTGTTGTCGGGCCCAATGTAAATAAATATTTAAAGGCATGTCATAATTATTCAAACATTGACAAAAGTATACATATGGGGGTTGGAAGATAGTCATCTCACCACACTCATAATATGGTCGGCCAAAGCAATTTTACAAAAATAGAGAATAGTATATGTAGGGAACGGCGGTTAGCGCATGTATACCTCTACAACTAAACCTCGTGTATATATATATATATGTGTGTGTGTGTGTGTGTGTGTGTGTGTGAACCTAGCTCAGTAGAAAAATAAGGCTAGTGGTGGTGTACCAACAGCCCGTGAAACCAAAAGTGTGTTCATTCTACATGACGTAGGGACAGGCCACATAACCTACCAGCGAGTGTAGTAATACATCTCTCATCACTGGTAGAAAGTCACAACACTATATAAACAATTTTAGGATTTGTCTGGAGGAAGGTGGGCTTTAGCCAACTTTGAAAATGTTTTCCAGTTCTTCCTAGTAGGCTAAGTATACAGGGTTGTGCAGTTTAACTCGCACCATGGAAAATTTTTGTTCAATGCATGTTAATATAACTCGGAGAGGAGAAGTCCTACAATTATGGATATTAACACGGGGATTTGATTTCTCAACTTGCCAGTTGGAAGACAGCTACTCAACCAACTAAGCTACGGGAGATAGTTATCTTGGAGGTGCGAGTTTTCTTTTATTTGTTTGCATCAGTCAATTTGTTTTCAATTTCATTGATAATCTGCTTCAACATAAGTTGCAACTAAGAAATTTTTGTAGGTGCTGGGTGGGAGGGGGAGATTTAGGATTTTATTTTTCTGTATTTCTTCTTAATTTTTACCATTTCCTTTTTTAATTATCTTTCCTTCTTCAATTTCAAAATTTTGTTTCTTCAATTATTGGATTTTTTCACTCATTTTCCCTGTTGTTTTCATCCAGTTTCAAATAGGTACAGAATTTGAACGCTTTTTGCAAAAAATATTGTACGCAACTTAGTTGGAGCGAGCATTTAATAATTTGTATGACTGCCACATTTGCCTGCAGCTCATGCGGGCAAACATGGCACTCATTTGGAATTGCTCACTTTCCTCCCATGTTGCTTAATATACTATTTCATAATAGATGTTGCAAAATGTGTGATTAATTATTTGTTTTCAAAGCACAAAACATGAAGTTTCCAATCAGGGAGCAAAAAGTTTTTATAGGGAGCAAATGTCAATTGAGGGAGCAAAACAAGTATTTGTTCCCACAACAAAAATATTTGACTCCTCTTTCCAACCAATCAGATGCATTCCCTACTTGCGCATGCATGCGCATGTATTGCAAAAAATAGCGCTCATCAATTTACAACACTCATCGGTGGCTTGTGTTACAAATCTCAACTGGTTGAGGATCGCTCATTTTGCTCTGTCATAGCAAAATATACTATTTCACAACACATGCCACAAAGTACGTGATTACACCTTTCTTTTCAATTCCCAAGATGTGGAATTTACAAGCAAGGAATGAAAATTATTTATCAGGAGCAAAACACGTATTTGTTCCCACTGTGAAAGTTTTGGCTTCTCCTATCAAACTAATCAGACACATCCTGTAATTGTGTGTGTACACTGTGCTACAAAAAAATAGCGTTTACTATACTGAAGTAAAACGTGGGCAATATCATAAAAAATATAGGTACTATTTCGAAGTTCATTCATAAATATTCAAAATAAAATGACTAAATAGGATATTTATTACTTTAATCGTTTTCCAGCTTCTTTATTTCGGTATATATCACAAAGATGGAGAGGATTATTTTCAGGATATTCTGGATCAAACTGTCCAGCTTTTATACATAGTGCTTCATGAAACTGGTACTGGAGAAAATAAGCTACATAGTAACTGAATAAAAATGTTCGAATTAATTAAGTGTATAATTATATGTATATGTAGGCACTTAACTAGCATTTTTTCACATTGTATTTGAAGCACAAACCTTATATATTGATCATTAGTTGCAACATGGTATATTGCTCCTGGATCAAAATCTTGTTCACTTCTCTGTACAGCAGGCTCGATTCCTCGGTATTGCTGTCTGTTATGTGCAAAGTTGAACATAAGTATCTCAAAGTATGGACAAAATATTGAATTTGTTTGGTTAAGTATACATATTATCCGGACTTTGGTCTAGAATGGTTGGTAGCTTAATACAAATTATGATCGGCTCAGAGTAAAAGTAATCTATTTTACATTTTATTTTGAAATTATGGCTGGTTCTGGGTAATCATTTTTCAAAAATTTGCTTATCTGTCTATAAAATATGATTAGTCAGTTAGCAGATAAGGAGAGTAAACTTAATTATATTTTTTTCGCCTAAGATAAAATCTTTATGTCTTGGTACACTTTTTTTCTAAGCTCCTCATTAATGATTTATAATATTTTCTCATATAAGGAGCAATAAAGGTTTAGAATTTTGGAAATATGTTGGTATATAGAATACTTTGAGTTATGTCTACGCCATAATGGATTCTTACTATCCTATATTGTCTGATTAGTCACAGTTCAGTTTTTGTACATTATTTGCATGTACTTACAAGTAATTACATTCAAACATATTTTGTTCAATTTGTTTAATGTCATAAAGATGAATATTAGCCAGCCTTTTGGCGGCAACTGTTGTCTAGTTGTGTGAGCCCCTATTACATCATACGAGTACTAAGTTGCCACATGTACGATGAACACTTACACCATGCTCCAATATTTGCAGTTGTAATTTTCTGAGGTAATGTTATTCCTGAACACATTCCACCGCCATAGATCCAATGTGTAACTGAATGGTATAAGTACAATTTTCTCCAAAGCTGTTCGATATAAGAAATTAATGTCTGCCTTTTTTCTATTGTCAACTTGTGGAAGAATACCAATTTCATGCAAATGGGTTTGAGTGTTCACAGACAAAGAAATCAAATCACCTATTGCTTCTTGGAACCCTGTTCAACACAGAATAAGTAAACAAATTTTTACATGAATTAGAACATATTATATATAGTTACCTAAAGGACGATACAAAAATGTCAAATGCAAACAAATAATAATTGTTGGTAGCATTGCTGATGGTTGATAGAGATTCTTGAGAAAAAAAATTCTACACCAACCATACTGCAGTAGAAAACGCAGTTTACCAATTTTCATCTATAAATTTTAAAAAATAACATAAATTCAAAAACTTGAAACAATTGTAGAAAAATATCAATAGTAATTCGATATCTACAGAGGTTGAGGAAGACAGATTCAATGTAATTGAAGAAAAAATAAAGAAGTTACATCTCAGAAGTGCGTAATTGTTGCAATGAAAATACCCATGTAAAGTCCAAAGTTTTGGAAGGAGTTTAGAAATGGAGATGAATGTAGTTAAATGAATGAGTGGTGGAACAAGTACCAACATATCCGCGAGTATAAAAGTGTTTGTATAAAGAATTTCTATTAAACCTGCTCCCAAATGATAATTATCTTTCATAA
This sequence comes from Ericerus pela, assembly GCA_011428145.1. NCBI lineage: Eukaryota > Metazoa > Arthropoda > Insecta > Hemiptera > Coccidae > Ericerus > Ericerus pela. The sequence continues at coordinate 757,965 of WOFM01000548.1, read as the reverse complement.
GATTTTCAGCCATATCTGTTAGGTTGTTTTCTCAAAACCTTAAACACAAAATTTTGAGTGTTACATTTATTCATACATATATATATGTAGTGATAAAAATAACACACAGAAACAAGTGTTTGTGATCAGACAAAGAGGATGTTCTTTTAGGTATTTCCGGTTACATCTGTAAACAGATGACAGATGAAAAGTACTCGAGAGAATAAAAAGATAAAACATCTGCAGGTTTAAGCTTTTTTTTTTCTAATAAACTATCTGGCTAATCCACCTTGAAAGATGAAAATAATAATGAAAAAATAAAATTACAAAAAAAATTATCATTATAACATAAAGATTCAAAAATGGGTTACCCAGGTGACTGATCAGGTCATTAACAAAGAGCCATGGAAAAGCTTTTAGATTTGTCAATTTAAACATAAATACATACAATATTACCCGAAAAATACCTATTATAACTAATGATGTGGGAACCACCATACCTAACTTAATACAAAATACATTTACCAGTTATAGTCGGGGTGAGATGGCTGTGTGATTAAGTTCACCACTTTTAGCTGGCAAATATGTAGTTCCCAGTTTTGATTCCCCAAATTAACAAAATCTACAAATGGTAACACAAATAAAAGTATCCTCTTTGACTGAAATCTGAACATAGATGCTTCTTATGTACAATATGTTGTGGAACTGAGAACCTTCCACAATGCATTCTGTGCATTTAGGCTATATCACAACACAAAATTGGTGTTGTGGTATTAGCTTATAGCTCAGAACAATTTTGAACGTTAGTTTTGGTCAATGTGCAATATCGCATTCAGCCCTTAACTTAATGTGTATGTATGTATGACTGAAAATTTTGTGTTTACAGTTTTGAAAAAATTACAAAATTGATAGAGCTAAAATTTTCACAAGAGATAGTTCTCATATTAGAGTGGGTCTGAAATAAGTTTGTTGCCTATTGATTAGTTAGTATCTGAGAATACTGGAAAACAAAAAATTACGTTATCATAAATAATACTCAAAGTGGCCAGTTATTTTAAAAATTCACAAATATTGATTAGTTCTTCTGGTATGTTTGATTGTTTTAATGCTTTTATATAGCCAACATATCCTTTTAGAAGTATGGATGTTTTTTGATATCTCAATAAATCTCCTATTAGATCAGTTATGTTGGAACTTTCTATAGTATCTCCCTTAACTGATAAAACTCCTTCATCATCCCATTATGTATTAGTATTACCTATTTTAATTCAATTTAATTGTCATTCAGCATGCTTTTACATAGTCAGAGGGAAGGATGAAATTATATCGTAATTGATTAACTTGTTGACATTCCTTGTAAATGGATCATTTAGGGACAACTATACAGGTTGGTGTTGATTCTTACTTTCATGAAAAAATCATTGAAGTATCTGGTAATATTGAATCCACTTTTGTGGGTCATCCACATTAGTATTATTAAGAACCTGACCATTTCATTTTCTAAATCATTTAAGAGGGTTTTTGCATAAAGATGTTGCGTAGAATCATAATTTTGATTTGATATTGGCGTAGAAAATACTGATGGTCAAGGTTTGGACATTTTGTTGAAAAATTCAGGAGAAACTAGTATCATTTTTTGGTATGATCCATCTTGATTTAGTTGATTAATTGAAAAACAAGGGCACTCAGTGTTGCATTCACAAGTAAACGAATCCAAAATCCACCACCTTTCTGGACCAAGTTTTTCTTTTTATGTTTTCAAGAGACTGTCTTCTTTGCTAGCAGACAAATCAATTTTTTGAATCAAGCTAATTATGACTTCTAACCGTTTAGGGAAACATTTCCTTTTAACACATTTAAAGCACATTCGCATAAAGTTATAATAAAGGAGTTGTCTGCATGTTTAAGAAATTATACTCGCTGTTTAGTGTTCATTGTCCTAAGAGCTTGTAGAAGCTCAAAGTTATTTGTAATGTATTGAGACATGTTGTAGAATAACTGATCAACACATAAACATATTGATGTCCATCAGAAGGAAAGATATTTGTTCTAAATCAAAATTCATCTCTATAAGTAAATATCCATAAGGAAGTAATGTTGCATCATTATATGCTTGAAAAAATTTGGGGTTTTCTGAACACAATTGCCTAGCTCAACATTGTACTGAGCTGTCTCCAAGATTTTTGAAATAAATAATGTAATGCACATTCAAAGATACCTACTATTTCTCTGACCCTTCTCTTGATAAAATAAATTTTGTATTATGAAAAAGACACTCATATTTTTATGATGACAGCCTTTAATAAATTCATCTGCAACTTTGTCATAAGATTTACGCACTGAATTATCAATAATTATTAAACATGGTTTACAGTCTGACAAATCTGCTTTTGGTAATTTTTTTTCAAATATAATCTATGTAAATTCAGTGTACCAACTCTGCCATTCAGCGTAATACCACATCCTTTCCACAAATTTAATATCACTGTGGGAATGGCCATACCTTGCCTAATACATAATACATTCACCAGTAATAGTCGGTGGTTAAGTTCACGGCTTTTAGCTCGTGAATATGTAGCTACCAGGTTTGATTCCCCAAACCAACAAAAACTACATCAGATGACTCTTGACGTGGGCTGGACATGCACACACCCTAGTGTTGCATGGTGGAAATCCCAACTCTCCTTCCTAACTTGAGTGATCAATAGATGGTGCCCTATATAAAAGAAATAAAACCCATATAGGTAGTATAAGTCTGTGTGTATAGGTATAAGAGGCATTTCTGGCTCCACCCAACCTCCCACAGCATCTAATGTTGTTCAACTCGTGTTGAATCTCTCTAGGGGGGTGTGTAGGAACCACCATACCTTGCCTAATACATAATATGTTTGCCAGTAATAGTTGACGGGAGATGGCCGTGTGGTTAAGTTCACCACTTTTAGCTGGCAAATATGTAGGTCCCAGGTACGATTCCCCAAACTGACAAAACCTACAATCACATATATCATTATATTTTTCAAACATTTTAATACGAACTATTTCACCACAACCTGATGGACCTGCTACAATAGCAGTAGAAGGATGTTTCCACTTTGGATCCATCTTTTAAATTGACCAACTTTTTCATCATCCTCAAATAAATAATCTCGGTATTTTATTATGTCTGCATTTATTTTTTATTTAACTGTCTTTCTTATTTTTTTTTACCAAAGCTGACAAAATGTAAAAATATAGTATCAGTTTTTAGAAAAAAAATTTTGCACTGAAACATTAGCAACATTTAAAAAGAAATGCTGCAAGCCCTTGTTTGTAGGTAACCAGTTTTTTTAAAAAATACTTCTTTTTTTCCTCAGGACAAAAAAAAAAAATATGTCACAAAATATTTTCCACTTTTTCTCATAAATGCTAATGTGGTTGCCGCCACACTATGTCGGAGCATATAAATACGCTACTCCCTCGAACACCGTCACCCAGCACCGTGGCCGAGTGAGTACGGTGCTGCCTTTTCGTGACGGTGAATGAGGGAGGTTTTAGGTGTTCAGCCAGTACGGATTTGAATCCTCATGCCGCTGAACACCTAAAGTGGTGACCCCGATGTGATCCGGGGGATGGTTATTCACGCCATCTCTGGGACATTAGTGAAAAATGCTGATTGTAACTGTGGTGCGTCACACTGCCGTTTCTGTGCATGATGGCACTGGTGGGCGTATGCCACGGAGCAGTGATGGAGGGGGGCATTGCCAACGTTCCAGTGTACGTACCTACCTAGGCGCCTCCGTATAAGTAACCGTATTTACGCTCCGCTATTCTGAGAAGGGGAGTGGTGTGGCAGCTGCCACACTACGTCGGCGCATATAAATACACTACTCCCTCGAACACCATCACCCGGCACCATGGCCGAGTGAGTGTGGTGCTACCTTTTTATGATGGTGAACGAGGGAGGTTTTAGGTGTTCAGCCAGTACAGGTTCGAATCCCTGTGCCGCCTGAACAGCTAATATCACATTTTCTTTTTTTTTTCTCTGCCTTACAGAGTAAGGTAGGCAAATCTGTAAGTGCCATATAGTGTAACATGTAGCGATTAAGATCACTTTTTTATGCATAAATATTGATTAATACATCTGCTTATAGTTTTTCTACAAATTTTTTGATTTATAATTGAGAATGATATTTAGATTGTAGGTCAATCAAAGAGATGATGCTGCAAAATAATTGAATTGTTCCGATGAAAATGTAGGAACTGATCAATATTGTTGGTTCATATTGGACTTGACTGTGTTAAACACTGTCTCATAACTTACCTATGTCACTGTGTTGTCTTAGATTATCTTCATGTTTTTAATATGAAACATTGTTATTTTTACTACATGGTAAAAATGAAAAAATGAAGGTGATTGACATAAATCTCTATGCAAACTAACATGTGTATTTTGGTGTGAAGGAGAGAAGAAAGAAAGAAGAAAAATAGTAGGTGTGTGGTAGTGTGCCTGTGCATTTCTCGCATGGAGCACAAAAACTTTTTATTTTCAGATTTTATTGTGTAATATATCATTGGACATGTTCTTTGAGGTGTCGAATTGGAATTTGATGTTAATTTTATCATTGGACTCATACTTTGACCTTAATTGGGTCCAAAAAATGGAGAACTTTTTATTTTTAAATTTTATTTTGTAATATATCAATGAACACCTAGCTAAGAGTTAGGGAGGCATCTGTCAAGCAAAGCTGACAACGTGGGCACCTAGTACCTATATACATATACATATATGTATAAGTTTAAAGAATATAAAATCCAATTTCTTGTTAATAATTGCAGGTTGAAATTTTTGTCCAATAGTCATGAAATTTGGAACAAACTATAGTATTAGGCCAATGACCTGACCTAATGAATTTGTTGCCAATGGGCTGCATGGTACTCCCAGTAATGCTATTATTGTTTTTGTTTTGGCTATAAAATTTCTAATTATCCACCAATAGCTACGAAATTCAAAACAACAATTTATTATAATCTATTATAACTTGCTGTAAATAATGGTGCAGATCAGCTGTAGGGTACTTAGTCACACTATTTTTATTTTTATTTTGGCAAATAAAATACCTAATTTTAGACCAATAGAAACGTAATTCCTAACAAATATTTACTATGACCTATTCTAATATGTTACTGTTTTTGACTGATAATATTTACAGTGCAGCTATTTTAAATATTATTTTGGCTATAAAATGCTCAATTTTGAACCAATAACTAAGAAATTTTCAAAAAAATATTAACTATAATTTATTGTAACATACTAGCAATTCTGGTGTGGATCAGTTGGAAATTATTTTCAAAAGTTAATTTTTGTTTCGATTTTGAAGGGATGATTATTTTTAATTAAGTAATTTTACGTTAAGAGTTACAAAATTTAATAACTTTTTGGTGATTAATTTCATAATTTTCATACACCTACTTTTTCTAGTGGAGTTGCTGCTACATATTACAGCCACTAAAATGTATTTCACATTAAATGTTTCAGTCCACACTGACAGGAATTGGAGCGCGATTTTTTCTTTATAATCTCACTCATGATAATTTTCTTTTTATTCTTACAATATGACATTAACTGAAGAGGTTTTGTCAGGTCAAGTGTACAGTTCATTCTGAGGCTTTGACTACACATATAATACTGGACCAGTAAAGAACGATGATTTCTGGTTAGACATGCTGGCACTGAATAGGCAATCACTGCGTACCTTTTGAAGTTCTTTGCACTCCATTTATGTATGCTATCCTTGTGAATTTAAAGGATGTCTTCATTAAATATATTCTAAATTGGAGAACTCAAGCAAAATGTCAAAAATATGCAGAAGGTAATCTAGGGTGGCGAACTTTTTTGCCAGCATGTTTTGACCTTAAAAAGTACGTTGGTCTTATGCAAGCTTTACTGGTCCAGTACTATAAAGTCAAAGTTCTGAGGTTAATTGTATTTTATAATTTATAAATGCGTTTAACTAATTAGGTATTCAAACTTCAAGATGTATGCTACCAATATAATATCAACCCCAACAGAAGATCTAAATCTGAAATAGATCGTAGTAAAAGATATGTAGATAGGTAGATAGGTATATATACCTAAACATAGGTACTTATTCTGCCTCAAAAAACATGATTCATTAAATTGTTTTCATTGCTGGTAATGAGAAAAAATCAGGCATAAACAAGGGTGTGTGTAATTTCCTTGTAAGGGTTGGTACACACAGTCTCAGTCAAAGCTGGATTTAGGAAGGGTCAGAGGAGGCCAGTGGTTCCAGGCCCCCGCCTGATGAAGAAAAAATTTTAAAATAAAGGTGGTATGTGAGCGAAGCAAGAAACAAATTTTTTGAGAACAATGAAAGGGTCTCCATTAGCACTTTGCTCCCGGGTCTAAAAATTCTAAATCTGACCGAGGTCTCAGTGGTCTCTTCTGACATGCTTCTCTCAAAATAAATCATTGAAACTAATATAATACACAATTCTTTGAAAATCACGGCTGATTAAATTCTTTTATTTAGGTAAAAGAGATTCACACCCGTATTCTAGAACAATAGGTACCTAAGTAAAAATTCGCTACTTAAGTTATATTTTATCTGTGACTCCCATGTATAAGTATAGGATAAACCTGGTCAAACAGGTACTTAAGTCTTACTTAACATTAAGAAACTGAGTCCCATGTATATGTATCTATGGGATGAACCTGGTCAAACAGGTACTTAAATCTTGATTAACAATGAGAAACTGACTTCCATGTATAAATATAGGATAAACCTGGTCGAACGGCTACTTAATACTTAAGTCTTACTTTAAGTTAAGAAACTGACTCCCATGTATAAGTATAGGATAAACCTGGTCGAACGGGTACTTAAGTCTTACTCTGCGTTAAGAAACGTTCTAGAATACGGGTGTCAGTCACTTAGATCCTCATTATCTGGGTACCTTCTTGTTAATAAAAATTTGAATTTCAATAGTGGCACACTCCATAAATAATTATAATTAGGTAAACCGGACATTTAAAACTCCCATTTGCTACGGAATGTAATCACTGAATAAACGATCGGACTATTGAACGGGTAACCTACAGGCGTGAAAAGACAATAAAATGTACGTTTAACAACAATGGGCTATTCATACCTGGATTAGCTCCCTCTCGATAACAAAAAGGTTGGTCTTTATACGCCATATAATATTCAATGTGGCCCATTTCATGGTGAACGGTGTAAAAGTTACGTTCGTCCACTTCCGTGCACATTGAAATGCTAAAAATTCAAAAGCAAAAAATGAATCCTTTAATTTATTCAAGACAATGCTACAGGCACTTAATCAACATTTTAGTCTCAATGCTCGTTTAATAATATTACCGAAAATCTTTTTTATTACAGAAGTCCCACGCTTGACCATTACAATCTACTTCACGATCTTTAGGTGCTTCTATCATCGAGTACTGCCAAAACCGTTTTTTCATTGGACTTAAGGAAATTGAGGTGAAAAATTCCTCCGCAGTTTTGAATATTTTTTCTGGTGTGTAATTCTGAAAATGCATGAACCGTGTGTAGAACAATATAAAAGTAGGTATTTCCAGCCCAACCAAATTCTAGCCCTGGCAACCATTTAGTAGTCTTATAATAATTAATTTCAAATTATAATCGCAAAGTATGAGGAGGTGAGGTATAATAGTGTATTTTTTGTCTAGTTTAAAAAACAGTTCTAGCTTATCAAGTTTTCATCGGGTTTCAGGATTAACCTGTATTTTTGTCCCTTCTCTCAGACTGGTTCCATTTGGAGAGAGAAAAATAAAGGCTCCACGGTCAATTAAATTTCAGCTTGCTGCATTTGACCGATCGTGAGAGCTTTGTTTGTTCTTCTGTTCAAAACTCTCGTGGTGTGAACACTTACCTAATTTTGAAGTAGATTTTCGTTAGAAAATCTACTTATTACGCTTGGTGTTGTATTAGCCCCAGGGTTCATGGTGGGTACGTTTTTCATTTTATGTTCTCAGGAAAATTTTGTCACCAGTAACTCAAAAATTCATACATATCAGAGTCTTCCGTTACTATGTGAAAATATTGTAAGGGCATATGTGGCAACATGAGTTACTTTCATGTATATAGGTTTGCCTACCATCTGGGCCATACGCACTGAGTTACGGACTTAATAAAAAAATTTGACCTTCTGCATAAGAAAATTTTTTGTGCCAAAATGAACTGAGTTATGGATCTCAAAATTTGCCAGTTTATCTTCGACACATGTGGAAATGTTCCATATTTATTTCAGCCAAAAATATCATCAGGGGTGGGAGGAATGGGGCTTAAAATAAAAAAAAAGGTCCCAAAAATCCATTTTTTTGAGTTTTATGGAAAAAAATTACCTTTAAATATAAAGTTTTTATATTCAATTACGATAGTACTTCATATCACTTATTTTATGAATATACTTTTAACTCCTATACTCTTGTTTTCTTTCAAAGTCAAATTTTTCAAAAATCAATTCCTGTTTTAATTTTGAATTTTAAAAACTAAAAATATACAAAATTAAATTATCTAAATATTGACAAGCTTCAGTAGTAATATCAATTTAATACAATAATAAGTGCCTGTATTATAGGGGAGGTGGTTTTTCAATTAGGCCAAGTTTAATTTATTTTTCATATTTCGAACTTTTTTCAAGCCTAATGGATTGATATAAACTTTTCAAGAAAAAAATGTTATATGATCCTGCCATCTATCTCTAAAAGGTAACATACTGTATTAATTTGAATTTATCAATGATTTTTCTGAATAAAACTTTAAGTGGATACTTAAAACCAAATACCTTGCAGAAGATTGATTTTTTTTTTAAATGATGGAATATCTTTTAGTAGATAATAGAGAGGGAAGTAATTTTTGTTAGAAGAATTTTTTTCTAAAATCAATAACCACAAAAGTAAAATAGAAAATGTACATTTTGTAAGAGTAAAAAATTACGATTTATCACGATTTTCGCCATTTATTATGAAATCTATTGGCTTGAGAAATAAAATTTTAAAACAAAAAATATGTTATTATAAATTTTCTATCAAAAAGGTTCTCTTTATTTTTTTCATAAACCCATAAATAAAGATTTTATTTTCAATAAAACGTTGCCAAAGTTTCCAATTTCCATGAAATACTAAATTTTCTTCAATTAATTACCTAATTAATTCTATTTTGGAGACAAATAATAAGTAAGAGATCAAATAAGTTGGAATTAAAATTCTACCGAAGTATCATTTCATAAATTTTATTATTTTATTATCAAAGCAATTTCATTTATATTTTTCCAACATTTTGCTTTTTGCTATAATATGGCTGACTATGGAAATTCATTTTAATATATGACTTACTTGAAATATCCACCTTCAGTCATTCACACTGAAACAAAAGCCATGGCACATTTTGCTTTTAATGAATGTGCCAATATGGTGTACTTACACGGGGCTGCAGACAGCTACAGCTCATTAGCAGCACGATTACACAGAGAGAAATTTCCACAATGCCGGCAGCCTACTCTCCTTACAATTAAAGCTATGTTTCAGCATGTATCTACTGAGCGTTGCTTTTATAGCAAATTAACTGAACAAGCAACTCACTGCAATGTCCAAAAAGAAGAAGAAATCTTAGATGCAATCAAGAATGATCCAACTCTCAGTATAGCCACGCTTTCTCGATTGTTTGATACTCCAACTTCGACAAAATGGTGGATCCTCAATGGTGAGGGTTTATACCCTTACCATTTAATAATGGTGGCTGCTATTGAGCCGTAAGACTATGCACATAGGAAAGAATTTTCCTCGTGGTTTTTGGATCATTTGGATCATCGACAACTCAATAAGCACATTCTCTATACCGACGAAGCCATTTTTCAGTGTGATGGTCCATTCAACTCAAGAAACCAACACATGTGGGCTGAGGAAAACCCTCATCAGAGCTGGGAGACATCGAGCCAACACAGATTTTTGGTTAATGTTTGGGGCAGCATTATAAATTCAGCAGTGATTGGGACTTATTTCTTCGAAGGTAGAATAACAGCTCAGAGTTATAAATCATTTCTTCAAAATGATTTACCTGATGTAACTATGGAAGATGTACCTCTAAAATAATAGTTTACATGTACAATGGTGCACCTACATATTTTGCTTTAAATGTTAGACAAGAGCTAAGTAAAGAGTTCAAAAATGGTTGGATAGGTCATGGTAGTACTTATCAAGTATAGACACCACCTAGTCCTGACTTCACCCCAATGGATTTTTATTTATGGGGTGAAGTTAAGAGACTAGTATATCAAAAATCACGGCCCAAATCAAAAGTGGATTTAAAAAACCGAATAATTCTTGCATTTAAAATTTTAAAAGAAAATCGATCTGCAACACTGTCTGTAATACATAGAGATCAATTGTGCCTTGATGTGGATGGTGGAAGATTTGAACAATTTGTTAAATAAAATTTTAAAATAATCACTTCTTCATTCCCATTTTGTGTGAATAAGTAATGACTTTTTTCATTATCTTGAAAATAACTTATAGTCTATCGTAGATAATAAAAATAAAGTCTAAATGGCTTTGATAATAAAATGAGAAAATTTATGAAATGATACTTCGGCAGAATTTTAATTCCAACTTAATTGATCTCTTATTTATTATTTATATCCAAAATAGAATTTATTAGGTAATAAATTGAAAAAAATTTAGTATTTCATGGAAGTTGGAAACTTTGGCAACGTATTATTGAAAATAAAATTTTTATTTGTAGGTTGTAACGTATATTTTCGTCTATTTTTAGAAATGACGAACATATTTGTCCACACAGTCTCGAATACCAAAAACGTAGATATTTATCAACAATAATCATCCTATAACTGTTTATAAACAACCAATAAATTACCCGTATTTAATTTTATGAATATAGATATATTACCTGTATATTCATGACCTACTTGTGCCTGTCCCTCAAGTACTAGACGAGTCAGCAAAACCCTATAATAACAACACCCTACCTCACTTTACCTATCCGACACATACGTTTTCATACCCTGAACGAGTATATAATCCCTCGATTCAGTGGAAAAAGACACAGTTCCTTAACAGCTACTTCTAAGTACCTGGAACCTCTCTAGTAGAAGTCTCTAGTGAACAGATAGTCTTGTTTGTTGAATTGTGATTGTATATGTATAAATATTAACGTATGTTTATGTACTATGATGTACAAACTATTATCTTATTAAATGTGTAAACTCATTTGTGTGTTTAATATATTATTGAGTCTCTAACAAATGTTAAGGTCCACGATAGTTTGTGGATGATAAACTTGAAGTTATTCTAGAAGTATTACTGCTTCTACAGTACGTGATATTTCGTGTATGGTGTAACACTGAAAGTGGTTCTAACTAGGTACTTTACCACCTCTTTTGGCCATTACATTATTGGCGCCCAACTGGTCTGCTATTGCGAATCGAACTCTCGCTCTAGTACCTATTTCCTGGAGTTGCTGATCCAAGTTACTGTTTCAATTCCTCTGATCCGAAGTACTTTGCATTAACCTTGAAAACTCTAGTTAAGTACTCAATGAGAAAGGCGTGAGGTGCACTCTTGAGGAAAGGAAGTAAAGGTTATTTGCAAGTGGAAAAAGATCAGCAGTGAAAAGAAAATCCGAACTTCAAAACCAACAAAAGATATTTATTATACAAAAATAAGAAAAACGGGCGTAAATACAAAAAATCAAAAGGTGAAGAAGACTTCGGCAACAAAAACGGCAGCAGATCAATCAAGCTCCTGTTCAAACAAAAGGAAAAAAAACAAAGTAACAATTAATACTAGTTATAATTCGCGTCCCTCCTTTAAATATAAGATTAGTTAAATAATTATAAGTTGCAAAAAATTTATTTTTATGAATGAAACTTGCGAAAATTTATCCGAACTCAATACTACTAAAACAAATTTAATTTGGCTTATCGAAGCTAAAAATTTAGAACTAATTATCGTGTGTCAAAATTTAAATATCGAAGTTGATAAAAAATATTTTTCTCGTATAAAAACCCAAGAGGATATCCTATTAAAAATTAAATCTAGTAAAGAAATTCAATAATTATTAATCCCTGAAAATATAAAAATAATTTTACAAACAACACGAAAACCTCGTGAACAAATACCCGAATTAGAAAATCCTATAATAAGAAAATATTTTAATCCCCTTACTACGTCAACTCCACTTTTGGAAAATTTGGATAACCCCACACCATTTCCAAGAGTTAGGTCAGCTATTAACCTAGCCGATTGTAATGATATTTTCATACATATTATTTCAAAATATTCTCGTACTTTATTAATTCGTATTTTCCCATACTATTCTTCATATTTCCATCTATTTACACTTCCTTTCTTTCACGTCATTTAAGATTAGTTCAAACTTGTCTTTCAAGTCTTGACTTGTCTGATGACATCATCTCCGATACACCATAAACTGTTTTCATCTATATTCCATGATGTCATCTTTTCTACAAATATATTTCGATACCTTGCAATAATTCCAATTCTTATTAATTTCTTAAACACTCCTACTTTTTGTCATTTCCTTTTAATTTCATTGGTTTTATCTAAAATACGTTTTCCTCAAACAACCAATCATATTCATATCTCCCACAATACCCAATTCAAATCACTCGAACTTCACCCTTATAAATAGTCTAATGTCCTGTATATTATACACTTCAATTATTAATTCATTTTTACTCTTACGTTGTTCATACTTTGTAATAATCTGTTCACCTTTTTTATAATAATATACTCTTAAACCATTATTGTGTTTATTTGTAACAACTATACCATTACACCGATATTACTGAGTGCTTAGAAAAATCTGACGAAGATTTCCTCAGCCCAGAACTTGAAACTAGAATTTTAGAAAACCCTTACATACCTATAAAAAATAAAATGACAGGAAAGGCTGCTGTAAACGTCAGACCTTCCATGGCCACACCACGACTGAAGATATCGTTTCATTTTTAATTGGATTTGAAAATGAAGCAGAATCGTTCAATTGGGATGCTAACATGAAATTCAAAAAAATAAGAATTGCATTTTCTGGCCTCGCTAAACAAATGTTTGAAGACAGAATTCAAGCAAACCCCGAATGTAACAATTGGCAAAACACTAAACAAAAAATCCTGGAAGTCTTCACTAGAACCAAACCCCAACTACGCAAAATATTGTACAAAAGGAAATATAATGGTGAAGCTGATTTCCCTGCGTACATTATGTTTGTGAAAAGAATCTTAAAACAAATTGAACCAGACATTACTGAAGAAAAAATAATTGAAGAAATAATGCCTAAACTTCTTAAAAAGGAAAGAGTATTTTTAATAAAAAAAGAACCAAAAACAATCCAAGAACTCGATAAGGCCTTCTTTAAATACTTAAGAGTTTGAAGACAAAGTATTTGGACATTCAGATCCCCTCCTACTGAGAAAAATTAAACAACATGAAAAAACTATTGAAGAATTAAAAGCTGGAAAAATGGAAAAGAAAACTGAAAAAAATGTAAATTTAGTATCATCCGATCCAGTCTGGAAAGCTGAGATGGAAAAAATGAGGGCTGCAATAGCGAACATCTTGAAATCTCAGGAATCCAGGAATAATAAAAATCCTCAAAATAAAAATAATAATAAACCAAATCAAAACAAATTAACAAATCAAAACCAAAATCAACAAATAAGAATAATAATAATAATAATAACAATCATGCTAATTGGAAGCAGAACCAAAACTGGAACCAAAACAATCTAAATCGAAATAGTAATCAAAATTTTAACCCTAATTATAAAGGTAGAAATTTTAACCCAAATTTTCGTAGAAACAATTTTCCTTGAAATAATAATGGTTACTACTCCAACAGAGCTCCAAACTGGAACCAGTTTGGCCCCCGAAGTTGGAACTCAAACTGGAATAACGCTCCAGCATGGAACGGTATTTCATTTAATACTCCCCAAAACCCTCCGTATGTGGCTGCAAACACTCAAATGATTGCCCCCAGCACCTTTGATGGCAGCCCCACAACAAAATTACCTCCAAAACCCAAACCCCCAGGCCTGCCAAAATAATTTCTCAAAAAATTGATTGTCCCCCTTACAGATGACTCGTCAGCTGTAAGGGATGTCTCAAATGAAGAATCAAAACAGGTTAACAATGTTAGTGAGGAGAAATTTCAAAATAAAGGGTACTGCAGAACCAAATGTAAATTTCACCTCCCTTTTGCCATTTGTGGTAGACAAATACTTAGCCTAGTCGATCCAGGTTCGGAACAGACACTAATAGATGAAAAAGTTTTAAAGAAAGTTAATTTTACAGAACCAATCCTACCAACAAAAATAAGATTTCGTGGTGTGGATAGCCAACCTCTTGAGGTCATAGGAGTAACCAATGTGATTTTTTCCATTGACCATTGCATTTACCCACATCCCGCCTTCGTTGTTCGAAATTTGGTAGAACCGGTCATATTGAGTTACGACTTTTTGTCAACCCATAAAGCCAAAATGAACTTCTCTAAAAACAAATTCACTTTACCGTGTGGTGATGAAGAGAGATGTTTTGACATGCCTGAATGTCACAATTACCCTATTGAAAAGGAAAATAAGTTAGGTTATGTTAAGCTCTTTAAATATTATGCCTCCCAAACTTTTAAAATTGAGGCAAACTCAGTGCTAATTTTAGCAACTCTGCCTGAGCATCTGGAGTTTCTGTGTGAAACTTGCATAGAAGAAAAACACAATTTCTTTGTAATTGTATCAGAAGACACGATAGCGGCTGTTAATCACAATAACAGACCTCACGTGATCTATAAAGGCGAATATTTAGGAAAATTTGAATTAAGTAGCGCAGTAGAAATTAATTCCTACCAAATAGAAAAAATAACAGAAACTACTATCTTTAAGGATAATCGAGGAAATCCCATCCTGATTAATCCAAACCTTTCGCTTTAACAAAACATAAAAATGTATGAAACAATCAATGAATTTAATAATATTTTACGGGAAAAACAGACGAAGTTTCTGTCTGTAAAGTACCCGAACAAGTTTTCTGTGTAGACGACAAAACTCCACTGCGGTGTAGGAATTTCAAATTCTCACACGCAGAACATGAGGCCCTTCATAAACTGGTCGATGACCTAGTATAAACAGGTGTCCTAAAAAAGCAAAAATCAAAATTTGAATCCCCAATTTTTGTAAAAAAGAAACCAGATAGAGTCTACAGAGTATTAGTAGACTACCGAAGAATGAATCAAAGAATTATTATGGATAACAATCGTGTTCCTACGATTGATGTTATTTGGCCGTACTTAAGAAATAAAAAATGGTTTACAATTGATTTAAACAGTGGATATTTACAGATCCCTCTCACAGAAGAATCTAAACAATACACTGGAATAAATGTGGATGGAATTCGATATGTATTCAATTCTACCCCAATAGGCCTAAGCATTTCTCTGTCCATTTTCCAAAACATCATGAATGACATATTCCACGATATATTCTGGAAAAAAATGGTATGTTATCTGGAAGATATTTGTATTTTCGGAGAAACTTTTGAAGAATGTCTCAAAAATACAAGAGAAGTGCTAAAAAGATTAAACGAAGTAAATCTAAAAATAAAAAAAATGTCAATTTGCTATGAACAAAATTGAAATCTTAGTACATACTGTCCGA
The DNA here is from genome assembly GCA_011428145.1 of Ericerus pela. Lineage (NCBI taxonomy): Eukaryota > Metazoa > Arthropoda > Insecta > Hemiptera > Coccidae > Ericerus > Ericerus pela. Next base: position 742,263 of record WOFM01000548.1, on the reverse strand, counting down.
TATAACGAATTACGCCCATTAAATAAAAATATTGAGGCTATTAAAAATTTAAATCCCCCAAATACGTTAAAACAATTACGATCATTTTTAGATCGATAAACTACCACAGAAAATTAATCCCCAACTTAGCTAAAATTACTGCTCCTCTTACTGACTTATTAAGAGGAACAGATAGCAAATCAAATGCCAAAATTAAACTAAATCAAGAACACCTTGAAATCTTTGAAAAATTAAAAGAAATAATGATTACCAAACCTGTATTGGCAATCTATGATCCAAAATTAGAAACCTGTGTAGAAGTTGATGCTTCAAAGATCGCATTAGGTGCAGTGCTGCTGCAAACTAATCCAGTTACGAAGCATAAACATCCAGTTGGATACTTCTTGGAAAGAGTCCAACCTACCCAGTCAAAATTATGTTCTTTCGACTTGGAAATGTTGGCAATCACAAATGCATTAGCCCATTTCCGTGGATACTTACTAGCACTACGCTTTGTAGTATACACAGACCATAAGCCTCTGATTTATTATCAGAAATTCAATACTCCAAGCCCAAGATTAATTAGATTAATCTCAAAATTAAATGAATATAGTTTTCAAATTAAACATATCGCTGGAAAAAATAACTGTATGGCTGATATGTTGTCCCATCCTCATGATGAACAGGACAAAATTACACTTGAAAAAGGTGAATTTTTAGTAGATAAAAAATATGCTCTCAATGATGAAGAAAAAAACGTGAATACTTTATGTAGAATTCACAACAACTTTGCCCCATTGAACCCTGTGTTTTACCAAAATCAAAATACGTGGTACTACCCAAGTACTACGTCCCAAAATTAGTATTACCCCCTTCCCCTGCATCAACTTTCCCATATTATCCCGTGGTACAAACCATAACCCCACAGAATGAATTGAATCATTCTCAAAATTGCCCCAACCAAACTACAAATATAGTCACCAGATCTGCTCTTAGAATAGAGTCAAATCTCGATAATCAGATTGAAATAACCCCTTCTGTGACTCCCGACTCCCCGCAAATTTCAAATTCCGATATTACATCACCTCCCCAAACAGAAGATCAAACTTCTGAACCCCTCAAAAAAATCAATTTACAAGAAAATCTAAAAACAATACAGGAAAATGACCCGCATTGGAAAAACATTATTTCATTATTAAATTATAATGAAATTAAAAAGGATAAAAATAAAATACGAAAATTAAATCGTACGATACAACTATACTTTCTCGACAAAAATAATGTTTTAAAGAAATTTCCTAACCCAACTTCATCATATAATGAAGCGGTTACTGTAATTATTGAAAAATTAATTCCGGTAGTTCTAAAAAAACTACATGACCACCCGTTGTATGGAGGTCATTTCGGAATTAAAAAAACTAAAAATAAAATAAAAAACCAGTTTTTCTTCAAAAACATGATACAAAAAATAACAGAATATGTATTGTCATGTCATGAGTGTCAAATGGCACAAAATTCCCCAAAAGAGGCTCGCTACCTCAAACATATAGAAATCAAAAATCCTAAACCATTCTCGCATTTAGAAATAGATTTCATAGGGAAATTTAGTACCGAGTATGAACACTCGTATGTGCCTGTTGGTGTTGACAAAAGCACAAACTTCTGTACCATACGTCCAACAAAAAACCCAAATGCTCAATGTGTAATTGAGTATTTGAAATTCATTTGCTACACGTATGGCATCCCCGGAAAAATTTCTTGCGACAACGGAGGTCATTTTGCCAATGAATCTGTTCGCAAATTCTGTGAAGAGAATAATATCAAAATTATTTACTCCTCTTTTTATTCCCCCCAATCGCAAGGACTCGTTGAAAAAATCAACGGTTTCATTAAAAAATCACTCTCGAAATACGACCATTCAAATGGAAAAGAATGGATCGAGACCATTAATAAAATTATCTTTGCGTACAATATAAGTCCGATTGAACATTTAAATAATAAATCTCCATTTTACCTACTTCATGGATTTAATCCTGAAGTACATTTACCGGAAATACCGGAAAACCATAAAAATAATACAACTCATGAAGATAAAATTGAAACTCTTCTGCAAACGAGGGAAAAAACACCGAGCTTAGCAAAGAAAGCATCGGAAAAAAATGCAAAACATTATAACGCGCATCACAAGATCATTGACTTCAAGCCCAACGACCTTGTTTTGCTGCGTCAATCTAAAAACGTCGCAAAAAATAAAATGAAATACACCGAACCTCATAAAATTGTAAGAAAGGTCACGGATCTAAATTATATAATCCATATTAAAACAGATGATAAAACCGCTTACGACGAAACAGTACACGTGCGACGATTAATACCATATAAATCTCGTAATACCGACAAAAAAAATAGTAAAACAAATTCCGACAAAAATAATGAAAACCCCGAAACCCCCATCCCAACACAACCCAAATCTTACCTAAACCAAGGGATTGCCCTCGGAAAAAACAAGAGTAGATGTGTGTAAAGTATATTACCTGCATCTACGTGTTTTTTCACTCACGACTTTTCTTCTTCCTCCTCCCTTTTTTTTTCTTTCTTTTTCCCATCCGCCCTCTTACCTCTCATTGCCTCTTAATAAAATTAATAATAAATAAATAAAACATTAGGTCAAAAAAAAAAAATTACCAAAATTCTAAAACTAAATGGTATAAAAAAATTAGAAAAATTCACCAATTGCCCAGGTGTCTGCATAGCCCTCTAGAAACTCGGCGAGGTGCTCCCCACTGGTAGTGCTACTAGTGTCAGTCGACATCGGAGACGGATTCTTGTTCAAGACTCCTTCCTCTCCCAAACTCAAGTCCACTGTGGAGACGCTGTCCTCAACAGAGGGAGTGTCCCAAAGGAACGAGTAAACTGTGGGATCAGTCAGCAACCATCCTCCCCGGAGTGACATGGCATGGTTACCTTCAGTGGCATCGTAGTGACGGATCATGTGAAAACCAAAGATGGAAACCAAGACGTCCAGCCGTGGTTTATAGTGCTGGTTTAAAAACCGAGCAAAATTGACTCCATCTGGACCAATCAGGAAATCCGTGAGGTATGTTCTGTCGACATGGACGTACTCAACCATGACTGCCTTGTTGGTCTGCTGCGATACACAAAGCAAGCCAACCAACAGCCCAGAGAGAACCTCCAGGCCAACCATTCCCCGCGTGTCTAGATTCCCACAAAACTCGATCTTCAACCCCGAGTATCCAAACTCGACCATCATGGCACGAGGATAAAACTCTCGGAGTGAAAAGAGCAATCGTTTTGTGAATTCCTCGCACGACGGACAACAAACAAACCTCACAGAATTGCTCCAGTAGCTGATGTCCTCCTCGATGGTTTCTTCCGGCACTCGATGTGGTTCGAACTCACTGAGGAACGCACCTCTATTTGCCTCACCCGATACACGATAGAAAAGGGAAAACAACGGATGTAGGGAATAGAAAAGCCGCGGTTTGCAGGGACAGTCCTGGAATGGATGAATCTTTGTGAGAACCTGGCTACCGATAAACCAGGTCTTGTTGGCTTCCACCTTTCCATGAGAGACAAACATTCGGTCGTTCATGTAGGTAATAGGCATTTTTTGTTAAAAAATATGAAAAAAAAAATACAAATTAATAAAAGTAAAAAAGAGTAAAACTACGCGAACTGGGTCCGAAAGAAAACAAAAAAAAACCGCACTTCACTGAACTCGGTGCGATGAAACAAAATATGAATCCGAAAAAGAATACGAAAAAAATAATAATAAATAACACGAAAAAAATGGAAAAAATCGGTAAATGATTAGCGAACCAAACTCAGATTGTAAAACTTAAACTGACCGGTCAAATTTAATAAACTTTATACCAAACGTATGACCGAAATTCGTAGTTTTGAACATCTGCAAAAATCTATCTCTCTCCTCGCCCCAGCATTCCCGTGTCCTAAAAAAATTCCTAAAAATCATAATTACTTGTAAATAATTCGGACGTTGCATTCTTTCTGTTTCAGAAAATGTATACGAATCTACTTTTCTATTTCGCAATAACTATTTCTTCGATACACGCACACATACGCACATATGTAAGGAATACTTATGTAAGTAAGAGTGGCCCAGTTGCATCATCTCTTGTAGTGGTAGAGATGATGGGACAGTTCATGTACAGATCATGACATCATCGCATTGTTAAGATTAGTCACAATTTGGTACTCGTACATTATTTTCAAGTACATGCAGGTAATTACGATCAAACGTAATTGTGTTTTTGTTTAACTTCGCAAGGACGAAAATAAGTATGCCTTTTGGTGGCATCTGTTGTCAGGGGTCTGAGCCCCTATACCTCATACCAGTGATTCCCCACAGCTACTCCCCCTTAGTTTTTGCGCCGAAAAAATTATATAAATTGTGCAAGCCTGGGGGAACTTGTGGGTTTTAGCGCCATTTCTGATCAGCCTCCCACTTGGCCAGTGCACTGCCCACTGCAGCGCCGACACATTCGTATGATTGGCGCCAAATGTCGGTGTGTGCCTGGTATTGGGCATGACTGCCTTCTCATTTAGGCCTTGGTGGTATATTTTTTGGGTAAGTGTGGTGGTGGTGGTGGAAGTGAGGGGGTAGTGGACATTTGAACTCTGGCTGACTCAGCATCAGGGAGTTTGAGGTTCCCCTGGCTGAGGCAGCCATCAGTACTTTCTGGTTCGCTGCCCATTCTTCTGTAAACAGGAACTTCATAGGTTCTCAGATTGGTGGAGGTGTTGGTTCCAGCTTCGGGGTTTCCGGGGTTGGGACCAATTTCTCCAATGATCAAGGAGGAGAGATAATTAGAAGTAATGGAGGCGACATTTCTGAGAGGATTTTTTCTACGAATGGTTCGTGTCCATTAATAGTTCTTTTTCTATTCTCTCTAATTCCTTTTTTCATTCGAGAAGTTGCTGAGTTCATGAGTTCTCAGCAGCTTCCTGAGCATTTTTGGTATTGGGAGATTTGGGAAGAGCAGATGAGGATTTGAAGGGTGACATTATTGGACAAAGAAAGAGAAAAAAATAAAAAATAAAATTAAGAAAACACGTCTAAGCTAAAAGACAGTTCTAAAACGGGTGATTTTACTGCAAGTTTTGATTTACCATTACATTTTTGTTTTTTCTTTTTCGTATTGGCGTATCAGTTCATGGAGGGGATAGCGGTTAAAATTCTCGGCCATATGCAAGTTTTCAGGTTACATTCTGATGGGTTTAAGCAGAGTTATGCCTGAAACAAACTTGGAATATGTTTTTTCGAATTTTGATCACAAATAAATATCCGCTTGTGACATCACAATGTTGAGATTATCTTTGTTTGGTGACAACAAAAGCACGTTGCAATATTTATTTCCATATCGCACGTGTATTTGTTTATTCCTGTTGTTTTATTTTTGTTGGCATTCCTAAGTTCACTTATCTCCAGAGTTTCTTTTGTCTCGCAGAATTCCAATTTTTGTCGCTTATTTTTTAAGCGGCTTTTTATTTTTATACCGGATATTACTTTTTCAGGAGTAAATCTTTATTTGCTTTGCATTAACCTCTCAGACTTGCGATAAGGGTGGGAATTTTTGAGTTTTGTACTGCTTAAGGGTCTGCCTCTTTTTCGTGGGCATAATGGGGCTTCTAGATCAAACAATTTGGTTATAATGTTGTCTGAAAATTTTACTGATATTTTATTTTTTGTTTTTTGTGTTTTCTGTGTTTGTGAATTTGTTGTTTCACTTTTTTTGACTGATTCTACCATATTTATTCATGAATCTGTCTGTGAATTTTCTGTTTTATTTCTTTGTATTCTCGTTATTCTTTTGTCATCGTTTACTGAATAAGCAGGCTTCAATTTATTGATTGAAATTGTTTTTGGTTCGTCTGCGATGAGTATCACAAAGTTTTTCTCATCTCGTGATACTACTTTATAAGAACTGACGTATGGTTTTTCAAGTGCAGATCTTATTTTCTCCTCTCTCACAAATAAATGGGATGTATTGGCCAAATATTTTGAGACGTAAATCTTTGGCTGGTCATGACAAGCTGCATGTTTTAGGAAATTATTGGCGTCATTTCTTATGTTTTGCACCATGATTTTGAGGCTAACTTCCTTCAATTCTGTGAAGAAGTCCCTTGGGAGGTATAGTTCTTTGCCAAATGCTAATTGCGCTGCAGAATGACCTGTATTGGTTTGTAGGGCATACCAAAGGCCTAAGAGGATGGTATGAAGTACTTCTACTCATCTCTTTATATCATGTGACACGATAGTGGCTTTAAGTGCTCTGTTCCATCTCTTAATTTTGCTGTTGGCTTGATGATGGTAGACTGTGGTATGACTGTGTTTAATACTAAGCTTATTGGACTCTTAAAAGAGTGAGCTCTCGAATTGGCAACCTTGGTCCGTAACTATGGTTTCAGGTACACCATACCTCACAATCCAGGTGACATATAACCTGGCAGCTACAGTTGGAGCAGTCATCTCATTTAGAGGAATTGCTTCTGGCTATCTGGTTGCCCTATCTATTATCATTAGCAGGTATCTGTGTCCTTGAGATGGTGACAATGGGTCTACCAAGTTCATATGTACTGTTTTAAACCACTCGGTTTGTTTGAAGGATTTGAGGGGCGAGCAAGTGTGTCTTCCTACTTTGGACATTTGGCAATTCAGGCAACTGCGAGCCCATTTGTTGCAGTCAGACTTCATTCGTGGCCAAACAAACCTTGCTGAGATTAAATTTGCATTGCATTTTGGTCCAGCATATGACAGATTGTGTACACTGTTGAAAGCCAATTTGCGATATTTTTTGGTAGAAATGGCCTATTCTTACCTGTACTGACATCACATGTTAATAAAACATCAGTACTGGGAATTTTTCGCTGTCTCAATTTAAGAGAAGTATCATCGTTTGATAACAACTCTTGCAATTCTACATCCTTAAGCTTTTCTTTAGCTATTTTAGCATAAGGTGATTGGACAGGAGCCAAGATAGCTTCGATTCTACTTAGAGCATCAGCTGGAGTGTTAGGTTCTCCACTTATATTCTGAATGTCAGTAGTCAATTGACCAATGTAGTCTAATTGTCGTGCTTTTCTCGGCGATGCTGGTTCTGCTTTTTGCATGAAAACATGTATTATGGGCCCATGGTCTGTATACATAGTAAAACATCTACCCTCTAGTTGATGCCTGAAATGTTTCAGCGCAACGTAAATTCCGAGCAATTCCTGATCATATGTGCTACAATATTTTCTGTTTTAGAGAGCTTCCTAGAGAAGAAAGCTAGCTGTAATTTCTTGTTATCTTTGTCCAGTTGGTACAGGGTTGCACCAATAGCAAAATCTGGAACATTGGTACCTACACATAATGGCTGACTTTTGTCTGGATGAGTCAATAACTTTGCATTTGCCAGTGTTTTTTTGATTTTCTCAAAAGGCTTGTTCGGCTTCTTTATTCCAATTGAGTGGAGTTTTATCTTTCTTTTTATTTGTTTTTATTACTGCAAAGTCAAAATGCCATATCATCTACCTGTTTCTGTTTTATTTTTGAAAGAAAGAGGGAAGTAACATGGAAGTAAGTTGGTAGCAAGATGGAAGTAAGTTTGTAGCAAGATGGAAGTAAGATGGTAGTAAGAGGCAAGTAAAATGGAAGTAAGTTGGTAGCAAGATGGAAGTTAGTTGGAATCAAGAGGGAATTAAGTTGGTAGTAGAAGGGAAGTAACATGGAAGTAAGTTGGTAGCAAGATGGAAGTAAGCTGATAGTAAGAGAGAAGTAACATTGAAGTAAGTCAGTATTAAGAAGGAAGTATCATGGAAGTAAGTTGGTAGTAAGATGGAAGTAACAAGGAAGTAAATAGGTAGTAATTGGAAGTCAAATGAAATTAAATTTGTAATAAAAGGGAAGTGAATGAGGAGCATCAGAGAAGTAAGTCGGCAGAAGAGGGAAATAAATGAGCAAAAAACAGGAAGTAATTTGGTACCAAGATGGAAGTAAATTTGGTAGCAAAGTGGAAGCAAGTTGGTAGCAAGATGGAAGTAAGTTGGTAGCAAGATGGGTGTAAGATGGAAGTAGGAGGGAAGTAGAATGGAAGTAAGTTGGTAGCAAGATTGAAGTAACTTGGAAGAAAGTTGGTAGTTAGAGATGTGCATTTTAGTTCATTTGGTAGATTTAGTTCAACAGGTCTTGGTCTTTTGAATGAACGAAATGAGCTGCATAAATCAAACCTTCGAATATGTATTATTTCATATGGAGAGCCGATTTTTTTACATTTTGATTTTTATACATTTTCTATGCGTATTTACTTTCAGACATAGAAAGCACTTTCAGGGAATGAAATGACTTCTTTTGTACACAAATATATCTATATATAATTCGAATATATAGATATACTTGCATATAAAAGAAGTCGTTTGACTCCACGAAAACTCTTACTATTTCATTTCATTTTTTGTTGATTGATAAGAAATTGCACTCATCCAGTGATTAACAACAATGCTGTGACATATAACACTAGCTTGTATGTCTATACTATATAACTTTAATTTGATAATATCTTTTTGTTCAAAGTGAACTAGTTCATTCTCATCTTTCGGTTTCATTCATTTAGGTCTTCCAAAAGATTAGTTCATATGAACTAGTTCTTGGTCAACCAACACATCTTTATTAGTAGTAAGAGGGAAGTAACATGGAAGTAAGTTGGTAGCAAGATGGAAGAAAGGTGGTAGTAAGAGGGAAGTAATATGGAAGTAGGTTGGTAGCAAGATGGAAGTAAGTTGGTAGCATGAGGGAAGTAAGATGGTAGTAGGAGGGAAGTAACATGGAGGTAAGTTGGTATCAAGAATGAAGTTAGTTAGTAGTAAGAAGGAAGTAACATGGAAGTAAGTTGGTTGCCAGATGGAAGTAAGTTAGTAACAAGATGGAAATAAGATGGTGGTAAGAGCGAAGTAACATGGTAGTAAGAAGGAAGTAAAATGGAAGTAAGAGGGAAGTAAAATGGAAGTAAGATGGTAGTAAGAGGGAAGTAAAATGGAAGTAATTTTGTAGCAAGATGGAAGTAACATGGAGGTAAGTTGGTAGTAAGAAGGAAGTAACATGGAAGTAAGTTGGTAGCAAGATGGAAGTAAGATGGTAGTAAGAGGGACGTAACATGTTAGTAAGTTGGTAGCAACATAGAAGTAACATGGAAGTAATTTAGTAGTAAGAGGGAATAACATGGAAGTAAGTTGGTAGTAAGAGGGAAGTAACATGGAAGGAAGTTTGTATCAAGAGGGAAGTATGTTGGTAGTAAGAAGGAAGTAACATGGAAGTAAGTTGGTAGCAGGAAGGAAGTAAGTTGGTAGCCAGATGGAATTAAGATGGTAGTAAGAGGGAAGTAAAATGGAAATAAGTTGCTAGCAAGATGGAAGTAAGTTGGTAGCAAGATGGAAGTAACATGGAGGTAAGTTGGTAGTAAGAATGTAGTAACATGGAAGTAAGTTCATAGTAAGAGGGAATAACATGGAAGTAAGTTGGTAACAAGATGGAAGTAACAAGGAAGTAAGTTGATAGTAAGATGGAAGTAAGTTGGTAACAAAGTTGGTAGCAATGTGGAAATATGTTGGTAGTAACATGGAAGTAACATGGAGGTAAGTTGGTAGTAAGAAGGAAGTAACATGGAAGTAAGTTCGTAGTAAGAGGGAATAACATGGAAGTAACTTGGTAGCAAGATGGAAGTAAGATAATAATTAGAGGGATGTAACATGGAAGTAAGTTGGTAACAAGATGGAAGTAACAAGGAAGTAAGTTGGTAGTAAGATGGAAGTTAGTTGGTAGTAAGATGGAAGTAAGTAGGTAACAAGATGGAAGTAAGATAATAGTAAGAGGGAAATAACATGGAAGTAAGTTGGTAGCAGGGATGCCAACCCTACGTCAATAGATGTAGATCTACGTCTTTTTGAATAAAGCTTAAAATTCTACGTCTTTTTCTATGTATTTTTATTTAATCTATGTCTTTCTACGTCTTTTTAGGGATTAATAATTTGTCTCAGAAAAAAATCACATTTATTGTCTAAAAATATTTTTTTTAATCCCAAATTTTTCAAAATTTTTATCAATTGTATTATTTTATACCTTACAATTCCTACAACATAATAATCTCGGCATTAATATTTATAACTAATGAAAAATAAGCATAAATTAAAATCATCGTTTTAATTTTTATTAAAATAGGTACATAATTTTTGTCATCTATAAATGAAAAATTTATTGGTATCACACTTGATAGTTAAATGATATTTCAAATTTTGAAATTTGAATGAGAAAATATTACCAATAAATGATAATCCAACATGAAAGATGTTTGGAAAAAAATTAACTTGTGGAAAAAGAGAGAAGGAAAAAGAAAATGGAAAAATTTTTGAAAATTACCTTAAAACCTATAAGATATGGTCTGAAGGGCAAAATATGGCAAATATGGTCCTATAAAATGTACTCATTTTAAGGTAATCTTCCTAAATTGGAAAGATTTCATTAAATCTTTAATAGCAATGATGGATAAAAATATTTTATAACCTCAAAATCCTCATCCTACCAAGTACCAATAGATTTAATTGCAGTTATCTTCATAAAAATGGGTTAAAAACAACTCCTAGAGGGGTCCCATAAAAAAGATTTTTGGGGGTTCCCCCTGGACACCCTCTATTTGTTAAAGGTATCACGTACTGAAAGTAAGTAAAAAACAAGATTTACATCTTTTTACATTTTTTTACATCTTTTTTTTAGGAAATTCTACAGATTTTTAAAAATGAAGATTGGCATCTGTGGTTGGTAGTAAGAGGGAAGTAACATGGAAGCAAGTTCGTATCAAGAGGGAAGTAACATGGAAGTAAGTTGGTAGCAAGATGGAAGTAAGTTGGCAGCAAGATGGAATTAAGATGGTAGTAAGAGGGAAGTAAAATGGAAATAAGTTGGTAGCAAGATGGAAGTAACATGAAAGTAAGTTGGTAGTAAGAAGGCAGTAACATGGAAGTAAGTTGGTAGCAAGATGGAAGTAACATGGAAGAAAGTTGGTAGTAAGAGGGAAGAAACATGGAAGTAAGTTTGTATCAAGAGGGAAGTAAGTTAGTAGTAAGAAGGAAGTAACATGGAAGTAAGTTTGTAGCAAGAATTCTGCAAATGAGAAGTAACTAGGAAGCAAAAATGGTTAAAAATTGGGCTGGAAATGGACGCAAACTGGAAGCGTAATTGGGTAACAAGTTGGCAACAAATGGGATACAAGAAGGCTTCAAAAATTGGGAATAACCTGGCAGCAAATGAGCAGTAAAGGGGAAGTAACTAAGTGGTAAATGGGAAGTAATCAGGAAGCAAAAATGGGGAGCAGGTAGGCAGCAAATGGGAATTAAAAAGGAAGCAAAAATGGGAAGCAAATAGGCTGCAAATGGGAAGCAACAAGGAAGCTTAATAGGTAACAAATAGAGAGAAAATAGGAAGCAAGAAGGTAAAATTAATTGGCAGTGACTAGGGAGCAAATGAGCAGTAACGAGGCAGTCAATGGGTAGTAACCAAGCAGTAAATGGGAAGTAGCCAGGAAGAAAAAATGGTGAGTAAGCGAGCTGAAAATGGAAGTAACTAGGCAGCCCAAATGAGAAGCTGGTAGGCTGCAAATGGGAAACAACCAGGCTGAAATGAGTGTAATTTTACATACCAATTGCTGCCTGTTTGCGTCCCATTTGCTGCCCTGGCACATCAAGGCAGTAGCAAGGCGCAAAAAATGTAATTTTATAACCCCCTTACTGCCTATTTACTTACCAGTTACTGCCAGTCACAAGTGGGCAGTAATTGGTAAACAACTGAGATTATCAGAAAAAGGGGCGTGGCCTAGTCTGATTCCCAGTTACTGCCTACTTGTGACGGGAAGTAACTGTGTTCTGTGCCAGATTTTGCACAACGGATGCAAGTAAACACTCACTTTTGAATCTTGGTGGGAAATATACTATTTTATACCTTTAATTTTTCACTTCATAAATTATTTTACTGAGGTAAGCGTCACTATATCTGAATAACTTTTGGTAGTTATTAAATTAATGGTTTTTGGAATTGTGAAGTTTCTCTTTAAAATATATTAAAAATATTTGTATAATGGGTTGAGTCATGGAGTAGAGTAGGGTGAGTGCGAATTAACATAATATGAGATTAGGTTTGAGAATGAGGTAGTACAAATATAGATTAAAAATTTATTTTGAGGATGACTATTGGTAGGTTTAATTGTGAGTATTCTCGTTTGAGTTCCGGACAACTGGCTTATCCGGAAACTTCAAAATCTTTGTACACTTTCTGTTTTAAAGTTTTGGTTATAATTTGAATAATGTGTAAAAAGTATTGGCTCTCATGAGGATTATTTTCTTTTAAATGAAGCCACCTCTATTGAGATACCCCACAAATATAAAACTATGCAGTAGGAAATTATTATTTCTCATAATAAAAAAATATTAATTTAAACTAACTATTGTTTTACACAGATGTGGCCATCTTCAAATTAAATTAAAATCATTTATTTATTCCAACTCTGAGATAAGTATGAGAAAAAACCATAATACTTGTATAATTCCATGAAATTATCTCCTTCTTTGTCTTTTAAAACAAATAGTGAGATAAGGTTCTAATACCTAGTGCAGACTTGAATAGGTACAACATTCACTCCCAGCCTAATGAAACTTGATTTTATAAAATTCAAGCTAATTGATGAGAGTTGGTAATTATAATTTTTTTTTTTTTTGTAAACTATGCGATGTAAAAGGTATTACAACTAAGATTATGAATGAAATACCTCTTCTTGCAACAATTCAGTTACATCGACTGGATTTACATCCGGATAAGGCATAGATATATCAGCTATGTTAATCCATGATGTTCCAAACGAAGTTCCTGTAAGATTTGAAAAAAGTATTTTCTCATATGTCACTTTGTGGATTCAATTTTCTTCGAATAGCAATGAAAGCTATGAAATGGGAATTTGCAAATTTTTACTTAGTAAGTGAAGTGGAATTGGACCTCGTTTTGAAACTAAATTTTTACCGAAGTAATTTCTCAAATTTCGTCGGACATATGCCAACAAGTTAGAATATAATGGAAGAATCTGTTGATAAAGATTTTCAAACTCTTGTTCTATATTATCGTCTTCATATTCGCTCAGCCACATTTCAGCTGCTGATTGAAAACCTGAAAGCAATTAATGTAACATTTCAAATTATATAAGTACATATACCTATACCTACTAAATTCGTTGTAGGTACCTATTTTGGTAATTTTCAAAAATTCATAATTCTTATAATACCTAGTATATAATTATTGTTGAACTAAAGTGGAAATTACCTTTCTTCATATTAGACATTATAGTTTTGTAAAATGCGAAAGGAATGTAGGGGGGAGGATAAAAACGTGAAAAAGAGTGAAGAAATGATAGAAATGAAAAATGAAAAACTTAAAAAAACAAAGAAAACAGTGTGACAAACAAAAAAAGAAAGAAAGAAAGAAAGAATGAAAGAAAGATGCAATAATAGGTAATAATTTACTTGCAATGAACTGTATGAGAAAATAAAATTTTCAAAAACTCTTTTCCCTCCCATCCCAAAAGAAAATTATGGTTGTAGGAAACACAGAATTTCAATATTGTTTTTGTGGATTGAAAACAAAAATCATGGTAAACAACACAGGCGAACTATCTGTTCAAGTCTGGCGCCAGCTTACTCAAAGTATCATTACTATTTGTTATTATTTATGTTTCTTACATTTGTGCGTTATATGGCGTTGAAAACAGGAGATTTGAGAAATTGCTCGTGGTTAATAAGTTAAGATATGGCTAAGTGGCTAGATGTGCCATGTTCAAGTATTTGAGCCTGCTATATTTTTTTATGGAATTTTTTGGGGGATAATTGTTAAATTATGGTATTCTCATGTGTATCTACCTTTGATGGTAGATGTAAACATTCAATATTACTGTAGGTTTCGTCAATTTGGGGAATTGAACCTGGGACCTACATATTTGCCAGTTAAAAGCGGTGAACTTGACTGCACGATGTATTATATATTAGGCAGAGTATGGCGGTTCCCACAATTACATTGAAAAAAAAAAGCTTGTCCAATCATAGACAATATAACATGACGATGACCCAATGATACTTTGAGTAAGTTGGCACAAGACGCTTGTCCATCACTCAGCTCCTATCTGTTGGTTAGTTTATAAGAAGTTGGCTCAGCTACCCATAGCCTGTCAACAAGGCGCTGGTTCAAATACCTAGTTGAGAAGAGAATTTTTAAGGAGAAATGAAAAAAGATAAATCACCTGAAATTATATATCTCCTTTCTATAGAACTTGTTAGAAGAAATGTGCTAAGGTAAGTGAATGAAGAAGTTAGGTGTGAGGAAAAAAGTATGACCGCATTCATATGAAGGCATGAACAAATGATAGGTATTAAATATCTAAGAGGGCATGTGGAAAGTGTTTGAAGGTTTGTGAAACTGATATGAAGGCATTGAAAAGGCATAAGAACAGATGAGAACCTAAACTATGATGGAATTGACTACTTTCAGTACATAAACTAAACATATACAGAAAGTGCATTATTTCTTGCGCATGTTACAAAATAGTTATTTGTGATACAAGATTTCTTATATGCATGTATATGTATACTCTTTACTCAATCCCAAATAAGAATGCGGATGTGATGTCATATATACCTACACATACACAAATCACAGCGACATAAAGCGCTAAAACATATTTGTAAGCAACATTTTTGAATAGTCTTTGTTAAATAGGGTGAATCTTCACATTTTCCTTCCCCCTTGGTCCATCTGCTTTGTATGACTTCACATAATTCTTATTTGGGATGGAATACAGGTACACTGAATCCCCCTCACCCTGGAATTCTAACACTACAAGAAACAAAAGAATGACAATTTTGAAAGAGAGTGAAGGATTAGAAATCAGAGGCAAAAGATACGCATTCTGGCAGCAAAAATAGTAAATGGCTGAAAACAAGATACCTAATGGATGAAAATAGGTATAAATGTACTGATATTGTAATGCGAGAATTTCTTTAAAAAAAAGTTTTTATTATTACAGTTGAGTAGGATTTAAAGATCATCCTCTGACGATTAGTGATCATCCCTATTAAAGTCTTTCCCTTTCTTAGAAAATCAATTTAAACTCCTTTCTCTTCTTATGGAAAAATATATGGAAAAAATTTATCATCCTGTTTTCAGTCTGTGATAATATAATGCTAATTTAGTGCTCCTTGTGGAGCCTCCACTTCCCTATTAGTAATTTAATTTTGATCTTGTTAGATTCTAAAACCTTGATGACAACATTATTTTCCCCTAAGGACTAGTAAGGGTAATAATTTTGGTACTCAAGAGAACTTTCATAGCTAACTATATTTTTTGAAAGTCTTTATGGTGCTGTAAAATGCAACTAGGATTGACAGACAGACATCTCCAGTGCCAGGTATGTTTAATTGTATGGTATTTATACCAGTTTAACAGCTTTAAAATGTTAATTTTTGATCAGTTAACATTAAATTTTAAATGAAGGTCGATTCTACGCTATTTTAACATTTTACCATGATTCATTTACTGTATAGTGATTGGAACCTTCAATAGTACATAATAAATTTAATCATTACATGATGATTAGATGATTTGAAATGGCATGTTTGAAAACTAACTTTTTCTATCAATGCTTGCTACCTTTGAGTTATCTAGTACTTCATAAACTTGATATTGAATAAGATAAAATCTTACCATTTAACCGAGCTGCTTGATTGTACAATTGTACGTAAGTTGAATATAGAGGTCGAATTTGTTCGCCTACTTTCATAACTTCTTTGAAGTAGTAAGTGAGTTCTTCTGGATTGTTACTATTACTCATATATGCCTCAGCATCTGAAAATCGTATCTTTTTGTAAAGGTAATTTTTTGTTGGAGGAAGTTTTCAAGAAAAAGATGGCTAATATCAAAAACTTTTGATATCAATATTCAAAAACCATCGATACTATCGATAGTTTCGATAATTTCCCATTTTCATTACTTTTGCTTAAACACGGTATGGATTTAAAAATAAATAAAAAATTACCTAGGTTTTAAAAAGTTTAGAATCTATATAATAAAATTCAATCCCAATTTTTGTATATTTAGCAGCAATTTTTGCAACATTCATAACATTTTAATTTTGAAAAAAACAGCTCCTCTCTCACATCACGATATCTTAGCTGTTATTTATTTACAAAGCTGGGGTTAGTACTATAAGAAAGAGGATAAAATTTGCCCAAATTCTCAACAAAAAATTATTTTTTTATCACCATTAGTTTTCAGAAATAAACCATTAAAAAACTACAAATTAATAAGAAATTTGTCGTTTTTTAAATTGTTGTTTATTTCAAAAACTAATGATGGCAAAAACAAATTTTCATCTGTGATCACTTATTGATTAACGACCAATAGTTTTTTCCTAAAACGAAATAATTGCGAGTTAATGGCGAAAGAAAATACATGAACAAAGCACTTAATTTTTTCTATTATTTTACAATTTTTTATGATTTATTTTTGAAAAACTGGTAATAAAAAAATTAATTTATTGGATTAAAGAAAATTTTTTCATGTTTTCAGCAGTATCAATTTCAACTTTCATTATTCAATAGCCACTGAGGAATCTTGAGATGAAAGAGAGGTTTTTTTTACAAAATTTAAACATTGAAAATGTTACAAAAACTGTGGATAATTATACCAAAACTGGGATTCCAATGGATAAAAAACTGAGAGCAGCAGCTTATCTTATCTTCACTGCACCCATGAAACACACATCAAAAAAAGCTAAAAACAAATGATTCGGTATATTATATAAAAAAAAAGAAAAAGTCAATTGGAAAATTTTGTTAAATTATCAAGTAACCAATAGAGAGAAAAAACTATCGAAAAAAAAAAAAAAACACGATAGTTTTTGATATTGTGTCACCTCTAATTATGTAAGACAGAAAAAAAAGAAAATATGTTGAAGTAATTGTACCTATATTACAATCGTCCTCTTCCTCTTCCTCTTCCTCATCCTCATCCTCATCCTCATCCTTGTCTTTGTCTTCGTCCTCATCCTTGTCCTCGTCCTTGTTCTTATATTTGCATACTTTAGCCTCGCCGTTAATGTCTGACATCCTTGTAGTTATGTCCGCAAACTGTAAATAGTAAAAATAAAATTATAATAATGAAGTACCTATGCATATATTTCACTTTGTGGGTAGGTACATGTGTTCTAAATAGGTAATTCATAAACGTGATATTGTTTTTTATGAGATAAAATATGCATATTGGTATAAGTCCTTTCTAATATTACATCAAATGAAGAAGTTGGAATGACCAAACAAAGAGCAAAGGGTAGAAACATATAAGTACCCATGTAAATTATTTTTTATAATACATGATCAGAAAGGCAATGTTTATAGTGATGGGTAGTTCGTTTACGTGTTAGTTCTTTTGAACTAATCCTAGAAGTAAACTAATCGATCATTTAGTTCACTTCTAAATGAACTAAGTAGTTCATTTGTTCTTTTTTTTTTTTGATAGTTCTTAGTTCTTATCAGTCTACTATACTCCGTTGATGGAACTGAAACTGAAGTAAGTAGCCTAGCAGTCAATGAGTGAGTCAAACAATTAATAAATAGATCTAGCATGAATTTATGAATACGAGTCGATTATAATATCATATAATAAATTAGTTAATTTAAATGATATGAGCCAATAATGAATCAGCTGATTGAAGTCTGAAGTGATCGAGTTGAAAAATTTACTGAACTACTGAACTAATTGAACTAGTTCAGTGAACTAGTTCACTTTGGTGAAGCAGACTCAATGAACTAAATCTGAAAAATGAACTAAAATTCCCATCTTTAAATGTTTATACTGATGTTTTCCAAGCAAAAAATGGAGCTTATTATTGATGAAGCATAACTTTGATGTAAAGTATATATGTGCCTCTTTGTAAAACATTTTACACAAGGTTTTACTTAGTGGTAGATTCACTTTACATCGAGGCGTGAATATTGCAATGTAACATGATTATAATTTCTTTCTGATGCATAATATTAACCTATAAAACTGTAATCGAAGATAATGTTTTTATTATAGTAGTAAGTGGGCACCTTGAGGACAATTTCTCTACTATTGAATGGAGCCACCTTCTAACGATAAAAGTTTGTCCTTTTCCCCTCTGTGTGTGTGTGTTAGTCCGAAGAAATGTTGTCCTTTTACCATTGATAGAAAGCGCCGTAGCAGCGGTAAATTTCTCCCCAATCATCGGAGAATTTTCTCGTTGTTTGGTGTTTGGTGGCAAAATTTTTTTCGTTAAGATGAAATTTTTTTTCTGGGAAAAATTTTTTTTGGAGTGAAATATTTTTGTGATACGTTTTGAGTGAGTGAGTGAGAAAAATTTTTTTTTTTTCAGAGTGAAAAATATTTTTTGGACAAAACTTTTTTGAGAAAAAAGTTGGCAAAAGTTATTGTAATTTTTTTGGAGTGTTGTTAATTTTTGGATATATGTAAAATAGTATATATATATATATATATAGGTGCACTTGCTCCAGATACTCAGTAGCGACTTAAACGTGCTCTTGTAAACACCTCTGAGTTATAACGCTCCGACCATTATTTATTGGAAAAAAATTATTGCGATTATTATTGATTATTACGATTTATTCTGATTCTGTTGAGATTGAGAAAAATGGATTTGAAAATTTTGAATTCTGTCAACCGTTTGATTGGTGGTGGTGGCAGTTGCGGTGGCAGCGGTTGCAGTGGATACGATGAGTGTAGGAATTTGAATGATTTAAAAATGAACTACCAGTACAAACTTTTGAATTTGCGTGTTCTCAACTCCTGTTTTGGTAGCTCATTTGTACAGAGACAGTGTTGGCGATGTTGATGGTGGCAGCCAGGGATTTTCAATTTTCCTGCTCACCATATAGTCGACAATTACCAGATGATGAGTTCGTTAGTGTTTTCAACAGGGAGGTGGGTGGCATTTATGTGCGTGGTCCAAAATCACCATCATCATCGTCGTCGGCTGCCAGTTACAATAATTTGGAATTTATTAGTCGGGACAATGGGGATAAAAATTATGTGAAAAATTTCAATGACAAAATCAAGCCCGTATTGTTGGAGTTGAGGAAATTCTGCGATTTGAAATTAAATCGGTGGTATGAAGTTAGAAAAATTTGTGCTACCAACACCCCTTTTGGCTGATCCCTGTTAGCAACATTAAAATGTAATGATGATCTTAATACATTTTTCCCACCCCATTTTGCAAAAATGTTGCCTGACGATGCTGCCATTGATTCTTTTGCTGCAGGTGTAACATGTGTCCATGTATTACGTGTTGAGGACCACAGTTACCACACCGTTGACTTTGATTTTTTTAATTAACAGCCACCAAAAATTTGATAGATAGGAATTGGTTTTGTGCTGAACATTGTTTTTTCATCCCCTCCGATCAAGTTGATGGGAAGGAGTGTGTCAAATGTATGGCTTATAGCACATGTTACTGCCATTGTTGCTCCTACGTTTGTAAAATTTCACTTACTACATTTTTAGAAACACGCAAAATAAAAGATTTAAAAATTGACGAATATTATAAAATATAAAATCACCCCCGTCGATACATGCTACAATAGTTGATCCCTAATAGCGAATTTAATTTCACCTGATGAAAATGTAGAGTTCAAAACCTTTCTCCCAATCATCTTTGTAAAATTTTCAAAAATGACCAGCAGTCCTTATCACATTTTATTGATGCTGCCAAAGGATTGTATGTGATCGGCATATGGTCTAATGGTGTCGTTGATCTTGAATTTGCGAGAGAATGAGAATACGAATAAAAATCAAATACCTACGCCCACCACCACCACCAGCCAACGGCTGCGATTAAAATAAAATTATAAAAAGGGTAGTTTGGTAGCCACAGCAGCTGTTGCCAGAATGGATGACGATGATGAAGACTACCTGTTGTGTGAGTGTGTGGGTGAGTGAGCATGAAAAAATAAAATAAAAAATCAAAGTGTGCGTGTGTCATGACGATGACGACGACCATCCATCTTGTGCGAATGAAAAAAAAAAAAAAAAATCAAAGTGGGTGTGTGTGTCATGACAACAACGATGACGCTCCGTCTTATGTGAGTGTGAAAAAATAAAAATCAAAGTGCGGATGAGAAGTAGGGGAGTTCATAAAAAAAGTCAAAGTCAACTACTTGTATTGTGAGTGTGTGTGTGTGTGTGTGTGTGTGTGTGTGTGTGTGTGTGTGTAAAAAAATGAAATTGTAAGAGAATGCGTGAGTGAAAAAGAAAGAGAGAGAGAGAGAAAGTGTGTGTATGAGATGTGTGAGTATGTATGAGGAAAACCTCAAAAAGTTTCCACAAACAGCAGGTAACACCTTTGTGAAGGTGCGTGTAGCATCTTTTGTGAATGGTGAGTAGCGCCCATTCATGAATTACGCGTAGCGCCTTTCACAAATGGTGTGTACTACCCTTCCTAAATGGCGCTACGTGTAATTCACAAATACGGTAAAAAAAAGTGAGTGCCCGAGGGGACTTTATTAATGTTTATCTTTAAAAGAACCATTTAAATAAAAAAAACTCGCAAAAAAAAAACAAATTATTAAGAAAATAAATAAAAGTCTGGGAAAATAAAATAAAAAAGTCACCAGCAAAGTTGGAAAAAGTAAAAAAACAAAACATCTCTTCAGAGTCGAGGGTAAAATAAAAATAGTCACTTCAGAGTCGGGGGTAAAATAAAAATGTCCCAATAAAATAAAATAAAAAGTCCCACAAAATAAAAAAAATTCTCTTCTTAACCCCTGATGAACTTGTACATAGGTTAATTTCACCGTTATCGTCATTATCGTCATTATCGTCATTATCGTCATTATCGTCATTATCGTCATTATCGTCATTATCGTCAACCTTGGTATTCAACTCCTCAACCAACAGCTTGTCATATAACAGCTGACAAAAATTTACAACATCATCATCGTTGTTGTTGTTTTCGTTGTTCCAACAGACGTTGTCGTTGTTGTCGCCATTGCTGTTCTTGGGGCGATGATGTTGGTGATGATGATGTTTGTGTTGCTGGTTCAGTTTCAATATCATTTAATGAAATCAGACCATACTGAACCAACACACAATCATCATCACTCAATGATGATGATGATGATGATGATGATGATGATGATGATGATGAATGTGCCGGTGTTTGATGTATTTCAACATCTAAGACAACTTGATAATCGCCACATTCATCATCACTCGAATTGATAGTGGCTGCAGCATCCGCATCAACAGGAACTGCTGGAACTGAGGGGAGAACAACATCAGGAACAGGTGGTGACATTACAACAGAGATTGTAATGGTGGTGATGGTGACCACTGTGACTATGGTGGTGCTGATGACGATGATGTACGTGGTGGTGACGATGACGGTGACGACAATGTTGATTGTGTCGGTGTAGTTGTTATTGTTGTTGACAATGATGATGGCAACAGGGGCACATATGTGGTCGACCAAGTGGCTGACGCTCTCCCGCAGCCGCATGAATGCCATGCTCAGGCAAGTTATGCCGTGGTCTCCCAAAAAGGAGACCACCACAAACATAACCGCTGTTGGCGCACAAATTCACGCACGTGTCGCATATATATAGTTCCTTATAGGATTCATTACATAAAAAAAAATTAACACACTAAAAAAATTAATTAATTGAAAAAAAATAATGAGAGAGAGAGAAAACAAGAGCAAAAAAAACACGTTGTACCTATGAACAGTGTTGGGGAATAAATGAATTTTTTGGGATATAATTCGCCAATGTCTATCTTAGAGAATTACCCAAACATCATGATAGTTGCCGTCCTCATCGTGGTCAACGTTATATTATCGCAATCACAATCGACCTCTTTTACAAATGATAAAATAACAAAGTGGCAGTAACAGCAACAACAACGGTAACAGTATACGATTGTTGATTTGATCAAACTTGCCTATCTCTATGTATAGAACCTGTTCTTTTTGTGTTCAGTTCTTGATTCTCAGAACCTCGTTATTTACAGCTCTTTTTATGTGACAATCAGTGATGATAGTTTATTCTTGTTGTTTGTCTTTCATGTCCATCATGGACGAACCTAATAAAGTTTGGTCAGAGTAAACTTCTCGTATTTCTTGTGTTTTATCTCGCTTCCATTACATTTCAACTCAAAATAACCAACAGGTTATGGGCCCAGTGATATGTTTGGGTAAAATGTATTTGTTCTAATATTTATTCATATTTTTTTCACTAAGTTATGTTCTCCTCTTGGCAAATGCTTCAAAGAGAACATTTCATGTTTGTGCAGCCAGTGATCTTTTGTTTGAGCACACCTTTGTTTTTCATGTTCCTTTTATAATTTTTGGTGTTCCATTGTGAAGCTCTTTTGAAATATGGAAGAGTCCCAGCATTTTTTACAGAAGCTGAATGCGCTAGAATGTAGTGGTGGTGTTGGAAGATTTAATGGACACAATTAGGATGGATGGCGACTTCGTTTGTTCATGACAATTTGTGGTGAAGGCTTTGCTCAGTTGCTCAGATGTGAAACAGCTCATGAAGTTGGAAAAGAATACAGAAGAAAAGCAGATAAGTGTAGTGCAATGATTGTTTGTTTTTTAGCCGATTCACATTTGTCATATACACAAGATTTTGTTGAACCTCTCGAGATCATTGAGAAGCTTGATCGAGTGTATTTGAAATCCTGAACGACAAGTAGAATGATGCTGAAAAGGCAGTGGATGGATTTACATTTGAAAGATAACAGGAATATGGAGGAGCATCTTCGCTGTTTTGAGGAATTATTTGTTAAATTGAAAGCTGCGGATTTATCGCTCACGCAACAGGACATTGTAGAGCAGCTTCTGATGTCATTGCCGTCGACCTATAATGTTGTGGTATTGATACTTGAAAACAAATTTGATCCGGACATTGGAACAAGTAGAATTAAAATTATTAAATGAATTAGCGAAACAAAAAGGTATTTCATCCGCCGCCGTTAAATTAGAATCTGAATCCGCTTTGGTTGCCAGTTGATTTGATCGTGGTAACATCATAATAAGAATTCCTCTAAAATAATTAAATGTTTCGGTGGAAAAATCGGCCATATTTGTAGAAATTGTTGCTCTAAAAATGCCAGTAGCTCTGCTACGTCTAATAATACATCGAATAATACGCAAAATAACACGTATAATAATACGCAAAATAAAATAAAATGCTTTAATTGCCAAAAATTCGGGCATGTCGCAAGATTCTGTAGAAATCCGAAGGCAAATTTATCGCAAAATTTGAATATCAATCACGTTAATAATAATAATAAATCGAGAGACAATGAATCATGTTTGTTTATTAGTAATGTTGGTCAAATATTAGTCGTGGAAACGAGTGGAAACATCGAATTTAAGGTAGATTTGAGTGTGACAAATCAACGTAAACGATGATAAATATTTGCAAAATATATTACGTTAAAAAACCGCATAAGAATAAAAGTATTTAAGCAGGACAGCTATGTATATGCCACTAAAGTTGGAACAATCATTTGTTGGTCAAGTACGGGAATTAGATGTGTGATAAATAATGTATTTTATTCAGAGGAATTTCCAACCAACCTCTTATCAATTAAAAAGCTGTGCCAGTCAGGTATAAAAGTGAATTTCGAATGTAAAGGTAATGTTTATTTGATTTGTGAACATGATGACCAGCTAATAAATTATGGCAAATCACCGGACAACGAATTATCTAATATTAATTTTTATTTTAACCCTAATCAAAATTTGAAGAGTTTGGCTACTGTGTCCGATGAAAACGTAAATTTGTGGCATGCCAGGTTGGAGAATCCCAATTTTGATACCATGAAACGTATGTCTCGCTCCCAGTTAATTAATAATTTTGATTACAATAATGTTGAATTTTGTTAAAGTTGTGTTGAGGGTAAGCAATCGAAGCTTCCTCATCAATCTGTTGATAGAAAATCCACTCGTCCTCTAGAACTTGTACACACAGACATTTGTGGACCAATGCAGACTACTGCATATAATAATAAGAGATATATGTTAACCTTTCTAGATGATTTCACTTCGTTCGCTACTGTTTACTTACTTGAATCGAAGGATCAAGTTTACAAGAAGTTCTTGGATTATGAAGTTTGCGTTAGGAATATGTTTGGCAGGGAATCCGTGAAATTTTATGTGATAATGGTACTATATTAATACTCATTTCAGGACCCAATGCAGATTATTAGGTATTGCGATTGGGAATACTGTACCATTCTGTCCTCAGATGAATGGATGCGCCGAACAATTAAATCGTACGTTGATCGAAAAAGCGCGTACTGTGTTGATTCACTCGGGTTTAGAAATTAAGTATGGTCTGAAGGTGTGATGTGCACCACATATTTGTACAATAGAACTGTCAACTGTTGAAATGAGCAACCAGCAAAAATATGGTACGATAAATATGTAAATTTAAGTAATGTAAAAGTTTTTGGTTGTTGTGGATATGCCTTGATCCAAAAGAGAAAAGGAAAGATAAATTCCAAAGTAAAAGTGTACCCCTGGTGTTTGTTGGTTACAACCCAGAAGGTTATCGTTTGCTGAATACCAGCAACGATGAAGTGATACATGCGAGAGATGTGACGTTTGATGAAAGCAGATTTGTTAAAAGTAATGTCAGAAATAGGGAAAACGTCTCTTCGTCAAGTACCTCTGGTAACGTAAATGGAAACTCGAATGTTAACGTAAAAGTCCATAGTAGTGTAAGTCTAGATGACATAGAAAATATAGTAATTGATGAGCCTGAAGTGGATGACATGTGTCATTACGTTTTTAGTATATTTAATGAGTTTCTAATTTTGAAGAGGCTGTTGTTAGATAAACGAGAGTGGGAGATTGCTATTTCCAAAGAGTTGGATGCACTTCATGCAAACCATACTTGGGACTTAATTGATCATCTTGTTAATACGAAGCCTATTTCGTCACAATGGCTATTCAAAATTAAAGAAGATGGACAAGGCAATAAATTATATAAAGCCAGATTGTTCGCTTGAGGATTCGAAGTTGACAAAAGTTTTGATTTTAAGGAGTTGTATGCTCCAGTGGCGAAAATGAGTATGTTGAGAACTCTACTAGTTCTTTGTAATCATAGAGGGTATAATATCTCACAAATAGATATAAAGAATGCATTTTTGAATGAGATATTCCATGATGATGTATATCTGGAGATCCCAGATGGTATTTATAGTAAAGTAAGTCGTAAAAATAAAGTATTAAAATTGAATAAATCGTTATATGGTCTCAAGCAAGCTCCTAAGGCTTAGTACAAGAAATGGAGAAATTTTGTCTTCTCCTTAGGATATAAAAATAGTAAGCATGATAAGTGCCTCTACTATAAGAAAAATGAAAAAGGTTTGGTGTACATTTTGGTATACGTCAATGATATGTTAATATGTGGAGAAAATATCGAGTTGATTAATGAATTGAAAAGACAATTAAACACCACCTTTAAAACTCATGATTTGGTCACAGTAAAATCTTATTTAGGGTTACAAATAAATTATAATAAAGAAGATAAAGTACTAAAATTACATCAGAAGCAGTTAATAGATAAAATAATAGAAAAATTTTAAGTAAAAGATTGTAACCCAGTATATACCCCCATAGAAGAAAAATTATATTTAAAAATAAACCAAAATAAAGTAAAATCAGAAAGTTTAATTACGTAATATAAAGAGTTACTCCGATGCCTAATGTATGTCATATTGGGTACTAGACCGGACATATGTTACTCAGTAAGTTACTTTGGCCAGTTTCAATCTAATGCTGATAATGTAGTGTACTCTCATTTGTTAAGAGTGTTAAAATATTTTGTTACTACACGAAATTATGAACTCGTTTACCATATTTCACCTGATTCTACTGTCATTAAATCTTATATTGATGCCGATTGGGCTAATTGTCCAATCTCTTGCCGATCAATTAGTGGTTATTGTATATTTGTTTATGATGCTCTGGTACTCTAGAGAAGTCAGAAACAGTCGTTGGTGACATTGTCCATCACAGATGCCAAAATAGTCGCTGTGTGTGACTGTACTCTAGATACTTTATCGTTGCGCAATTTACTATGTGATTTAAATGTTAATGTTAGGACTCCGTGTCCAATTTTCAAGGACAATGAAAACTGTGTTAAATTTGCCAACGGCGCCATGTTGAAGAAGCATCTTGATGTCAAATACCATTTCGTGCGAGATTATGTATCCGACAATTTAATTTGTTTAAAAAGTATAGCTACAAGCGATCAGATTGCTTATGTTTTCACCAAGGGACTTGGATGCGCAAAATTCAGTAGTTTTCAGTCTTTGCTTTTTGGAGATCATTAGCTCGATCCTTTTGTGAACAACCCTCAACTTCAAGTCTTCTTGTATTGTTGTCTGTCGTGTTCTGTCCTGTCAGCATATGTATGTCGGATCCAGACCGAAACAACCATTTTTTTATTTTTCACACTGATTATGTTTTTGTACGTTTTAACTTTTTTATAGTTACCATTTATGTAACTTTTTGTAGTTGTTTGAAATTTTAATGTTCCTACCAGTTTATGCAAATTTATAATATGTATGTCAATTTTTTATTCTGTGATATGTTTTTTATATTTTTTGATATGGTTTATTAATTGCAAGTTTGGGGGAAGTGTTGATTTGATCAAACTTGCCCATCTCTAAGTGTAGAACCGGTTCTTTTTGTGTTTGGTTCTCAGTTCTTGGAACCTTGTTATTTACAGCTCTTTTTATGTGATAATCAGTGATAATAGCTTATTCTTGTTGTTCGAATTTCAAGTCCATCATGGACGGACCTAATAAAGTTTGGTCTCAGTAAACTTCTCATATTTCTTGTGTTTTACCTCACTTCCATTACGTTTCTCAAAATAACTAACAACGATGTTGCAAGCAGCAAAAAAATAACAAAAGTTTTTAGTTTTTTTTAGTTTTTGTTTTGTTACACATGTAGATTACATATGTTTCATCTTCATTGTAAATACATCGTCGCCTAAATACCAAAACCTATCAACTTTTTTGCAAATTGATGACACGAAAATAAAACATAATGGGTTTAAAACTTATCTCAAAAATAGGTCGATGGTACCCACAAATGTTCCAAACAATCTTGCGACTTTTTAATATCCAAAAACTGCCCGCTTTTCCCCACTTATTGGGCAAACTGTTTGTGTACAACAATAGGTAATAAGTACACTTTAATAAATCTTTCAGCTGTGAACACTTTTGAAATTCAAAACACATCGTACACTGCAATGTTGGCTGCACAAAATCAAACATTATTTTAAAATGGTCACCATCCAACCAAAATTTTGTAATGCAATTTGTAAAATTATCTACATCGTCGTCGTCGTCATTGTAGTCGTACTCCAGGTCATAATTGTAATAACAAAAACTGTCACGCCTCATCTACTCACCAACTAATACTTTCTTCCCGGACCACCTTTTCCCTCTACAATCATCGTATCCTTTTTCACAACACACAATACATCGTACATGGTGAAAAAAATATCATCCAAAACTACTCAAATCCATTGTACATCCAAATTAATAGCAATAAGTTTTTTCCAATAAACAACAGTCGGAGCGTTACAACTCAGAGATGTTTACAAGAGCATGTGTAAGTCACCACTGAGTATCAGGAGCAAGTACACCTATATATATATACTATTTTACATACATCCAAAAATTAACAACACTCCAAAAAAATTATAATAAATTTTGCCAACTTTTTTCTCAAAAAATTTTTCTGTCCAAAAAATATTTTTCACTCTGAAAAAAAAATATTTTTTTTCACTCACTCACTCAAAATGTATCACAAAAATATTTCAGTCTGAAAAAAAAATTTTTTTCCGTCCCAAAAAAATTTTATCTTACCAAAAAAAATTCCGCCACCAAACACCTAATGACAAGAAAATTCTCTGATGATCGGAAAAAATTTACCGCCACTACGGCACTTCCTATCAACGGTAAAAAGACAACATTTCTTCGGACTAACACACACACAGAGAGGCGAAAATGGACGGACTTTTACCATTGGCAGGTGGCTCCATTCAATGGTAGAGAAATTGTCCTCAAGATGCTCACTTACTACTTATTTGTATTTCTATTGCAACATTATTCCTTCTTATTTTTTTAACGTTGAAAAAAATCATCTTACCTTCCACACTGTTGAAATTATTATTGAAAAATAATATTTAAAAAAAAATTATCTCGAGAGGTATTCAAACCTTGTACTGCTTGGATGACTGTCTCCAACACTATACTTAGCACCACAATCCCTGATAATTGTTGGGGAATTTTCTCTATATTCTAACACAGAAAGTACTTCACCCACCATTAAAAATATTTATGAAGCGTTTAATTAATGTTTCATCACTTTCTGATCATTAATTATACAAAATATCTGCCTCAACAAGGTTTAAAAGTAAGTTTACATAACTTGGTAATAGCTTACCTGCTGCACTCCTTCTGCAAAATTTCCCCTCCATGTAAACACTTACTTTTGAACCTTGGTGGGTAATAGAATATTTTTTCAGTCTGGAAAGACTTTATTTTAATGTGATTATTAGTAGAGAAAAAGACTAACAAAAAGAAACACAACCAGCATATTTTCAATCCTGGTTGATGTTGACCAATCTTTGATTCCAGTATGTAACAATGAGCTGATTGTGATGAATTAAAACTAACTACGTGTTATTACACTAGACGGCATTTTTATTTTAACAGGCTAATATACAAGTTCTAGGCAAAGGGAAAGGGACAAGACCTTTTACCATTGTTGTCGTCATTCTTTGTTGTTATTTTTGTTGTTATTTTTGTTGTTGTTATTTTTGTTGTTATTTTTGTTGTTGTTATTTTTGTTGTTGTTATTTTGTTGTTATTATTGTTGCTGTTGTTATTGTTGTTGCAGGTGGAAGAAGAAAAGAGAAAGTGGGAATAGTATTGGTATGATTGTGCGAAGTATTTTGCAAGGGAGGGGAAAGGGAAATTCTTCAACCAGTTTGCAAGTTAGGGCTGTGCGTATTTTTTTCCAGTGTTGCCACTTTATTAAAAATAAAAATTTAAAAAAGTTGTTTTTTTTGCAGTGTTGTTGGCTTTAGTGAAAAAGTAAATAAAAAAAATAAAATGCAGACAGTAAAATATGGCGATTATTTATTTGACCATGGTAAAAAAAAATCAAGTCAATTTTAAAGATGGATCCAAAGTGGAAATATCATTTTGCTGCTATTGTAGCAGGTCCATCAGGTTGTGGTAAAACTCAATTTGTATTGAAATTTTTGAAAAATGTAGGAATGATATGTGATACTAAATTTGTGGAAATAATATGGTATTATGCGGAGTGGCAGAGATAGTATGCTGAATATCCCTGATTAGATTCGAGGAAGGAATACCAAAAACCAATTTTTCAGACTGCCAACCACGTTTAGTAATTATTGATGATTTGATGCGTTAATCTAATGATAAAGTTGTCAATTTGTTTACAAAAGGTTGTCACCATAAAAATATGAGTGTCTTTTTCATTACACAAAATTTATTTCAACAAGGAAAAAGGCAAAGAGATATATCATTGAATGCGCATTACATTATTTATTTTAAAAATCCATGAGACAAAGCTCAAGTGCAACATTTAGCTAGACAGTTGTGTCCAGAAAACCCAAAATTTTAACAAGAAGCATATTACTATGCAACATTAATTCCACAAGGATATTTACTAATAGATTTAAAACAAGATACACCTGATGAATATCGATTTAGAGCAAATATTTTTCCCACTGATGGTCATCAATATGTTTATGTGTCAAAAAAAAAGTAAATAAATTGAATTGCTCAGTATGTGTTGATCAGTTATTCTTTAACAATGTCTCGACACGTTAAAAATAACTTTGAGAGGCTGCGAGCTCTTGGAAAGATGAATACTAAACAGAGAATAGAATTTCTCAAACATGCAGACAACTCGTTAATTATAGCTATCTGCGAATGTGCCTTGAATGTCTTAAAGGGAAATGTTACATTAAAAAAGGATCAAAAATCTCAGTTAGCTCGGTTCAAAAAGTTGATTTGTCTGTTAGCAAAGAAGACAGTCTCTTGGAAACATAAAAAGAAGTACTTGGTGCAGAAAGGTGGTGGATTTTGGATTCCTTTACTTGTGAATGCAGCACTTAGCGCACTTGTTTCACAGTTGACTAACTAAATCAAGATGGATCATGCCAAGAAAATGATACTAGTTCCTCCAGAATTTTTCAACCAAATGTCTGAACCTCCACTAACTGTATTTCCTACACCAAAACTGCATCAAACCTACAACTCTACTCAACTTCCATATATGAAAACTCAATTAAATGATTTAGAGAATGAAAAGGTCAGATTCTTAGTGATAATGATGCAGATGACCTGCCAAAAATGGAGTCAGTATTACCAGATAGATACTTCAAAGATTTTTCCATCAAAGTAAGAACCAACATCAGCCAGTGGAATTGAGCATAAATGATCCATTTACAGAAAATGTTAACAAGTTAAAAGATTCCGATATAATTTCATCATTTCCTACATCCATGAAAAAGTAAGGCGAATGACTTTTAAATTGGGTTAAAAGAGATAACACAAATATAGAATGGGATGATAAAGGTGTTGTATCTGTGAACAAATTCCAACATTATTAACCTAATAGGAGATTTACTTAGATATCGAAAGACATCTATCCCTCCAAAAGGATATGGTGGTTTTATTAAAGCATTAAAGTTGCCTATAAATTCCCGATTTTGTTAAGTTTTAAAAAAGTGAGGAAAGTAACCTATCTTCAACTTTTTAATACCCATAATTTTAGGTAAAGTGGAAAGGGGAGTGTTGAAAAAGTTTAGTGAGTCCCGAAAGATGAGTTTATCATACTTTATATGTTGAATCAGCCCACCATTTGGATAACATCCGGTTCCCAATGGAGGGTTTCCACCATATATTTCAGTAAAAACTGTCCATCGTACCCCCTAAAGTTGTGAGAAATTACATAAATTTTGTCAAATTTTGGAACATGTTGCCGAATGTAATCAAAAAATTTACCTAACAATATGTTGCCATCACACTTATCCAAAATTTTTTCTCTCTCTCCACATTGCTAGCAAGGAGTAACCATTTTCTCATCATCACAACAACCGCTGCACTGCTTTTGGCTAATATAGTAGTTAGGGATATGCAGACGTTCACAGTTTGAGGAAATAGACAGTTGGTCCTGCCTGCACTCAAAGTTGGAAAATATAAAAAGTTTAGGTTTTCCCTGTTTCAACTTCAAAAGGCTGAATGAAACATAAATGAGTTGATGGTAAGTATTTCCCACAGGTAACACATAATGCATAACCACACTTATGTTCCTTTATTTTTTGTAAACTGAAAATGCGCCGGCATTCTGGACAATATTTAATAATGTCGCTCACTGACCTCTTCTTCAAAAAGTGAGGAAGGAGATGTTGTTGGAATCAACCAGGACTATTAAATATTATCGAGCAGCCTCTACATTTTTCAGTATAATTTGGAATTGCAGTACAGACAGGTTTCTTGTGACATTTCTTGCATGAGTGAGGACATTTATGATTTGCCAAGACAGAATAACCTATATGACAGTCACGGCAGTAATAGGGATAGGCGCAGAAAGAGGTAATTGAGTTGATAAGATTGTAATGATTGTTCAAGTAGAACAAATCAATGTATGAAGAGGATGTATTAGTGGGATCTTCAAACATGACCCTCCTTGCTCGGTAATATTCAAATACTGTAATTTTGAACTCCGCTAGATGTGTCTGAAATCGAGGTAATGCATCTATACCCCCTCCAATTTCTGAAATATTTACTCCCGCATCGAGACATAACTTTTTTGCTGATTTCATCCTCGCCTCATATTATCATAACCCTCGCAATTTTGGCAAGAATTGTTTTTTTTTCAATAATGCTATACCTGTAATTATAGCTCTAGGTAAGCATAAGTTGTCAGTATTATTAATTAATATGATAGAGTGTTTATTTTTACGCAAGAAGCATGGGTTATACAAATTGCTTCCCCAAACTCTAGCTTCACCATCAGGTTTTCAAATTCACGTCACATTATTTTGATAACTATACTTCAAATCACGAATCTGTATGACAATTCAACTGCAAAAATCTATGCCTAATGAAACTCATTCTAACACTTTCTCTTCACTAACTGGTATTTTTACTGGAACAAAACAACCCTATATTGGTTATCTACCATCAACCTTCATTTGTATTTTTTCTTTTAATGTGTTAGTGTGCCCAGATTGGTTTATCTTCTTGTTACTTGAATGTATACCACTACTAACAACCCTGTTATCTAAAAACTCCTACAATCTCGCACAATCTCTCTCGCCAATACTATTCCCACTTTCTCTTTTTTTATTCTACTTGCAACAACAATAACAACAGCAACAATAACAACAAAAATAACAACAACAAAGAATGACGACAATAATGGCCCTTTCCCTTTATCTAAAACCTGTATATTAGCCTGTTAAAATAAAAATGCCATCTAGTGTAATAACATGTAGTAAACTATAAATTTGATCAGACTGAGGTTCAACATTTCACATGAAAAATATATTATATAACTTGTTACCCGTAACTTCACTTGCATAGTATAGATTTTTCTGTGTGTCCATTCTTCCTTCAATTTAACAACCTCTTCGCACTTGGCTAGTTTTCATGCTACTAGCCAGCTACTTTGGGCACTATTCTGTTAGTAGTTACAGTTACCTATTGTTTTAACCTTTTGAAGTCAAATTCAACTTGGCGGATTTTCATGTGAGATATTAATGAGATTTTTGAAAAACTATCCGCTAAGCTAAAGTTAACCTAAAGTGTTGAAAACAGCAAACTAACTTCAACTGCTCACAGAATAATACCCCAACTAGCTCACTATTATTTAAAAAACTAACCAAGTGTGAATCAGGCTTATGCCTCTAAATATTTCAACAAATTTGTCAATCAAAAATATATACCACTCAATAGAAATAAGTAAGCTATATAAAAAAATTACATTTACCCCATCTTGTGTTCCAAAAATTAATTACTTAATCCAAAATGTGGAATACCTTGTCGTGAGAGATATTCTCACCAGAAGGAAATTCTACAGAATTTAAGCGTGTTCAGCCACTTTGTACACAAGTACGGGTAAGCCAGAACCAGACTGAACACTGGCGATTTTAGAGCCGGTTCTGAGAGTTTATATACTGGTTTTGGCACACGCACACAGACACACTTAGTACATATACATATGTAGGTGTGTAGTAGAATTCACGTCATTTCTTATTCATTGCTGAAGCAACTGATAAGAAATGACATAATGAGTTTGTGTACTGGTCCGAGACATTACCGAGATCTTTATCTATCGTTTTGTCATTGGCCGAACTTTGCATCTTACTTGCCTGTGTGTGCAAGTAAGAGCATACGAACAAACAATGTATTTTATATATTGTTGAATATAATACGCCGATAAGGAATGGCGTGTGTACGAGATCTATAGTCCCCACACAGAATTAAGCCAAAAAATTAATTTCAGCACTCCATATAACATCGGCCTTACCTCCTAAATTGAATATTGTATTTAATTCAGTTGCCTCACCAACCGGTACAGTAGATAGTGAATAAGAAACAGAAGAAGTATTTTTCAATTATCTTTTATTCCTTTTCCTTCGTTTCACGAAATGTTTTATCCTTTTTCTGTTTTCATAAATGTTATAACACAATTGTTTCTGGAAAATCGCATGCAAATCTGTTTTCCAACAGTTATTATCCTTTGATATTTTATATAGATAGGTAATAATACAAGTAGAGATAGCTATACCACAGATGATTCCGCATCTGGTAATGCAGCCTCTTGAATATTTGAATAAAAACGGAACTGTCTGAGTATATTTTGGTCATTGGATTCGTTCCAAGGAAATTCAATAGTTTCTAGCCAGATAAGTCTCTTAAATTTATTAAATTCTCTATAAGCATCAACCTATAAAGAAAAATATACATTAGTAATACTTATTTGTTTTTTATGGGATAAAAAATATTCTTCTATTATTTCAGTTTCCAACAGGAATTGGATGATTAAAACAAAAATGCATTTTCCGTGTTTTCACAGCAGACTGAATCATTTAATGTGGTGTCGTTCCCATTTTTGTGGGCTGGTAATACTGTAAGAAACAACAAAATTTATTTTTTTTGTGTTTGTTTTGTGTTGAATGCAAATACACATGCAAACTAACAAATTTTTCTTACTTCTCCTTTTCATTCTAGTTTTCCTACCAAAATTGTCAATGAAACGTACACCAATATTTGTGTCAGCAGCCTTCACTTTTCAGTTTTTACCCCACAGTGAAAATAGAAATGTGTACCACATTAACAATTGGATTGGTTGAAGTACTTACATACTCATATCAATGGCATAGATTAAAAAGCATGGGAGTCACAAGTTGTGAATATTTTTTAATTTGTTTTAGCCTGAAAATTAGGCTAAAAATTCTTATTAGAAGTAGTCCTGCACTGTAAATATGTGTAGAATACTATGAACTTTATGGGGTCTGCAAATCAAAGTATTACATCTTAAAGAAGCAGTGATATACTTTCCACCTAACATGATAGTGCCGTAAAAACAGACCTACAAATATGAATCAGCACTTTGTCGGTGTAAATATGAAATGTAATAGGTACAAGATTCTACACAAGCCACAGCAGTGAGGGGAACCAATCAAAAATTACACATGCCAGAACCTGCCTTGGTTAGGGTGTGAGTTTTGGTGCCAGTACCACATAATTATTTTTATATCATATACATGATTAGAATAGCAATATTTACACTGGTATTTTGCTAGTGAAAATTAGGTTTTATCATTGATGAATATAACCTCAATGTAAAGTGAACGCACCTCCATTTAAAAGTGTGAAGCATTTTTTTACATGGAGGCACATTCACAGTACATTGAGGTACAATCAGTTTACATGTAGAAGGAATTCACAGTGTTTGA
Source organism: Ericerus pela (assembly GCA_011428145.1). NCBI lineage: Eukaryota > Metazoa > Arthropoda > Insecta > Hemiptera > Coccidae > Ericerus > Ericerus pela. Next base: position 707,109 of record WOFM01000548.1, on the reverse strand, counting down.
TTGAAATTGTAAATCTGCCCCAATGAGAAGGTTGATATTTTGTTCCATTTTTTAATTATTTTCGTTCAAAACTTATTATTGAAATAAAATAAGGTTTCATCAGTTTCTGATCATTAATTATATAAAATATCTTCATCAACAAAGTTCAAAAGTGAGTTTACATAATTTCAGAATTGCTCACTTGATGCGCTCATTTCCTAAACTTTCCCTCACATGTAAATCTTTTGAACTGTAGTGTGTAATTATACTATTTTTCACTTCATCCGTGCCACTGCTATCGATTTATGCTTTTGACTAATGATATACAGGTAGGTATACTTTAACTCGTCTATCATCACTTTTCTTTAAAAACTTTGTGAATCAAAAAGATCAATTTTTACAAAAACAAATAACTCATTAAAAAAATCAGAAAAATTTACACAAGGTAATGTAAAAGTGACAAGAAATTAGAGAAGTATAAATTATAATTTGTTTTTGTGGCTTGTTTGGGGTAGGTAGATACTACCTAATCGAGGTTCATGAAACCAAGTAAAAGGTTTGTGTGTAGGGTGACTGAATTGTATCTCGGTACTGGTAGCCAGCCAGTTTAATGCCTAACTGTACACAAAGCATACTGAATGCTTAGGGTAATCATCCAAAGACACTGCAGTACCATATACAGACTGCAACCCACACTGTATCATCAAATACATACTAATTTATGTACTCGCCTCTTCCATTTGCCAATTGCAGGCAAATGTAGAGCCGCATTGTCTGTATGAGTGCATACAAACATCATATTTGTTTAAAGTGCAATGCACTAATAATTTAGGTTGTGGACTTTGGTCTGTGAGGGAAACATCCCCACAGTTTTCTTTCACCCTCCTTTGTTTTATTCAAAATTTTTCAGATATACAAGGTTTTTAATCTAAATTTCAGTCCATGCTCTGACTACAAGGTTTTTGATCATGTATATTTGCTCGCTTTTTCATAAAAACCTCATAAGTTGACAGCTAATATTCATTTTTCCTTAAATACTTCATGAATAGGACTTATTTTTTAATTTGCTTCCAGGAGTGCTAATAATGATGTTAGACTTGTAGATATTCAGAATATTCAATTTGTAGATTTTTTTTTTTCACCATCAAAAACTCTTAAATCTGAAAATCATAAATTAGACTTACAAGAATCTTAAACAAAAGCTATTCTCAAAGAAAATATACAATATATAAATAAACAACTCAATGATATATGATTGAAGCCAGAAATTGTCTATCTGCCCCTTATTAAATTACCCAATAGATTGATTTATATATGTATTTACATTTTACTGCAAATTTTTAGAGAACTACTCACTTTACCAATATTGATTAATTTTCCCTTTAAATAATCCTATTGAGGTTCCGTCTCATTTGTTTTAAAATTGATGAGATAGTTTTAAGTTATTTTCAAAAAACTGCTTGTTAGTACCCACCTATTTGTATATGAATATGTATGTTTGTCCTCAAATTCCTAGAAAACTACTTGACCAATTTTGATGAAATTTCTTTTTACCTAATAGAAGATAATCCAAAAGTTATTACAATATTATTTCATTTAGAACCAATGGAATAGTTTTTGAAAAATATATATTAAAAAAAAAAAAGAGATTTGTTTTAAAGTAAAAAAATTTAGTTCTTATCTGGGTGTAATTCTTATTAAAGGAGTAAGTCCCCTAAGACAAATAATCGCGTTCTTTGTTTTCATTCTTTGTTTTCATCATGTGACTAAATAATATACTATTGTAACCAGAATAATAAAATAATATTAAATTGCTATCCACTAAACTTGGATCCGAGAAATCAATCCCACCAACAGATTTTGCTTCAGTTGTGGGATTGGAGTTTGAAACAGAAAAATAAGGTAGTTACATGACCATTCACCTTTTTTTTTCATTTGCAGTAAACAACCCTTATCTAAAGGGTTTTGATTTCTATTTTCTGCCGCACTGAACTATTTCTATATATGTTTTTTGTAATACATATACTTAATAGAAAAAAAGGACTACTTATCTGAAGAACAATCTGAAGCAATATTTGGGAAAAAGAGAAGATCCTTACTACTAATGCACCAATGTGTTTTAAAAATGAATTAGATTTTCTATGGAAAACTTCTCCATTAGGTTTGAGTCTTATATAGGTAGTATATTTAGTCAACAATCATAATAAAAGTTCAACTCCGTCCATAAGAATTTGTAAAAAAAATAAATAACAACAACAACAACAACAACAACAACAACAAAAGAATGTGTTGTGGAAGATATTATAGGTATATCTAGAATATTTTAACAAATGAGATAAAATCTTCTTGTTTCATCTCTTTATTAATTCAATTCAATTATTACATTACGTTTTATTTACCACTATACTTATTTCACTTATATAATATTTGGAACCTGGTACATCCTCAGACAACTAGTATGGACTTTAACATATTCATTTTGGTGGAGACACAGGAATGAATTTGTCTTCAAAAGAAGAGAATACAGTGCCTTAATTTCATTGTCATATCTTCAAAATGGCCAACCTAAAATAGGTGGCATGACATTGCAACATCACTGAATACAGTGACTCTTCATTGTCAGCATATTTGGTGGTTTTTGTGCATGTGAAGTAGGTATCATATAGACCGCCATTATTCTTAAAATTGGGAATAGTAGTTGCCAATATTTTGTTCAACACATTTTTGTAAACAAACTGAATTGTCTGCAAAAAGGTGATGGAACACGATGAAAAATCAATCATTTTCTTAAAATTTGTTGTTATATAATATTATAATATTATATGTTCCCTAACATTTAGTAAAATACTACTTGGGAATTGAAATACCAATATACCTGATTTTTTTTTGCTTTTTTTTCAAATAACAAGTAAATACCTCTTCCTTCAGTACATATTTGGCTCAAAAATGAACAATAAATTTTCAGTTTAAAACTAACTGTTTTTTACAGATAACTCAAAAACTACTTCATCAATTATAACAAAAACATAATACATGGGGTAATAATTATGAAATTACCTTCTATCATTCAAAAAAAAAAAGTTTCTAAAAATAGTTATTAGCAGTTTTTCTGAAATTTGCGACCAAACATACATACACAAGTACATTTAAACAAAGTACATTTGTTTTAGATACGTACCTAACTAACTAGGAAACAATTTCATTGATTTTAAAACAAAAACAGTTGTGCAGCAATAATTCACTAGAAAACCCACTTCATTAATTTTCATTAATAATAAATTCAAAAAACAAACAAAATAAGAAATTTTGAGCCACTTGAAGAAAATTTCGAAAAGCTGGGTATTGATTGTTATTTAAGTATATCTGATAATTATATCCATCGATCCGTATTTTATTATTAGTTTTAGGTAAAAAAATGACGAATAACTATCATAGTAATCAACGTCATTACAAAAATAAATACAAATTTTCCAGGAATGAGATTCACCATCATCGGTCCTATTTAATTGTGCATTACAGGAGTTATTATAATAAGGAAAGTTAAGGGTGAAAAATAAAAATAAAAGGGGAATCGACTGAGAGAGGTCTTTGTACAGAAATAAAACACAGGTTGGGAAAATCTTGGATACCTATACTTAATAAACAAAGAATGTTTTTTAGATCTACTTACCTATTATGAAAATACTTACTGTTAGTAACCTAACAACAGAATTATTGATCGATTGATTGAATTTATAACTTCGGAGTAGATAAAAAAATTTTTCTCAACTTGTAGATCTGATTCACACGTGGCTAGTTTTCATGCTATTGGCCAGCTACTTGCAGTAGCCTATTATTCTGTTAACAATTAAGGTTACTTGTTGTTTTAAGTTCTAACCTTTTCAAGTCAACTTCAATTCAGTGGATTGTCACGGGAGATTCTAATGAGATTCTTGGAAGACTATTGGCCAAGCTAAAGTTAACTTAAATTGCTAAAAACACAAACTGACTTTTACTGTTAACAGAATAGTACTTTGTTAATAGCATTTGGAACTAAATCGTATAATTGTGAAGAGGCGAGCCTAAAGGAAAGTGGATGCTTGGACTGCAAAATTTGTTTGGCACGATGACATCATGGACTAGCTTTGGTTTTGTTTTTTTTTAATCGTAAATATGATGAAAAATCAAAAAAAAAAAAGAGAAAAGTCTCCATCCTGCATTCCAATACACAAAAATATCAGTCAACTAAAAAAAAAAGAAAAAAGTTGACTGCAGATTAGAACCTATGACTCCGGCATGATAAGCTGCTATTTAACCACTGAGCCATAGCAGCAATTGATTAATTTGGATTGTCATAGATATACAATCACTTCTCATTTATGTTTTTTCAAGTATCAGATTTGGTTTTTCACAATTATATGATTAAGTGTAAATCTGGCTTTAAACCAAAAAGAGGTTATTATTGAATCCATTTTAGTTAGCAAAGTTCAAGTTTTCCAAATTGATATAGAACTGCTGACAAAAAATTTCATTTCTTCATCATTGCAGAAATAGTTTTTTTTTCCACTGTTTTTGGCTTGTTTCTTCAGTGAAAAAATCTTCATTTCTTCACTAGTGCTAAAATTGATTTTTTTCAACAATGAATTGTTTTTTTATTTCTTTATGTACTGTTCACACGTACAGAAGTGGTGAAACGTTAGAATATAAAGGAGCTATTTTACTGTGATTCTAATTTTAAAACATTTCACGTCTCCTTAATTATTTAATTATTATTAATAAAATTCTTTTAATCAAAGGCATAGACATATTAATCGAATAAATAATAACCTATGTATTCCATTATATTTAGGCAGAAGAACACATTTGCTGACTTAAATATTTAGTAACAAACAACAGCGAATATTTCTACTAAATATTCACCGTTACCTCTGATCACTAACTTAATTATTGGTGCTAACAAATATGCAGATAAACAACTAGTCAGAATATCTGTCAGCATTATTCAGGTGTGTACCATAAGTACATTTTCAGCTAATGTAAACAATTAGGCACCAAAAGAAGTGAGTGACCTGGTAATTCGAATTACACCAGGACTTCACTTGCCTTTCTTATGAACTTCAGTATAGAACTACTCTGTACTTACTCATTAAGTCTGAAGATGTGCCAAGAGGTCACAAGTTAGAAGTCCGCCCTAGTGGAGGTGAGACACAGTTAGACATAGGGATATCATATAAGAAGATATTAAGTATAAGATATAATGGCGTGATAATTTGTAAAGTATCTGTGGTGACGGGTGGTCGTTGACAAACGAGTGTGTACTACACACTCGACCACCTAGCGGGCCAGTGGGGTAAAACCCACAAACTCTGTTTTTGAGCTCACGGCTGTACATTTTGTCTGTGCAGCTAAACTTGTTTACTGGGCTCGGCCCGCACATACTAGTACGTATACACGGAACTGACCAGCATTGGTGTTTGTGTGGTGTTGTGTATCTACACATACACACACACCCACAAGTGGTGACCTCCTACGTAAGTATTATATTTTTGTTGTTGGCGTTTCACCATCAACAGAGGAAGGACCCATCACCTCCTGCCCCGCCGCTTCTAACTATCTTGGAAACAACCAATCGGCTTTCATCAGCTGATTTCCCAAAACCACGCCCCTTCTTCAAACGTTGGCATTCCCGCCAACAACCAAAGAAGTAACTCAGTCGGCTCTCGTCAGCCGACGCAGAAGGTTCTCCTTCTCCTCCTCTTCCTCTCATTGCTCGTTGGTACTTAAGTACCAACCAACATCTACGAAAATCAGTCGGCACTTGACAGCCAATGGAGAAGGTTCTCCTTCTCCTTCCCTTTCCATTTCCCTATTTTTTCATTTTTCCCTCTCCTCTTCCTAGGCTAGACATCTGTACGCAAGAACCGACCAGCCATCCAAAAGAGATTCAAACAGTCGGCAATCAGCTGCCAACGAGGAAAGTGAAAACTTAGCATCTCCTTCCAGTTACTACCATGGCCTCCAAACTAACCCCGTCATCCCTCGACAACCTGGTTCTCCTGCTGACGCCTGCGAAGGCCAGTCAGCAATCCTCCCCAGAGGATGGAAAACCAGCCCAACCCCACGACTGCCATCCACTCAACGCCGCATACCAGTATGAGTTTGTCGAATGTACCGACAAACTTGGCGATCCCGCAGTCCTCCACACTTGTAAACTTTGGCCCATTCCTCGACAATTACCTCCTGGGCGAGGAGCTTCCAGTCAACCAGCACCAGCCGGTTGACAGCTCTGAGCTGAGGTTATCCCCTATCCTCAATCAGCAATCGCACCGGTAGGAAGCAAATTCTGCCGCAATCGGCTGTACCACTGCGCCTCCCTTACAAGCCCATCCACCCCGGTTACTCACAGGCCTTCCACCCTTCAACACCGAGAATGTGCGCCTCTATCTGTAGCAGATTGAAAATCTTGCTCGCGCCAGTGGCAAAACCAGCGAATCTCAGCCCTATCTAGTGATCTCCAGGCAATTGCCAACCCAGGTAGCCAATGCTGTGTTGGAATTACTATACAGTTCCGACAACTCGCTGCACACTTGGTCAAACCTCCGCAATCAAATCCAAGAGGAATTTTCCCCTTCCTCCTACACCCAAATTAGAACTCTGCTGGAGAATACCCATTGTTTACCTTCTGTGAGGCCTTCGGTGTACCACCGCCGCCTTGTTACCCTAAACGAAGGAAGAGTTAACAACGATGTTTTCCATAACCTTCTTTTCTAATCCCTCCCGGTCAATATCCGCCAGATATTGGCTATGACCAAAGCCGCAACCTCTCAACAGGCAGCGCTCAAAGCTGATGAGGCAATAGCTCTCGAGCAAACCTTTCCATCGACATTCCCTGCAACCAGCACCATCTCCGTTATCGCAACTCCCGCAGCATCCTCGTTGACAGCACCAACGGCTAATTCCTCGGAGTTAGCTACTATTACCCAGCTGCTTCAACAGCTCTTGGCTGGAGAACAGGTGAGTTCTGTCCACCCCCCTAAAGACCCCGCCCTGTTCCCCAAACATAGGAGTTTGCGTTCACACGACACTAGGTCCAGAGACAGATTGCGCTCTCGTGACTCTAGCTCCGGTTGTTCAAAACCACGGAAGATGCTACAAGTCATCGATGGAAAGAGACCGGTAAACATCTGCTCTCCCTCCCATTCACATGATGGCTACTGTTGGTATCACCAACAGTTTGGGAGGAAATTGCAAAACTGCTCTGACCCCCCATGTTTGTGGTGGGACAAACCCCAAACTTGCAACCGCTGCGATTCTAAATCCCCTACTTGTTTGGGAAACGAGCAAACGAGTCAGTCAAGATGGCACTCCCACTCGTTTTCACCGCAGTCCGTCTATTTGTAGAAGATCTGCTTAGCGAGCATCACTTCCTGGTTGACACTGGCACGGAGATATCGGCTATACCTCCAACCGCTGAAGACCGGAAATGCAACGCTAAGCTCCAAATCTACGCTGCAAACCAAACTCCAATTAGTACTTACGGAGTTAGGCTGGTGCAGGTAGATTTTGGCCTTTGACGCGAATTTAAGTGGGCCTTCATCATCGCCGATATCGCTGACCCCATCATCGGAAGCAGACTTCCTCAGCCACTACCAACTGCTTCCCAATGTCAGGGAAGGGCACCTCCTTGATAAGACCACTGGACTTGCCATAGTAGGTAAACCCCGCCCTATCAACAATCCCCTGGAAATTTGCCTAACCATTGCCAACTCAAATAGTCAATTCCAAAAAATCCTCAACAAATTTCCTGGTGTAACCGGTAAAGAAGGCTTACGCTTGAGGATTTCCCCTACCGAAGTCACCTACGATATCAAAACTGTAGGTCGACTGGTGTTTTGCCATGCCTGTCATCTACATCCCAAGAAGTTAAAGGCAGCCCACCTTTCTTTCCAAACCATGCTCAAACGTGGTGACTGCCAACCCTCCAAAAGTGCCTCTTCATCCCCCTTGCATATGCACATGAAGCCCGACAAAACATGGCCCATGCTTGGTGACTACAGAGCACTCAACGCACAAACTATCCCTGACAAATACCCTGTCCCGAATATTATGGATTTCCACGCCAGAGTAGCTGGTGCCAAATTATTCACCAAATTAGATCTAGTGTGGGTGTTTAACCAAGTTACAATGACTGAAGAACACATCCCCAAAACAGCCCTAATAACCTCCTTCGGTCTCTACAAATTTCCCTATATGCCCTTCGGACTTCGAAATGCCACCAAAACCTTCCAACGATACATTAATGGATTGTTGCGAGACATCGAATACGCCACCACCTACATTGATGACATCCTCATTACTGCCTCCAACCCCAATGAGCTCGAAGAGCGTGTTACCGAGGTCATTTGGTGTATTTACAACGCTGACCTCACTGTCAATGGTAACAAATCTGAGCATGAAGGTGAGGAGCTCACCTTTCTTGGCCATTGAGTCAACAGCGCAGGTATCAAACCTACTCCCAAACGTGTCCAAGCTGTACTCGATTTCCCACTTCCCAAAACCGTTCATGACCTTAGGCGCTTTCTTGGAATGGTGAATTTTTACCGGCATACAATTAAACATTGCGCTCACATTCAGAGTAAACTCTTTGCGCTTATCCACTCCAATAAAAAACGGGATAGTACCCCAATAATTTGGACTGACACTGCCAAAACCACCTTCCACAACCTCAAGCAGGCATTAGCAAATGCTGGTATTTTGGCGCATCCCGACAAGTCCAAACAACTCATCTTGGCAACCGACATGTCTAACCACGCGATAGGGGCTACCCTCTATCAACACGGTGCCGGCTCGCTAGAGCCTTTGGCATTTTGCTCCTGCAAATTATCAGATACCGAATGCCGATATCCAACATACAATCGCAAATTACTCGCTGTTTATGCAGCGGTGAAGCACTTCCATAACCTGGTTGAAGGGCGTGTTTTCTCTGTCTATACGGACCACAAGCCCTTCACGACTGCCCTGTTTCAGGCACGTGAGAAAGCTTCACCACGCCAGCAAAATCAACTTGAGTATATCTCGCAGTTCACCACGGATATTTGCTACATCAAAGGAGAGGACAACATAGCCGCTGATTGTTTGTTGCGTATATCAATCTCCGCCATTATCTCTCCCTGTGTTGTGCCCTACAATGGAATGGCCCTTTGCCAACAACACGACCCACAACATGCCCAATACCTCGCAGACCCCAACTCTGCCCTCATCCTCAAATCATTCAGAGTACCCTGACATACCTTACTCTTAACGTGCGACATGTCCATGGGGAAAAACAACCCTTCGTACCCGCCAAATATCAGAGAACCATCTTCGATTTGATTCACGGGCTCTTGCACCCGAGCGGTTGGACAACTGCCCATCTGATCGCTAATCAATTCATTTGGCCTGGCCTACAATCTGATTGCCTACGTTGGTTGAAAGAGTGCACCACATGCCAATAAGTTAAAATTGGTAGACACACCAAAGCCCCTCTCCAAGCTTTCCACCCTACCGATTGCTTAAAGCATGTGCACATCGATATCGTGGGTCCGTTGCCAACGGTTAGCGGTCTTTGTCATTGTCTGACAATGATTGACCATGCCACACGATGGCCTCACGCCATCATGACAACGGATATTTCCGCGGATCGAGTGGCAACACTCTTCATCCAACACTGGGTTTCCTCCTTTGGCGTCCCCAAAACCATAACGACAGACCAGGGACGCCAGTTTGAAAGTGCCCTATTCAACTCGGTTGCGCGCCAGTTGGGAATACACAAAATCTCAACTAATGTGTATCACCCCCAATCAAACGGCAAAATAGAGGGCTGGCATCGAACTCTCAAAGCCACCATCATGGCCCGCGAGAACTCCAAAGACTCGCGTGGAAAATGGGCAACCAATTTGCCTCTCATTCTTCTCAGCCTACACTCGACGGTCATCTCCAACCTCGGCATATCCCCCGCCCAACTCCTTTATGGTGAAGAGCTCCGTCTCCCGGCTGACTTCTTTGAAGATAGCCAACCAAGTGTTGTCACTCCCATCGACAGCACCAACCTTCCACAATGTATTTGTGAAAGTGCAAATGCGTTCACCCAACTCACCCACAACCACAGCGACTCCCCCTCATACATCCCAGCTGATCTGAAATCAGCCCAAAATGTATGGCTACGCGTTGATATACCTCGTAAGGCACTTGACCCACCGTACTCCAGCCCATACAATGTCCTCAATCATACGGATAAATGGTTCGAGATTGACATACAAGGACGACACACACGTGTATTAATCGATCGCCTAAAGTCGGCCTATGTCTGCACAGATATAGAAGCCGACTCAGATGACTCAACTTCCATCGATGATCCTTTGGGACCAACAGTTGACTTGTCATGTGAAGTTGTTTTACCTAAAAATGACAACTCACCCCCAAATGCCTCACCCCAACCATCGACGTCGTCTCCACACACTCAATTCTTCCCCGATCATAATTACACACGATCAAAACAAAGAATCGCACCCCGAAGCGTTATCGAAGGAAATAACACAATCGCACCCCATTGGCCAATCTCCTAGTCGAACAGCTGATGCTATGCTCGACGACGAACCAATTGCAATTTCCCATCCCTTCCCGCACATGTCTGAGTCGGCTCACGCAACTGACAACAAGTCAAGCGTTGTAGACGACGACGTATTATGAAAATTATTTCGTAGCGGCACCCAGTCAAATAAATACGATGCGTCTTCTTCCTTGGAAGACGAACTGACCCCGCCTACAAAACAAACTCGTAGTAATATTAATGTGCAACAACAGCTAACGCAACCGCACCTTTGTTCGTGTTTACAAGACAAAAATAAATGGCGGTTATGGTCAAGAAAACGAGTAAAATTCGTGTTTTAGAAACTCACTCTTCTCTTGACGCGTCCAGCAGTTATATTCTCTTCATCAAATGCTGTTCATCAGGCGCTTTTAACTATATTTCACGTAGCGTAATAGACTGGTGAAATGTCCCAAGAGCGTCTTTCCTCCAGCATGCCCAAAATTTTGGAAGATGAAGAAACAGCCCTTTTAAGGGCTACACACCTACAACAGAGGGCGGTAATGGCGATGCCCCGTCGTTTCCTCGTGTAGACAACCATTGCTCTCCCTCTCCCTCCTTCTCTACCCGAACATCACCTGCTGACGTTGTCCCATCTCCCTCCTCCATGGCTACTGCCACCTTTCCACCAGTGAAGCAGACATCGCCTGTATCCTCCATGTCCGATCAAGTATTGGCATCATCCATGACGCCTACCTGTGTTGGACCTGCACAAGAGGGTGCAAGCTGTACTGCTTTGCAAGTACTGCAGCGGCGATCAACGATGAGGCAGAGGGTGGAGTCTGCTGCCAGGGGTCAAGGTGCGCCCCTCTGACAGTACCAGCCTGCTCCTGGAGTGGCGGCTCGGGGTTCTGAGATTGTACAGTGTGGCCTTGTCCGTAGCTTTTGTTCTCGGGTCTTTGTGCCCCTGCCTAGGAAGACTGCGTACTCGTTGGAGATGCCACCTCTTGCTCGGGCCGCTGTACAATTAGGCAATGTGCGATTTGCCGAAGTTGTACAGCACGTTCAATCTAAGGGACCTTTGCACAGTCCTCAACTGTCTTCCTCGACAGGCCTCCCCTCTGGGGAATTCCCGCCGCTCAAGACGGTTAAACAGATTGAACCGCTTCTCCTTCAGAAGTGACAAGTGAAAGAGACTGACACGTTGTGTACCAGCAGTTTTAAACATCCGTCTGTAGCAACAAAGCGGTCCCCCAACCGTTGACTTCCAAAGTCGCGGAGGCACCAGTAGCCACGCAAAAGGCATCATCGGTACTGAAAGGCAAGTCACCTCTACTTCGCCCTTCAGTCAAACCAACTGCCCAGGAAGAGATGACAATGGATGTTGACCTTACTCCATCCCCAACTGTCCATCTCCCCCCAACCCCCACATTGGTCCCTCAACGCGTACTCTCACCAGTACTTGAAGAGGCCAAACCGACAGAAAGTTCTACCATCGATAACTCGTCCGTTATCGACTTAACGGCAACACCTTTGCCGGAAAATATCCCCGAGCCTCAGCCATTAACCTCTTGTGCTAAGAGTCCCCTGGCTGATGAGAAACCAGCGAAGCGTCCCCGTTTAAACTGTAAGGCAGGTGGCTGCGCCCGGTGTGAAGCTCGCGCTCGTGGCCTTTCCTATATGGAGCTTAAATGGGACAAAAGACGCAGCAAACCTCAAATTCAAACTCCCGCTCCATCTCAGGCTTCCACACAGGAGCCTGCCCCATCTGTGTTACAGCCCCCTGTACTGCAACTGGTGGTTCCTCCTGTGTCGCAGAATCAAACACTGCAGCCGTGGGAGCAATTTACCGCTGCCGTGCTTGCAGCACATAACGCCCTGTTGCTCGCCCTAGCGACAACACCGATGCCACTTCCCCAAGTTGTGATGCCTCCCCCCAGAATTCCCATTCCCCCGCATCTACAACTCTCCGCACTGGTATACCCTCAGGCCCTGGTTATGCCGCCTCTAATAGCGCCGCCTATAACCTACCCGCCACCCCTCATGAGCATTCCCACGTCTCAACCGCAGACTCTGCTCATGAGACCACAAACTCGAGTGTGTCCCACTCCCCAGCCTCGAGCGCCCCACACACGCCTTCCCATCCTACTCTCCCTGAAAACTTTGGTAAGCCCAAACCAAAGAGACCTGGCTATCCTACTATGTAAACGACATCCGTGAGCATAGTAGTGAACACCGCGCCACACTTGACTGGCATCACAGGTCACTGTAAGTTTCTCCGGAAACTTACTAGGTGGAGAGTGGTGTGGCAATGGGTGGTCGTTGACGTACGAGTGTATACTACACACTCATCGACCACCTAGCGGACCAGTGGGGTAAAACCCACAAACTCTGTTTTTGCGCTCACAACCTTACATTTTGTCTGTGCAGCTAAACTTGTTTACTGGGCTCGGCCCACACATACTACTAAGTATACACGCAACCGTTCAGCATTGGTGTTTGTTTGGTGTCGTGTATCTACACATACACACACACCCACAGTATCCTTTCAAATAAAGTGGATAGAAACGAGTCTACTTATTTTGTTGGTCTCTACAATAAACCGGGTTAGAGATGTAACACTATGTTTAGTGGATTTGTTGAAAAAAATATTTTATTCAACTACCTACTTTAAAAATTTGCAAAATTAAAAAAAAAAAAAAGTTTGACTTAAAACGAAGAGTGTGCTTGTTGGTGTCAAGAAGGGAGGTAGATTGGAAGGGAGGATGGAGAAAATGTGTAACTTTCTCCCAATAATGGTTGATCTATCAGCCCCTTGATCCGTACTATTTGTAAAATCTTGCTTATCTGCAAGATCTAACTTGAGTAGTAATTCTAAAAAATACTGGGTAGATATACCTACCCTACCCCAGTTTGTTTTCTACTTTAAATGCGAAAAGGAAACAATGTAAAGAAATAAAGAAAAATAAGTTATCGAAATGGCATGTTTGTTGCTGAAATAACTATATCGGCAATACAAAATGTCTGCCATATTTATCTGATTTGTGTTTTACAGTTGCATATACAAGTAAGACATCTACATTCGTTTATCAACAGTTTGTTTATTTTGTCAGTAGATTCCCTGTTTTACTGTTTATTTCTTTTTCTTCGATGGAATATGTTTGTGTAATTTTTCTGAATACAGGCAAGCAGTGGTTTAATAATGGATATGGAATATGTGGTATTTAAACGCCACCTCCGGTTAGTGAATGATACATCAAGTTAGGACCAAGTAGCAAACAAAAACGATCTTACAGGAAAAAAAATCTGTATTTTAAAATTGTCACTTGCCTTGAGGTGCTGATATGAACCAAAATAATTTTTTTGCCCAAATCAGAAAAATTAACACTAACGAATGTTCAGATTGAACAAAAAAGGACCTGCCAAATAAGTTGTATAATTTGGTGTGATTATTCTCGCATTGAAGAGTGGGAGTGACCATTACTTATTTTTGCGAACAGCCATATTTTGAAACAATGGGGGAAATTTTAATATTTGTCAGATGAATATAAAAATATTCTGATGGCAGAAAAATGGTCCTTATAAGATTTGTGGCCCCTGGAAGGTGTTTACGATGTATGAACACTTTAGGTGTTTAATAACTTTCTATAAATTTTATAAATATACCTAAATGCGAGACTTGGTAAATTCAACAGACTGGTGATAAAAATAAGTTTAAGTTAAAAGAGTTTTTAAAATATAAGCTATTATTTTATAGTCTTAGTTAAAAACTAGTTTTTAAAAGATAAGCTTTTATTTTATTTTTTTGGCTTTAGCTTTATGCGAAAAAAACATATTTTGTTGTGGAAGGTTAGCTATTTGTAGTTATAAAAAAGTGAAAAGCAGTTTTTTCTCCCGTTTTCAAAATCAAAACTGCCGATAAATTGATGATTTTTTTCGCATGATATAAAATTGAAATCATACTGAGGTGAAAAAATTATAGATGAAAAAAACCCTAATAGGACAATGAGACAACCCAATTTTAAAAAACGCTAATAGGAATTGATTCGAGTTGAAAAATAGGAATTTAGTCAAAAAATATTCTAAATCACTCATCTGCTTCATGCTCATAAATTTTACTGCTTACACTTGAAAATAAGTTTATTTTTATATAAATATTTTGAGGTAGAAATATTTTTGGGACTAATTCTTGCCATTATCTGTAAAAACTTCACAAACTTCTAGGTACTGGTAATAGGACTTCAAGTAAAATGGGAGAGAACTATCCACAATCAATATTTTTAGGATTTAAAAAATTTGGTACCAAAATTTTTGTATTTCTTACAAATTCTGAAGTAAAATTTTTCGTAAAACAACATCACCTCAAAAACTGATCTCTCAACTCATATTTTTGTAATCTCCCAGGCTTTTTAAGTTAATTTGTAAATTCCTTATTCCTGTGAAATACCTTATTGGGAGAGAAATTCAGATGTAAAAGGTGATCTACAGCTTTGCATGTTCTGCCACTTCATACACTAAGGTATGGAAGAGCCAAATCCAAGGCAAACACTAAGCAATTTTGTAGCTGGTTTTCTGAGCTTATATGCTGGATTTGAGACACGCACACAGATACACATATCTATATATACATATGGAATTATGTCATACATTACATCGTTTCTTGTCTCCGTAAGGTGATAAGAAACAACATTGTTGCATTTGGTACCAGTCCATGACATCACCTAAATCCTTATCAGGTAATTTGTCACAGCCTGTATAATGTATCTTACCTGTATATACGTACGGGTATGAACTAGGGCTTGTAACCAAAACATTTTTGGGGTTATTGGTTACTGGGAATCAATAAAAATCTATATTTGTTACTGGTTACTGGTTATTTGTTTAAAATGTAATTATTTGGTAACTGGTTATTGTTCTATTTAACCAAAACAAATTTTCTGGTTATTGGTTGTGGTTACTAGTTATTGATAGAGATAAAATTCGGGTTAAAATAGACAGAAAAACATTTTATCAAGGTCATATTATCTATAATTAATAATTTTCTAGGAAGTAATTAGTAATTGTTGAAAAAAACATTCAATAACATTGATATTCCATGAAAACCAATAAAAACTGATTCTTTTTGGTTATTGCTTTGGTTAATGGTTTCAGCATTTTATAAGAATTGGTTATTGGTTATTGATTGGGTGAAATTTTTTTGTTTTGCTTATCAGTTCCCAAATCAAAGTTGTCAATTTGTTTTGGTTTTTAGTGGTTATTGTTCTAGTTGTGGTTGTGGTTACAAGCCCTAGTATGAACATACAAAAGGAAGTGCATTATTTGGTTTAACGTCATAGAGACAAAAATATGCCAGTCTTTGGGCGGTGACTGTCGTCAAGGGGTATGAGCCCCTATACCTCACACGAGTATTGTCCCCACAATTCCCAAAAATGTAATTTGTCATAAATTTGCTATTGGTTTTTGTCTTTCTTGCACTTATTATATTGAATAAGAGCAGTGTACATCAAACCATAGCTCATCAGCTACCTTGCCTGGACACTAGAAGTAGTTGGATGAAGTATGTGGTACCTGTAACGCCATGATTTTTGGAACTTTCATTCAAAATTTTACGTCCATGTAGTCGCTCATTAAAGTTCACTGTATTATGATAACCTGCCAAAATCTTTAATTAAATAAAAATAATATAATACGAGGAGGATACTTGCAGACAGACCGGCCTAACGACATTTTTCCCATTTTCAAATTCGGAAGCATCATCTGGTAGCAGAAGGTGTGTACTAACAAACCTAACTCACTGTCCACGTTTGTTCCATGTTTATACGTGATCAAAGTTTATGTAAGCAAAAAATGTGGATTCCTATTGGACAAAATAGGTGTATCGGATGAGGTACGCCAATTTAACGTTAACACATTGCGTTAAATGCCTATACTTCCAGTATATCCTAAGTATGATTTTTAAACATACTATTTTGCTAATGAAAATTACTTTTTTTTGTAATTGTGTTACTTCCGTTATGGTCTGACTACGCAATTTTCCAACTTCAACCGCTAATACATGGGAATAGTGGCACTTTTCAGGCATGAAACATACGATTTCGGATGGAGAAATGCTTTAGCTACAGATAGGAATTATTGGCACGCATGTATCTTATGCAACTTTTTGCCATTTTTCTCAAAATGAAAATTTTGCGGTTAGGCCGATGTAGAAGTAGGTACTCTCCTTTTCTGTAATGTTGAAAAAGTATTTTCATCATTCAATGAGAATAAACATTTGGCTTGCAGTAGCTCATGTTCTGCTTTCATTTTTTAAAGTAACTCAGTTATTGAGGAAGTTTCGCAACCACTGAATGAGAGTGGAAATCGGTCCCCGAACATAGTTGCCACCTTCACTATTTTAGCTCTACTTCGTGGCTTTATAACTAAAGTCGACCTTGGTATAGTTTGTAATGAATGTTTATCATCGATGTAAAAAGGTCGTGGTGGTTGTTCCCATAAACATCTCTTCGATGGAAATTGAATTACCTAATATACCCAATTATCCGACTTGAAAATTGCGGCTACCAATATACTTCAAAAATATTGATCTGCCATTTGCAATTCCCAAATATCACCCATTTTACTCAGTACAGAGGATATACCTTCATGAGCCTCGGTAAGCAGAAAATCGAAATTAAGAGCAAATATTGGAAAATGTATATATTATGCGTTATACCTATCAGTCCAACTTATAATGCGAAACTTTGTCTTGTTTCGTAGATTTTTGGTTTAATCTGAAGCAAATTTCGTATTTTCACTATCCCGACGCAAACTTTTAATTTAAGATTATTTTGCTGATTTTATACGCGAAGAAACAGAAAAATCAGGCAGCCCAAGAAAACTATAATAAATTTTCCACAGGTACCAAACATATTGAACGCGAATTTTCAATTATAGGTACTCCAGAATCAAGCCAAGCAGTCGTGAGTTTTTTGAATTTTAGATTTGACGTCGTTTTCGATCATGTGTCAACATCAAATCGATAATATGAGACAGGTTATCAAGTGCCTGTAATATCGTCAAATAAAGCAGTCCAACCCATTGTCCTCTGATTGCCAATAGACGTCTTGTAGTAAGTATGCGACTTTGCTTATTTTGAATGGTGTGCTGGTTCATGAAGTTTTTAGTACCATTATCAAGAGGTGGTACCTACTACCGAGGGTACCTACGTTGTTACTCTGTTCAAAAACTAGCCTAAATACTTTTTCAGCACCTGTGCGTGAGATTCGTCGTTTAATTTCATGGGTTCTACGTACGTAGTTCTGTTTTGTATCATCATTCGTGTTCGTGGTTTTTTCCCAGTCGGCACTATAGAAATTGAAGCATTCTTTCGAGTACCTTGCGTCGAGCATTTCCAAAAATTGTCTCGCATCGTCGTCGTCTCCAGTTATGATGTTAATCATTAAACACGCGAACAGTGCGTAACGAAACATTCTGAAAATGAAGAGAATAACAGAAAAATGAAATTTCTACGCCAATATAATATTTACCTGCACTTGGGTATAAATATGAAAGAATGAATCGAAAAAGTGGCTTGAATAACCTAATATATCAGCCACCTACATCAGAATCATAATAACGATTTTATACCTACCACTGTGAACTAAATATAATATACTATAATTTCAAAATAGCATAAAATCCAAATTAATCATAAAAATGCAGAGAGTAATAATTAAGGAGGGTAAGTTGACGAACTTAAGCTTTGAAATCTCAATGAGCTTCTTGTAATCATTCTATTCAAATTAATTTTTGATCAAAAGCTTAATCATTTGAGATTCTTAGGTATAAGTTTGAAATAAATTAGTTCCATATTTTTATTTTTTTTTTTAATTTCTGAAATAAAGAAGTCAAAATTCGTCATCGTTGACTCAAATTATAGCATGCGTTGAGAAGTCCCAGATTTTTTGAACACAAAATAAAAATTATTTTGAAATAGTAATGAGGTCATAATATGAGGAAATCATCACAAAATCAAAATACGAATTCAGACAATATACTGTCCGAATTCTAACTCATATTTAGATGAATACATGATCAGTAATAAAATTTGATTCTCTTTCAGACAATTATAATACATTTTATTTCAGTATCGTCCTCATTCATCTTTTGACAATTTCTTGCAAAGTGATTTGGTTCGATCCAACAGACTGGCGCCATGAAATAAATGAAAGATGAACACAAATTCAATAGAAAGTAAAAACCCATGGGACACATGAATGCAGCCAACTTCATCTGCTTTATCTTTTCTTCTCCGCACTTTTGCTTACGATTTGCAGTCATACTTATTTTATTTTATCATAAACACGCTTATGCTTCAGCTATTGTATGTTGACATGTATATTTGCTATCTCTCATTTTGTTGCTTGTATATATATATTAATTTCTATGCGTTTTTCATGTATTATCAACATCTCATATTTAACGGCAATTAAGCAGATAATACGTGGGGAAATCTTGCCAACAAGAAGAACTTTTTTGTAAAAACAAATTCTAATTTTTATTCACTCTTGTTTTGACGATACCCGGTACTAGGTTTGTTTTTACAAGCAGTCCTTCTTGTGTAGGGGGATAGTAGCAGGCCCAAGTCTCAAGTTGTACATTAAAGTCCTCGTGTAGGCAATTATTAAGTGTACCATCTGCGGATGTAGAAATACTTCAGCTTGATCTCCCTTTGAAGACAAACTAGGATGGTAGTTCAAATTCAGGATAGGTTAGGTTGAAGACAAAAGACAAATTATGAATGTTCTCTCGTCATGAAGGATCAGTAGTGACGACACATACGTCATTTCTAATATTGTCAATTTCATATCGCAATTCGAGGTGATCTTTTGGAAACACCTACGAGATGAAGTTATAGTCGACAATACAATCAGATGGAGTTCCTGGCATCTGTTAGGAGGGAAATTTGGTGTGTTGAAGACAAACTTAAGACAAGCTTTGTTCGAGATGACTGCATTGCTCTGTCAATTAAAAGCCGTGTAGAGCCTTCTTTAGCGCATAGTGGATTTGTATTTCATCCATGTTAGTAATTTCCTCACCTCACCCTTTCATACATCAAAAGTTCCAAAGCCTCAAGTTTCATGATAGGAGTCTTTTACACCACACAAAAACCACCACTTATGAAGACAAACAATTAGGTGAAGACAAAAGAACTTTCTGATGGTTTCCCATACTTGTTGTCTGCAACAGCTTTTTTTCATTATTTTATTTTTTCCGCTGTACACTTTGCTTTATCTGCTTTGTCAACACTGTAACTCTTTCGTAATTATAGTCTTTGACAAAATAATTCTGCTGTTTGTTTTTGTAAGTTCCAAACCTCTTATGGATCGACACTTCATTAGGCTCTTCTGTCAACACTCCCAGCTTATTGCTCATTCGTCATATTAATTTGCTGAGATATACCTAAAGACAATGTAAGCTGTGTTCTATCGTGTCAGAAGAAGTTTAATTTAAGTCAAGAAGAATTCAGCCGTAGGATAACTACAAAGTTAAAAAATAAAATGTCCTGAAGTCATACTGTCAAGACCCCTCAAATCAGTGTTTTGGCTGCATGATGTCCTAGATTTGGGACATTGTGACGTGATTAACATTTAAACACCATCATACATTAAAGGTTGACTTTATGAGCCGATTCATTTCCGACGCCTCAGCGAACAAGCATATATAACATATTGTTGAATTTTTCAAAAAAAACAATTTTATATGGCATTTTAGCTTCTGAAAAAAATGTAGATCACATTTAAAATGTAAAAGCAATGCTGAAAAATACGTCATCTTACCGACGCAATTTGTTATCTTACCCAGTGCCATCTCACCCTCCTACCCTATATTTTACTTTTAATTTTATCAAAATTTTTTTGCACTGTTTAAAGCTAAAATACAACCCCCATGTGATGCACCATAATAATCGGAATCAAACAATACTTATTCGAAGTTATTTTTTCACACACAAAAGCAATACGAGCTTATTTTTTGGATGAAAATTTCGCTGAGGCAAACTGCAAAAACCGGAATTCTTATGATAAGAAGAAAGATAATGTGTTTCGATATCCAGTAAACTTTGTATATGGTAGATGGTACTTTTGCCTTTGCGCAAGTAGAATGGAAATTAAACCTTCAGCATCCAAAAATTTTAAAACTTTTACCCTCTTTTTTCTTCTTCTTTCTGTTTCTCTTTTTGGTACAATTTTAAATGGCTGAAAATTTTCCTTCTCAAAAATAGCCAACAAATATTCTCGAATTCTATTTCTTCTACTTGGGCCTCACTTTTTGTTCAACTAACTTCGGTAGGCTAAAATTAGATGACAGTTTCTCACTATTTTAATATTTTTGTGGTTGTTTTGAAAGTTCAGTCGTCTAAGTCTTTTGATGTTGACCTATTTAGTGATCTCTTTGGTGTTTGACATGTCATTTCAAAATTTATTGCTTTAACACTCATCGGTCTATTTTCTGATCTGATTTTATGTGCTCTATCTTACAGTAGGAAATTTTAATTAGTTATCTCGTTCTCTTTGCAAAAACAAAACCATTATTACTGGTTGAATCGTCACATCTGTTCTTACACTCGAGTCGGTCAGTAATAAGATTTTTGTGGTCATTATTTAATTCGGCTGGAAGTGAAAATCTATTTTGAAAAGTATTCTCGTGAAGTGCAGTTGTCCCCAGGACCATGTTCTAGTTTGGCTTTTTTGATTACAAAATTAAAGGTGTGAAATTGTCCACCATAGTTCCTATCTTTAATTCGTAAGTGATTTCAAAAAATCAATTTCAGTCGAAGTTTTGTACAACGAATTTTTATTCGCACAATTAATTTTTGGAGACTTTTTCCTTGCCTGGAAAAAAGACCAAAATTTTTGTTAAAATCAAAGTGAAAAAATTTAAATAAAGTGCAATATAACCAAAAAATTTTGATGCAATAATATCAAAAGTTATCCAAAATTTGAGTTCTCAACAACAACGAAAAATTATTATTTTCATCTTCCTGCTGTTACAAATCAAATACTTAATAGCTTAGAAATACTTGGACGCAATTCGAGTGTTTTATAACATCTCAATTGTCAAGGGTAGTCTAGCCAGTTTCACATCAACAGAATCAAATTATTAGTTAGTTTTTTGGTCAGTGGGTTGTATCACCTTTTCCAGATTGCGGATTCGTATCAACTGAATGTCATCTACATAAATAGTAATATTTTTCATATTCAAGTAAAGAATCATAAATGTCAGTAAGTTACCTATCTAAGAGTTATGTAAAATTACATTCGTGCTTGCTAAAATTTTGGAATTATTTTTGCTTGTTATGTTCTCAGAGATGGCGATCTATAATTCAATTCTACATCTGCACGCATATTCTACTTGTAGAATAAGTAAAGTAGAATATAAAATTTCATATAGAATACATAGAATACGCAGAATATGTAAAATATGTAGAATAGCAAGAATTAGAACCAAGTTTACTACCACAAACTGAATATTGCAATGACACGATATACCAAACTGATTGTGATACACGAAAGTATATTGTAACGAAATATCTTGATAATTAAATGAATACCATTACAAATTTGTTTCACAATATCGTTTCATTAACACTCGGCTCAGTGGCTGATGATCGAATGAATAAGACATCAACGACACATACAAAAATATCAAGAGGCACAAAATCAACTTACATGAGTATAGATGAGTTTACAAATTGTATAATTACAGTTATAAACGTGAGACATGAATTGCATTATCTCACAAGAATATAATATGTAGAAAATAATACAGATAAGGTGACAAAGTGCTGATAACATTGATAGGAGTTATAAGTTTCCTTATATTCTACTCATTTTTTACATATTCTACATTATTGTACATCATAAATGTAGAATATCAAATTCTGCATGTAGAATACCATCCCTGCATGTTCTTTATTTGAAATTATTTAATATTTGCATAATGGGTTGAATCCACAAGCATGATAAATAATCATAGACATTGGGTGGAAAATAAATTTTGTGAATGTGGTAAATTTTTAATATAATTAAATGTTGTTTTTTAATGATGGAGGCTCGTAGGCTTAAACATTTGGGGCACTCTCCTGCGTTCCAGAATTCTGGCTTATGGGGTAACTCAGAAGTTTGTATTTTTTTTTGGTTCAAGGTTTTGATTAAAATTCGAACAGGTTTCAAAATATTAGTTCTTTTAGTGGCTATTTTCGTTTTGGATGAAACCACCACCCTGGGGATACAACACTTATTTATTACTAAAAGGTCCAAGTGGTAAAAAATAAATTTATGTTTTTTTTTTGGAAGGCAGGCTAAACTTCATTTTTGAGGAAACCCTCTCCCAATTTACGCCTGTGATATTAATTAAAGACAAAAATCTCAAAAACAGTCGCATCAATTAAAAATAATAATATCTAGTTCGGTCAGTAGTTGTTTTGATATTTGCTGACAAACATACATATTACCTATACAAGTAGATACATTCAAATGGTTGTTTTACATATCCAACTAAAAAAATATCTCATCGATTATACAAAACAAAACATATAAAAGGATCAAATTGATTACCTTCACTTTTTCACTTTTCTTTTTTTGTTTTGGAATTTGGTTAAAAAAGTAATTTATAATGGTCACTTCAAGATATGAACGCATAAGAAAGAGGACCACTATTCTTGTATTCATACATTTGTTTCAGAAGGTCAATAAAAGACCAATTTTAAAAGATTATTGATTAATTTATCGAATTACCTTGGTTTATTATTTAACATACCATCAAATGGATAAAAAAAAAGTGCTTTAGTGGCTATTATTAAGTCAGTGGACTTAATTATCTAATATAGTAAACATTACTATTTTTGTGGGCTGGTAATGAAATTTGTTTTTTTTAGAATGTGCAAGTTGAATTCAAATTATAAACACGTACAATACCATTCTTTTTACTTCTCTTTTCCCTTCCATTCTTACGCCAAAATTTTCACCAAAATTCACACAGAAACATTTACCAAAATTTTCGTCAAAACTCTCATTTAAATTAACACTAAAACTACACCAAGAATTGTGCGGGCGGCCTTCACCTTTCAGTTTTTACCTCGTAATGAATACAGAAATGTGTACCACATTACAAATAAAAATCTAATCTAACATTTGCATTCAGGCACCCAGCAAAGCAGTATCACGCCGAGGGGGGGAGGGTTTAATGGCCTAATTTTTACATGTTTTTCAAAATTTATGATATTTTTGTCAAATATTGAGAAATTTGTAACAAAATGCTAAATTTTCAAACAAGCAAAAAAAAAGTTTATTGTGTAATATTCAAATAAGGAAAACCTGGATGAATTTATACACATGTACACAGAGAAAGACACAAACACACATATACCTAAGGTAACTTCTTTATAAATAATTACTCTACAGTCAAGAAAGTTGCAATTATAGATAATTCTATAATTAATTGGTTTATAAATATAATTAACCTGTGATAAATTTTTATCATTAACCATTTTTTAATGTGATAACATTTTTATTTTTGGTACCCAGGTTGTGTTTTACATTCAATTGTCATGTTTCTTTTCTTCTTTGAAATGTTTTTTCCAAAATTATCTATAACATATATTGAAATATTTTCCCTGTGTTTTGTATTTAATCTCGACATATCGATAGTATTACCAAAATCAACCTGGCAGAAAAGGAAATTCCATGGTAAGAAAACAACTTTGATAGTTTGTGGCAAGATATATCAATTAATTTTTTTAGTTATCAAAATTTGATAATAGAAACAAATGAAAATGTTATCACATTAAACCTAATTCAGCCTACTGATACTCTCTTTTTTCTTTTCTTTTCATATTCTCCCTTCCCCTGAATTTTTTTGTATCCTGAAAACTGATATTTGAGAATAAGAAACAGTTTATATTAGTATTTTTAAAAGGATTTAAAAGACATTGCCACATATAATTATGTAAACAATGTACAAAACCTCTCCTGCTAACAGGCTATTTGAGTGATGAAGAAAATTTTTGCTTCAGTTACCCATTATCTTTCATTTTCAAATGTAAACAAAAAGAGTAAAATTTTAAAGTAGTACTCTAAAAAAAATACTGGTTTATGTATCACATAATAAAATATGAGAAATCAAACTTTAGCTAATTTTGAAGCCACAATATCAAATTTGAAATGAGCACCCTAAGAAACTACGCCTATATTATCTATAATAAAATCAAATGTGAATTAAAAATTTTCCCCAATTTTACAACCCCTTTGGGTTGAAGAATAAGTTGAATGAAAAAATGAATGTAAAATTTGAAATCAGTAACCTCCAAAAAATACATAATGATGTATCACATAATAAAGTTTATAAACTCAAAATTGGCCCCTGGGGGTCAAACAATGGGTCAAATAGAAGAACAAACATCAAATTTGAAATCAACACTCTAAAATCATTGATGTGTTACACAAAAACATAAATAAATTCAAAATTTACCTTTCTTAGCCTTCAAGTGGTTAAAGAATTGGTCCAATGAAAAAATGAAGAACAATAGTGTATTAATCGCCACTGAAAGATTAATTAGTATAAATGTTACTTATTAAGTTCTTCTTTTTGGTGGCTAGATAGAGATTATTAGATTATATTAATATTGATGGAAGGAATTAAAACAATCTTTACCTATTTACCATGGAAACATTGATAGAAGGAAGAAGAGAAAACAAGAGGTAATATTATCAGGGATAGAAGAAGGTGAATTATAAATATCATCATAATACATTTACTGGTACTTCAAGTAAAATTGTTATTTCAAGGATACATGTGTGGATGATGAGGATGAAAAAATAGAGGAGGAGAAAATGCATATTGAACATAGATATGGAAGTTTTGAAGCTACCTACATTTCTTCTTCATTAAAGCAGCAATGATGAGAGAATTTAGTGAGCAGAGATTAAAAAATTTCTTATGTCTAAATAATGTCCAAATGAGCGGTGGATTTTGATTTGTTTGATTTTGTCATCATAGATAATTTGTTTTTAGGGCCAGGGTTCAGTGAACATAAGTATTCTGTATTCTCACGCGTAATTATTTTTCTTAAACAAAGTTTTATATCCTTTTACTTTTAATTTAATAATTTTTAAAACAGTCAATTTTTACAACAAATTTGTAACAAAATTGGCAATGGGGGTGTCACACCCCTCTACACCCCCTTTTCCTGGCCCCTGTTTGCATTAAATAAAAAACAATTGATAGTTAGGTAGTAGTAGTAACTAATAAAAGCGAGTATGAGCAAATGGAGCTTGAAATTTGGGATAGCCATGCCCTCTGCCAAAAAATATTTGGTGAATTTTTTTAATTTGCTTGTTAGTTTTATTATCTACTCTTTTCCTTTGTAAAAAGTATGTGAACCCTATTATCAATTAATTCTTAAATTACAACTGGGCCACAAAATATTTTTTGAGCTTTTTTCTTCTTTTTTTTGTTCTTATGGGTACTTTTTAAAATCACAAAGATAGAGAATTTCTTTTTTTTGGGACGCAGACCTCCTGACTCCACCTTATTTACACCCATGAAAAAATGTTGAACTTTTCAAACCTAATTAGATGAAGATATTTTGTTTAAGGAAAGTAATACAAAAGATGTAAGAGGAAAGAAATCATATTATAAAGGATTTTTCGAACTTTTACATGAACTGGTTACTACATACAAAATTATTAAAATTTTTGCCTTTAATATATCCATTTATTAGATTGAGTTCAGTTTGTAATGTAGGTCTGAATTTCATGGCTGTTATAACTGGAGAGTGTACATATTTGAGAACAAAAATGTAACGTACAGCAGAAAATCGCATTTGTTGAGCCTGCACTTCTACAGTTGTTATTCTGTGAGTGTGTAAGTACACTATAAGTTTCACACAACATCTTACACTTATAAAAGTGTACAATGAATTTTCCATAAACTTATTAAACTTTTTGGCTTCGTTTACAATTGTCTTCTTAAGATTTCAAGATCAATAATTAAAATTACTTTGATTTAGGCTAGATAATATAGATATATAGGTCTATATCATGCAAAATATCAAATGTCGACTTGAAACATCTTTTATATAGGCAGTGTCTTCAAGAAATAGCTACAGCAGATAATCATTATCTATAATACAGTAAACCAATCTCATTATGATTATTTTAGGCCTGGTTGAGTAAATCATAACATAAGATATATAGGTGTACAACTACAACAACCTCGTTATGTCTAAAACAAGTTACATCCATTTGAGTGACGTTATCCTTTGGAGAATAATTGTTTGATGTTTTATGGCTATTCTTGTGATCCTTTAAATAACTGGTAGTTTTGTAATTTGAATTTGAATTATTAGAGTTGGTATTATT
Source organism: Ericerus pela (assembly GCA_011428145.1). Taxonomy (NCBI): domain Eukaryota; kingdom Metazoa; phylum Arthropoda; class Insecta; order Hemiptera; family Coccidae; genus Ericerus; species Ericerus pela. The sequence goes on along the minus strand of WOFM01000548.1, from coordinate 680,184 downwards.
GTTTCAAAAATTTCAAAAATTTCTTCTATTATTCATTGGCTGATAAGAAGACTTGGGCTGATCAAACCCGGGAAAAGTTTTGTTGGAATATTTAATTTGATCACATTTTTCTAAGATCATTTTTATGAGTCTCACATAGTTTGTTTTTTATGTTCAAATTGTTGGAATTCAGTGAAGACAGTATCAAATTTTTCAGGTAGTGACATCATGAGTTGATCTATCTCATCTGCTTCAGAAAGGGTAATTAGCATCACATAGTTCCTCAACAATTGTAGAAAAATATTCCAGAAATCTATTGATGGTACCTCTCCTAGGGTTGAAGCGGAGAGACTAAAATTTAGATTTTAGAACCAACATTTTTTTTGGAATTTGGTTTCTATATCAGGCATCAAGAATTTCAAAAATTTGAGAGACAACATCGCAAGTTTTGACATGATGTAATATGCGCTTATTGAGTCTTTCAAAAATATGGGCTTTTGCCCTTTCTTAAGTTTGGAAAAATTTTAGCCATTTTGATGTGAGCCTTTCTTCAGAAGTAGTATAGATATAGCTGGCTTCAGGTGCAGTTCGAAATATGGTGGAATGGCAGCCTTTGCCTATAAGGGTGCTAATGATGGTTTCACGCCAACCCTTGTAGCCATTACCACGGAAAATATTTGAAATTCTATCATTGGATTCAGTATTCATTACGTATGAAGTGACTGAATGAAATTAATTAAAAAAAAGAAAAAAAAATTACGGATATCATTCCCCAGCAAATGCCGCAAGAAAAGAATTGCCATTCCTGTGTTTATTAAACAGTGTAAAAAGTAACGATAGTATATAGTTTTGTCCTTGTGTGTTTCCCAAGTAGGTCCACACTTTTCATGAGAGAACACACGTTAAAGTTGCAATTGGACACTTCCCTCAGATAAAAAAAATAAAAAATTAAAATTAAACAAGACTTTTACAACCTAAAAATAATTTGCAATTTAATTCAATAAGATGAATGATTAAATATATATATATATATAAATAATGGTGCTTGATTAGTTACTGAATGACCAGTGGAAAGAAAATATTAATTTGGGATAACAGGGGAAAAGGTTTTGATCTATTTATAAAAACCAAATTTTAAAATGAGAAAAATAAAAGATGGATATGAAAATAAATATTTGAAAGGATTTAATAAAATTTCAAAATGACTAGATATAATAATAATCCAATCGAGTGATTAGGATAAATTCAATTAAAAACATTTAAGGTGAGAAAAAAAAATTCAAGAAAGAAAAAAATAATGGAAAAAATAAATTTTGAAATAAAAAGGAATTATTTTGTATGGAATAAATTATTAAAATGGTTTCGTATTTCAAATAGTGTTTCTAGATGAGGAAAAAAAAAATTTTTGTGTATTAAAATATTATATGAAAAGAATTCAACAAAGCATAGGCAACAAAGTTGTGCAATTGCAAAATTTTACAAGTTGTTGCAAAATGGTGGTTCAAATATGAAAACTGCGCCAATGTATTTTATGAATGAACGTAGATAAGAAAGCTAGAGTTTGTTGCACTGAACAAAAGGTTGAATGTACAAGTTCGAATGAAAGAACAAAATGAGCCGTGCTTGCGTCACAAATTGTACAGTCCCAAACAAAAGTGACTGCAAAAATTTGCAAGAGACTTGCCAAAAATTGTTCGATTTCAAATTTTGATAAGACCAAAAATAATTGAATATAACGAGGTTTTCAAATATACAAGTTAAATTTTAAAATAAGTTGAAATAAAGTCCAAAAATAATACAATAATATTACGAAAAATTATATTTTTTGTTACCTTTTTGTAGTAAAATTTCTGCTAAATATAGTTTTTTTTTTTGCAGATATTAGATGGTGAAGTCTACTGTGTTGAAGATTTTTGAGTGAAGTTGGTACAGCACTTCGGTTTTGGAGGATGCACTTCTGTGAGTATGATGTTGATTTTGATTTTTTGTAGCCAAATGATGATTCTTGTTGATTGAGATGATGAATACTAATTTGAAGTTGAAGATTTTGAAGCTTTTACGTTGATTTCTGATCAATTTCTGATGGTTCAAGACAATTTGTAACCAATTGACGACTTTGACGAATTAGTTCATACACAAGCATGGCAGATACTAATGATTTTACTAACTTTTAAGGAACACAAGTAGGGTTCTCAAACAGTTCAGTAATCGACGACATCCTTGGAATTTTGAATACTTGGCCAGATTTTACATAAACGGGGTAAAATCCAAATCAGCAAATGACGAAACAAATTGAATGTTTACAGTACTCAAGAAAATTTTTGATCAAATTGAATTATGATTCAAAAAAAAATTACAAGTTGGAACTAAGTTACCCAACAGAAATATGAACAAGACAAAGTGACACAATTATTCACCAAATATTAAAAATTTGACTTAAAAAGAAATTTACGAAAAAAGAAATATTTATGATTTTTAAACTTCAAAAATTTTATGTTTTAGGTACAAGGATTATTACCGAGCGATGCTACCATACAGAGGTTGAGGACAGATGAAGACACAAATTAGTAACATAAAATAAAGTATGGATAGAAGTAGCATCCAAGAAGCGTGTGTATTTTACAACAGTTACATAATTTAAGTATGAGTACAGATTGAGTGAGATAAATGAATATGTATGGAGATGGACAAGTGAGAGGCGGAGATGGTAATACAGTGTAGCTGCGAACAGAGATATAAAATATGTTGTGGGGACTCTCCCATATGAGGTATAGGGGCTCAGACCACTCAACAACAGTCTCTGCCCAATAGGGCTGACAAATAATCATCTGAATGACGTTAAATCAAATACACACTAGCGTTTCTATGTTTAAGGCTGATAACATTGTCCCTATCCGTAATAGGCAATCAATTTTGCAAACAACTTCCCCAAAGTTTTGTGCAATGCCTAGCTGCTGTGAGTTCAACAATCAACACTTCCACAGACTTGGACTTTCTTGCAAAATTGGCAGACAAAGCCTTCAGTAAGTGCATTGTTTGCAGAGACTGGGGAGATCTCTCAACTTAGAGCCCAGATAGCTCAGTTGACGATGGAAATAAAAAATAACAAAAGCCAGAATTCAAACAAATCTAGTACCAATGGGGGCCAGAGATCCAAATCAAGAAACAACAACAACAACAACAACAGCAATGGACGATAGTACCGGTCCAAAGACCAAAGATCCAGTAGTAGAAAAAGGGGTCAGAGTTCAACACCCCCTCAAACATCATCTCCAAGCACCCAGTCTCAAACCTGGGATGATAAAAGTTGTTTCTTTCATAACAGGTTTGGTGCAATGTAATAATCATTGCAAATGGTGAGGTAAAACATATAAAAAAGAGGCGTCAAACTAGAACAAAGGGCCATCTACGTGGCAGAAGACCCCTCGGAAAAATACTCATGCCACCTGTTCTTAAAGGACAGGACAAACAGGAGAAGGTACTTAATAGACTTGGGTGCAGACCTGAGTATATTGCCAGTTAGTAAAAATCAAAAAGTACTCTCTCCAAAATACTATCTACATACTGTGAATGGTCAAAACTTTCCAGCTTACAGACTTGAGACCAGCAAATTCAACATCAGACTTAGGAAAGACATGACATGGTCCTTCACAGTTGCTGATGTTCCAAACCCTATCCTAGATGCAGATTTTCTTGCACACTTTGGCCTGATCAAAAAAGCAAGCTTACAGACTGGACACAAATATATTCAGCTGTACCAAAGTCAACAAACAACTCTTACGGATTCTGTCTGACTATTCTATGATACCATTCATTATATAGAAACTAAAGGACCGCCTTGCCATGCTAGAGCACGAAGGTTACTGCCTGACAAATTCAAAGCAGCATGGGAATACTATGACCGTATCATTGGGGAAGGCATATGTCGCTCCTTGAAAAGCTCATGAAGTTCCTCTATCCACATGACCAAAAAAGTAAGTGGAGAGTGCCGAATTGTTGGAGACTACAGGGCTTTAAATGCAAAAACAGTTCCTGATTGCTATCCAGTCACCAATATTATGGACTTCAATGCGAATATGAAGAGTAAAACAATGTACACAAAAATTGACATCAACTGGGCATTCCACCGAATTCCTATGGCTGACCAGGATATACCAAAGACTGTGGTCATAACCCCTTTGGTCTATTCGAATAACTTCGAAAGCCATTTGGACTTCTCAACTCAGCACAAACTTTCCAGAAATTCATCAATGGACTGTTTAGGGAATTGCCGTTTGCATATTCATACTTAGATGATATTTGCATTTGTTCAGAAGGCGGTGAGCAACAGCACGAGGAGAACGTAAGAGCCATTATACAATTTATACACAATGCTGGCCTTACTATCAATGTAGGTAAGAGTTTATACAAACAGACTGAAATTGACTTTCTTGGATACAAAGTCTCCACCAAAGGCATTTCCCCCCTGAAGACCAAAGTTGAACCAATATTGAATTTCCCTAAACCCCCAAATGTTGCTGAACTCAGGTGTTTCTTGGGGATGGTGAATTTCTACAGATGTTGCATGAAGAATGCAGAAGCAAAACAAAGTAAGCTGTTTGCATTAATAAAAACAAACAAAAAGAAAGATAAAACTTCACTGGATTTGAATGAAGAAGCCAAACAGGCCTTTGAGAAAATCAAAGAAACACTGGCAAATGCAACATTATTGGCTCATCCAGACAAAAGTCAGCCTTTATGTGTAGGTACCAATGCTTCAGATTTTTCTATTGTTGCAACCCTGTACCAACTGGACAAAGACAACAAGAAATTACCGCTAGCTTTCTTCTCTAGGAAGCTCTCTAAAACAGAAATGAATTATAGCCTATAAGATCTGGAATTGCTCGGAATTTTTGTTGAGCTGAAACATTTCAGGCATTAACTAGAGAGTAGATATTTTACTGTGTATACAGACCATAAACCCCTAATACATGCTTCCATGTGAAAAGCAGAACTGGCATCGCTGAGAAGAGCATGACAATTAGACTATATTGGTCAATTGACTACAGACATCCAGTATATAAGTGGAGAACTTAAGACTCCAGCTGATGCTCTAAGTAGAATCGAAGCTATCTCGGGTCCTGTTCAATTACCTTATGCTGAAATAGCGAAAGAACAGCTTAAGGATGCAGAATTGCAAGAGTTGTTATCAAACGATGATACTTCTCTCAAATTGAGAGAGCAAAAAATTCCCAGTACTGATGTTTTATTAACATGTGACGTAAGTACAGGTAAGAATAGGCCATTTCTACCGACAAAATATCGTAAATTGGCTTTCAACAATGTACACAATCTGTCATATGCTGGACCAAAATGCAGTGCTAATCTAATCTCAGCAAGGTTTGTTTGGCTACGAATGAAGTCTGACTGCAACAAATTGGCTCACAGTTGCCTGACCTGTCAAGAGTCCAAAGTAGGCTCAAGTCTTTTAAACAGCGTGGTTCAAAACTGTACATATGGACTTGGTAGACCCATTGCCACCATCTGAAGGACACAGATACCTGTTAACGATAATAGACAGGGCAACACGATGGCTAAAAGCAATTCCTCTCCATGAGATGACAGCTCCAACTGTAGCTGCCAGGTTATACGATACCTGGATTGCGAGGTATGGCATACCTGAAACCATAATTACTGAGCAAGGTCCCCAAATTGACAGCTCACTCTTTGAAGAGTTATCCAATAAGCATGGTGTTCAACACAGTCATACCACAGCTTACCATCCTCAAGCCAATGGCAAAATCGAGAGATGGCATAGAACTCTCAAAACCTCTATCATGTCTCATGATACAAAGAGATGGGTAGAAGTACTTCTTACCATCCTCTTAGGTCTTCGATCTGCCCTACATTCTGCAGTACAACTAGCATTCGGCAAAGAGCTACGCCTACCAGGGGACTTCTTCACAGAATCGAAGGAAGTTAGCCCCAAAATAATTTTGCAAAACATAAGAAATGACACCAATAATTTCCTAAAACAAGGAGCTTGTCATGGCCAGCCAAAGATTTACGTCTCAAAACATTTGGCCAATACATCTCACGTATTTGTTAGAGACGAGAAAATAAGGTCTGAGCTGGAAAAACCATACGCCAGTCCTTACAAAGTAGTATCATGAGATGAGAAAAACTTTGTGATACTCATCGCAGGCAAACCAAGAACAATTTCAATAGATAGAAAGCCTGCTTATCTGGTGAATGATGATAAAAGAATAACAACAATGAAAGAAATAACATAGAAAAAATACAGACAGATTCACAAATAAATACGGAAGAATCAGTCGGAAAAAGTGAAACAACAAATTCACAAACACAGAAAACACAAAAAACAAAAAATAAAAAATCAGTAAAATTTTCGAACAACATTATGACCAAATTAAAAACATAAAAATTCCCACCCTTATCGCAAGTCCGAGAGGTTAATGCGAAGCAAATAAAGATTTACTCCCAAAAAAGTAATATCCGGTACAAAAAAACCCGCTCAAAAATAGGCGACTGAAATTGGAATTCCGAGAGACAAAAGAAACTCCGGAGATAAGCAAATGAAGGAATGCCAACAAAAAGAAAACGACACGAATAAACAAACCCATGTGCGATACGGAAGAAAACATCGCAACGTTTTTTTGTTGTCACCAAACAAAGATAATCTCAACGTTGTGACGTCACAAGCGGAGATTCCTTTGTAATAAAAATTCAAAAAATATATTCTAAGTTTATTTCAGTCATAACTCTGTTTAAACCAATCAAAATTTAATTGGAAAACTTGCATACAGCCGAGAATTTTAAGCGCTTTCCCCTCTATGAATTGATAAGAACATACGAATAATAAAAACGGAACTGTAATGGTAAACCAAAACTTATAGCAAAATCACACATTTTAGAACTGCCTTTAAACTAAGACGTGTTTTTCTGAGCATATTTTTCCTATTCCTTTCCTAAATATATTCCCCTTACGGTGTCACTATTCACTGATAAATCCTTCAAATTGTCTAATTCTATCAAAGTTTGTGAAGCTGTTCCAAAAACTCAACAACTTCAAGAATAAGAACAAAATTAGAACGCATTGAGTAGGAATTATTGATGGACACGACACCATCCATTTAACAAATAGTCACCAAGATGTCATCTCCTCTACCACCTGTTATTTCTCCTCCCCAGTCACCAAAAGGATTGGCCCTGACTCTGGAAACCTCGAAGCTGGAGCCAACACCTTCTCCAACCTGGGAACTGATGAAGTTCATCTTCACTGCAGAAAGGGCAGCAGAGCAACGAACTTTAATGGCCTCGTCATCCATCAGGGGAACCTCAAACTCCCCGATGTTGACAAAGCCACTATTTAAAAAACTGTTTGCCCCGCAATCCCGCTACCACCCCTATGTTTTCCCAAACCAACCTCCAAGACATAGGGGAGAAGCTAGCCACAATAACTACCAGGCCCAAGCTGATGCAACTTACATATGTGTCAGTGCCACAGTAGGAAGCACGCTAGCAAAATGGGAGGCTGACCAAAAATGGCATTCAGACCCGCAAGTATTTACAAGCCTGCGCAAATTGCATCATTTTTGCAGCGCAAAAACTGGGGGGAGTAGCTGTGGGGACTCTCTCATATGAGGTATAGGGGCTTGGACCCCTTGATGACAGTTGCCACCCCATAGGGCTGGCAAATAATCGTCTGAATGACGTTAAATCAAATACACACGAGCATTTGTATGTTTGTACTTGTACATACGTACAAGTACGATACATTTCACAGGCCTTAATCAATTACCAGATAACAATCTCGGCGATGTCATGACCAATACCAAACACGTTGCGTCATTTCTTATCACCTTATGGAAGCATGAATTGACGCAACTGATGAAATAATTTCATACGTACATGTACGTATGTGTGTCTGTGTGGGTGTACAATATCCTGTATATAAACTCTCAGAACCGGTTCTAAAATCGCCAGTGTTTGCCGAGGATTTGGCTCTCCCATACCTATGGTATGAAGTGGCAGAACACGCAATTAATTCTGTAGAATTTACCTTCTTGTGAGAATACTTCTTCACGACAAGGTATTCCACATATGTATTAAAGTAATCTCGTGTTCGCAGAAGTGAGAGGGGAGAAGGATTGGTGGTCTCAACAAATATGAAAATATCTATATGAATTTTAAATATCGATATTATATTGATATTTGTAACGTATATTTTCGTCTATTTTTAGAAATGACGAACATATTCGTTCACACATTTTCGAATACCAAAAACGTAGATATTTATCAACAATAATCGTCCTATAACTCTTTATAAACAACCACTAAATTACCCGTATTTGATTTTATGAATATAGATATACTTTCTGTATATTCATGACCTAATTGTGCCTGCCCCTCGAGTACTCGACGAGTCAGCACAACCCCATAATAACAACACCCTACCTCACTTTACCTATCCGACACGTACGTTTTCATACCCTGAACGAGTATATAATCCCTCGATTCAGTGGAATAAGACACAGTTCCTCGACAGCTACTTCTAAGTACCTGGAACCTCTCTAGTAGAAGTCTCTAGTGAACCGATAGTCTTGCTTGTTGAATTGTGATTGTATATGTATTAATATTAACGTAAGTGTATGTACTATTATGTACAAATTATTGTTTTATTAAATGTGTAAAATCACTCGCGTGTTTTAACAATATTATTGAGTCTCTAACATATGTTAAGGTCCACGATAGTCTGTGGATGATAAACTTGAATCTATTCTAGAAGTATTACTGCTTTTAAAGTACGCGATATTTCGTGTATGGTGTAACACTGAAAGTGGTTCTAATTAGGTACATTACCACCTCTTTTGGCCGTTACAATATTAATCTTTTTCCATAATCAATCTGGGTTTTGATGATAAGCTTGAAATATGGAAAACAGAATTTTCAAATTTCAGTTTTGCAAATTGCAAATAAATTAATTTAGGATATACCAAATGAATATCTATGAACTTTTAACAGTTATGTTATTGTTTTACTTTTGCTTTTGTTATTTTAGTTTTTATTACAATTCAACTTCATAACTTTCATTTGTATTTCTTTTGTCTATAGGATGATGCGAATTATTGAATATTTCATGGACATCTTTGAATGTGTGAATGTTGGGAGTGTTTGTTTTGAAGTGGAATGAAATTCCAAGTTCACAGAAAAATGTAATCGCGTTTACCAGTAATTCATTCTCTACTAGCCCAACTAATGATATTAAAATATCGATATAATATTTATAATATCGATATTGTTCGAAAAAATATCGATAATATCGATATTAAAAATTCGACAATTTTAACGTCACTAGTTTGTGATGCCCATGTCTTCGACACCTGCACTAGAAATCCTTCAAACCACCCTTGATTTACCTGAAATTGAACAAGATATCAAACAAGATAACACATAAGATAACTCAAAATGACACATCAAATGTGTCAGTATTATTGGTCTTGGTACTAGCACTAGCAATATTGAAATTGACATAGTCTGTGTAGATACCTTTGATTTAATTAATAAGATTACATTTCACAGTTTTTCTTCTTGACTGAAGAAAATCCTGGAATTGCAGAAATCAGATTCAGAAATTTAGCTTACCTATTTATAGCACAAAAATACGTGAGTTATTCTGGAAAATCAATATTACAAAACATGAACCCAGATAGGAAATATAGGATATATTTTCCCACTAAAATCTGCGAGTCTTTGGTAAGATATTACTATATAGATGGGGCTCATCCATGAGTTAGCAAAACAATAATAAAAATTTGTAGATATTTTGATAGGACTGGTTGTAAGGATGATGTAATTTATTTTATTAGAAAGTGCCAAAAATTTTAAATTCGTAAAAGGAGAAATTTTGTTTTATTTGGAAGAATGAAGAATGTTTTAGCCACCAATAAAAATTAATTAATTGCAACAGACTATTTTAGACCTCTTTGCAGAGGAAGAGAGAGTGTTGAAAAAATTCTTATAGTTTTGAATGTTTTCACAAAATTTGTCAAAATACACCTAGTTAAGAGAGCTGACACGAAAACATCTATTGGAAAATTAGAAGAATATACAACCAATTTTGATAGGTAAGCAAAAACAATTCCGTCAGATAATGGATCATATTTCTGTAACTCAGAGTGGATTAGCCATTGAATGGACAAAGGTGTTGAAATCTGTTTCACATCTGTCTATAAACTAGCTTCTCATCCTGCCAAAAGAGTTACGCAAACGTTGGCCAATGTTATTCGTATGAATGCTACCGATTCAACTCATGAAAAATGGCCTACATTACTCCCACTGGTTGAAGAAAAATTAAATAATGCGGAACACACTGTGACTGGAATTTCATCAGTTACACTTCAATTAAAATTGAAACCCACCGTAAAAAGTTCGAACAAATTGAAAAAAATTTCTAATAAAGAATATTTTGGAATTCTGGAAATCGCTGGAGAAAGGATTAACATCAGAATCAAACAACAACAGCAGTTTGCCAACCAATACCAAAAAACAATTAAACTTCAACATGGAGATATTGATCATTTGTCTGATAAACTTCGACATTTCACAAAAAATTTTGCTTCTATGTTTGATGGACCTTTTATAGTAATTAAAAAAGAAGTGCAAAACACGTATCTTCTGCGAGATCTTTGAGAGGCGAAAACTATGTTAAAACAGCATATCAACAATCTAAAATATTAATAGGATGAGAAAATAATATTAGCATTACCTTAAACACTAAAAACCTGGTAATAAACTTATTTCTACATTTTTGGTTTAAATAATTTTGGAACATTTTCCATCCAAAAAATACACCCCAAAAAAGGTCTGCCAGACTAACTTACGAATAAAAAAAGAATTGACTTAGGTACCAAAAAGAAACAAAAAAATAACAAGTTTATAATTAAATTATCATGAATAATAAAACGGAAAAGTTACACTAGACAGAAAGTAAAACAAATCTTAGTAGGTAATTCCGGGTGCACAACTGGAATTTAGCCTAAGAAACATATGCGATAAAAAGCAATGAATACGTTTAGCGCGGTCATGTAAATAAAAAGCCATTCATTCGTACGCATCGTGTCATGGCGATTGGGAAAGGAGGAGAGAGTATTCACTGAATACGACGACGAAAAATATATGGCTACCAAATTTAAACGATAGCTGTATTTACATGCGCACACTCACACAAACTTATGCACATTATGATTAAAACCTAAACTTTGAACTATTTACAATTCCACCTTATACTTTTAGAAAAACTATGACGCTTTCAATCTTGCAGTGAAACGATATACGATACTAATATCCCCTGGTTTAGATGACGAAAAATTAACAGGTAATCTGCACAGTCGATGTTAAACTAAAAGACGATAATTACTGTCCGTCAAGAAGATGATTTATCCGTTTGCATCCTCGAAGTTTGGGCTAAAATTTTGGAAGTATAAAAAACATAGTTCCTCACGAGAGCTGTTTTCATTTTTCATGAAGCCACCCACTTTGGGATACCGCAAAAGATAGTTGAGGAAACTAAAAAATATGTACCTTGATTTGCCATACCAAACCTATGTAAAATTTTCAAGGTGAGACATTGTTTAAGACATTTTCAGGTATATTGTGTTTTTTGAGGAAGGTCTCGTCAGGTTATTTATACCTAATTGGATATTTGGACATTTTTAAGGAAAAAACTGACAGATTTCACACTTTGTAACAACAAAAGGAGGGTAATGAAAATGAATAGAAACTAAAAAAAATCTAGCGCAGCAAAGCTTCGCTAGAAAAAGTAGGTTTTCGAGAAAAATAATTATGAATTTCGGTGGTCGCTTTAATTTTTTATAAGTTTATATGCGTCAATGGTGTGTTATAATTGTATAAAATGTGTTAGCTGCTGACCAAATATTAGACAACCTGAAATTTAAAAGCATTATTTCTTGAAAAAATGAAAAATTAATTAAGAAGATAAGGTATGGTAAATAATCATAAACCTACTTAAAAGTTAAGTTTTTCATTTTTTGTATTCTTCCATTTTCGTATTTGTTTGATTAACAATGAAACAATGTTACCACTTCAACTATATTTTTCATTACTATTTTCTCTCTCCATTTTTTTTCCATCGTTGTCTACCTTTCTCATACAATTCACGCATAAAACATTGGTAAAAATTGGGTGGCAGACACTTTTTCACAACTTGACTCGGAAAGTATTTTCAATGCTAAAAAGGTTTTTTCTCAACTAGTACACCAAAAAGATGTTATTATTTAATCGACTGTGATTAGCAAAATACGAGATTTCCAAAGCAGTTTGAAACATCGTAAACGGTTTATATTTCTTCACCAAGTGTAGAAATTAGTTTTTTCTCAACTGTTTGTTGTTTATATTTATTCACAGCACTGTTCACACGTAGGCAAGTTGCAAAATGTCACAATGAAAAAAGGCCATTTCACGTGGTGATGCTTACGTAATCAACCAAGTTTGTTTCTCGATAATATTTAATTATATCTAAAATTCTATTCAGATTCATAATCGAAGTTTACCTGTTTAATCAAATAAATAATAACATCTTTTTGATGGATTTGTTAAAGACAATATTGTACTCAACTAGTTAGGCACTCATGATAATCAACTCGTTGCACTTACAGCACTAGCCTGCGGCTTGTGCTTCAACTATACAACTTGTTGACAATCACTCATTATGTTAACTAGTTGAGTAAAATACTATTTTTTAGTTCTGCCCAAGGAAATTAAATTACTTCTCCAAAGAAATAGTGTCGCACTTTTCAAGTTCAAAGTCCAGTTCATAAAAAGTGCTGAAGTTCTGCACTTTCGGCCGCATGTAATGAACCTATTTATTAATTGCACCAAATTTTTACTCGTAAGAAACTTAAAAAAAAAACTCTTGCGCAGCAAGCTTCGTAAGAAAAAGTAGATTTTCTCTCTTTAAAAATCACTTGTATCAACATTATTCTAATAAAGTAATACCGGTCTAAAATGTTTATATATTTTGCAAAAAATTACCAATATCCCACAAATACGACGCATGAGATAAAATATACCTACTGATTAAGGATTAAGTTTTCAAAATATTTTATGAATAAGTCATAAAATTTTTTTTTTTTTCTGAAATTAAAAATTATTTCAAGTCCTAATAAGCACAATATTTTGGAAATAATTCGATTGTTTTGTTTCCTGCAGTGACAAGAATTGTGAATTATATAAAAAAAAAAAAAAAAAAAAAAAAATTATGAGAAAGAAATATCACTAATTGCAAATCGAAGTATAGTGCAGTTGTCTACGTTCTCAGTCGAGATTTTAGTTGTCCGTGTTCAAATCTAGTATACTAAAGCGGGAGGGGGTTGGGCGAAAATCGACTTTTTTCTGAGATCGGGTTGTTTTTAGTTTAGAAGGGGGGTTTATATGAATTTATTAGGACTGGGAAAATCACACTGAATGGCTAATAAGTTGGGAACAAACTTACCAATCAAAACCAAAATTGGTAGGTCTGATCCTTGTATGAGGGGCACTGTTTTTACCAAATTTCGTGACCATTGAAAGAGAATTGAAACTTTTATTGAGATAACATGAAAAATTACTACCTCCGACAGCCCCAGGAAATGAACCATAATACCAATTGAAACCAAATTTGGAAAGATGTTAAACATACTTCAAATCAATCCATGCACCAAATTTTGTGTCTATAGTTTGAAAATTACTCCTTTTAGGGCCATTAATCTGCCAGAATTACAACAAGATCGTCCGCACCACAACTATTGGGTACTGTCCTTCACCTGAAGCGCATATGTATACCAAATTTCAGGTCTATCGATTGAAAATTGCGACCTGTACGCTGTTCAATAAAAAATTCATATAAACTGACTTTCCGGACGGACTATGCGTCCGATCCAGACCAAAAACAATAGAGTTTTTCAAATATGTGTTTCAAATTTCGAAACTATCCGATCAAAATTACGCCTAGAAATGGACTCAACGTAAAAGGGAGTACATACAAAAAAAAAACTGAATTTTCAAAAATAGTGCCAAAATGCTCAGAAAATCACGAAACGAAAAATGTTCCAACTTCCACCCTTGGGTCCGAATACTCAGGAAATTCTAATAAATAAACTTTTGAAAAAAATCTACTTAATAACATTCATTTAATTTTTTTCTGTTAATTTCCGAGTTTTTCTAATTTCTCCATATTATATTTTCTTGTATAATACGATTTTTTGTTGTGGTCCCTTGAAAAACGTATTAACAGAGTTTTACCATAATGGGTATTAATGGTATTACGCTCATTATTTTCTGTTTCGTATTTCACTCGAATCTTGCATAGAAATTAACAAAGGGAGGTAGTCAAAATTTGAAATATAAGAGTGTTGTATCCATTTGAACCAAATATTCCCAATGGGATTCCCATTTCTCAAATATTTACGGGAATTCCCGGCCAAAGATTTGATTTCTGGGAATTTCTCGGATGGCTACCTGCTGTAGCTATAATGTTAAGGTGCATCCACACGAGAATGATCAGCTTGTTCTGCCTGGATGATCAGCCTGGGCTGACCAGGCGCTGACCAGCCATGGATGAAAAACTTGGGGTGTCCACACTTGTTCAGCTTTCTGTGTTCAGTTTACTGATCAGCGCAGGGAATTTAAAGCATTTTCTCCTACGTAAATTCGGAAAACAGCACAACCTGAATGAAAGTGGATGATGCAACAACGTCCACACTCTTTCATCACCTTTGACAGACCGCTACCCAAGTCGATCGCAGATGAACGGCTGATTGAAGCTGATCAGCTTCAGTCAGCTTCACTCAGCCGATCATCTCAACGTCCACACTTCTTTCATCTTTGAATGATCATCCAGGCAGAACAAGCTGATCATCCTCGTGTGGATGCACCTTTACAGAGACTAAGCACGCAAACCAACACTTTGTGACGTAGAACATAAACCTTGGTCGCCACAGAATTCTTTCATTTAAAAGGACCCACCTGATAGAGAATCGTTAGAATAAAATAGATAACAAATATATTATGTAGATACCCACGTCTTGAAATGACGTATGATAACATACCTATACTTAGAGATCGATGTAATTAAATTATTTTATTTTGGAGGAGAGAACGTTTATGTAAGAAACATCCCTAATTTGATATATTTTACTCGTAAGCTGCGTGAAAACGTATAAGTATATTCAGAAAAATTATTGAACTTCCTGAGTTTAATAAGTTTTGAAGTCGAAGATTTCTGAGATGACAGTAAAAAAATAAAAAATTGTGTAAGAACATTGAGTGAAGAAAAGAACGACCGCGGCACGCCTGAATAAAATAAATACCTTTTTTGATCGCTGCGCGTGAGGGCCAACAAAATTTGCTTTTTCAAATTCAACTTTAATTATTCACCAACATGAATTGAACAACTGGCACTCTCAACTTTTATTGCATTTATAACATTGGTGGTCTGCACCTACTTCCAAAAATGAACTCTATCTGCATCGGTTTCACAAGAAAATCACACCTTGTATGGATTGATTGCATAGTGCACAATACAATGAAAACATGTCAATTCACTATGTATTTCACTTGTAATAACAAAAGCTATCTGTAGGTATACCTATCGTTAAATTCAGTTAGTGACAATTCTAAAGTAATATTGCGCAATGATCGAGGATTTCGCTACCGTACCTATAAATTGTAAAACGTCACTCGCTCTTTTCAATAATCCTCACGCAGCTGATCCAATGTTGTAATTTAACCGTTCATAAGATTTCACACTCATTTCTCTGACTGAGTAAACTAAGAAATAAGAATTATGAAGCATTTATAGCTCATCCGATGCTTGAAACATTATTAATCACGACAACTGAACTTCATAACATCCACTGTCTTTTTTTACTGAACACGATGTACCCTGCATCGTTATGTTAACCATGAAATAGTGGCAGGGACACATCGAAAGGCTTCTTTTGGGAAAGGAGAAAAATGAAAATCGCCAACTAAAATTTTCGAAATTACCAACCGCTTTAAAAAAGAAAAAAAAATAATAATTTATAGGTATATTATTTTCTAGGTATATTTCCATAATATTTAACAATATTTAATTAGCCTAGGTACTATGTCTACCTAATTGAAAGATATTTTGCACAATATATTTTTCAAAAATATTCCTATGTAGTGAATTTTTAATTTTTATTTAAATCTTAATATGTACCCCTTTCTTCTGAAAGTACCCACCGCTTTACTACATTATCAAAAGAAATATTGTCCGAAATACCTTTTTCACAAAAGAAAAACAGTTCTGCATCTAACTAAGTATGCTTAGAAGTTCGGGTATCAATGCAGATCATTTTTCACAGAGGTATTTGAGTGAGCTAAAAGCTATCACATTTTTGGTTACTGAACACCTACCCTGCTGTTGAAACAAGTTTAATTGGTAAATTAAATGAAAACAGAAGAATACTTTTGAGGATTAAACATTTCTCAAAAATTTCATTCACTTCTAAATGGACATACCTACTAAAAAGTCCGCGATTTTCTGACATCTGTTCCATCCCATTTTTGCAGACGATTCAGTTTGTCTACAAAAACGTGTCGAACAAATTATAGACAATTATTATTCCTAATTCTTGGAATAATAGCTGTCTATATTTTTACCTAGCTTCTCACGAACGGACACCACCAGATATCCTGACAATGAAGTGTCATCATATTTGGCGGATGTTCCGTGTCACGCCACCTTTTTTGGTCGGCCGTCTTTTGATTGAAACAAAGAAAACGAAGGTAATGCCATGTCTTCATTTTGAATACATGGTCATTCCTGAACTTGAAGTCAAGTAGAAACGTTAGGGTCCATACTCGATGCTATGTACTTCAGGCATCATTAATATTAAGAAATAGTAATAAGTTTAAGTATAAACGTGTTTAATAATTAAAGTGAAATTCTAATAAAAGATAAATATTCGTAATTTATCTTATTTGTCGAGCTAATTTAAAGGTATTGAATTACGCTCGCAACAAATTGGCGCCCAAACAAAAAAACCTTCGGAAGTAAAATTTAAAAATCATTAAAAATTTTTTTTGATTAAATTTCCCTTTTTCTAAAATAAAAATATTCTCCACTCTTGTGAAAAATATTTTAAACCTCTCGCGAACAATTAATTCAATTTTGCTGGAACAAATACTTTCGTGTAATATTAAAAGAAACCGTGGCTAAATTAATTCAAATATTTAAAAGAAAACTAAACAAATGTCTACGAAATGAAATCTTTATTGCAGAGGACTACAAACAGCTGATTAAGACAAATAAAAATAGTTCGCTTAAAAATAAATTAATAACAAAAAATAAACTTAAAATAGACCGAAGAATCAGATCCGATTTCTGAAATCAAAAAGAAATAAAATCAGCACAAGCGGTATCCAAAACCACAACACAGAGAACGAGATACCACTCACCAACAGCGTTGATCCGAACAAAACTAACGGTAAACTACAAGAGACTACAGTAAACTATCCGCCGTCCAACCGTAAGCAAATTATAAATTTGTCTTCTATTAATTCAGAAAAATTTGAAACTATTATTGATATCATAAATAATATTGTAAAATGTAAAATTTCTCAACTTTCGTGAGTGTCTGAAAAAAGTGAAAGTACGAGTGCATCACTCCCAGATATATTAGACTCAAAAACCGAAGATAATATTTTGGAATTTGAAAACAATCCTAAAAATTTGTACGAGAATTTGTCTGAAGAAGAAAATTACCCACTCCTTGGTAACCACTGGGGAAGTCGAGTATCTACTTCCTTTTTCTATTGTGTGCTAAAAGCGGCAAAAGTAAAAAGGATAGAAGGTAGAACACGTATCGAACTTCAAAAAAAACTTTACAAAGGTAGACACTCTAAACATTGGTTGTTACATATATTATACTCAAACCCCAACACCAAAAAATTTGAAAGAACAAATAATTTTGATAGATTAATCGAAGAAAGTAAAAGTTATCATAGAGTAACAAGAAGTATAAAAAATAAAGACCCCAACCAAACTGAAGAAATCTTCTCCGACACAGAAGAAGAGGACTTAGAATCTAAAGGAAAAAGGTTAGAAACAGAAAAGAAAAGAAAGGAGGAAACAGAAAGAAGACTAGCTAGATGAAGCCTCAGCTCAAGTTTTGAAAAACTTTTATCTAAGGTATCACGACACATGTCCCCTAAGAAATCAATTTCAGCTACAACTGATTTTTCTCTCCCCAACGACAAAGACGAAATCTTCCTTGGAGAAGAATCAATTTTGAACCAAACTTTTGTCGACAGACCCTCACAGTCTAGTTCTGATTTGTCGCCATCAGTCCCTCAAGGACAAGGAAAGTCCTCACAGGCTGAAATCCAACACTCAATACAAATCCACGAAAAAAATCCAGAAAATTTAGAAAAATCCAAAAATAGAACTCCAAATTCAACTAACGAAATTCCTTTCAATCCTATCAAATTATTACCTCCAGAAATACGTGTAGAAATTCTTAATCAAAAAGAACCTACATACGTCAACATAGTAAATATTGAAAATAAAAATAACCCATTTCTAAAATCTGAGAATAAAAATATGACCCCAGAAGATATCGCTGAAAATAACGCACGTCTGCTTTTACAACAACAACAACAAGCAAGATTTGCGGCAGCGAACGAAGCCTACACACATAATTTCTGGAAAAGGTCAGAAAGATGGACTCTGAGCCATTTTTCAAATGGTCCCGATGAGGATATCCTTGAGTTTCTTTTTGATACGAAACTCAGCCAAAAACTTTCGAAGCCACTGAATATGAAATGATACGAAATCTAAATATAGCCCTCCATAGCACAGCTCTCAAACTATTCGCAGCAGAAACAGAGATAACCCCAGAAACTCCCTGGTTAGAAGTAAAACAAATCTTAATACATATTTTTAAAAAAGATAAAGATACTATAAAAAAACGTATCAAATCTTTAAAATTTGATGACTCATTTTTCAGTATTAATGTACCTAAATTTTTCCGCCTCTATAAACAACTAGATGCAACAATTAGCATGAAAAAATTTGTGATCTCCTACTCCCAAGACTAACAGGAGAAATGAGGAAATTCTTTGCGTTGAAAAATCTCCAAACACAGAGTGAGGTTTCAAAAACACTCATTGATTGGAAAGAATTCAAAGAAAAAGCTATAGATTTGACCGATGTCCAAAAAACAGAAGAGATGTTGAATAAAGCAACAGAAACGATCGCCAAGCTAACAAAACAAATGGAAGAGATGATGAAGGGAAAGGCTCTCGAGAAAAAAGAGCCTGTGAAACCCATAACTCCACCGATCTCCCCTACTGACCCTGTTATTGTGGCATTAGTAGAGGCAGGATGGAAGCCCCCAAATGCCAATAAACGAAACCAAAATCAAACCAGAAATCAGGCGATGGAAAACAAAAATACAGAAACCAGACCATGTAGAGAAAGAAATTTAAATAATAATAATAATAATAATAATAATAATAATAATAATAATAATAATAATAATAATAATAATAATAATAATAATAATAATAATAATAATAATAATATAACGAATCAAACGATAGTAACCAGAGAAGAAGACAGTCTAGAGAGAGAGAAACTACCAGATCACAAAATAACCAAAGTTTCTATAGACCTCAAATAAGAGAAAATTACAGAGAACAAAATAATATTCGGTATTCCCCTAGAGAAGTAAATTGCTTTACCTGCGGAAGAATGGGACATTTATCGAGAGATTGTAGACTACGTAATCGTAATACACCTCCGTTTCCTCAAAGAAACTTCAGACCAACAAGATTCAATAACAATTTCACATCAAATTTTGGTCAACCGTTCAACCTCTATGGACCACCAAAACAGAATAGTTATGCACAGGCATATAATGCCCCGGCTTTAAATCCACAACCACGGATTAACGTGACAAATTATGCGTTACCTTCTTATAACTTGCAAACTCCTGATGTAGTTCCAATTATCCAACAAAATATTTCCTAACAACAAAACAACCTGCAGTAGAGCCTGTTTGCTCTGCACCATATTATGGCAATGACTTTCGGGCTTGTTATGGCAATGTCCATCATCCGGACTGCACTGCTCCCTTAGTGTTAGACCCACACGCGCCACACAATCGGAAAATTCATATCCGTAGTGCATTGATGAAGTTAGTCAGGGCAAGGCGTAAATCAATTGTCCCCTGCAGCATTGTGAGCCATGAAGAGTATGAAACACAGGGAACAGTTGACAGCGGCTCTGAAGTGACGCTTGTACAATATGACCTTGTAAAGGATAATGTGACCAGACCTGCAAGAGTGTGTATGGTAGCCGCCAATGATAGTGCAATAATCCTTAAAGGAGTTGTAGAAATCAATATAAAAGGGTGATCTCCTCCTCGATGCGGAAGCGTACGTAACTTCTGAGGTAACCACACCTTTACTACTCGGATATGACTTTTTAGATCGACATAATGCCCACATATTATTTAGTAAAAAATTATTTAGAATAGGATCGCCATGGAAACGTAAAACATTTAGTATAATTAAGTTTAAGGAAGAAAATTGCGAAGGATTTATTAGAGCAGACAAAGATTTCTGCATAGAAGCAAATAATGAATATTTTGTAAACCTGGATCCAGAAATGGGAAAATCAGATCCAGATGAGTGGTTTTTAACAAGTTATGGTTTAGAAGGCGAATATATTGTTGATGATTTAGGATGGCCAGCCTTAAGATTCTACAGTCCGCACTTCAACACCCAGATCGCACAAGGGACAGTTTTAGGACGCTATAGGCTTCCACAGCCGACTATGCGGGACTGTCAGACCAATTCTGTCGGCCATGGCCAACCCAGCATCCAACGCATTACATCAGGGGATACTGCGAGTAACCAAGGTTTTGAGGTTGATATGCTAAAACTTGTCCGCATAACCCGATCTAATGACAGTGTTATCCACGACAATGAAGGAACACAAGTGAAAATTAATAAGAATTTAACGAAGGAACAGAAACAGGCAGTAGTGAGCGTTTAAAAAAAATATATCCACATATTTACGGAAGAACCTGCCAAGGTAAAACCTACGAAACTAAAACCAGCACATGTCTACTTGAAAAGAGACAAGCCTGTTCAACGTAGAAATTATCATATGGGTATTTATGAAAAAAGAGAAATTAGAAAGAAAATTAAAGAATTTGAAGAATATGGTATTATTAAGAGAGCAAGCTCTAGATATGAGAGCCCAGTATTTGTTAAAAAAAAATCAAACGGAGTTTATAGATTATTAGTAGATTACAGAGGTGTAAACAAAATAGTAAAAAAAGATACAAGCAGAGTCCCTCGTCTCCCAGAAATTTGGGATGCGTTACAAGATAAAAAATACTTCGTAACAATCGATCTCAATCAAGGATATTATCAAATTCCTCTTGATGAAGAATCAAAAGCGATAACAGGAATAAATGTTGGAGGAGTAAGCTACGTATTTAACTCCATTCCTATGGGATTAAGTGCGAGCCCCAGCATTTTCCAAAAAACTATGACTGATTTATTTAACCATATCCTAGAAGACAAAGTATTAGTCTATCTAGATGATATTTGTGTTATTGGCGAAACCTTTGAAGAAACATTAGAAAATTTAGAAGAAGTCCTAAAGGTACTAGTTGAAGCAGGCTTATTAATTAAAACCAGTAAAAGTAGTTTTTTCAATGAAAGTATCGAATATCTAGGTCATAAAATTTCATATAATAAATTAGAACCGTTAGATAAAAACATTAAACCAATTCGTGAAGCTCAACCACCTAAAACATTACGTCAACTACGTAGATTTATTGGTTTAGCAAATTACTATAGGAAAATGATCAAAAACTTTTCGCAAATCACGGCACCATTAACAAATTTAACAAGAAAAGAAAATGTTAAACCGAATAATAAAATAGCACGGAATGACGAAGCACAAAAAGCTTTTGACAAAATAAAAGAATGAATCACTTCAGACCCAATTCTTACAATCTACGATCCTGATGCTGAAACATACGTCAAAGTGGACGCATCAAAAACAGCTATAGGAGCAGTAATAATGCAAATAGACACAAAAACAACAGAGCCACACCCTATAGGATATTTCTCAAAGAAAATTCCTAAAAATCAACAACATTTATGTTCTTTTGATTTGGAAATGTTGGCTATCACTGAAACTTGCGAATATTTCAGAGAATTTTTAGTTTACAAAGAATTTAATATTTTTACAGATCATGAACCTTTGACATACCAAAGTCGCATGAAAAAACCAAATGCTAGGTTAAACAGACTAATCTCACAATTAGGAGAATTTACGTTCAAAATCAGACACATAAAAGGTGAAAATAACAAAATTGCTGATTACCTATCTTGTCTAGGAGAAGAAGAAGAAAACAGTTACGCAGAATTTCAAAACGGTCAATTCATAATACCAGAAGGAACACCTGATCCTCCTAATGTTATTACACAAAAGAAAAAAGTCAAAGCAATAACACGCAGCATGAAAAAGAAAAAAGAAAACTTAGACCTAGAAAGAGAAATTTTGGAATACGGTCAAAGTTCCATCCTATCTGATAATCCAGACGAATCAGAATACTCGGATACGTCCTCAACTTCTCACCTTTCCGAACTTTCAGAAAATTCCGAAATAGAAAACCCAATTAACATCACAGATCCGGAAATCCACAATTTATGGGATTTACAACGTGTAGACAAATATTGGGGAATTATAATAAAAATTTTAGAAGGTGGCAACAAAAAGAGTTAAGGAAAAGCTTAAAAATGAGAAGATCACGCAACCTGAATCCATTTTTTCTTGATGAAAATGGAATTTTATGGAAACACAATGATCACTCTGAATATCACTATGCAGTACCAGTAATTCCTGACTCCCTCATACCTCAAGTACTAAATATATGTCATGAGAGTCAAAGCGGGGGAGGACATTTTGGAATTTGTAAAACTCTTGCCAAAACGCGTGCTTGGTACTACTTTACGCAAATGCCTAAAATAGTCTTGAGGCATGTACGTTCGTGCCATCAATGCCAAATTAATAAAAACATTAATGAAAAATATGGACATTTAAAACCAATTAATCCTGAAGAATGCATACCACTTGCACATATCCAAATTGATTTTATTGGAAAATTTAACACAAATAATGAAAATAAATTTGTCATAGTGGGAATAGATAAGGCAACAAAATATTGTTGGACCAAAGCAGTAACCCAACCAAACGCACATTCGGTAATTAAATTCTTAAAAGAAATTGTACGTCATTACGGAAAACCGACGAAGATTACGTGTGATAACAGAACTCATTTTTCGAACGAATACGTGCAAAATTATTGTAAAAATAAAGGTATTAAAATATTCTACTCTACATCATATTCACCGCAAACTGAAGGACAAGTAGAGAAAATGAACAGAACAATAAAAAAAATGTTAGGGAAATATGAAAGTACCTGATAGCGAAGAATGGCCAGACCACGTGCATAATGTAGCCTTGACCTATAATATGACACCGATTGAAGGTTTAAATAATCACGATCCGTTTTATCTAATGCACGGTTATAAAGGAGAATCCCCCATAGATTTAAACATTCCGTCACCACTTATCAATAAAACAAGAGAGGAACAGATAAGTGAAGCAGACAGAATTCGAAAAACAATTCCGAAGTTTGATAAAAAGAATGCAATTAAATATTCAGAACGCTATAATAAAGGATGAAAAGAAATTTCTTATGAAACTAATGATTTAGTTCTCTTGAAAGCACCGATAAATTACGGAAAAGGTAAACCATAATTTCTAGGACCATATAGAATAGTAAGAAAAATTTCAGATTTAAACTATGTAATTTGCATAACTTCTGAGGATGGAAATAGTATAGACGATACAGTTTATATAAGAAGACTTACGCCTTATAATGCTCGTTCTAATGCTAATTTACCATCGAACATTGAAGATATTATATCTGATAACTCGGAAAATGCAGAAGATATTCCTGAGTCTAACCTGAAAAGACAAAGAGGTAGACCAAAGAAAGAAAAGAACCTTAAGGAAAATGAATCAGAGGATGAAATTAAAATCATTGTCAGATGTCCGAGAGGAAGACCAAGAAAAGGAATTTTAAAGAAATCTTGCATTAAAAATAAAAACAAAAAAAAAGTAAAATTTACAGATGAAGCTTTATTAAAAGGGAAAGATTGTTCAGAATGGAGAAAGAAATTTGAGTTAAAAGACCCCGAAAAAAGAAGAATAACCTTACAAAAAATTCAATCGATTACACAAAAACAACATATTGAAGAAATTGAATTGTTCAATAGGTGTGATGAGGGAAAAAGTATAACACAACCTTTGTCTCTACCTATTCAACCTATTCCCCAAGATATCAAGAAACCGAGTGAGTTAAGTTTGGAGGAATACGTGAAAAGATACTCCGAACCACCACCCGAAACATTGTATTATAACACTTGTAATTTAATTCGTAACAATTATAGATAATTTTATATATATTGTAAGGACCATTTACGTGCATATTTTCTCCCCTCAAAAATGAAAATTTTTTTTTACTCACCGATTACTAATCATCCTGTGCATCATGAACAAAAGCCTCCCCAGCATCCGGCTTTACTTCACCTTGCTCTTCACCTTCCGGATGATCAGCAGGTGCGGGTTCCAGAGAAACTGACCGACGCCTGAACTGCTGATGACGAGGAACCAAAAACATGCGACTTGGTCCAGAAGTCGGCTCACTTCTTGGACTCGCCCCACGCAAAACACGACGATCGTGAGATATGGTCATTTTTTCCGACAGCTCCAAAACTCACAAAACCTCAATGTAATGAGGAGTGTCATTAATCACGATTTTTCGCAGATAAAAGCGAACAAGATAGTCAACCAAATACTGAAATTGGGACCTATCCATAATTGTATTGGCATATGCAGTATTGGTAATCAGGAAATGAACTTTAGCACCAAAATTTAAAGGTTGCATTGCCATAATTATAGCAGTCAGTAAGTTCAAACCAACAGTATAACCAGTGATGTCGGACGGATTCACATCAAGTGTTGAAAAACAAACCACGGATCCTTCCCACCTCCACAAACTTGCCTCCAGGAAGAGGAAGCTGAACTGCGAGGCGAGTTGTACCATCGACTACAAACAACACTCGCACAAACTCTGAGACAACACATGCCTCCACAATCCGAATGAAGTATTCAGTGAGTCGCCAGGAAAATTTTTTCGATACGCGTCCACTCCCGTTGGACCATAATCCGCTGCCAGAAATGAGTGAATGGCTTTAAAAATCTTCCAAAGCCCAATCACGCCAGTAAACAGACATGGACAATGCAAATATGGAAGACTTCTGCGTGAGCATGAAACTTTCCGTCGTCTCAACAATCCCCGTGTCAGGCACCATAAATATACCTTACTTTTCATCAATAACTCCAATTCATAAACTTGAAGAAAGACTAAAATCAGCAGAACTGAAAATTCCAGACCTACGATACCAGGACACAATAAACACAGTACATTTACTACAAATTGGTTGGTGTAGTTTATTAACACTCATAGTAGCCATATTGGTTTACGTAAACTTAAAATTAAACTGTGTTTCTGTCAATGCACACAACCAAATAAATGATCTGGCATTGGGAGCAATACATCGTTAATGGTCCATAACTTTAAGTTCATTTTTACGTTAAGATATAACAAATTAGCATTAAAAAGCATAATAAATTTGATTATGCCAAATTATTTCAATTAAGTCCATTTGCAAAAATAAATTTTTATGCTCAAATGACAAATTTTATATTTTTAGGCGATCAATTCCGCAATGTAAAATTAAGGGATATTTGTAAAGAAAAAAAATATTGTATTATGACTAGAATTAAAGATATAATACATTAAAATAGTAAGCTTTCAGGAACACAAAATTTAGCGAAGCAGGGGCTTCGGGCTTTCTTTTGCCCGGGGACATTTATTCCGTCCTGTTTTTGCAGACGATTCAGTTTGTCTACAAAAACGTGTCGAACAAATTATAGACAACTATTATTCCTAATTCTCGGAATAATAGCTGTCTATATTTTTACCTAGCTTCTCACGAACGGACACCACCAGATATCCTGACAATGAAGTGTCATCATATTTGGCGGATGTTCCATGTCACGCCACCTTTTTTGGTCGGCCATCTTTTGACTGAAACAAAGGAAACGAAGGTAATGTCATGTCTTCATTTTGAAGACATGGTCATTCCTGAACTTGAAGTCAAGTAGAAACGTTAGGGTCCATACTCGATGCTATGGACTTCAGGCATCATTAATATTAAGAAATAGTAATAAGTTTAAGTATAAACGTGTTTAATAATTAAAGTGAAATTCTAATAAAAGATAAATATTCGTAATTTATTTTATTTGTCGAACTAATTTAAAGGTATTGAATTACACTCGCAACAACATCAAAATAAAAATAATTTTTAAAACTTAATGATGACACAATACAACGACATCATGCAGACTGTAAAACACAAATTCAGACAGTATAATGTCTGAAACAAATTTATTATGAAGACGAAAATATGACGACAATAACTAAATGAAATTCTCTTTCAGACAATTTCATTAATATTTTGTCAAGTTTCTATTACGGAGTCACCAGGTACATAATGCGACACCTTGTATATATGACAGGATTTCATTTGGTCAACAGATAATTTAAGATAGAATATGGCGCAATGTGGAATTGAATGCAAAGTAAAAACACCGTCGATAATACGCAAGCAGCCAACTTCTTTTTGCTTTATCGCTTTTTACTTTGCTTTGTTTATTTGTATGTCGACTTTTACGCCTTTTTATCTGCTTATGCTTGTATTTGTGACGACTAAATGAAGACAATAAGTGGGAAAACCTTGCCGACAAGAAAGGCTGCCTTGTAAAACAAACACTGTTTTTTCAAACACTCTTGTTTAAGCAATACCCGGTACTAGGTTTTTTTTACAAGTAGTCCTCTTGTATAGGTAGATAGAAATAAGTCCAAGTCTCAAGTCATATGTTAAAGTCCTCGCAT
Organism: Ericerus pela; assembly: GCA_011428145.1. NCBI lineage: Eukaryota > Metazoa > Arthropoda > Insecta > Hemiptera > Coccidae > Ericerus > Ericerus pela. The sequence goes on along the minus strand of WOFM01000548.1, from coordinate 653,065 downwards.
AAGCAATTCTATGTAACATACTATCTGAGGATGTAGATAAAACTTCAAACCTACATCTACCTTTGCAGACACCAGGATGGTAGTCAAACTTGTGCTAGGTTAGGTAGAAGACAAAGAACAATTACCTAGGGATTATTCTTTTTATCACAAAGGATCAATAGTAACGATCAAAGTTTCTCTAAAATTTAAATTAATATCGCACTTCAAGGCGATCTTTTTTAGAACACCTGCAGGTGATGATTTACAGTCAACAATACAATTAGAGGGAGTTCTTGACATTGTTAGGAAGGAATTTTGGTGTGTTGCCAACAAACTTTTTTGACAAGCTTTATTCAAGATGACTGCATTTCTCTGTCAATACAGGTTGTGCAGAGCCTTTCTTCGCACACAGTGATGTTTGATCATCGTCTGTGTTAGTTTTTTTTTTTTTTTCACCTCACTCATCTCTCACACATTAAAACTTCAAAGCCTAACCCTTACGAATTTCAGGGATGACTTTTATCAAATATATTCTAAATTTGTGAAATCAAGCAAAAAATCGAAAGTATGCACCAAGTACACGCATGTTGTCTACTTTTATGTCGCGATGACTTGACATTACACAAATTACATTAATCTCATGGAGCTTTACTGGTCCAGTACTATATAGCCAAATATTTTTACCATCACTTGAAAAGCGTAAGAGCACGTCTGATGCGGACCCAATAAAATTACGTACCTACTTTCGTTCATTCTGATTTTTAATTGGTTGTTGTAATCGTGGACTATTACTAAGTAGCGGATTCTCTGGCATTTGTCCAATCATTTCCTTAAAGAACAAGGGCTTGGAAATCAAACTGAAGTTCGTTTCATAGGTTGGGAGACATGAAAAAAATTTTACTTCGCTAAAAAATTCCGAAAATGCCTATTGTTCAAAAAAACCTGTAGAATTGGAGAAAAATGTGAAATTTCAATTTTTTAGGTACTATTTTCATTGTCTATAGAAGAGAAAAACTCAAATTGCAGGGAGCTGAACTGCCACGTCCATCCTGTTAATGAATTACTTGATATTTCGAGCTATTCAAAAGTATTTCCCGATTGATGAATCTCTTTTCCTTCCTTTCCATTGTAAAGTTAGAGTAATTGGAGTGCAGAAAATTGAGAAAAATTTGAAGCAAAAATAGAATTTTTCTGAAAAAACTTGATAACTTCTGAAATAATGGATCTACTTACTGAATTTCTGGTCAGAAAATACATCATTTTCATACAGAAAATTGAAAAACTAGAAAAAAAAATTGAAATTTGAAATTTTTTGATGCTATTTTCATTGTTTAAAGGACTTATTTTTATTTTCGCCAAATAAGGCTCAACATACAGTTTTCATTGCCGAATTTTAACCTTAATAATCCTGAAAACTCCGCACTCTAATCATAACTAATAATACAAAGCTGCATAATTTTCTTCGAAAACCCAATTTTTTCCTTACTTTGATGTCATAATGTACAAAATTCTGAGTAACTGCTCGAAATGGAATTGCATGATTTTTTAACATTTTCAACCGAATCATTAATTTTTATGACAATTTGTTGATTAATGGAGTCAGCAGATGAAATTTCGCAAATTAATTTTTATCCAATTGATGACTCCTCTTTGAGGCACAAAAATTTCCTACTCATTCAGAACATTCCTTTTCTTTTAAAACATCAGGCGCAGATTCTTAATAATAATAATAATAATAATAATAATAGTAATAATAGTAATAATAATAATAATTCATAATAATAATAATTAATAATAATAGTAATAATAATAATAATTCATAATAATAATAATTCATAATAATAATAATTAATAATAATAATAATAATAATAATAATAATAATAATTGTGGGGACTATACAATTCATATGCACGATGTCATTCCTTGTCAAGGGTATTACTCTCTAAATCATATATACACTTTGTTTGTTTGTATGTTCTTACTTTCACACACGGGCAAGTAAAATACAATGTTTGGCTGATGAAATTTCAACATATATAGATCTCAGCGATGTATCAGACTGTTACATGAACGTATTATTTCATTTATTGTCAATTACCATAGCATTAAATAAGAAATGACGTTCGTTCTATAATACATATACATATGTATATGTACGTATGTGTGTCTATGTGCATGTGCAAATTTCTTTACATAAAGTCATCAAACTGGCTACAAAATCGTCAGTGTTCATCCAGGTTTTGGCTTACTCATATGTGTGTACATATGAAGTAGCAGAACACCCAATTAATCTGTTGATTATCTTCTCGTGTAAATATTCTTTCACAACAAGGTATTCCACAATAATAATAATAATAATAATAATAATAAAAATAATAATAATAGTAATAATAATAATAATAATAATCATAATAATAATAATAATAAAATGTTGTGTACAATTTTATTGTTTTAATGGAGTTTTCTTATTTAACAGTTGGGTAGTTACAATTTTTCTAAAATATCTGTAGAACCTTTAATCATTACCTACCAAGTTCACATTTGCATTTTCATAATGAAAAATTGAGCAATCATTATTTTCCGCAGCCATGTTAGGTCTTTTGTTTTCAATTTTCATTTGCTGTACAACACTAAATATAAAATTTTAAAAATGTAATAAATGAAAGAAAACTAAATAATTTTAAGTTGAAAACAAATTTTTAAAAGATGAGCTTTTATTTTATTTTATTTTTGGCTTTATCTTCATGCAAAATAAACATTATTTCATTGCGGAAGGTTGGTTGCAGTATTGGTATATTTTAGAATCACAGTAGTGAGTATAATAGAAGCTTATAATAAGATGAAGGTGCATCAGATTATATGTTATAGGTTAAACTCAATGTTTTAATCATTTGACTCAGCCAATTTCTAGTGGATGCTTCTCTACTAAAAGAAAAATCATTAAATGTATACAAGTACCTACCTATGTCGATATATCTGTAAAGTTATATGCAAAAATGTAGAGTTAATAATAGGAAAAATATAATTATGTTCATTAAATGTGGGTATTGTATCAAAAATGTCAAAAAATTTCACAGGTTTTTCAATTTTTTAATTTTTTTAGTTTCAAACTTCCAGTTTTGTTTATAATTTTTTTTTCTGTTTTCTAAATGGGTTTTAAAATTGTCAGAAGGTCGGTCAGTTCTAATCATAAAAAATTCAAAGGGGTGCTTCAGCCCTAAAGTGACCCAAAAAATTAGCATTAGCACACATGCGTTCATTTATAGATATTTAATTAGTTTTAAGTGTCAAGTTGCTAATAATTTGAAAATTATACAATAGATATCATTAAGGCTCTTTACTAGCAAGTATATGCATGAAGATGATAAGAGATGAAATGCCATTTTGTGTTTATATATATATAAGTTCGTTTCCTGGTATTCCACTTGATCTAATTTGCACATAAATAAAGTTTCGTGAACTCGTAATCAAAAGCAGAGTTTATTGACACGATTAAAAATGGTAGTGAAATTAGAAAATTCAAGATTATTATACACAAAGAAACGAACGAAGATACGACTAGGTTTTATCTGTCTTTATGAAACGGCGATTAACAGGCGAATGAATCTGTGAATGAATTTGATAAATGAAATCGACGTTCGTTACAAAAGGAAAATAGTCAAGTTGAGTATGGTTAAAAATGATGTCATTTAACAAAGGATGGTCGAGTCGATAATACATGAAATGACGTAACTTAAAGATAATAATATCGGAACGGTAAATATGAGATAGTCGAATAGTGTCGATTTCTTTATGTGGGTCAAACAAAAATAAACATTACGAATTCATGAATGAATGAGAGTAACATACGAAATTGTAGCTATTTGAAAAAGAAGATTGTTCTTTTTACATATATAGTAATAGTAAACAATGTAAAATTCATGAAAAAATGAATAACACAAGATGGCAGCTCATCTCTTCTCACCCTCTTGCACATACCTGCTATTAAAGAGCCTTAGTATCATCTTCTGTGAATTCTCTGGGTCTTCTTTGCTGCTCATATTTTGTTGTCTACTTTGTTGCCTACTTGTTTGTCCGATTTGCATTCAGCATTATTCACACAGTCGCCAATATGCTCATCGATATGCTTTTCACAAAAGAAAGAAAAAAAAAGAAAGAAAGAAAGAAAAGAAAAAGGTATAAAATACAATGTGCCTGCAAGATTATTGGTAAGTATTTAAATAAATAAATAAATAAATAAAAATATTTAAAAAAATAAGGCAAGCACACTGCAAGTATGAAAAACACTGAAATTCATAACAAAAGTTGCACTGAGATTTGTGCCAGCTATCTCCACTTTTCAGTTTTTACTCCCTAGTGTACCACATTAAAAATACAAGAGTGCCGCTCTGCCTATTCTCATGAAGGTAGATTTATGAAAAATTTCTCCTCTTTTCAATGATACCAGGCTCAGCTCGCTAATTTAAATAGCCGGTGAAAAATCATTTGCTGAAAGAGGAGAGGTTTTTAGATTCCAAAAATGGCAAATTTCCCTTCAATTTTTGATGTGTAAACATCTTAGCGCTTAGTTTATGGTAGGGGCTAAATGAGAATTACAATTGTCTGATTCATGTAACTGTAATTCTTATAATTATTACTCTCGTTTGTGTGTGTTACATGACATGAAGGTGTGTGCTGTGCTTTGACTATATAGCTTAATGGACTGCTAGAACTGATAAGAAGTACATATGGTTAAATGGAACACCGCTGAAGCCACTGTTAACAGGCGTTCTTTTTACAAAAACCGACCTCTGGTGATAAGTGAAAGTACAAACACATAGTAAAACTTAAAAGAATATCGTTCTCTCACTGCTTACATTGTTAGGAGTCACGAAAATATAACGCAATACAAATTCAATTTCCACACAAAATACCTTTTTCGAAAAGTAACGCCTGCATTGTTTGGCTTCAAGATTTTATCAGTTCTAGCAGTCCATTAAGCTATATAGTCAAAGGTGCTGTGTCGTGCGCAACCACACTATTATTATGTTTACACATCAATCCTTCATGAGTATAACCCATATAACCCCAGCAAAATTCACATGTTTTTTCTATTCTCAAACCATCAATACTCAGCGCAGAAGTTTGTCCTACCCTGAATGATGTTGTTTGTAATTGTGATAAGAAAATTATTAGTAAAAAAGAAACGTTGGTTGCGTGCTTGTCAGAAATTGGCAAATATCTTGCAACACTTGTGGTTTGATAATTAGTGGAGGAGGGTCTTCCACTCATCACGTCTATCTGTGATGTTTCTCATTCACTTGCTGATGCCTTGCTTGACAAAATCACACAATTTGCAGAAGTTTGGTTTTGGGCAGTGAAAATGTATCATGGATGTAGACTTCAAACACAACCTATTCTGGTGATTTTCTCTTTGAAAATAAATTGCATCAAAATGTGAAGGTGGCAAAGTTATCAGCTGCAGAATTGAAGGTTGCTAAATTACCCTCATCCTTTTACATCACATGCCAAAATCAAATTTTGAACTAGCTGTACATGACATTTCCAAAAATTTGTTTCAAATTACTAGTGCTCATCGTGATTAAACATTAAAAAAAGTAAACACGTTGAAATATTTAATTAATTTTCAAGCTGGTAGGTACGTAGAATTACCTACAGAAACGCCAAGTAAAAAATACATATAACAAGTACAGTTAGAATTGAAAGCTTCATACTAACGTTATTCATTTTTAAAATAATTTCAGTCTAAGATTAAGAACGAATACAATTCTATATTCTATGTAAGTATTAGACAAAGAACCAATACGATTTAATGTTTACATTTTCCTATCTATAAAATGTACTGCTTTTCAAGAAGCATCTGCATAGCTTAAGGTAGATATGAAGTGATATTATTTTCGAGTTAAACATTACAAACACTCTTATAATATTTTTCAACTAATTATTATAGGTGCTCTAATCCTCTTCACAAACTGAAACCATAAGAAGCTCATTAGTTATTACTTCATTAATTACTAACCTGCATCAATAGTGTGATGTAAATATCGGCCTATTTCAAATGGGGAATGCCATTCCGTAATCAAAAATGTAGGCATACCAACGAAAGCAAAAAAAAAAAGATACTAAGTATAATAATGGCGTAAGCCACAGCGATTTCTCTTCTCACTCCAAGTGACTCAATTTCGCAGTAACCGAAAGATTTTCCGCAGAACTAGCCAGTCCATAGACATTTTGAGTGATTAAAAAATGAATCGACTTCATTCTGATATAATTTTATAGTAACCTTACAAAAAACAAATAAATAAATTCTAACCAGGTTCTGTAATTTCCCAGCCAACATATTCTCCCCTTTTGTTGTTGTCCTCTTCCAGCCATCTCTGCAGCGGAGCAAAGTACAGCAGCAAAGCCTCCGCCTCTATGTTGCGACTAATAGTAAAGCGTTGCAATATATCTGGCCATGGTCTAGATCTTCCCAATTTCATCATTTTCCTAGATGACATAAACAATTGACAAACAAAACAAAAACAAAAAAAAAAAACAAGTACTGTGAAACTTTCTTAAGACACTCCCCAAGGGACCAGCTCAAAAGAGCATCTTAACTGGGAAAGCTTGCGTGAAAACTGAAATAAAAAATAAAAAAAACCTCCAAATCCTGGAAAAACAAATTTATTACAAAAATACATATACCTACTGTAGCGGGAGAAAAAGGTATTGATTGTCACTAATTTAAAACAAGTGGAGAAATAAAAGCACACTGGTATTAACTGAGAAAAAAACTCACAAATAATTAAAAATAGTTTGTATTGATGAAGAATATTAGAACAAACAGTATCTACTATTCCACAGTAGACCTCAACAATAAAACAATAGTACTTGACAATTCAGTTAACTGTAAAAGAAGGCAATTTTCTTAAAAATTGTCTAAATATTTATGGTAAAAATTAAAATCAAAGTTGATTCTAATTTAGCAAATTCCGAAGCCTTCATTTGTGAGCTGTAATTTGATTGGTTTCGTAGTATGAACAAAATATTAGTACAGAATCAACAATATTTGAGAACTGAAATCACGCAGGTGGCCAAACTGCTGATTTCATCAAAATATTATATTGTCATCAAAATAAATTATTAGAGAAGAAAGACTATCACAAAAAGGAATACACAAAATGTTTGGAGGTGTTCAGAATAGAATAGAAGACTACCGGATGTCTTCATTGCTTAATAATTTCATAAAATTATGACTACCTACATCATTTTTTATTAATTTCAAATTTCTGGGAAAAATGATAATATTTTTCTGTTGGGAAAATATACTTCTATATGACGGATAATTTAACTACACTTATCCTATTGTATTTTCCAAAACTATTTTTAAGATTAGATGGTGTTTTTAAGTTTAGTAATATATATATATATATGTTTATAGAATGCTTTTAGAAATACTTTTGGTACAAGAAAATGTTATTTGACCTCGAAGAAGAAGTTTTCTATTACGAAAGATTGGTACTGCTGCTGCTATTTAAATTAAAAATTATCTTTTTACAAAGATAAATTTAATGATTTGCTTAATTTTTATAAAAGATTGTTCTGTTTTAAAGACTTACACGAATTAATGGAAATTTTTTCATGGTTATATATGTAATACTTAGTAGAGTAACGTAGATTACGAATTTTAGTGTACAGGGAATAAAAATTGAATAAAGGAGTAGTCTAGTGAGCGTTAAGTTTAATCTGAGCGTATTTCTGCAATGGAGATATGAAGTAGGTTGGTAATTTATGTAAAATACATTAGGCATATGAGATTTAGGATGACGAGTGCAAGATTTCATATAAGTGTGCATGCCCAGTGGTCAGAGAATGAGAAGGAAAAGCGAAGAGCCAACTGAGAAGTAGTAGGGAATGGAAAAACTAATCAGTGCCTATTATATGTAGGTGTGTGAGTGCGTTGATATTTAAGATGCCGATTGAAAATATGTGATAAAGGACCCCAGTGAATAACGTGATTTTTGATGTTCCCCTGGCATAATTAATCCCATAAAAGTTGGTACTGTTGGAAAGAACAAAAAATTTGCTTTTAAATCTGCAACCCAAAAAAGTTTTTATTTTTTTTCAGCTATTTGAAAATAAACGAACGAAAAAACGCAAATTAAAGGAAAATGTTCCGTTGTTGTATGGTTTAGATAGGGTAACGTTGCCAAAATCTGTCAACTTTCAGTTTAGCCGCCAATAATGACAAAAATAATATTTTTAGAATCCTCAAGGATTTTTATATCCTTATCTGTATTATATTTTCATTCACACTAACCTCGCTCAAATATTGTCAAAATTACAGCTGATTTTATCAAAAAATTACAAATGGTACCTACCTACTATTTAGGCAACTAGTTTTCTAAATCGTAACTGTGACTTTTTCTTTTGTAATTAATTTTATAGTTTTTTGGTTAAATTTTATTTATTTAATTAATTTTACCATATTATTGGGGATCTTTTTAGTAAATAAATTTATTGCAATTGACTAATCAAAATGTATTGAAACACTTTAAAAAAAATAAGCTACAACAAAACGATGTTACAACAGGATTTTTGCTCATTTGATCGCACAGCATTGTGGCTAAATCTCAGTCTGTACCAATAATTTCATAAAACATGTTTTGACAATTCACACATCCAATTAAAGAATGAATAAAGAAAGAATAATGCATTAATCAATTAGGTAATAATGATTAGTAATCGTCAATTCTGTAATCGTAATTAACAATAACTATAATATTATTTGTTATTCATTCATTATCATTTATCACATAAACAAATTTCACATTAGCCCTCCAAACAATAAAAGAAAAAATGAAATAGATTATGTTTTCAATATATGACTTCATGCAAAAACCCTTGAGAAAAAATGATAACAGATAATGATGTGATAATGAATGAATAGGGTGAGTGCACCAGTTTGCAACACCTTAAGAAATCTGTGAACTTCAAAATGCTGTATATTGCTCATCAAATGAATAATGTCAATAAAAATGAACCAGTCTAATGTAATTTTTCATAAAAAATCCAAAAATGTCATTGAAAATAATTTTTGACTACTCTGAAAGCTAAATTCTGCAGAATAATGCCTAAAAGTATGATTCACCAGTCAGTAACATCAATGCTCCAGTTAGCAATACTATTTCGTGCTGGTTTGCAACATCAATATGCCAGTTTGCAACACTGTCTGTACAAGTTTGTAACACATCCAGAAAATCAATGATCTGAGTTGAATTCTCAATTTGTGTGTTACTTTTAGTTTCTCAAAATATAATTAGGGTTAAATCCATGAAAAATATATAGGATAAAAAACATTTCTTAAGAATTACCCGCTGGGAGTTATATAATTATACTCATTTATGTAGGTATCCATATTGAATATAATTAGGTATCTGATAATTGTGAAAATGTAAGAAGGACCCTATAAGTATTTTTCTTACTTTCAGCCCTTAGATGCCCTTAAAATGGTCTTTTTCAGCTTATTTGGAGCTTTAAACTATAATTTTAATTAAAATTTTCAAGATAAATGATAAAGAAGGTTATTCATCTAAATTAAGAATTTTGAAAGCTAAAACATTTTAAACTTATTAAAACAACATATGCTAAAATTATTCATCCTTAGTTATCCTTTTTTTCATAAGCTTGTAAAGAGGGGAAAAAGGAGAATATTGAGAAAATTTTGGTTCCCTAGTGGTAAGTTCTACTTAGTTACATTATTTACACATGGGTCAGTAATTGCCTTCCAATTTTTTAAATATCAGCAGTGATACAATTTAGGAAATGGTAGGATTTTGGAAACTGTACCCCATGTTGCATTCAATTACACTAATTAGGTTCTTACAAAAATTCTTTGGAAAAAGAAATAAAACCGGCAAAAATACTAGATATGCTCCAATGACACAAATTTTATGAAAATGCTTGACAAAATTGGTTATAAATGTAAACCTGTTTTGGAGTTAAACAATTTATGAAAACATAACATTTTTTACTAGTTTATGTTTATTTATGTACCTGAATAACTTGGACAAAAATGTGAATTAGTCAATCATTGGGTATATCAATTCAATTAATGATTTTTGTGATTTTGGCCACTTACATTGGTTAAGCAAACTGTAACTTGGTGGATGGTACTGTGAGATTCTTAAAGGAGTTTACATCACATAAAAACAGTGTTGTATCAAAGGAGGAAATGGGGGAAATTTTCCTCCCCAAATCGAAAAAAAAATGAAAAAAAATGAAAAAATGAAGGTATAAAATGAAACATGACCATAGAATTGAGATAAAAACTGTAAAAAAATTAGTTGAAGAGAGAAAAAAAAAGTTCAACTCCCTAAAAATTTTTTCATTTCCCCCCAAAATCACTTTCTGGATCTGCTGCCGCATAAAAGGAGGCACGATGATGGATGTAAGTGACTGAAATGATGTAAATTGTTCTTGGAATCACTCCAAAAAATTTACAAAAATAATTAACTAGATGAAAAAGAAAATGCCCTTGTTAAAAATATTATTCTTTTTGACTGAAAACCTTCAAAGAATTATCATTAATAACCAAAAAATTTATAATGAAACAATGGTGCGTGTTAAAGTACACATATAGGGCATTTTCTTTTGTGTGTGGTGGGATGGTAACCTCTGTGTGCCTGATTTTTATGTGACAATGTCAAAAAGGGGATAAAGAAAGTTGAAATTTTTAGCTGGAACTACATAACATATCCTACATATATTTGAGAGCTGAATCAAATGAAATCAATCTCAAGTTGGTAGGACCAACAATTTTAAAGTTATTTGAAAATTTTGTACCAAGTTTTAACTGACAAAATTCACATTTTCTGGTATTTAGCTTCTAACACTCAGTATAAAAAGTCGTATTTTTCACGCTCACTTTTTATTGCAAATATAATATTAACCATTTTTTGACTGAACTATTTTCCCACTATAGTCAATATTTCTCAAAAAAATTGCAAAAAACTGATTTGGGGGCATATTTTTTATAATTCCCACTACAGCAAGAAGGGTAGAGGTTGAGACTTTCAGTATATTATTTGGGACGCTCATCCCTGAATATTGGTGGGAGAACACAAACTTTGGCAATTTTCCAGAATAAGATTTCTATCTTCTCTGGACTACAGGTGTATTTTCAACGTAGAATTATAATGTTCATTTATCATATAAAAATTAGGAAAATGGTATACAACCCTCAATTGGAAAAACTCCCTGTAGGTGGGACTTGTCCTTCATTAGTCTTAACAACATGCACCAAACCAAAATTTTGTGTGATACGAATTAACTGCATAACCCTGGATCTATATTATGTTGACAATATAACACAGAGTCAAATATCTTATATAAAGTTTGTCCTTAGCTCAGAAGTGATAATCTTATTTCTACATCCATGGTCGTATCCCAGGGGGCCTGAGCCCCCTAAATTTCCCCCAAAAATTAAAATAGTTTTTAAAGAAAAATTCAAGACCACCCCTGTCAGGTATTTTTTTAGATGGGTGTTCTGGGGAATATTTATATGAGCCTTCCTAACTAAAATCCTGCTTACCCCATGTCTAAATCTGAACTAAGTTTAAATTTGGTAGTGGACATGGAAAAAACCACTGAAGTGATAGAGAACTTGAATATTAAATGATTTTCTTACTATCATTCACAAATATTTTAAAATGGAATGATTGGATATGATATTTATTACTTCAACGAAGTTCCAGCTTCTCTATTTTGGTATATGTCACAATGATGGAGAGGCTTCCTTTCGGGATTGTTTGGATCAAACTGTCTAGCTTTTATACACAGGGCTTGATGAAATTGGAACTGCAGAAAATAAGCTACAAAGTAACTGAATAAACATATTTGAATTAGCCAAGTGTATAGGAACAAGTATATGTAGGCACATGCCTATCTAGTATCTTTTCGCATATATAATATGAAGCACAAACTTTATAAGCTGAGCATTAGTTGCAACGTGGTTCACTGCGCCTGGATCGAAATTTTCTTCATTCCTCAAAACTGCTGGTCTGATTCCTTGGTAATGCTGTCTGTTATGTGTAAAGGTAAACATTATTGCTTCAAAGGATGAAAAAATTAATAAATTTTTTACTTTGGTCGAGAAATAAGGCTAATACATGGGGCTAGAACCATAAGTGGTCTAGTTCACATTTTACTTTAGAGTAAGGACTCATTCTGGGTGACTGAGTTATTTTCTACCTGTAAAATGTGATTATAGGCTGTTAACAACGGTGATGTGTTTCAAAAATGGAGAGTATACTTTAAATGTACATTTTCCTCCCCAAAGTAGAATTTTTACGTCTTGGTTCACTTTTGCTCGAAGCCCCCCATTAATGGTTCATATTTACTCATACCAGAAGCAATGAATGTATTTATAGAATTTAGGAAATACTGAATACTTTTGGCTAGATATTGTAGTGGGTAGAGTCTTATATATAATATGTTTAACGTCCAGGAGACAATAAATGTTGTTGGAGTCACACACCTGTACCTCGTACATGTTCCTCACAACTGGCATTGCTTCAACACCAGTATGTCCACTACCGGAGGTAGTGGGAGAACTCCAGCGCATCGCCTGTGCGCTGGGGCCTCGTGGGCGGAGCCACGATACTGGGGGCGGTGTGCGAAGATAGCCTTCGGAGGCCACCTTCCAAGATTGATCCTGAAAAACTAAAAATTTAATTATACATGACATGTACAAACAAACAATTTTATTAGAAAAATAAAAAATGCCGGTACAAAAATTGGAAATAATACTAAATTATTGTAAAAAAGAAAAAGAAAAACAACAAAGAAAAAAACTTTTTTCTGTAAAATATAGTTTCCTTCTCTTCCGTCGACTGCCGGACAGCAAAAAAAAATAATGAAATTATGAAGAGTCGGTACCATAGATGAAGGATTCTGGAAAGAAAGAATGGGGAATTAGCAAGTCAGTAGCTCATTCATAGAATGGTATAGTTGCGCGCTCTGTCACCTATTGCCCGCGATCCTTTGTGAGGTGCATTGACAACAATAGTAGGTGCAAAAAATTAGAAGTATGCCTTTTTATCAACATAGTATCTAATTTAGGCTTCCCCTTACAGACAATGTAGGTTATCATCTTAATTTATATGAAATTACTGAATAGCCTATCCTATATGTGTCATATCTCAGGTAATCTTGAAAATTATGGATAATGTTGAAACTAATTTCTCATTATAGTATCCTTTATTCTTAGTTCTAAGGGAGCTAAAAATTTTAAAGGTCAGGTGGACACTTTTTTACTCGAGAACTGAATTTGCACATGTCGGACTTTTCCGTCATGTGACTTTTCAAGTCCTAGGACTTTTGCGAGTTTATATACTCTGGGTTTCGACATATAGTCCAGGACATGGACAATGTCTCCTATTTCAGGTTGAAATGGCACAGTGTGATACGCATTTGGTATTGGTCTTGGTGGTCTATCTCTTAAATATAAAAGATATTCCCTTTTCCATGATAACCAAAGTTTGGAAAGATATTCTTGGTCAAGTTTCCATAATTTCTGGAGTTGAGTGACTGTAGGAGTATTATCCTCTACTGTCTGACCAATTGGGATTGTCAAAGATCCGAGATTCGCTTGAAGAAAATGCGAAGGTGTCAAAGTATTTTGACCTAATTTATCAGAAGATGGGCATAGTGGATGTTCATTAACCATAGTCTGGATGTCCTTCAAGCTAGCTTGAAAAGTATGGGTATATATAGAATTATGTCCGTGAACCCGGAAAAAGACTTGCTTGATAATTCCTATGATGCATTCGTATATGCCTCCATACCATGGCGCTTTAGCGGGAATAAAGTGCCATTTAATGCCTTTCAATTCTAGATTGTCTTTCACTTCATTTTCTTCCGAAAAGGTAGACCAATACTCTGGTAGATATACCGAGAGTACTTGAAATTGTGCAGCATTATCAGATAAGATTGCTTTAGGCATTCCTTTATCTGCAAAAAAGGTCAGAAATGCAGTCCATATTTCTGTGGTAGTCAAGAATGATACTGAGATCAAATAAATGGCTCGTGTAGAGAGACACGTAAAGACTAAAACCCATTTTTTATAGATGGGTGTAGTTGGTGTAGCCAACTTACTTTTTCTCTTTGGTAAATAATTATCAAATACAGAGAAAGGACCAAATATATCCACACCTGTATAGGTAAAAGGATGGGTAAATGGTATAAGACAAAAATCTGGCAATGACGAATGCGATTTCTTATCAACCATTTGAAAATGATGTAATAAGATTGCAGCCAAGAGAAATGGTGCTGTAACAATTCCAAATGGGACTCGACAAAAGCGTAAAACAATTAGATTTTGGAGATCTAAAGGTTTATGAGGATCTTTCATCCAAAAGAATCGAGTTACATCTCTATCTTCTGGGTGAAGGCCGATCTGATGATATGCTTTACGAATGTTGGCTACAACTGCAAAAGGATTTTTGCGAAAACTTATGAGAATGGATACTAGATCTGCCAAAAGAATCGCACCTTTATACATACAATCATTTAGAGAATGATTAGAAGATTTTGTTTTTGCTGAACCGTCAAAGACAACACAAAGTGGTGTGCTTTTTGTGGGATCATAAATGCCTTTGTGAGGGAGATAATGTATCAACTCACCAGGACGTTCATGTTCTATTGGTTCGATCATTTCTAATTTAACCAGTGATTGAAAATACTGATCATATAAATGGAAGAACTGGAGGTTCTGTTTCATTTTAGGAACTTGCTGCTCTAATCTTTTGATTGCAAGCCTATAGTTATCCTGTAATGGTGGAGGGTTAAACCTATACAACCATCTAATCTGATAATGATAATTTACAAAACGAACATTTTTATAAAATAATCTAAGTGCTTCCGCTTCCGCTTCAGCCTCAACAAGATTGTTGGATTTGATACCCAAAGTATCTAGTTTCTAAAAATTTTCAACACTCTGTGGAGAGGTCAAAAATATTGGAGTAAAAACATCACTTTCAGTTAAAGGAACTACTGTGCCACCTAACATATGACCGAAGTCAGTTTCAATTAGGGTTAAAGTAGGGGATATTTGTACAATCTTCCTCACGAAGGACCACATATAATCATTTCCAATAAGCAAATGGATCGTAAGTTCATGATCTGCTTTAGTAAATTCAATATGGGAATATTGAGGGTACAACTTTTTAAATTCAACGAAGTCCGGTTGAGATAAAGAATCAGCTATATGACTAACTGTTTTTGCTATAATCGGAACAGTTGTTCCATCAGGTTTTTGAAGATCGAAAGATACTTTATGGGATCTAAAAATTTCTGATTTTTGGTTAGCAAGACCTTTAAATCGCATTAATTCTATATTTTCCGAGTTATTCAATTTCAGATACTTATTTGCATAAGTATGGAAAATGTATGTTTCTTTGCTTCCACTATCAAAAAATCCATTAATTTTTACAGGTTTTGGTAAGTGAGATGCATGAACATACCATAAGAATGTTAAATAATGCGCAGAAGTATTATTATTACTAAAGAAAGTTTTTGACTCACTTAAAACTGGTAATCCATCAGCTCCCAACGGTTGATTGGATTTTGGTACCGTGAGTTCCAGATTCCTTGAATCATTTTTTGTCTGTGGAAAAACAGAGGAATTAATATTCTGAGATGAAACATTTGTTTCTGGTGCAAGATTTTTTGAATCAATATACGTACATTTTTCTGGAAGCTGTGCCTTGTATGCGTTAAGGCTATCCTTCCAAACTTCGATGATCGGAAGTGTTATAGGATGTCACCTTTGGGCATAAGTTTTTATGATGATCCGTTGCAAGGCACAAAAACCATTTGCAATGGATCGCCGGGGCAACTCTGCATATTGTTGTGCCAGGATGTTTTCTAACACAGCGAGTGCAGAGTTGATTATCCTCATAGAACTTTTTGCGTGCATCAAGAGTATTAACTTGCATACAAAGGTGACTATGGTGCTGGCCGTTACAGAAGATACATCTTCCTTGTGTGGGTGTGGTGTTGGTCCTCAACACGCTGGTTGGAATTTCCTTCCCCTTTGAAGTTCTTAGAACTGGTCCCAACAAGCCTGTAGAAAAAAAAGAATTAACATCTTTAGTTGACGTTTTTCACCTCGTTTAAGATTGGATTTATCCTTTCTTTTTTTAGGTTTATCAGTTTCTTTTGAAATGATCGCAAAATTTTGTCTGCCTTTAGGCTTACTATTTTGGTTAATATTAACTTTTTTCGGTACCGAAGTACAAGTCAGTTCACGAAGTTCTTGTATTGAAATAAAATTTCAAAGTACTTCGAATAAATGTTTAACATTTCGTTCATTTGTTTTTAAATGAGTTAAATAGGACCTAGGTGGGAATTTTTTAACAATTATATTGAAGAGTTGTTCTTCATCAACTGTTTTGCAAACCATTCGATAGCGTTCTATCATAACTACAACAGAATCTAGTCCATCTTGAATGGAAGAAATGTCATTCGTAGTTGTTGGAATTGCAGTAATTTCTTCTCATAAGGCAGCTCGAATTTTAGATTCATTGCTGTAACGATTATGTAAAAATTTTAAGCGCTGGTCATATCCCAATTTATCAGGTGAAAAATGGCTAATTTTATCACATAAAAATTTATGCAGCGCACCCTGTAAAATATTAATTTTTTGGGGTATGGCTATATCAGGTCTATGATGAACATAGAGAAAAAAACCATTAATGAACCCTGGATACCTAAGTATCTCCCCATTCCATTTTTCAAAATAAAATTTTGGGGGTTTCAGATTCAAAAAGCCTTGTTCTACTTGAATCTGTGGTTCATGTTCCCAACATTTAGGGATCTGATTGAAAGAATCAATATTTATTAAAGGAATGCTGGTTTGCGAAACAGTTGTTTCCAATACACGAGGTATTGAAGCATTATCAATTGAAGAACAATCATTCAATTGAGTAGGTAATGGAATTTCTGCCAAAGTTTGAGATTGCTCACCTCTAGTCCTTTTTGGATTGTGGTTGCTCTCAACTTCAGCAGAATTTCCATTAGCCATTTGATGTAAACTACGTTTATTAGAAATGGTATTCCTACTTTCATCAACGACTGGTTGCTGCCGTGCCTTCGTGGTTTTACTGGAATCAAGATTCTTCTGAGTAGCAGATGACGAAGGTTGAGAAGAAGTCTTTTGAACAGGATGTTCTTCTCTGGAAGCAGTCGATGTTGTAGTCTCTTCACAAGGAATGTGGAGTTTTTCAAACTCTGCCATAGACATCTACAATTCCCACTCAACAGTATACTCGAGTGTTTTGAGTTTCTCATCAACTCACCTATACTGCTGAGTGATACTAGCAAATTGGGCACGAGTCTCAAGGAATTCCTTGGCTATCTCTTGAGCCCGTTTTAATCGCTGACGCTCCTCTTCACCTTTCTTTTCAGCTGCAGCAGCATCAGCGGAAGAATCTGGTGCAGATTCTGTGGTCTGTTTGCTAGAAACGTTGGTGGCAGTGAATTTTTTCAAAATCCTAGATTTTTTCACTACCAAGTTCCTAGTCAGGCTTTTTGCTGAAAGGATCAACTCTTTTGAAGCTCCTTTGGGGATTCGTTGGAGATTGTCCGTACACATATTAATTGCAGAGATTTCCGAAAGTACCGCTTCATGATCAGTATTTTGATCCAAAAGTTTTTGGAGAAGATTTTCCAAGGAAATTAAATAATTTTTTACGTCGTCAATTGTTCCAGAAAAGTTTTCTATTTCAGAAATTTGGGAATAAGCGGTGCCTGAATGGAATGATTCTGATGGGGACAAAGATCGATATTCGTATCCTGGGGGAATAACATTGCCAGGTTGATCAACCGGATGATCTTCTTCATCTGTGTGAAGATGCTGATCTTCATCTTCCATTGGAAGGTCCGGCACGTCATTCTCACCTTCAGGTTTGTTAAGAAGGGTGTAAGGATCATTGAGATCGATCTCATCATCTAGGATGGGTGGAAGATTATCTGGCTGTACTTCTTTTGACATTTTAGATAATGTTCTGTAAAGAGATGAAAGAAAAAAAAATATTTTCATTTCAGCCAGAAAAAAAAATTTTTTGGAAAAAATACGCTAAGTATTCATCATTATATATAGTAAGTATATTTGTTTACGTTAATATGAAATGAAAATAAGAGATAAAAGAAAAAAAAATTTTACTCTTATACGTAATCTAGGTTACGAGAGCATTGACCTAAATAAAAATGTAGGTCAATGTTACGAATTTCAAATTCAGAAGGATGTTTTCGAGTGTGTACGGATATTGCCTACTCTGATTACGCGTAAGGAAAAATGTCAAGTTTTTCGGTTACGAATCAAAAAAATTTTTTCGCAAAGATAATATATTTTAGCATTTAGAGATGACGAATTATAAAGCTTTTACCTAAGTAATTTTTAATCAAAATTCGTAAATTTTTCTAAGTGTTTAGGCTCAGAAAAAAAAAATCGGGCGTGACCCTGGGGCGAAAATACATTTTTTATTCGCGAGTACACAGAATTAACCGAATTCAAGAAAATATGCATATTTTGGAAATATCCAAAAAAAATCGGGCATGACCCTAGTACGATAAGACGTATTTAAGTCACACCAGATACAATTCACAAAGAATGAGAAAAAGCAAATATTTATGTATAAAAAATACTTGTAAAATTGACCATTATCCATTGATGCAAATATAATAGCTATATGGATATTACGGGTGAAGTATCCGTAAAATTTTGAAACCAGATAACGTATTACACTCTTCTCTGAAGAGTGGAGTTTCATTATCTGACGTTTTTTCCCAATATCATCTTCCATTTCTGCTCGTGGCTTGTTTCTTTTGTTAACTTGCTATCGGAAATGGAAGTTGATATAGTGATTTCTCCTTTTCTTGCGAACTTTTGGGCTAGCTCTTAGTTTTCAAGATAAGAAGAAATCACTCCGTTTGGTACCTTCACTTTAGTAAGACCTACGAATTTTCTTGTAGTAATTTGCTTTTTAACATTGTATATGAAATTCATCTTGATGAAACCTCGTCGTTACTTCATCTTGTTTTTCTTATTCTGTTAATTTTTTGTCCGTTTCGAAGTATTTCGTCCGATTCAACAATATGAATAATATGATGTCATGAAAAATAGAGGTATGTTTTTCTATTTTGAAATAAACCGGTATTTTTTGTTCACTCGTAATTATTTTGTTTAACAATATGTCCGGCTAACGTGGTCACGTATGGTAGGAGAATTTGGTGGTTGAGGATGTAGGTTTTCAATATGGGGTAAAAGGTTCTGAGAAAATAAGGGAAAAACGTGGGAAGAAAATGGCATAATTTTCGATCTTTTAGATTTTTATAATGAAATAGCACACGAGTTCGGCGAGAACAAACCCTGGGCTTATCCCTTCCGGTTTTTCTCCCCCACAGTGAACTTTGGAATATCTCACTGTGGGGAAATATTAATTTTATATTTAAAATTTCTGATTTGTTTTTCACTTCAACATTTTTTATTTCGACAATTCTTTCAAATTTCATCTTCATTCACTCACGAGTAAAACATGTATTTTATCGATGTTTTCGTCTTCAGATACCATGTGTATGGTATCTCGTTACGTACTATAGGAATCAATCCAGGTAAGTAATTGATTTAAGAAATGAAGGAGCCAATAAAAAACCAAAATTTGTGTAACTGGTAAAAACCAAATTTGGCATACCACACGGGAAATGAGTTCCTAAATTTCAAAAAATTCTAAATGGTCTTGTAAAATCAGTCAGATTTTGTTTTTTTCCTAAGAAAATTATCAAACAACTAAAGTTTTTTGTTCGAAAAAAAATTGAGCGTGACCCTGGGGCAATAGGCCATTTTAGGTTCACAAAATTATACGAATTCACTGAATTAAGTTTATGCCTAAAATATGAAATATTAAGTATTAAGGCAAGAATATTTTATCTTTAAAAATTATTAAAAGAAAAAATCATAAAACAGGTTGTTTTGTATTACAAATTTGAAGAATTCGTTTACCAATAGTACTTCAAAAAATTTCACATCATTAGGATAAAATGGCCGTATACCTAAGTATGAAGACATAATTACAAATTATGAAAAAGAAAAAAATAATAATAATTATTATAATCAGAACTTACTGAGTTCGAGTTTTTACTGTTTCTTCTTTATTTATACAAAAATAAGCGATGCCCACTACACCAATTAACAAAGGTTAGACACAAGAAACGATTATGAAAAAGATGCAAAGAACAAAAAAGAAATAAGAAATTTGCAGTAAAAATAAAAGGTCGCTTAATTATACACAAAATGATTGCGAACAACAAAGGGAAAAAACAGCAACAACAAATAGTTAATTAGACAGGCATAAAACAAGAATTCATTAAGCACAAAAAGGGAGAGCATTCACTTGTCAATTCGAAGGACAATGTACGTGTCTATTTTTAGCGCGCACATTCGTCCTCGTGCAGAATTTGGTTGCCTGTTGTTGTCGCTGCTGTTGCAGCATACCACATACAGTGCGTATGTATTGGTATTTTACGTAAATTATTACATTTGTGTGTGGGCGATATCTACATACCGAGGGTTTTTTTTATGCGATTCACTTTAGGACAATATTGTCTTCGTAAGAATTGTCCATTTTTTGTTGCAGTACAGCGATTTTTTACGTGATTAGAGGCGTATCTTTATAATTCGCTACTTCTCTTGATTTACAAGAAATTGTATATTTTTCAAGGTGAAAAAAAATGTTGTTTGTTTCGCGCAGCTACGTGCGTATTCTGAAACAGCCTATATTATATTTGTAATATAAAATAGGGAAAAAAGAAAGAGAAAAAAAAGGGTGATCTGAAATTATTAATTTTGTAAGTTTTTGTTAGCCGTACTTGGAGAATTATGACAAATTCTGTTTTCAAGCTACATAAAAGGAACTAAATTCAACTGAATTATTTTGTCAGCAGAATGCTGGGGGCGGCGAGAAAAATTAGGATAGTAATTTTTTTGTCGCATATTATAATGAATAAAAGAAAAATGGCTATGAGAAATTTATTTAATTTAGACATTATTCTTTATTGACGAATCCCTAGGATTGTATATAGGATAAAGATGAATACAGAAATTATTTTTCTGTTAATCTGTAAGGATTAGATATTATTATAAGAAAAATTTATTTCGGAGGAAAATTTTCTTATTTAATTTTGAGAGTTAAACGAAAACGAATTTTCAAGTGGAAGTGTTTTTTGGGTTATCAGAATTAGTAAAAATTCCATTTACTAGAAACAATTCTAGAGGCGAATTACAAAAATTCAGGGGATATATACAGTGCTCTTGCTACCATGTAGTGGGTAGAGTCTTATATATAATATGTTTAACGTCCAGGAGACAAAAAATGTTGTTGGAGTCACACACCTGTACCTCGTACATGTTCCTCACAAGTGGCGTTGCCTCAACACCAGTATGTCCACTACCGGAGGTAGTGGGAGAACTCCAGCGCATCGCCTGTGCGCTTGGGCCTCGTGGGCGGAGCCACGATAGATATATGCATCTCCACCATTGTGTATTCCTATAATTTTAAAATGTTGGCATAGCAATAATTTTTGGTTTTCTTTCGAAGAAGGAAAATAGGCATATTACATATACATCAGTCCCACCTACTCTACTCCAGTTAGGTATATGGGGACACTATTATCACTTACACCATACTCCAGTACTTGCAATTATAATCTTTTGGGGAAATGTTATTTCTGAACACATTCCATCGCCAGAGATCCAATGTGTAACTGAATGGTAATAACACAATTTTCTTCAAAGCGAGTTGAAATAAAAAATTAATGTCTGCCTTTTCCCCACTGCTAACCCTCGGTAGCAATCCAATTTTGTTCAAGTGGGTTGGAGTATTCACAGACAAAGCAATAGTATCACCTATTGCTTCATGGAATCCTGTTCAAAACAGAATAGGTAAACACATTTTTACATGAATTATAGGACACAATAACTATTATATCCAATAACACGAAAATGTCAAGGGAGGACAAAGAATAACACTGCTGGTAGCATCGCTAACGCTAGTTTCGATAACAAAAAAAGTCCCAAATAACAGAATTCGGTATTTTTACCCAGTCTGCTTGTAAACGGGGAATCAAAAATGATCTCGCAAAAGAGTTAGTTGTGGAGATGACGAAAATTAGTCTATATTCATGTCATAAGAAATGAAAACGACTGGTAAAATACCATTTTCCCATTTTAAACTAATTTTTTTTTTTTTTTTTTTGTATTTAAGTACATTTGTATTTGTACATATTATAAATAGATTGCGGATTTTTTGTCATTATTAAGGTTAAAATTCGGCAATGAAAACTGTATTTTTGATAAGTATTATTCGGCAAAAACAAAAATAAAACCTTTAGACAGTGAAAAAAATACCAAAAAAATTCAAATTTCAATTTGCGTTCCAATTCCCCAATTTTCTATATGAAATTAATGCATTTTTTAACGATAAATTCAATAAGTTCATTCCCAGTGCTCTAGATCCGCTATTTTAGAAGTAACCAAGTTTTTCCTAAAAACTCAATTTTTGTTTCAAATTTTGTTCAATTTTCTGCATTCGAATCGTTATTACTTCGCAACAGAAAGGAAATTCAAGCATCCGCAAACACTTTTGCATTGCTCAGAAGGTTATCTATCATTCATTCATAAGATGAATGTCTTGCGTGAATTCAGCTCCCTACAATTTGAGTTTTTCTCTCCTAAAGACAATGAAAATATCACCTAAATACTTATAATTTAAATTTTTTATCCAGTTTTACAGTTTTTCTTAGAAAATAGACATTTTTGGCAATTTTTTGGCAATTATGTCATTTTTAGCATTTATTCCATTTTTGGCATTTATTGGCAAAATAATAGTATATGTTGCTACAAGAGTACAAAGTGAGCGATCCTCAGCGAGTTAAAATTCGCAACTCGAGCCTCAAACGAAAGTTGTAAATCGTACGAGTCAAGATTGCTCACCTTGTATTTAAGTTGCAAACACTATTTTTTGCAGTATATGCGCATGCGTGATTAGGGAAGACGTTTGATTGGTTGGTCAGAAGAGTCAAATATTTTCGTTGTGGGAGCAAATACCTGTTCTGCTCCCACTAATGACATTTGCTCACTGTAAATAATTTTTGCTCCCTGGTCGGAAATTTTATGTTTTGGGCCCTAAAAACAAATACCTAATAGCGTATTTTGCGCTTCTATGAGGCGCAAAATTATGAATTTGTAACCCATGATCAAATTTTGATAGAGGGAGCAAAAATGCGATAGTGGGAACAAAACTAGTATTTGCTCCCACTACCAAAATTTTTTGCTCCGCCCATTAACCAATCAGGTACTTTTACCAACTTCGCGGCGGATGCGTTGGGAAAAATTGCATACTATTTCCTAGCCCCCCAATCTATGAAACAAATTTCAATTTAATTTCCAAGGTCGACATCATTGATTAAACTTGGACTATTAAATGAGTGGCCTGAGAGGGTAAAAAGATGACAAAATTAACGATTTTGATTTAAAAATAATAGACTACACATACCTGGATTAGCTCCCTCTCGATAACAGAAAGGTAGGTCTTTATATTCCATAAAATATTCGATATGTCCCATTTCATGATGAGCAATGTAGAAGTAACTCTGATTGACTTCAGTGCACATTGTAATGCTAGAAATCAAAAGTGAAAAAATTAATCCCTTCACTTATCGATACGATGCTGCTGGTATTTAATCATCACTTCAGTCTAAATAGGTACTCGTTTAATAATATTACCGAAAATCTTTCTTATTATGGAAGTCCCATGCTAAACCACTACAATCTACACGACGGTCGGAAGGTGCTACTAACATTGAGTTTCGCCAAAACCCTCTATTCATTGATTTTAGAGAAATCGAACTGAAAAATTCCTGGGCACTTTCGAATATATTCCTCGGTGAGTAATTCTGAAAATGCACGAACTGGGTGTAAAAACATTGCGAAGCCCAACAAAATCGTATTCCTAATAACAATTTAACAGGGTTACGGTATATATTATTTTAAAGAATTTCACTCTGGAATTCACAAAATTCAAAATTATTTCGAACCCTCACCTTTATCAAGTTCACTACAATAACATTTTGCCTGTAAGTTTCATAAGCCAAATGTACTTTTTAATGTCAAGACATGGCAGCACAAAAGTAGGCAACAAGGGTGTATACTTGATGCGTACTTTCGGGGTATTGCTTCAGTTCGCAAATTTAGAATATATTTGATAAGGGTTATCCCTTAAATTCCTTTTGGCCCGGTTTTCTTGCAAACGGATTATTAAAATTGACCTCACAAACGGGTTAGGGGTAAGAATGATTTTATCCATGAGATAATTCTCATATAAGAGCAGGTCTGAAAAAAGTTTTGTGCCTACCTATCTGTTAGTTGGTATCTGAGAAAACTGAAAAACAAAAAATTCCTGGAAGTGTACTTTTTCCAGGATTCCGAAAAAATGGCAAAAAGAACTGGACTGAAATTTTTACGATAGGTTACACTTATGTCGGTGCTAGTCTGATGGAAGTTTGGTGCCCATTACATTAGTAGTTTCCAAGAAAACTGGAGAAGAAAAATTGCTGGAAAAAATTTTATGTTCACAGTTTTGAGATAACTACCCAGCAGATGAAGCCTAAATTTTTACGGAAAATAGTTATCATATAACAGCAGGTTTGAAACAAATTTGGTCCTCATCGGTTCAGCAGTTTCTGTCAAAATTGCAATGGAAAATAAAAACTGTTGAAAACAATTTTGTATTCACGGTTTTGAGAAAACTACAATAGTGATATGGCTAAAATTTCACGAATGGTATACTTCATATGTGACCAAATCTGATAGGAATTTGGTATCTACCCATATAATTTTTCCTATCTCTGATTGACTGAGATTGTTCTCAATTTGTCAGTCGTTGTTACGATGTCGTGAATAAATATTTTCAAGTTGACATTTTTGTTTTCACTGTGTTCATAATAAAAGATCTCATCTCTCCTCAACATGGTAGCCAGAGCTTGTGGTCACACGGTGTTAAAAGTAATTGGAATGTGTTAATTGTTTAATTGATGATAGGAAAAAAGTAAAATTGAAAAGTGAAATTTTGTAAAAGTCAAAGTAAATAATTAAAAGTGTAAAAAAAATTATAAAATAAAGTGAATCAAAAATTTGAAGTTAATGAAAATGGCGCTGAATTCTTGGGCGCCATTGCAGTTGTCAAAGTCAAAAGTGTGGAAGAAGCAGATCAAATTTGAAAAAATCTTATGGTTTGGTAAGCCGGTACATCGAGTGAAAAGTGGCTGGTGGTTATACTAGCTGTGTTGTGGCGAAAATTAAAGTAAGAAAACGCAAAAGTTGAGTCAATTTGTGTCAGATCAGCGAAGTTCAAGGTCCAGAAGTAAAAGAAAAACGGTGAAATCATCGAGAAACATCATCAACACAAAGAAAAAATAAAGGATTAGGCAAAAATTTAATTAATTAATAATTGTTTCATTCAATGGTATTCATGTCCGTGTGAAAATTCATAAATTTCGTGTAATAATTCATATTTTTGGTCCATTTTTTGTGAATATTCAGTGACAGGAGATTTGGGAAGTTGAAATCTGAAAGGTACTTAAAGTTTCTTTCATACTTTATCTCGTTTCTCCTGAATTGCATGATCGAGAAAACTTTTGTTGAATTTATTCTTTTAAATTCAACAATAGTAAAAATTCGAGATACTATTACAATCTTTGTTACAAATATTTTCATGTTCATGTACAACAATATTGCATCCAATTATCTGATGCTTACAAATGATTTCATGTCTCCACCATTTCAATACAAATTGATAAAAGATAAATGACCACATATTTAATTTTTATGCTGAAACTTGTTTAACAGAATTAATTACAATAGATATATAGAGGACTGCATCCCTCAGACATGGGATGATGTTGAATCTAACCATTTCTGCAAACAATGGCTCTAGGCCATCAAAGGAAGAGCTGAATTCATTGTCTGATATGGACGTTTGGGAAGTCATCCCCAAAGAAAGGAATGTGAGGTTTGTAGATACCAAGTGGTGTTTTACCACAAAACCCAATAACCTAGGTGTTCATATACCAAATACTAGGTTGGTTGGTAGGGGTTTTAAAGATCTAACTCACTATTCCATGACTGAAACATATGCCCAGGTGATCCAATACTGGTTAATCAGATGATTTTTGTCAATTACCAACAAGTATGGTTTGAACCTTATACAATTTGACATGAAAACTGCTTCTCTTAACTCAGAAATTACTTACCCAATATTTTTATCTTCTCCTAAAGGCTGCCAAATAAGCGATAATAAATGCCTTAAATTAATAAAATCAATAAACAACCCGTGATTTTGCGTTAGTTTTCTAATCAGACTAGTCACAGATTAAAGCATTTGTCGATGCGTCATATGCACCTGACATAGACAATTCACCCATAGATATAAACAATTTGGAGAAAGGGTGCTCCACTATAGGATTCATGATTTTTGTTAATGGAGACTTACTAAATTGGGCCATTCACCGGCAACATACGGTTGCAACTTCTTCAACTGCAGCCAAATTAATTGCATTGAGTGATGCACCTGACAACATAACCGTGGTCTGGAGATTAGTGGAAAGCGTCTTCTATGTAACTGACCCAGTGCAAATGTATGAGGACAACATATTGGCATCCCACATTGCATCTCAGGGAGGCCAGAAGCAATCCAGGTCTCTCGCGATCAAATGTTATGCTCCGTTGGAAGCTTTCTAACAAAAGCTAATTGTCTTTAATGACATTAGGTCTTCCGATCAACTTGCTGACGTTTTAACTAAAGCTCTTGATCAGAAAACTTACCAGAATATTGTTTCAAGAATACTCTAAGTCTATTTTTCAGCTAATTGTCTTAACAGACACAACCCTGCAAAATTTTTTATATTTGGTCTTGGACTGCGGATGGGCGTCGGTCTTTTAGCACCTATCGTAAACCAAGTGGTCCATAATTTTGTTATCACCATTTCACCTCATCATATGTATCAACTGGTTCCCGTTGCTGCTCTGTCTCTCTTACTGACATCAGCATCCCTTAAATATTTTCCACTGATTCCAACAATAGTTTTTCTTTTATTCCGTCCTGAACCACACGACTATAGAATTATTTGTCTATATATATATATGTTTTGTCTATCTGATGATGATGAGAAATTGATCTCTTTGACCAATTTGTATTCTAGATTAATTAATAAAACAAAAGGTTAAAAATATACAGGATGTTAGCAATAATACATTCCACAATATAAATTTATTCACCATATATGTACCCATTTGTGATTTTAATTGTACACATCTCACACACTAGTCAATAAAATGTTACTAACATCTTATTTTTTTAAGATTTTTTATTATTCGTTTGTTAATTATAACTGCTATTGTTTATTTTTATATTTTATGTTTTGCAATATTATGTTATGCAAATCACACATTCTATTCGTTCGTCCATTTTGAATTACAGGGGGGTGTTAGGATACAATTCCCTCACTACCTCACGAATATAATGGTGTAAACTTATACTTAACCTGTATATAATAAATACGCAACCTTTTTATATTTCATATGTAGCGACACTGGTTGTCGCCCTGTAATTTTTTCCATCTTTGATCGATTGTTCTCCATTCGTCAGTCTGTTACAATGTCTTGAATAAATATTTTCAAGTTGACATTTTTATTTTTCACTGTGTTCATAGTAAAAGATCTCATCTCTCCTCAACAAAAAATATGAGTTTATCATCCTGTTAAGGAGTGAAAAAATGACAATTTAGGGATGACCTTATCACCTGTAATAAAGTAGTTACTTTATCTCCAAAGAGAGAGAAATATCACATTATTAACTGTTCGTCATATATTTATCATCATAAGAGCAGATTTTCAGAACAATCATAACAGGAACATGAGTGGAATGACTCTTAACTGTTAAAAACAAAGATGAAAATGCCGTTATTTTTTTCAAATTCAAAAATTTCTTTTAGTTAATCAATAATCATACGCAACTTGGTTGGAATGAGCAATTATCAATTTGTGCGATTACTGCTGACCAACTTCGCATTCGTTGATAATTTCTCACTTTCCTCCCATGTTGCGTAATAATATAGGACTATAATTATTTTGATGCTAATGAATGAATACCTCATTCATAAATTGAAATTTTATAACTCGAAGAATTCAAAATTCTATTTCAGTCCAAAATTTTGCTAAATGGTTAACAACGCTGATATTCGTGAAATAAAAGTTGATTTTTTTTTCCTCATCAAAATTAAATTACCAAAATTTTTTTTTCGACTTCTCATGTTTTGAGAATGTCTGCACATTCGAAAATTAACTGAAATTCAAATAATTCGAGGCCAGTTCGGGATTTTTCAAAGGACGTCAAAATGGATGCTGTTTTCGAGTGACGTCCTGAAAGAATTTTTCTGAGAAATCCTGAATGTGTTCAAATTTTTCGAATAAAAAAAAAAAAACCTGTAACCTATTTACGATTGAATTGATATACTCCTTTTTTTTTCAAGTTTTACATACGTTAAAAATTTTCGAATTTGCCAATTTCTTCTAAACTTTGCCGTTTTGCTGACTGATTTTTTCGGCTGAATCAGGACATGCCTGCTATTTTCCTTCCGCAATATTCTTGTTGAATAGGAAATCAGTGTTCCAATAGCTATGAATTATGGTTTTACTTGGTAATTATTTAGCGATGGGCCCTTACAGGACGATGTCCTTATGGTAATTAATTCTAAACTTTAAGTGATCGAAATGAGGGGGCACGAATATTATTTTTAAACTTTTACTTTAGCTTGTATGATCGATCTGTTTCCTCAAGACTTAGTAAATTTTGTGATGTCCGAAAACAAACGTACATCCCGAGTATAGGGGTGTGATATCACAATTTGAAGTATATCAGAGAGTCTCGAAAAATTGTAGAGTCAAGACCACAAGACAGCTCAAACAGTTAGGCCACCAGCCTACCAGCAAAAGCTCCTAAGACCTACGAAGTATGTCGGGCAATTTCGAGTAGGCGAATTAAATAAGTTGGCCGACCCATTAGTACAATTCACATTTTTTATTACAGTAAAAAGATTACTTACAGTACGACATAAAAATATCTGGTTGTGCAGGTATCACAAAATCGTATTCCTCGTGGTCTTGGATGTCTGGTGAACTAACAGATTCCAACCAACTATAATCGTTGTTGGAATTGAAAATGGTCTGAATGGACTGGTACAGTTCTGCTATAGGTGTTCACATTTCGAATAGTTTTGGTAAAAACAACTTAAAAAAGGGTGACTTGATGTCGAAAAAAAAGCTGTAGTATGTCGCGAATAATATTTCGTACTCACAACAAACGGATTTCATCACATATAAAATGAGACTGACTGTTCACAGTTGAACCAAAATTGTGAACAGTTGAGAAAGA
This sequence comes from Ericerus pela, assembly GCA_011428145.1. NCBI lineage: Eukaryota > Metazoa > Arthropoda > Insecta > Hemiptera > Coccidae > Ericerus > Ericerus pela. The sequence continues at coordinate 623,557 of WOFM01000548.1, read as the reverse complement.
TAAGGTGTTGGTTCACCGATGATCAAGATTTGGAGATACACATCACCACATAGTATAAAAGGTAATCAGTTAGATTATTGTACATTTTGTAGAAAGGGAAGTTATTTACATGTTGACTCTATGTATTTGTCTGTTGACTTGCCGTTAATACAACCTTATAATTCATGAGTAGTTCCATACCAGTATACAAGTAATTGAAATTTGGTGGTGATGTGAAGGGAAGGCTGTTGGTAATCAGATGTCACAGTTTAATAATCAAATTTTGTTTCAATTAGCTTCAACTTTTCGTTGCTCTTTTCTTTACTTTTTGTTTTCCTGTAGCTTCTCTTGAATTTTATTCTATTTTCTTTCTTTTTTTATTCAATTAAATAAGTTGGATGTAGCTTTTATCCATTAGGAATTATCTTTTTTTCCCTCATCAAATTTGTTTTTCTTTTTGCAGTAGGCAGGAAATCATTCTTTCTTCTTTCCAAGCCTCTAATAATGTTGGTTGTCTGAATTTCAGATGGCTTAAAAAAATGAATTGGTTGCCTTAATTATATAGTAGCTGGACAGAAAAAATATAAGTACACTAGAAAAAAAAAATTATCCATGTATCACCCCATTGTAGTCCTCATTGAAATTAATTTTTTCAATCACAAATTCATCAGATGAGGCTTCCACTTTTCATTTTCCAGCCTATATAAAAATGAGAAACATCATCACGTCGCTGCTATCTCATGAAGTCAATATTTAAATACAGAACTGGGCTAAAGGTAATAAGTATTACTCTCAAAAAGTATTTGTAGGCATCGTATAGCACAGATATGACATTCTTCACAATAAATATTAAACCTAGAGCAGCAATACTTCGCTAGAAAACTCAACTAGCCAATTTTCATCCATAATTTAAAAAAAAAAAAAAACTTCACATTCTTATTTACTTGAAAAAATTATAAAATAATATCGATAGTTATTGAACGATATATCCATGTTTTATTGCTAAAACCGATTTTTCAGAAAATTATTGTTTTCTAGTTTTTGGGGGAACTACTGAATTAATAGGCATCAAACTCCCATCAGACCTGGAACCATATATGGAAAACCTTTCATGAAAATTTTAGCCCTATCTGTTTGGTAGTTTTCTCAAAAGCATGAACACATAATTGTTTCCAGCAGTTTTTCTTCTCCTGTTTTCTCAGAAACTATTGAACTGATAAGCACCAAAAATCTTTCAGACTTGCAACTACATAAAGATAATATATCGTGAAAATTTCAGCTATATTTCTTTCATAATTTTTTAAGAATCTTGGAAAAAATGAATTTTCTATGAATTTTTAGTTTTTTATAGGTACCAAAATTCTTTTAGACCTCCTCCTATATGAGAATTATCTCTCATAAAAATTTTGACTCTAACCAGTCTGTAATTTTCTTAAAACCATGAACACAAAATTCTAGGCGATAGATTACTATAATAAATGTACATTGGTACAAGCCATTAATTTGTTCATTAAAACTGATGTGAGGTGAGTGTACGAGGATCAAAAATGAACACGAGACAACAGTTGCAGAGATATATTATTGAACGACTAAAAAACATTCTCAGAATAAAATAAATAATGGCGAAGCACAGCTCTAGCATATATCGTAAATTTAAATAAAAGTTTGTGAGAGAAGTGGAATGTATAATATATATATTTGTAGTGATGATGATGAATGGAGATGGGATTTCTGAGGAGACGTTGTTCGCAGGTAACTTTATTGCTCCTCGTTGGTTGTGCACATGCTCCTGAACTTGTCTTTTTTCCATATAGTTTGTTATAAAACGTCGACAAATTAACATTAATTTGTTGACAAATTAAGGGCGTTAAATGCACACGAATTAATGCCATTAAGCGCATATAAATTCCCTTTGATTCATTTGTTTAAGAACATTAATTTGCCGATAAATCAAAGGGAATTCATCGACAAATCAGTCATTGAATTACACACAAATTGAAAGGAATCAAATCCGACGAATTAAGGCCGTTAAATACACCCAAATTTCCTTTAATCTGTGTGTGTTTATGGATATTAATTCGTTGACAAATTAAATAGAATTCGTCGTTGAATTCTATTCGATTCCTTTCAATTTGTGTGTAATTCAATGACTGATTTGTCGATGAATTCCCTTCAATTTATCGGCAAATTAATGTTCTTAAACAAATGAATCAAAGGGAATTTATATATGTTTAATGGAATTAATTTGTGTGCATTTAACGCCCTTAATTCGTCGAAATTTTATAATAAACTACTTACATGGAAAGAAGACAAGTTCAGGCGAATGCGCACAACCAACCCTAGGCATAAAGTTACTTGCGAACAATGTCTCCTGGATTTCTGTACTAACACCCCCCCTGAAATATTATTGGAACGAGTGATTTATCATCGAACGGTGAAAGTGAACAAAATAATTAATAAAAAAAAAATTGTACGAGAGTAAGAATAAAGAATGAGTAATAAATTTGGTAACTTTTGCTGAGCTTCTAAACAAAAATAAATAAATAATTAAAAAAATGTATATATGTGTATGTAATAATTCACATTGTAAAAAAAATTTGATTAAATATGGTAACAAGCAAAAAAAAAAAAAAAAAGGAAGAATAAAATGGTAATGTATGATTCATGAAAATGTTTCGTATGGTATTTATTGAACCAAGAAAAAAAAATAATAAAAGAAAAAAAGGAATGCATGCGATGGAATTTATGTTAATCATTATTGATAAGTTGACATGTTTTTACGAGTATCGACAGTCGTAGCATATATTGTAAAAGCAGTAATACTTCTAAATAATAAAACTATTTAATTTATTATCCACAGACTATAGTGGACCTTAACGTGTTTTTAGACTCAATAATATTTTGAAACACACAGTTGAATTAACACATTTAATAAAATAATAACTTTGTACAATACAGTACACCAATTAATACGTTAATTCTTATACATATAGTATTACAATCCGTTAGACAAGACTGTCTGTTCACTAGAGACTTCTACTAGAGAGGTACTAGGTACTAAGAAGTAACTGTCGAGGAACTGTGTTGTATTTCTCTGAATCGAGGGATTATATACTCGTTCAGGGTATGAAAACGTACGTGTCGAATAGGTTAAGTGAAGTAGGGTGTTGTTATTATAGGGTTGTGCTGACTCGTCGAGTACTCGAGGGACAGGCACAATTAGGTCATTAATATACAGACAGTATATCTATATTCATAAAATTAAATACGGGTACATTGGTGGTTGTTTGTAAAGAGTTATAGGATGTTAATTGTTGTTAAATATCTACGTTTTTGATATTTGAAAATGTGTAGACGAATATGTTCGTCATTTCTAAAAATAGACGAAAATATACGTTACACAATTCTCCGGGGGGAATAAAAAAAATCAGGAAAAAAAAAATTTTCCAAAGTCTATCCAACAAGTACGAGTAAAAATTTTCTTATTAAATAAGTATGGTTAAAATTATGTCATATAATACGGATATGTATACTTAGGATAAAATATTTTACAAATATTGGTTATGAGTAATAAATTTTTCTTAAGTATATAGATAGTTAATTGTAGGTAGGTGCTACCTACACGGGGTTCATGGAACCTAAGAGGGAGACAGTGGTTTACGTGCGGGGCAACCGAATTATTTCTTGGTACCGGTAGCCAGCTGGTTTGAGTGCCTAACCATACACAAAGCGTACTTCCTAACTGGGGCAATCGTCCAAAGGCGATGCGGTACCTTATACAGACCACAGCACGTATACTGTCAGTGAGTATGTAAGTATTACATACTCACTTGCCTCAGTTTACCGCCTCATGGTAAACACAGAAACGCATCGTCTGTATGAGTGCATACAGACGATGTAATTCGTTTAACGTGCAGTGCATAATTAGTATGGGTCGCAGACTTTGGTCTGCAACCTGTCTGTCGACGCAGGGCCGAGCCCTGAGGGAGGCAAAGAGGGAAACATCCCCACAGCCACTCCCCCTAGTATTTTTGTATGAAAAGACTAAGTCCAGTCATACCCTAAAAGTTGAGGGGACGTTGGACTGAAGATTGTCCGGTGGGATTACGTCCTCTGTAAGACCTAGCTCCTCCAAAGAGGGTGTCGTGGAGGGCCTGGCCTAAACATGGCCAGTAAAAGTCCCCGTATTGTAATTGAGGATTTTCCGCTGGTTATAGTTAGCATGAGATCGTACTCCTCTCTTTTTATTTTTGTGCCTAATCGCCTGAGTGTGGTTTCTGGAATTCGTATTAGGAATGGAATTCCGTTGTTGGACGATAGGCTGTATACGGGTGTCTGGTCTATGGACCGTGATTTCGGAGCAAGAAGGCTGAATGCTCCTAGGTGGGTCCACATCCATGGAGGTAATCATGGATTGTGAAGCATCCGAGGTCTCGCCAATAGGAAGGTGGCAGGGAAGAGGTTGGGTCCTTTCAGCTAAGACTGAACTGACCTCAGGCCTCAGAGTGGAACTCAAAGCAAGATTGCTCGCCGAAGAAGAAAGTTGGGAAAGCATGATGTCATGCTCCCGATTGTTCTGTTCCTGCTCTTCTGCAAGGAGGGCTTCCTCATAGTTGAGCAAAGGTTCAGAAGTGGAAGACATTTTTTAGGTAAGATGCAAGGTGTCAATTAAGACAATAGAAAATGAGAAAATTTTCAAAAGCTATTTTGGCACAGAAAATAGGTGTTCGAATTGAACAATTTTTAGAAATTCAGAAAGCGATGATGCTCCGAGCGTAATCGACAAACGAATGATTTGTGTGTCGCTCTTGGCTGTTTCATTTGGTACGAATTTTTCGTCGAGTTTATCATAATTCATCTCAGTATAATAGATTTAGTATTTTCCCACCATTTAGAAATTCCCACGTAGAAGTTTCTACGAGCAAAATTCGTTGATTTAAATTACCACGTGCTTTTATGTGGGTCAACGTATTCGAGTGAATGAACTTTATTCTTTTATATACGTCAATGCGATAAGGAACGGTGGTGCGATATCCTTATCGCAACATACGTTGTGGTATGTTCTGCGATAAGAATGTGTGTCATTGCAGTTGCACCGTTTCTCATTGTTTGTCAGCTGATTTCTGTTTTTATACAAACGCAGGTGAATTTATTTTGAATTTCACGATAGATGTTTTATTTTCAAGCTCATTTATTTTCGCATTTTTCTTCTCTGCATCTAGATTTGAATCCTGGAGGCGGAAGATTTATTTTTGATTTTTATGACCATTTTTTGATGTTTAAATTTTTGTTTAACCTTCTGCTATGTTTTGATGCAGGAGTTAATGGTGAATAAATTTATTTTGCTTTTTTATAACCATTTATTTTTCTATGGTTTTGGAATTTGGTGGTTTTCCTATGAGTGAATTTTGCATTTGGGATCATGTTTCGGTTTAGCTATTTTTGGTGTTGAGCTAACCTTTCTGATCTACGACTTGGAATTTGATTTTGTTTTTTATAACTACCTTTAGGCCTGCCTCTTTTATTCTTTTGGATCGTAGTAATATTTTCGTATGTTGTCGTCAAATTTGACAACTTTTTTAGATTTGGTTTTTGCAGCCGTTTTTTCCAAATTTGGTTTGAGTACATCGCTATGCATTTCTTGCACTATTTCTGGCTGTGTTAGTAGCTTTTGAGTGTCGGTATTTTGTTCGACAATTTCTTATGGATCTTTGACCATGCTTATGTCAGTATCCATATCTTTTTCCTTGCAATTTTTTATGACATTGACTTTATCATCTGCTATTAAGAATTCAGGTTTTACACGATCTATTGAGACTTTTTTCTTTTTATCGGCTATGAGTAGGGTGAATGTTTTTTCTGTTCAATCCATCACTTTATAGGGACCGGTGTAGGGTTTCTGCAAAGCCTTTTTCATCCCTTCTTCTTGTAAGAACACGTGCGTAGTTGTCGCTAAGTGTCTCAAGACATAGGTTTTAGGTTTGCCATGAGTTACAGCTTGTTTTAAAAATTGACTTGCGTCGTCTTTTATGTTTTGTACTAATGTTTCGGGGTTAATTTCTTTGGTTTCATAGAAAAAGTCCCCTGGTAAGCGCAATTCCTCACCGAGTGCTAATTGAGCAGCTGAGTGTCCAGTATCTGTTTGCAAGGCTGATCGGAGGCCTAATAAGATGGTTGGTAGCCTATCAATCCATCTTTTGGTGTTGTGTGCCATAATTGAGGCTTTTAGAGCCCTATGCCACCTTTCCACTTTCCCATTAGATTGTGGGTGGTAAGTGGTGGTGGACCAGTGTTTAGCACCCAAGGTCTTTACTAGTTCGTTGAATATTTGGCTTTCAAATTGTCGACCTTGATCTGTAGTTATGCTTTAGGGCACACTGTATCTAGCAATCCACGTTGAATATATTTCTGCAGCCACTGTTGGGGCTGACATTTCCATGAGTGGAATTGCTTCGGGGCAGCGAGTAGCTCGGTCTATAATGGTCAGCAGATACTTGTATCCACAAGAAGGTGGTAAAGGACCAACTAAGTCTACGTGAATGTGTTTGAATCTGTCAGTATGTCTAAATTTCCCAAGTTTCGATTTCGTGTGTCTGCCAATTTTAGATTTCTGGCAATTTAGACAAGCACGGGCCCAGTTGTTGCAATCTTTTTTTATATTGGGCCATACAAATCTCGAGGTCATTAATTTAGTCGTACTCCTAGGTCCAGTGTGCGATAAGTTATGAACACTGTCGAACGCCTTTTTCCTATATTTTTGTTGAATGTAAGGTCGTTCTTGTCCTTGGGACACATCACATGTTAACATGATTTTTGTGCCAGGGAGTCTTTTTTGTCTCAGTTGTAGACTTGATTTGTCTGAAGATATCAATTTTAATAATTCTTCATCCCCTAGCTGTTCAATAACTATTTTGGCATAGGGTAACTGAGATGGCACTGAGACAGATTCTATTTGGCTCAGAGCATCAGCGGGTGTATTTAATTCTCCTTTTATATACCTGATGTCTGTTGTAAATTGGCCTATGAATTCTAAGTGTCTCATTTGCCTTGGTGATGCATGTTCTGCTCTCTGCTGGAATGCATGTGTGATAGGTAGGTGGTCTGTATACACAATAAAAGTTCTACCTTCTACATTATGCCTAAAGTGCCTGATTGCAGCATTTATCGCCAATAGCTCCCTGTCGTACGTACTATAATTTTTCTCAGCCTTTGATAATTTCCTCAAGAAGAATGCTAAAGGCTGGTTTTGATCATTATCAATTTGGTACAATGTTGCACCAATTGCAAAGTCTGACGCGTCTGTTGCTATGCATAATGGCAGACTGTTATCTGGGTGAGCTAATAATGTCGCATTAGCCAGCATATTTTTGACATTGTCAAATGCTAAGTTGGCTTCTTCTGTCCATATGACAGGAGTTTTGTCGCGTTTTTTATTTGTTTTTATCAAATTGAATAATTTGCCTTGTTCGGCTGCTGTGTTTTTTATGCAACGTCGATAGAAATTTGTCATCCCTAAAAATCTTTTTAATTCAGCGACTGTTTTTGGTTTTGGGAAGTTTATTATTGGCTCAACCCGGACTTTTTGAGGGGCAATTCCAGCAGAAGTAATGTTGTACCCGAGAAAATCAATATTTGGTTTTGCATATTCGCATTTACCGGGATTGATAGTTAAACCGGCAGCATGCAGACGCTGTAATATGGTTCTCACTTTCTTCTCGTGCACTTCAATGCCTCCACTGGAACATATGCAGATATCATCTATGTATGCATAGGCATATGGTATGTCTCTCAATACACCATTTATAAATCGCTGGAATGTCTGTGCAGAATTTCTTAATCCAAATGGCATTCGAAGATATTTGAAGAGGCCGAATGGAGTTATTAGTGCCGTTTTTTCAATATGGTTTTTAGCCATAGGTATCTGGTGGAAAGCCCAATTAATATCAATTTTGGTAAATAGATCTTCTCCTTTCATGTTTATATTAAAATCCATGATATTAGGAACTGGATATCTATCTGGTTTTGTTTGAGCACTTAGGCGTCTGTAGTCACCTATTACTCGCCATTTTCCACCTGGCTTAGGGATGATATGAATGGGTGAGCTCCATGAGCTATTTGAGGGTCTACAAACTCCTTCTTTTACCATTCTATCGAATGCATCCTTAGCCACTTTTAATCTATCTGGAGCTAAGCGTCTTGCTTTTGCTACACAGGGTTGTCCTACAGTTTCTATTATATGAACTGTGTCATGTTTATATGTAGGATTTGGATTAAAAGTTGGTTCGGTGATACCATGAAAATCTGTCAATATATTGACGAATTTATCATTTGGTTGCATGCACGCATTAATTATATTAATTATTTGATAATTTTTAGTTTTTCCTTTTATGTGTTCACCGGTTGTGGAGTCTATTAACTGTTTATTTTTAAGATCAATCAATAGTCCATAATAGGCTAAGAAATCTGCTCCTAATATAGGGTATTTGACATCAGCTATGGTGAAAGTCTATTTCATTGGTTTGTTAAAACCTATATTTACTTTGCATTTTTTAATTCCATATGCAGAGAAACTATGGTTATCTATTGCATTTAATTGGGATTTCGGAGTGTTATTCTTGTGCTTGATCTTGGCTGGCAGTAAGCTTATATCTGCGCCTGAGTCAGCAAGAAATTCCCTCCTTTTTGACCTGTCCTGTATGAACAGGCGGCGAGAGTAGTTATCTGAGGGGTTGTTGCCGCTGATGCAACCCCTCTCTCTAGTTTGACTTACTGGGAGATTTTTGATTGTCTCTAACCTTATCCAATTCAGAGAGCAATTCCTTTTTCTTTTGCTCATCTTTGATCATCCTTTCGGCATAGAATTGGCAGGTTATTTTGCAAGTCCTGGCATTTTCTCCCCATTTATTATGGTGGAAGCAATAGTCTTCACGCCAATTCGGATTTTTGTATTTGGGTCTAGATTTAGACCTTGGTGGTGTTCTGTCAGGGCTGTTTTTTCTGCTATTATTTCTGCGGTCACGAGATCTAGAGTCTCATTCCCGCCAATTTTGGTTTTTGGAATGGCTGTTTCGATTTCCATTGCTGCTGTTGGTGTTCTTATGTTCCATTTTCAAAGCAGCAATTTCAGCTCTAAGTTCCGCTATTTTGGATTTTTCCACTGAGATGGCACTGATTGCAGTTTTACCTGTATATTCCAGTGCCTGTTCAGCAGCTTTGGCCAAATTTATCAATGCTTCATCACTGGTAGCGTTTGTAAGATTTAGAGCTCCAAGTGATTGCACAACTGATTTAGGTAGTTGTTGGCAAAATCGGTCAGCTATTACCATGGGTGATACATGGTTATCCCCTTTTTTCATGAGTTTAGCAATAAATACTGTGGGCTTGTCATCTCCGATGGACATGCCTCTCATCAGTTCTCGAATTTCCTCTCGAGCGGTTATACCAAATGCAGTTCTTATTTTATTCTGGAACCAACTGTACAAATCTTCTGCTTTGTCAGGACATTCCATGATGTCAGGACAAGCTTTTATGATTTGTGCAGGCATATTTCCACACAATTGTCTGTATCTGTGCTCTCGAGGAATCTCCTCGAGTCGGAAACAGCCGATCAGTTGTATAAACCAGGTTTCTACGTCCTTTGGGAGAAACTCTGGTAGTTGGATCCGTTTTTTGAGTGTATTTTTGGTGTTTTCTTCGACCTTCTTTTTGTCGTACTCCGATATTGCCTTGGCTACGATCTCCTTCATATATTGATCGAACAGCTCTTTTTCTATCTGAGCCTGTTTCTCAGCCAGTAACCTACGTTCTTTTTCCTCTGGATTTTCAGTCAAAGTTCCAGGCATTTTAGTTTTGTCGTTTTTTAGCATTATTTTTCGTATTATTTTTCCGTTTCTTAATTTTTGGAAATTCAGCTTAACCGAATTTGTAGCAGAAATTATTGTAGGACTATTTCTTATCTAGCAGATGTATATGCGTGTTCTACCAAGATTTTGTTGACCCGTCCTGTTATGGGGCAACGTTTATTTGGTATAGGGGGGTAAATTTCCCACTCCTTAGTCGACTAATAGTCACCTAAGTCACATCAGCTATTTCTAGCCAATGAAAAAGTCGCGTCCAAGCCGCACTTATCAGCAGAGTGATTTCTCGCTTGTCAAGCGTTTTCACGCCTTAACCACTGTAGCAACGTCGAGGTCACCACTGTAGCTTGTTTGGTGTAGGTAGGTGCGTGATTAGTTCCACTGATGTAGCGTACAGAGTTTGTTCTAATTTTGTGTATTATCAAAGATGGTTCTTGATCCCAGCTGCACAATTCATTAGAGTGACTTTTGAATGTGAGCGGAATGAAGTTGTAAATTTCATATTTAGAGTCTAATTATTTTAAGGGAATTTTGATTTCTAATTCTAAAGTATTTTTGAAGAAGTTGCAATTTACCAGCTTGGCATGGTAGTAGTTTTGAATGTCCTTAATGGGAATAGCTAGATCAAGGTCTACATTTTTAGTGGTTTCCAAAAGTTTTAGGATATCATTTTCAAGAATTTCTTTTGAGATAATTGAGGAAGGAATCAAGTGAGATTTGCAAGACGTTAGGATATTTGATAATCTTCAAGTGTTTATTAGGTAGTTGTCGTAGAATCCTTGGATATAGTTTAGTGATATTAATAGTTCATGCTCTTCGAGAGAATTTTCTACAAATGAGTTTGTATGGGAGATAAATTTCATCATGAAACTATTAGTATGATCGATAAAACTATGAAGATTCGTAGACATATTTACTAATGACGCATGTTTGGTCAAAAGTTGATTTTTTATAATATCGTATTCTTCCTTTAAAGAAATTTTGTTTGCCAAGAAGTAACGTCCATCTCTGAAATTTATTACTCGACAGCAGAATTGTAGCGCATCTCCGAAGAAGGATCTAATCGGAGTGAATACGCTTCGTTTGCTTCAAATAGAGGATGGGGTTGAATAGAAATCTTGGATTATAGCGATGTTTTGTTCTTTCAGATTTTTTATTGTATTTTTTAGACGTTTCGCCATTTCTGCGTATTTGCAATTTTTCCAGGTTGTTTCGTTACAAAACCTGTGTTTGAAATTTGTTGCTAGTAGGTTATCTGCTGATTCATGCAGATCTAATTTAATAGAGTATATTATCGGAGCAGATTTAGAATATACAAAATTATTGTTTATTTCTTGAAAATAAGCGCCGGTTGACTCCGTCGTAATCCTATATGGGTCAGACGATGTTCTTTGCGCAATTATTATCGAAGGAATAGTTATTGTGACATAGAAAATTAGACTCGTATACATTTTCTGAAACAGAAAAAATGCAACGTCTAGGTTATTTATGCATTAAATGTTTATTGAACTTAATTTTGAGGAGTTTAAAGGAGAGTACGGAGAGGATCTGGTTATTTTAGCAAACGTATTAGATTCAATAATTTGATCATAGAGGGAGATTTTTTTAATATTTAAAAGGCAATTTATATTTGTCCATTAGTTAAGTTTTTTTGTCCGTACAACATCGGTTGTTTTAGTAAAGTGAATTTGTGACTGCAATTTTTTTTTCTTTTATTATATATTTTTTTTTTGTTAGTTTTATTTTGTTTGTTATTTTTTATAATGGTTATCACGTACGTATATGAACAATCGTGTTTTCACTTCTGTCGGATCAGTTGAGGTGAACGAGACTTGGTTCCTTGGGGACCAAGTTCTCTCTAAAATGCAACCATTCCAGGATTGTCCCTGCGAAGCGCGTTTATTTTTTTCTTTACAACGGCTTTTTTCTTTGTTTTATCGTGTTTCAACTGTGTCGGACCATAACTCGTTTTTGAATGATTTTGAACCTCATCGCAATTTGGATGAGACAATCGAAGAGGACCTAGGCTATTAGAACCACAGTATCTGGTTTGTTTGTTGTCCTTCATTGGAGACCTTTACAAAAGAGTTGTTATTTACTTTGAGGATTTTTTATCTTCGATCATTAACCGTTGAATTTGGTTCTACTGGTTTACGATTAGTGTTTAAGGAGAATTTGGATACACGTGGTGTGGTGGGTTTGGGAATTTTGTCCAGATTACTTGTAGGGTTGCTCAGTGTTTATCAACAGAGTAATCATACAGTAACCGTCAAATATGTCCATTTGGACCAATATTATCTCATGGACCTATTGGTGGGACCAGATGGATCTGGATTTACAAAATTTATCAACAATCATTATAAGCCTAGATTGGGGATGTCTATATCTTCACGTGGCTTTCACCTTGTGAGACATTACAATGCCGTAGAACGTAGTCGGGCAATGTCCCTAAGGAGTGGGTGGCTTCTCCATGAGCCGACTGTATATTCATTTCTCTGGGATACACCATCGATTGAAGAAAGCATTTCCTCGGCCGAGGGAGGATCGTCAGATGACCAGGATGCTCGGGAAGGTGCCTCATCGATGTCTACAGAAGACAGTGGATCTACGGATGGGGACCAGCTTGCCAATTACCTCTCAGGATATGCCGACACATGGGCCATTGGTGAGTTTATACAAATTTATTTAAATACATTTAAAAAAGTTTATTTTGACGTATTATTTTGGGCCAAAAAGTGTTTGTAGTAGTTTTAGTCGGAAGTACTATTTTTAGAGAAATTTTAATGGGATAATGGGGAGAGAGAGAAAAAAAAGGAAAAGAGAAAAAAGGGAGAGAGGAAGAAAAAAATTTTGTGATTAAAAAAACACGTAGCTGCCGGTAATATACTTTACACACATCTACTTTTGTTTTTTTCAAGGGCGACCCTTTGATTTTTGTAAGATTTGAGTTGGGGTGGGGTTTTCGAGGTTTTTGTCAGATTTTGATTCATTATTGATTTTGTCTGGATTACGAGATTTTTACGGAATTAATCGTCGCACGTGCACAGTTTTGTCGTATGCTGTTTGGTCGTCGGTTTTAATTCGAATTATGTAGTTTAAGTCTGTGACCTTCTTAACAATTTTATGAGATCCGGTGTATTTTATTTTGTTCTTTGCAACGTTTTTTGACTGATGCAGCAGAACAAGGTCGTTAGGCTTGAAGTCAACGGTCTTGTGATGTGCGTTATAATGTTTTGCATTTTTTTCCAATGCTTTCTTTGCTAAACTTGGCGTTTTTTCTCTCATCTGAAGAAGGGTTTCGAGCTCTTCTTCACGAGTTGTAGTGTTTTTATTATTTTCTGGTAGTTCTGGTAAATATACTTCTGGATTTAATCCGTGGAGTAAATAGAACGGAGATTTATTATTTAAGTGTTCAATGGGGCTAATATTATACGCAAAGATAATTTTATTAATGGTATCGATCCACTCTTTTTTGTTTGAGTGGTCATATTTGGAGAGTGATTTTTTAATAACACCGTTTATTTTTTCGACTAATCCCTGTGATTGAGGGAAATAGAAGGAGGAATAAACAATTTTGATATTATTATTTCACAAAATTTGCGAACGGATTCATTGGCAAAATGACCTCCGTTATTGCAAGAAATTTTTCTGGGGGTGCCATATGTGTAACAAATAAATTTCAGATACTCAATTACACATTGAGCATTTGGATTTTTTGTTGGACTTATGGTACAAAAGTTTGTATTTTTATCAACACCGATGAGTACGTACAAGTGCTCGTACTCGGTGTTAAATTTACCGATAAAGTCGATTTCTATATGCGAAAATGGATTAGGATTTTTGATGTCGATGTGTTTGAGGTAGCCAGCCTCTTTTGGGGAATTTTGAGCCATTTGACATTCATGGCAAGATAACACGTATTCTGTTATTTTTTGTACCATATTTTTAAAAAAGAATTGATTTTTTATTTTGTTTTTTGTTTTTTTAATTCCAAAATGACCTCCATACAATGGGTCATCATGTAATTTTTTTAGAACTATTGGGATTAATTTTTCAGGAATTACTGTAATCGCTTCATCATATGATGAGGTTGAGTTAGGTAATTTTTTTAGGACATTGTTTTCGTCCAAAAAATATAATTGTATTGAATGGTTTAATTTACGTATTTTATTTTTATCTTTTTTAATTTTGTTATAATTTAGTAATGAAATAACGTTTTTCCAATGCGGGTCATTTTCCTGCATTGTTTTTAGATTTTTGGGAAGTTCAATATTAGAGAAAGATTCAGAAGTTTGATCTTCTGTTTGGGAGTGTGATGTGGAATTGGGATTCATGATTTGTGGGGAATCAAGAATCACGGGAGGGGTTGTTTTAATCTGGTTATCGAGGTTTGACTCTCTACCAAGAGCAGATCCAGTAACTACATTCGTAGTTTGTTTGTGGTTTAGGCAATTTTGAGAATGATTGTGTTCATTCTGTAAGATTGTGGATTGTACCACGGGGTAATATGGGAAAGTTAATGTAGGAGAGGGAGGGTAGGGGTATTTTTCAGGCGTGGTATTTGGGTGATACCAGGTATTTTGATTTTGGTAAAACACAGGGTTTAAAGGGACAGAATTATCATTGTGAATTCTGCATAAGATATTCACATTTTTCTCCTCATCAGGGAGAGCATATTTTTTATCTACTAAAAATTCTCCTTTTTCAAATGTAATTTTGTCCGGTTCATCGTGAGGACGGGACAGCATATCAGCCATACAATTGTTTTTTCCCGCGATATGTTTAATTTGAAAGCTATATTCATTTAGTTTAGAGATTAATCTAATTAATCTTGGGCTTGGGGTGTTGAATTTCTGATGATAAATCAGAGGATTATGGTCTGTGTATACTACAAAGCGTAATGCAAGTAGATATCCACAGAAATGGGCTAATGTGTTAGTAATTGCCAACATTTCTAGGTCAAAAGAGCATAATTTTGACTGAGCAGGTTGGACTCTTTCGGAGAAGTATCCAACCGGATGTTTATGCTTCGTAATGGCATTAGTTTGCAGAAGCACTGCACCTAATGCAATTTTTGAAGCATCAACTTCAACACAAGTTTCTAATTTTGGATCATAAATTGCTAATACAGGTTTGGAAATCTTAATTTCTTTTAATTTTTCAAAAATTTCAAGATGTTCTTGATTTAATTTAATTTTAGCGTTTGATTTGCTATCTGTTCCTCTTAATAAATCGGTAAGGGGAGCAGTAATTTTAGCCAAATTAGGGATTAATTTCCTATTATAGTTTATTGATCCCAAAAATGATCGTAATTGTTTTAACGTATTTGGGGGATTTAGGTTTTTTATGGCTTCAATATTTTTATTTAATGGTCTTAATTCGTTATATCGGACAGTATGCCCTAAGATTTCAATTTCGTTCATAGCAAATTGACATTTTTTTGTTTTTATTTTTAAATTAACTTCATTTAATCTTTTTAGCACTTCTCTTGTATTTTCAAGACATTCCTCAAAAGTTTCTCCGAAAATACAGATATCGTCCAGGTAACATACCATTTTTTTCCAGAATATATCATGGAATATGTCATCTATGATCATTTGAAAAATAGATGGGGAAATGCTTAACCCTACTGGGGTAGAATTGAATACATATCCAATTCCATCCACATTTATTCCAGTGTATTATTTAGATTCTTCCGTGAGAGGGATCTGTAAATATCCACTGTTTAAATCGATTGTTGTAAACCATTTTTTATTTCTTAGGTAAGGCCAAATAACATCAATTGTTGGTACATGATTGTTATCCATAATAATTCTTTGATTCATTCTTCGGTAGTCTACTAATACTCTATAGACTCCATCTGGTTTCTTTTTTACAAAAATTGGCGATTCATATTTTGATTTTTGTTTTTTAAGGACACCTGCTTTTACTAGGTCATCGACCAGTTTATGTAGGGCCTCATGTTCTGCGTGCGAGAACTTAAAATTTCTACACCTTAATGGTGTTTTGTCGTCCACTCGGACAACTTGTTTGGGTACTTTACAAACAGAGACTTCATCTGTTTTTCCTGTAAAAATATTATTAAATTCGTTAATCATTTGATATACTTTTATTTTTTGTTCAAGCGAGAGATTTGGATTTATCGGGATGGGGTTTCCTCGATTGTCCTTAAAAATGGTTTTCTCGGTTATTTTTTCTATTTGACAGGAATTAACTTCTACTGCACTACTTAATTCAAATTTTCCGAGGTATTTGCCTTTATAGATCACGTGGGGTCTGTTATTGTGGTTAACAGCCGCTATCGTGTCTTCTGATACAATTACAAAAAAATTATGTTTTTCTTCCATGGACGTTTCACACAGAAACTCCAGGTGTTCGGGCAAGGTACCTAAAATTAGTACAGAGTTTGCCTCTATTTTAAAAGTTTGGGGAGCATAATATTTAAAGGGCTTAACATAACCTAATTTATTTTCTTTTTCAATAGGGTAATTGTGACATTCAGGCATGTCAAAACATTGCTCTTTGTAACCACACTGTAAAGTGAATTTGTTTTTCAAAAAGTCGATAATTGGCTTTATGGGTTGACAAGAAGTCGTAACCTAATATGACCAGTTCCACCAAATTTCGGACCACGTAGTTGGGATGTGGGCAAATACAATGATCAATGGAAAAAATCACATTGGTTACTCCTATGACCTCAAGAGGTTGGCTATCCGCACCACAAAATCTTATTTTTGTTGGTAAAATTGGTTCCATAAAATTGACTTTCTTTAAAACTTTTTCATCAATAAGTGTCTGTTCCAAATCTGGGTCAACTAGGCGAAGTATTTGTTTGCCAAAAATGGCAAAAGGGAGGTGAAATTTACATTGGGTTCTGCAATACCCTTTATTTCTAAGTTTCAACTCTTTATTCGAGACATCCCTTACAGCTGACAAATCATCTGTAAGGGGAACACTTAGTTTTTTGAGCAGTTGTTTTGGCAGGCCTGGGGGTTTGGGTTTTGGTGAGCATGCTGTTGAGCTGTCATCAAGGGTGCCGGAGGTGCAACCGCTTGAGTGTTTGCAGCAACATAGGGAGGATTTTGGGGGGTATTAAATGGAGTACTATTCCATACTGGAGCATTGTTCCAGCTTGAATTCCAATTTGGAGGGCCATATTGGTTCCAGTTTGGAGCTCTATTAGGATAGTACCCATTACTGTTTCTGGAAAAATTGTTTCTACGGAAATTTGGATTTAAGTTTCTACCTTTATAATTTGGGTTAAAATTTTGATTATTATTCCAATTTCAATTTTGGTTATTCTGGTTCCAGTTTTGATTCTGATTCCAGTTTTGATTCTGGTTCCAGTTATTATTATTGTTATTATTATTATTATTATTTCTGTTTTGATTTTGACTTTGATTTTGATTTTGGTTTTGATTTTAATTATAGTTATTTTGTTCATTATTATTATTTTGATTTTTATTTTGGGGATTTTTATTTTTTCTGGATTCCTGGGATTTTGAAATGTTCGCTATTGCAGCGCTCATTTTTTCCATCTCAGCTTTCCAAACTGGGTCGGATGATACTAAATTTACACTTTTTTCTGTTTTCTTTTCTGATTTTCCAGCTTTTAGTTCTTCGATAATTTTTTCGAGTTGTTCAAAGGGGTTCCAAATGTCCATATAATTTATCTTTAAATTCTAAATATTTAGAGTAGGTCTTGTCTAGTTCTTGAATTGTTTTAGGTTCTTTTTTTATTAGAAATTCTCTTTATTTTTCGGAAAGATTAGGTATTATTTTTTCAATTATTCTTTCTTCGGTAATTCCCGGTTCAATTTGTTTTAGAATTTTTGACACGAACATAATATACGCAGGAAAATCAGCTTCGCCTTTATATTTCCTTTCGTATAATATTTCGCGTAGTTGGGGTTTAGTTCTAGTGAATACTTCCAATATTTTTTGTTTAGTATTTTGCCAATTATTACATTCAGGATTTGCTTGAATTCTATCTTCAAACATTTGTTTTGCAAGGCCAGAAAATTATTCCTTTTTCTGTTGTATTTTCTATTTCTAATATATCCAGTTTTTATTTATTTATTATTTTAAAAAACTAAGTGTAAATGATTCAAGAATTATTTCCCAGTGAAATACACGAAAAAAGGGAAATTATAAGTTTCTATTTTTAAATTTATTATTTTTTCACTATCTAATTTTTTAATTAATTCATCAAAGTCTTTTTAAAGCAATTTAAAATTTCCTAATTTACTTTTCTTAATATTTATATATTCGTACATGTTTTTAGCTTGACACAATATTTAATTATCAATACAAATTTCAATTAATCACAATATATACTACCTGTAATAGCAAATTTTACATTTTATGTTGTGCGATAAATTTGTTTTTGTTCTGTTTGATGTTGACTGAAGTCATCTTCCATTGAATTTTGTTGTTGAGTTGGCCCAAAAAAGATAGTCTCCAGTGGGTAGATCCGCTGTGAGGTCTTCGAAGACAGGAACAGATGTTGACTCTCAGCAGTTCTCTAGATTTTTTGGCAATCCTTACTGGATTTGCAGTTTCATTACTTCCAGGATCAGCAGCTAGTAAATCAGAAACTTGTAATTTGGATTTTTAAAATGAAATTAAAAAAATAAAATGTTCAAGTTTCAATGAACTTTGAAAAATTATGAAAATATTTTGTGTAACTATTCACATTAAATTTGAATTTCGCACAACTATTTATTAATTCACATAAAATTTAATTATATTCAGCTTTGATTTTTACTGTGTCTTTTATGAATTCGTGTTCAAACTGTAGCGATGGCTGCCATGATGTGAGGTGAGTGTACGAGGATCAAAAATGAACACGAGACAACAGTTGCAGAGATCTATTATTGAACGACTAAAAAACATTCTCAGAATAAAATAAATAATGGTGAAACACAGAGCTAGCGTAAATTGTAAGTTTAGATAAGAGTTTGTGAGAGAAGTGGAATGTATAACTTGTATATATTTGTAGTGATGATGATGAGTGGAGATGGGATTTCTGTACTAACAAAAACATATTTGATGTGCATACGCATATGCCACTACCCACACAGCCACACACAGACACAAAACAAATGTTTTTTGCTTCCTCCGAAATAAAAAATTTAACTAATTCTACAGTATTACTTATTGGTATGCCAGAAAAAACCCAGGTCTGGCACAAGCTAAAGTCCCATAGAGTGGTGCTTCTGAGCTTGTACCTACATAAATATATAGGTACATACATAAGTACTGTGATGTCAAAATTAAACTAGAGTGTACCAAAGACAAAGTCTGTGTGTAATTGTGATGTCAGTGTTATATCATTCAATATGTCATTTTTGGATACCTAATTGCCAAAATTAATACTCTGATAATTAGAACCACAAACTGAAATATGAAAATAGAACAGCAACTCGAGAAATCATTATATTTCAAGTACAATGAAGGAACAATTTCTTATTGTAAATATCTTTGGTTGATTTTGAAGTTGAAATATATGATGTCTTCATCATGATACGATCAATATTCATTGCGTGAAAGGCAATTTTTCCATTATTTATAATAATTGTTTTCATTAAAGCAGTATAGAAGTGGAATCATAAGCAAAATGAAATGAAATGAATGAAATGAGAAGCATATAGTTACAGTAACATAAAACCTGTATTCCAGCAATATTCATTAAAAGCTACGAAGGGACTATTAAATAATTACAAAAACAAATTAAATAAAAATATTCGAGTATGTAAAGAAGACAATTACATAGCCAGTCAAGAATTTGTTTAAGAAGTCCCAAAATAATTGAAGTTATCAAATATCGATCTATTGGAGAGAGGGTTTAATGAGACAAAGTTTGTTTAGATTTTCATTGTAAGGATTGTGAATAGAATTTAAAAATTTGAGTTGTTAAATTTGGGGTGGGTCATTCGCAAAATTCTTTGATGATTCAATGAGTACTTTTTTTTTATTTTTGAAGTTGGACATTGTTCCATCCCATTTTTGCAGACGATTCAGTTTGTCTACAAAAATGTGTCGAACAAATATAGACGACTATTATTCCTAATTCTTGGAATAATAGCTGTCTATACTTTACCTTGCTTCTCACGGACGAACAACACCAAATATGCTGACAATATAGAGTCATCATATTTGGCGGATGTTCCATGTCACGCCACCTTTTTGGTCGGCCATTTTGACCTATAACAAAGAAAACAAAGGTGACGTCTTGTCTTCTATTCGAAGACATATTCATTCCTGAACTGGCAGTCGAGTAGAAATTTTAAGGTCCATACTTGTTATGGATATCAGTTTTCACTATTATTAAGTATCAGTAATAAATTAAAATTTAAATGTGTTTTGTAATAACTTGACGTTCAAATTTAATAAAAGATAATATTTAGAAATTATCTTATTTATTGGGATAATTCAAACATTGAATTATTCTCGCAACAGACGTTTCAATTTTTTAATCAATGCAGTATGTTGGTAACACTTTCTGTAACACATTAATAAACAGAAAAATCATCCACGACCATTATTGTGCGACATAAGGGGGGTTTAAAAAGGAGGTAATCATGCTTTTCAAGTTCGACATCTCAAATTTTTTGTGGATGTAATAAGTTGGCTATATCGACCATAATATATTTAGAAGCTAAAAAATTATCCACCATCATTATTGCAGCACATATGTGAGGGTTTAAACGTAGGTTTGTCCACTCTAAAGACAGTTACAGAAAACTTAGCCACTCAAAACACAAAATGAGGCTGCCACTCTATAGGATAAAGTGGCAGGAGAAATGGTTTAAGCAATTAGAAATGTGATTTTAGAAAGATTTTATTAATTAGGTAAGTTTTGTTGTATCATAGTCAACTCTTTATAAAGTTTTTTGTTTTTTTTTTACCCCCTTCTACTCCATATTTATTTATTCTAAGGACACAATTTAGATGTATTTTATTAAATTTATGCACATAACGCCTTAGAATATCAGTAAACCAATAAAATTTTCAAAATAAAATTGGTAAATATGATACATCTCACATCACTATTGCCAATAAATCATGTCTGACAAAAAAAAAAAAAAAAAAAAGTAGTCTGTAAAACTTTTTACAGTTTTGTTCATTCGTATATAAGGACAAAAAACCTGGACACATGACTTTTGCGTTATGTATCTCTAGCTGGCATGAAAAATAGAAAAAAAATACTGCTTCCAATCAACAACATAGTATCCCGGACTCAGATCATAATTTTAGTTACACCATGTAGCAATTAAAATAGGTAAGTATTATTATCAGTTGTGTGGTAAAAATTGAACTGGTTACGGCCACTCTAGAGGACATTTTGACCACTTAAGAATAAATATCTCCTGTTCAACTGAATTATTCAATTTTTCTTTCAGTATGAGTCACTTCAGAAAATTTATTTCTTTAATTTAAGACATTTCTGGTGAAAATATAACTTTTAGAGTAAAGGAGTAGCAACACCAATCATTAACGAATTTTAAAAATTACACGGGTGGAAAATAAAATTAAAAACAGAAGAAGTAATACAATCTATTACGTATTAAAGTCAAGTGTCCTTGCCAGTGAAGAACAAAATTCTCAATAAAATTCAGAACTTATATTTTCAGTGTATCAGAATCACATTTGCATTCCCCAGCAGGTGAGGGGGTTGTTAGTTAATATTGAGTATTTCTTCTATCCTCTTAAAGACCTTCAGAAAATTTAATTAACCATGAATTTTCTCTTGATTTTCAAAATTACCACTTTTACTAATTCTCGGGAGAAATAAAGTTGTCATCTAAGTTTTTGATTCAAACGTATTTCAGAAAAATTACTAATCCTTCATTATTGTAAAATTGTCATCATTTTAAAGTTCTTTATTAGAACATACTGAATCAGTATTATATTGCATTGCTTAGACGACTTAAATTTACATACGACCATTCAAAAGCTTGAATGGACTTTAGAGAAAAGACAACATAGTACTGGGTAAGTCCAAACCAAAAGTGACGAGAAAATGATTTTGAGCTTTGAACTCTGTAATTTCCTCTTCCTTAAAACATAACAAGAGAGAGAGAGAAAGAAAGAAAAGCTGAAAAATAAGGAGAAATTAGTTGCATCAAATACAAGTGAAAAAAAAGGCGAAAAGTTAGTCCGTTAGTAAATATTAATAGTACAGATAAAAAACCAATCGAATGCAATAAGAAAACATAAGAAAAGCAGTGTACCTAATAAGGGGGAAAATAAAATAAAACGTACAGATAGAGCAGAAGCTCATCGTGTGTGAAAACCAGTAGAAAAAAAAAAGAAAATTAGATTGAGTGGCTCATTGCAGAAAGAGAGAGGTAAGGAGAAATGTGGATAATAAGAAAACGAGTGAAAAGAAAAAGAGAATAGGAAGCGGAAGAGGGAATCAAGTTCATCGTGTTTATTAGTGTGGGCTAAAGGATGATTAAAGTTGTATTAGGTTTTAAGAAGAATAGAACTAGAAAGAGATAAGACAATGAAGCGAGAAGAAAGGAGAATGAGTGTGATGAGAGTAGAAAGAAAGTAGAAATGGAAATGGGGTATTATATATAAGCAGGGTGTAGAGAGAAGAAGAATAAAAGTAAGAAGAAGAAATTGTAGGTAAGAAGATAAGGTATGGAGACCAAAATTGTATGTAGCTTGTCGTCATTGTAAGGGATGATAATAACTGTTGAATGAAAAATGAATAAAATTGCCAGACGAGATAAAGTAAAACAAATTCCGAAACTATAATAAGTACCTATGCGAAAGAAGTGAAAATAAATTAATGTTCGAGGATAAAAGAAGAAATAGGTGTTTTTGAAGTGGAAAGTTAATCTGAGACGGACAGTGGTTGACTTTGGACAGACTATAGCCAAACAATTGGCTGAAAATATCGAACAAAGTGAATTACACAATAAAATAAAAATAGGTACAATGCAAACAATTAGATGTAAATAGGAAAATGGTACCAATCGTTTTCTTTTCACATGAAACGGATAATTTTCATCATCCCCATCCCTGACTCATTCGTGAGGTCAATTATTTTAATACCCCCTTTGCATGCACACGTTGCAAAAACTGGGTGAAAACATATTTAATTAAGTAGGTAGGGGAGGGTGGGGCAGGTTGAGACAGTTTTTTTTGAAAGCCCGTAGCAGCTTCCCTGTTAAACCTATTGAGTTAAACTATGAGGCAATTAGAAGGTACTTGAGTAAGCTTTCAAAAGACCTATGAGATATTTTTCCAAGAATCGTACAAACAGAGCAATTCCAATTTGAAAAATTTGTGACAAGCTGCCCCATTGAAAATTTGATGGGGCAGCTTGTCACGATATAGAAAAAAAAAATTGGGGCGCTTTGAGACAATTAAAATAAATGTGATGAAAAAGAATAGAAGAAATTATCATACTGAACGAACAAAAATCTGTATTTTGAAAATTTACAATCATATTTACCGAAAATCTTTATTTTTAAATTATTGTGGTGGAATTATTTGAGTGGGGCACATTGAGACGTTTTCAGACCAGCATTACGAAGTTGTATATCAAGCAGCGATGAAAAAATTTGCACTGAGTATTATTTTGGACTACTATCATCATATAAGATCATACCCATCACAATTGGAATCCAATTTCTCAACGAAAATGATCAAATTGTAATTTTGTTACTGTTATCAGCAAAATTTGTCTCA
Source organism: Ericerus pela (assembly GCA_011428145.1). Classification (NCBI taxonomy): domain Eukaryota; kingdom Metazoa; phylum Arthropoda; class Insecta; order Hemiptera; family Coccidae; genus Ericerus; species Ericerus pela. Next base: position 600,014 of record WOFM01000548.1, on the reverse strand, counting down.
ATGTACCCCAAAAAGAAAAACGTGAAAAACATGGTACACAAATCTGTTGTAAAAAAATTATTGTTAGTTCATTGTAAATAATGATGTACTAGTATGAGAAAATACAACTTACTTGGAAATCGAATCAAAATTACTTTTGCTATTAAAAAAAATACGTGGAGAAACAACGTGAAAATTTTCGGTTTTTATCACATAAATGTCACAGCACAGAAACAAAATGACAGAACAAACCTTTTAATGCTGATTCAGTGTTCTTATACTAAGGAGGTAAAAATGTGATACAGTGTTGCTGCCTCATGTCTCAACCTGCCCCACCTTCTCCTACATGAAATTTTGACTGTCTTTGTCATTGAAAACAAATTGTCAGCTACTGGTTCCAGTAACACGGACAATGATAAGTGTGTGTAACATCAACTTGTAATTTAATAGGATTAGTGTTTGTCAAACTCAAGCAAATGGATACTACGTTGGTGAGTTTGTCCACATTCTTTCCTCTAAACTACCAAATGTAAAAAAATGCTATAACTGAGACTGTGAATGAAATACCTGCTGCTTCAATGATTGTGTTATATCGATCGGCTGTATTTTTGGATAAGGCATCGACAGATCAGCAATGTCAGTCCATGATGCTCCATATACACTTCCTAAGTATTAGATTTTAAAATAATATTTTCTCATGTTAGTTTGTGGAGTGAATCTTCTTTGAATAACAAAGAAAACTATGAAATGTGTATTTGCCAATTTTTACTTAATAAATGAACAGGAATTGGACCCATTTTTGAAATTAATTTTTTACCAAAGTGATTTCTCAACTTTCGCCGGACATATGCCAACAAGTGAGAGTAGAGTGGAAGAATCTGATGATAAAGATTCTCAAACTCTTGTTCTATATTTTCGTCTTCATATTCGCTAAGCCACATTTCAGCTGCTGATTCAAAACCTGAAAGCAATGAATATAACATTTTAAACTTTATGCACTTACTTAGGTAATTAGTATTTTATAATTTTCAAAATCTATTTGTTAGCTGATTAAAGTCGCAATCGTGTATAATTGAAGTTTTTTTTCAACTCTCATTATTATATATTATTATCTATCTATTTTCTATATTATAAGTGTGGGTGTGCGTATATGTATATACACGACACCACACAAACACCAATGAAAGGCAGCTGGGTGTTCGATGCGTTGAATGTGCGGACTGAGCCCAGTATACAAGTTTAGCTGTATAGACAAAATATACAGCCGTGAGCGCAAAAAGGTAGTTCGTGGATTTAATCCATTGGCCCACTAGGTGGTCAACTGGTGTGTAGTACACACTCATTCGTCAACGACCACCCGTCACCACAGTAAGAATGAGAGGGTTTTTAATGTCGGCTAGTTGGCTTCACTATCGCTGAACCAATTTAAATAAATTTTTTACTAAATTAATTGTCCTGATCCTCTGCTGGTTTAAAATAAATAAATTTGAAAATAGCTATGGGATTGAAATTGAATTATCTTTAAAAAAATTATCCCTGAATAAACTGTGTGTATGTATGAATAGTCACGAACATATGCGGCCGCAATTTTGTTAATTCCCTTTCATTTTTCTGTTCTTCAACTTTGGAATTGTTGCAATTGCAAATACCTGTAGGTGACTTTGATTTTGTTCATTCTGTTGATTTTCTCATTCTTCAAGTTTGGTATTTCTGCTTCTGCTAATATTTAATGAAAAATCATTTGGGTAGGTGTTTCTGAAACATGGTAAGCAAGGGAAATTGGGTACCTACTTTCATAAGTGATTATAGGCCTAAATTATGCCCCCGACAGAAAATGAGTAGAATACTTTTTTATTGAATTTTAATCTTCTTTCAATTTTGTTGAACAATTTTTTGTTTACCTCAGATGAAAATTAAGTAAGATGAACACAGAAAACTGCTTTGTGCTATTTTTTTGAAACTAACCAGGGGAATCTTATATACCTTCCTTCGGGGCTCTTATGTGGTTGTGAAGGATGGTGAAACTGATTCTAATTTGCTTAGGCTGCAATATAAGACTTCATTTTTATTCATTCTGTTGAATTTTTTGTTCTTCAAGTTTGCTTTCACTCGATATGTAATTGTTTTTACACAAAAAAAATGCTTATGAGCTCAGTACCTGTATGCTTTAAATATCAAAAAAATAGGCCTACATGATTTTAAATATCAGTATTGACCTGTTTCAAATGTCAATCATTATTAATAAATGAAAATTAATTTTTCTTCGGACAAATATTTACAGCTCTTCTTTCAGCCCACTGAAATAAGGTATCAAAATAGAATTGAGAGTAAAAAATATTTTCTCACCTGAAGTGTGATGGTGCAGGCTCCTGACTAAAACATAAAAATGGTTGAACCCCTTACCATGTGCTTTCCCTTGGGGGCTCAAACATGTGATTACTTTCAAATTTTACAAGTTTCCTGCATAAATACATGTTATATCCAATATAAAAATACTTCAGTAAAAAAAAAGTATAAAATATAAAACAAGAGTTTCAATTAAATTTTTTCACAACACTCATATGAGCTGAGATACAGGGAAGCAAAGAATGGAATTCTTTTCAAAACCTTAATAATCTGAATTATTTTCTAATAAGGAAGCTGAAAGAATATAGATGTAAAGATCGTCCATCAAATAGTCAGTGGATACCTCGCAACTTTATCTCACCAACATTAATGAAATATGTTATCATTATGAAACCCATAAGTGGGCATAAACTTTTTGCACATGCGCAATAGGTGTTTTTTTATCTGCTTTCAGATCATAATTTCCAGACCCTAAAAACAACCACACCCCAAAAGTTTAAATTCATATAACATATATACCTATGGGGTATAAATTAACAATATTTGTCGAAAAAATGGGGGTGTATTTCTTCACGGATTTGAGCCGAATTTAACATAGGTATGTATATACTGTAAGTCCATATCTTAATCAATTTTAAATGAACACCCGATCTTCCCATTAGTTTTCGAATAATTTTAATTTAAAATTTTTAGACAGTGGGAGTAGAGCGTAATTCTGTATGGATCAGGATAAACTTTTGCATGTGCGTACTTCGAGTCTATACCTTGGTCAAGATCGAAAATGGACCAAATCAGCGTCACAGTTCAATCTTACTAATACTGGTAAAATTATCACACCCATAGCGTTCTGATGACTTGAAGGTGCTGGTTTGAAAACCTAATTTTTCTTGCAGTACTTGCTGCCTCATAGGTTTTTTTTTTTTTTTCCAGTTTATTCAGGAGAAGTAAATACTTTCAAAACTTAATATAAAATAATCAGATAAAATCTCACCATTTAACTGAGCTGCATGGTTGTACAATGATACGTATTCTGAATATAAAGGTCGAATTGGTTCACTTTTTTTCATAACTGCTGTGAAGTAATAAGAGAGTTCCTCTGCATCGCTGCTTTTACTCATAACTGTCTCAACATCTAAAAACAGTTTCATTATTAAAAATAAATTTTTTCCAGAAGAATGATATTTAAAACATTAAAAAAGTGAAAATAATGAGATAAGTATACCTATATTACAATTTTCATCGTTATTGTATTCGCAAATATTGGACGTGTTGCTTATATTTGTCATTTTTGTAGTTATCTCTGCAAACTATAAACAATAAAAATTATAAAAATTAAGTACTTGCAAGTATATTTCACTTTATATGTAACTAGGTACCTAGAAACTACATGATTCATGTGAATGTGATAGGTATTGTATATTACAAAATTAAATTAATACCTACGCAGGTGTAGGTATAGGTACCTACTGAAATTACATCACTATATGTAAATAAACATGTCAAATGCAGAGTCTAGCAGGACGAGAAGAAAGCAAAAATAAAAAAGTAAAATTAGGTAAATAATTTTTTCCCAGTCTGAAGGAATTTTATTTTAATGTGATTATTCGTGGATACATCTGAAGAAAAAAGAACCAGCAGACATTCAACACTGGATGATGCTGACATGCCGTTGACTTCAATAGCACTGAGCTGACTGTTACAATTAGAACTGGGCTAAATTGGATCGAACTGAGGTTCAACATTTCGCAATAAAAAATATATTAGTTGGATATACCATAGACGATTCATGGTCTGGTAAGGCTGACTCTTCAATGTTTGAATAAATACGAAACTGTCTGCGTATATCTGGATCTTGGGATTCACGCCAAGGAAATGCCAGTATTTCTTCCCAAATAAGTCTTTTGGATTGATTAAATTCTCTATAAGCATTAACCTATCAACCAAAACATACGCTGATACAGTATACGTAATTATTTGCGTAAACAAAATATACGTCTTGTATTAGTTGAGATATATCTATGGTAATTTACATCGATAAGTACAATCCGTAATTTATTCTCACCTGTTATAAAAGATGTAGTATAGGTACTTGATATTTCGGTCGGACAGTCGATAAAAACTTACTGCGGTGGGTTTTCACCAAGTTTCATATGTTTTTCAAAGGTTAATAGATTTCTCCTCTTTCTTATCTCGATAAGAAAGCGGACAAAAGGGGGTCAAAAATTAATTAACTCAACAATTAAGTTAAGAAATATAATTTTTCGTTTGAAGTTTGAACAGACAGTAGGTAATTTCATCATACGTTTGACAATTAAACTGTTTTAAAATGCGAAAAATTATGTTTATTCGTATCCACATTCATAAACTTTAGACTTCCCAAAAATGAATGCTAAAAGTAAAAGCCTTTGTTCACTGAATGAAATCCGAGCAATTTTTTGACTCTGATGTATAAAAATGAACAATTTTACATTGGAGAAAGTAAGAAGATTGAAAAAAAAAAAAGTTGCACAAAACTAATGTCAGAAACTACAAACTCTATAAAATTGCAAGAAAAAGCAAATGATGCTGTGGCCATATTACACACTTATGAGTATCTTCAACACATTCTTGAAAGATTTAATTTATTGAAAAAATTGTATTTACCGAGACTTTTTCATAGCTATATATAGTTCAACACTCTTTTATTTACACATGTAACATGTTAACGCCATCAAAAATCAGTTTAGGCAATTAAGAAAAATAAAAATCTTCTTACAGTTTATTTTTAAATGAAAAATCTTAATAAAAACCGTTTTTGGTTTTCTTTTTGATGGGAAACGTCTTTTAAAGAAAGGTAGGTACCTCATAACAATAAGGTGACAGAAAAAATGTAAAAGAAAAAGTAACAGCCAAAATTATGACGTCATCAGCCTTTCCAGAAATAGACCCTTCCAGCTGCTAAAATTTCCATACCCAAAATTATGACCAATGTATTATATTTTTCCTGACAAGCCCCACAATAAACTCGGACTGCCCTCTAAATAAATAAATAAATAAGTAGATAGGTAAGGTACCTACCTAAATAAAACAAATATAAATAAATAGATAAATAGATAAGTAAATAGATTTATTGCATAATGATTTGAACAAGTTTAAATGTAGGGTAAGGGGCATTATCTCAGGAGTAGCCTGATGACCTTATAATTTTGGACTTGGAAATTATGGGCATTATGAATGGTTTAAATAATGTCCTATTGAGGTTTTACATATCTATTTATTGCATATTGATATGAGTACATTAAAGAAGTTTTCCGAGTACTTACTTATAGATCCCCTACAGATGAATACTTACCTCATCTGAAAATGAATCCAAACATGCTATGTTTAATTAGAAAAAAATTTCCTGACCAACGTATCCTCCTTCTCCTCTACTTTTACCATATCCATAACCATTCCCACAGAATAAGTACTTTGACAACACCTTAATAATTATCAAAAGTACTTCTTACTTATAGGTACCTACACAATTTCATGGTCTTTTTTGTGAAAATTCAGTTGCATGCATCAAATGTTTAAAGAAAAATAAATAAAAACTACTATTTTTAATCAGTTTCAAAAATTTCTTCCAAATTTAATCCCTTTTTTTGCTTAAAATCAATGGATTGTTTCATACAAGATTTAACGTCCATTAATTTTACACTTTTTGCTAATTTTATACTCCAGGAAATACGACAGAAAATTTGTAACAGCTCAATATAAAAACTATATTCAAAATATCAAACTGTAATGATAATTCCTTTCATTTCCTAAATTCACACCATTTATAAATCACTTTCGTATAATATAATTATCATCTTACCGTAACTGTTCTAAACATATTCTCTACTCCAATATCCTGTTTTGATCACGTCATTAATGCAAGTCAAGACTTGTCATATGACATCACCTATTCTCACAATTATGTTTTCATACTGCATCTCATGATGTCATCAATTCCATGAATATTATACACAATTCTACACTAATCCCAATTCTCCTTAAAATTATAATTACACTAACTTTATGTTATATATATGTTACTTTATTGGCTTACTCTAAATTACTTAGATTATAATAATCAGTCACATCGTATAACTCCCAATTTTACTCGAACTCGTACCCTTAGTTCTTGAGCCTAATACATTCTTAATACTTCTCTTCAACAAACCAATACATCTCAATATTTTCATGTACTTATAAAATACATATCATACAAAAAATAATATATGTGTCGTGTATCATTTTGTAACCATCATATCATTACATGAACATGTTAATTATTATTTAGTTATTTTCTTAAATCGACCCAACGGGCATGAATTTTTTGAAATTTTGATAATTCGATGTCATTTTCAAACAAATGTCAACATCAAATCGTTGAGTTTAAATAGCTTATACTTAAATGATCTGTAATTATAACATCAAGCAGGATGACCTATTGTCCTTATATTGTCAAAAGACTAGAAAAAGTAGGTACCTACTTAAGTAGATGAAGTTTTTCATACTTTTAATTACATGTTCATTCGTGAAGTTTTTAGAAAATTACCAATAGCATAATGGTTACTCAGTTCCAAAAACTAGCCTACTGTTTTAGTATGCATGAGACTCATTGAATTTGAAGAATCTTACACGTACATATTGTGCTTCTGTTTCGTCATTAATGTTTGTACTACGTGCCCAGTCTGCACTAGCGAATTTGAAGCTTTCTTTCGAGAAATCTTCATCTAACCTTTGCAAAAGCCCTCTTGCCTCGTCATCATTCCCAGTTATGATGTTAATCATTAAATACACACACAGTGCCAAGTGAAACATTCTAAAACCGAAAGGAGTAAAAAAAAAATTACTTTACTTTTTTCAGGAATATCACTATAATAAACATACAGGCGACTGAAATTATTAACGCGAAATTATTTCCTAAATTTGATGCGCATGTGGCAACTAAGTAACTATAAATGTTTCGTTGCTTCTATTGATGAGCAATAACCCTATCAAACTATCGATAGTCCGATAGTAAGTCGATGAGTGATCACTGCCGATAGTTTTTCTGTTAGAACTTTCATTTTGGCCTTATTTCACAAAATTCAATCTGTTTTAAAGTTTGTAAAAAACAAACTAGTAAAATTTAGGGCTTAAAATAAATTAAAATTGGTTCATTAATAACCATAGAAAAACTATCGATATTATCAGTAGTTTTTATTGAGGATGAGGACTGGAGTTGTAACAAGAAAAGAAGATTTAAGCGAAGTTCCGTCCAAGAAGCGAGTGTTTATTTGAGAAGTTACATAATTTAAGCAAAGTGCACTTTTAGAGTAATGAACGAACGTTAACGGAAACGAACGAATGAGCGGCGGAAGTGGTGGAACAGTGTAGCCGCGAATAGATATAAATAAATGTATATGATGTGTGATCGTGTGTTTGCAGGAGTAAGAGGGGAGAAGGATTGGTGGTCTCAACAGTTTTTATTTTTTGCCACCGATTAATCGATAGTAACAGATTTTCAACTATCCCCATCAATAGTTGTTTCTATCGAAATAACAAACTAATCAGTGTTACCAGGCTGATACAAATCAAAAGTGTGGTGAAGCGGTACTTCAGGACTCGTACACCAACATATACCTGGTATACCTACTACGAAAAAATGAACCATAAAATTTACAGTGAAACCTCTCAATAACAGACACGAGTGACCAAGCAATTGGTCCGCTATTGAGAGAAAAATTATAAAATGAAAATTTAAAAAAAAAATTGGATATAAGTATATCCAATGTATTACTTTACATATTTTTTTGCTAGGACCAAACACGTTTTGTTCGTGAGGAGATCGGTGTCTGCTATTGAGAGGTGTCTATTAAAGGAGATTTTATGATATTTGAAAAAATAACCAACTGTATTTAACGATTACAAAAAATAAACAAAAAATTCTGATTAAAGATGAAGGTGCACTAAAACATATGAAATAAGTTTTTAGGTAAATCATTACCATTCGGAATAGTTGAGATACTTATAAAACATTCAAATCTTCTACCAAACAACTCAGCTGCTGGCCTTTTCAGTATAACCTAACTAGCTGTAGAATCTGTTTACTAATCCAAGAAGAGCTAGACACTTCGGATGCAATGATTTGTGATTCATTTTCATTTGTATTCTTGCATTTATTATTATTTTTTTTATTACTTTCACACCACCGCACCAAAACCAAAAATTCTAAATTCTTTGAAGCTTTTACATCAAAACTAGGTGGCAAATTTTCATATTTTCAAAAATTAAAATAAATTTTCCATAGAATTTTCAAATTTATCTCTCGGATAGTTCATGAAGACTTTTTTTTTTTCGATTATTAGAGACTTGTACAGACAGTAATTTCCTATATCCGAATTTTCTTTATTTTACTTATTTTTAATCATTTTTCCATAATTTTCATTTATTTTTCATCTGTCTGTTTGCGATCGTTTATAAAAGATATTAGACAGTAATAAATATGTCATACCTATTACAATAACTACGCTTGTAATTTTTAAGCTTGATGCTCTTATGCACTTTTACTTTATAGGCTGCTTATTTCTACTTCCATTGCTTGTTTTCATCACAATAAAATCAGCAAAAAATGTGAGCCAAATGACAAACAGCTAATTTTTTCGAAGAAGTAATTTCGAATACATTTAAAAAATAAAAAGGTTCTGGAAATACAATTGGGTTGGAAAAACTTTTTTTTGAATAACATAATTTAGAAAATTCAGTTCGGAAAATCAAACTTATAATTGGCATTTACCAACACCAAATTTTTTACTTTTCTCGTAAACATATAGACGGATCCATGGTTCCCCAGTTGTATCTAGTGATACTCACTAATACAAGCATCTCACGTCAGCTTTACCAAAATATCATTGGGTTATTTATCACGTTCTTATGTCCTCTATGATCGTACAAGCTTTTTTTTTTTTTTTATCTAATATTAAATGTTTACATCTACCATCAGGCGAAGGTATACGTGAAGATACCAAAATTTAAAAATTATACCCCCAAAAAATTCCATAAAAAATGTCGAAGGTTGGGGGGTTTGAACGCGGCATATCCAACCTGTAATGGCCAAAAGAGGTGGTAAAAGTACCGTTTAGAACCAATTTTAGGGTTACACCATACACGAGATATTTAATACTGGACAAGCATTAATATCTCTATAATAATTTAAATAATCAATTTATCATCCAGGTCTATTGTGAACCTTAATGTATTTGAGAGACTAAAATAATATTTCAAACACAAAGATTGATTTAAAACTTTTAATAAAATAATAATTTGTACGACATAAGCACATTAAATAATATTTCAAACACTATAAACTAGGTTGAACATTGGGATTAAACCCTTTAGACACAGACTGTCTATTAGAAAGCTAACTGGTAGCACTATGTAACAATTCCTTCGAATTGAGGGTTTATATACCCATTCGGGGTATGTAAGTGTATGTGATGGATAGGCTAAGTAAGGTAGGGACTTGTTATTATAGGGATGTGCTGACTCGCAATATACTTAATTGAGGGACAGGCAAAATGAGGTCATGAATATGAAGACACAATATCTATATTCATAAAATTAAATACGGGTAATTTATTGGTTGTTTACAAAGAACTATAGGATGTTTTGATTATTGATGATTTGAGACTGTGTAGCCAAATATGTTCAACATATTTAAAAATAGACGAAAATATACGTTACGCAACTACTAAGCCATACCTTAAACTATTATACCAAAAACAACTTCGCAAATCTTCAGTTTTCAACATCCTATAACACACAACTGTAAAAAACATAATACAACAAATAGTAATGATATTTTGGCAAAGTTTACACGATGAGACACTCGTTTTACACATAATTCAAAAAAGTTTCTGTGATGAACAAGAAGTTGTACTGATTAGAATGAGTCAGAGTAATATAAAAAGAACGAATTAATTCTGGGTTCTAACATTTTTTATTAAGTTCCCTCACTAGTATTACAAGTATTGGTGAAAATCAATTTAAAATTATATCAAGAGACTGGCCTCACATCTACCATTATTGCAGCAAAAGAAATGATGATGGAATTGGGTAAGAACCCAAAATTTTCTACTCGCCGTAAAAAAAAAGTAAAAATTTTTTTAATGAAAAAAATAACAATGAAAATCAGGATGATGAAAATCAGGATGAATCAGGGCTAGTTGATAGTGCGACATTAGAAAATCAAAGCCAAGCTAAAGCAGTAAAAGATTTTTGAATTAATTATTTCTTACTAATCATTGATGGAGCTCTTAGTTGTATGACAACTAAATTTTGTGAGCTTCAGAAGTATTCTGATTGCTTCGTATTTCTTTTTAACATACCATTGCTTTGTAAAATGGAAGAAAAACTGCAGGAGTGTTGCCTAAATTTTTCTACAATGCTTCAAGATGATGAATTACTAGATGTAGATGGAGCTGATTTATTTTCGGAGCTGAGATTATTTAAACATACAGTTTCTCCAGATGTGAAAAAAGCATCGGATGCCCTTCAATTTTTAAAATCTGTGTGGGATTCATATCGAAATCTCACTATTGCGTATCGTATTCTCCTCACTCTACCCTTCACAGTAGCTGCAGGAGAAAGAAGTTTTTCTAAATTGAAGCTCATCAAAAATTATTTAAGAAGTACCAAGAAACAAGATCCACTTAATGGTTTAGCAATTGTATCAATTGAAAGTGAGGTAACTCGCAACCTTGAAATAAAAAATTTGATAGATCGTTTTGCTTCACAGATGGCAAGGAGAATGAATTTTGTTTAAATAGACTACTTTTATATTATATAATACATTTTTTATTTTGTAATACACATTCTATTCTGTAATTCATACATTTTTCCCTCAAAAATTGGACAAATTTGAGTAATTTCTGTATTAGGGAGGGTGGATGGAGTGAATTTTGTTAGAATTATAGAACTTGAAAGCATTGGAATGATTACAAAAAGACACGTTTTTTGGTGAATCCCTTTATCCCTCCTCAATAATAATAATAATAACCAAGACTTTACCGCAGTCCACAGGCCTCATTTGGGCTCTTCTAGCAAGGAGTGTGGAGGTATCTTACTCTCCTGGCTCGATGTTAGTAGGAAAAATTATAATGAATTTAGTAAAATTAGATGACTTGTTTTTTCTTGAATGTAATTTTATAATTTAAAAAAGTTGGCTGAATTAGGAATTTCATCCCCCCCCCTGGAAAAACTAATTCGGAGAGCCCCTAAGTCTTCGCTAATTTTATCTTGCACCCGGCCTCGCAAAGTCACGGGACAGCCCTGCGGATACTTACTGAAGTCTGAATGGAAGAAAAAAAGATTACGTTTCATTTATTATTTTTTCGTGACTTATAATTTATTGGTAAAAAATATTATTTCATGAAAAAAGGCCAATTTAATAGAGAATCGTTCGAATAAAATAATAAAAAATACCTACGTACCTATGCGGCTTGGACTGACCTATAAATACTTATTTAGAGATCACGTAACTAAATTATTCTCCCTTATAAGAGTGAATGTTAATTGGGCATCTATGAAACACCCCCAATCTGGTCGGTATATTTTACGCATAAGTTTCGTGCGAACATTATTATTATTTCTAGGAAAATGATTGATCTTTCTGAATTTAATAAATCCTGAAGTCCAAGACTTCTGAGAAAATTGCTAGAAAACAGAAAATTATGTAAGTATAGGTACATCGATTGAGAAGAAGATAGACTCCGGTAGGCCTACGTCACCTACCTACGTGAAATAAATACCTCAATAATGGCTAACAAAACTTACTTGATGTAGGTAATCATTCTAATTCAACTTTATAATTCACAATAGGTACTAACACGAATTGAACAACCGTAACACCACAATGACGTTTGTTGCATTGATACCATCGATGGTCTGTACCTAACCTATCTGCCTGTGAAAATGATTTCTAATAAATAGGTTCCGCAAGAAAACCGCCCGATATGTGGGTTGTTGCCATAGCCTGGCGTAGAATTTTATTCAGTACCTATTAACAGCTGAGTGCGCAGTATTTCACCTGATATAACATAAAGAAGATTCATAATAAATTTGGTTAGCACCGACTGTCGAAAAGAAAGATTGTACAAACATGGGGCACCTATTATTATCGTACCAGTAAATTGTCTAACGTCCCCCTCTCACTAGCTCTCTCTCTTTCTTTCTCTCTGAAGAAACTGTATTCTCAGTAATCCTTACGCAGCTGTTCTAATAGAGTTGTTTTTGAGAGTTTCATATCATTTTATGCTCTTCTCCGCGACTAAATAAACATAGAAATAAGATATACGTATTGAGAATTTATGGCCCAGTCAGTGCTTGAAACAGTATTATCATGTATCACCTGCAGTAATTAAAGAAATACACGGATTAATTATTTTACTTTATGACCATTGAAAAAATTATACTTTGACCATATTATAAACCCTTCTCTCTTTTCTCTACCTTTATCGTTTGCCTCACTCGTTGAATTAATTCTTTCAATGTAGCGTTCGCCATAAATTCGTAATCTCGACTTAATCTGGTAGGAGAGATTTCTTCTTTCATTGTCTTCTCATTCAAAATTCGATATATTGTCACCTTGGCATTCTTTATTGTGAATCCTGTTCCGATCTCACCAGATAATGAAGCGATGTTGGGTGGTTAGAGTAGACGTTATAATTTTTTATGGATAGTTTTGGGTAAAATACATGAGAAAATAATATCGATTACTTTATGAATCATATTTTCTGGCCTTGAAAGAAGAGCTGCCTCTGTTTCAGCTGCTTCTATTTCAAAATTTTATTACTTTTTGTATCTTTTTTTTTTTTTTTTATCGGGTAGTTACCTATAAGTGTCTCTTTTTTTGAATATTCGATGGGGGACTTGAAGGTCTAAATTCGTTTTACAGATGACAAATTTTTCTATTTTCCTCTTTTTCCAGCAGAATATTTGACAACATCTTCTCCTTGACTTTCCCTAATTAAAGTATTTTAATTTTCATGTTTATTGTCCTTGCTCCCTCCTACTAATTTTGTGAAAAAGTAATTGGTGGTGATGGAAAATGTAGCTAGGAAAACATAGGTACATAATCTGATGTTTCAAGGAAATTTATTTGATTTTTTGTGTCTCCTTTGAAAAGTCAAGATAGTTATTCCAATATGCTTGTAATTTTTGAAAATTTTTTTCATTTCTCCTAAGTTAGAAGTTTGTTCAGTTACTAAAATTAAATTTTGAAAGCATTCATATCAGTCACCATGGGGCTGTTGTTAAAATTTGTTTGTTGAAGTAATACAAGTCTGAAACTAGTAGAAGTGTAATTCTTGTTTACGAGATATTTAAATCCATTACCAAAAGAAATTTGTTCAGTTGTCGCCTAAGAAATCATTTTAGACAAATTTTTTCACCTGTTGTAAATCGGTGAAATAATTATTTTTTTGATGAAAATTTTTTAAATAAAAATTTTTGAATATTGAATACTTTTTGATAGTTGAATTTGATACGTTATGTTGCGAATATAATTCTACGTTTAGAATTATTTCGACAAATAAGATAATTTCTATTTATTATCTTTTATTAAATTCAAACTTCAAATTATTACAAACACTTTAAAAGTATTACTTATTACCTACCTATACTTAGTATAATTGAAACCTAATATCCATAACATCGAGTATGGACCTTAACATTTCTACTCGACTGTTAGTTCAGGAATGAATTTGTCTTCAAATGGAAGACAAGACATCACCTTCGATGTCACTGTTATAATTCAAAATGGCTGACCAAAAAGGTGGCGTGATATGGAACATCCGTCAGATATGATGACTCTTCATTGTCAGCATATTTGGAGGTGTTTGTCCGTGAGAAGCTAGGTAATATATAGACGGCTATTATTCCAAGAATTAGGAATAATAGTTGTCTATATTTGTTCGACACATTTTTGTTGACGAACTTAATTGTCTGCAAAAATGGGACAGAACACTTTATATCAAATGTTTGATTATTTCACAAATCCCATTATAAAATTTTCCAACTTCAGATTTGGTGGTCTGGAAAAATTTTCAAATTCCTGTAGTCCATTCTAGTCTGTAAGTTATTAAAAAATATAGGCGTTGTTGGTTAACTTGTTGGTCATCTGTTGAGAGAATCCAAGTTCTTTGGAAAGCTAAAATGCATGATTAAGTCATTCTTTTCAAGCCCCAAAATGTACAGTTTCAACCAGGGAGCAAAATTTCTTCAACTGGAGAAAAATTAGTATAGTTGCTCTTTCTGGAATCTTTTTACAAAATCAAGTAGGAATCAGAAAAAAGAATTGCGATAATTTTTTTATTTTTGAAACCCTGCTAAAGACAGGGTAACCAATCCATCTCAACTCTGAATAATATTAGCCTAATAGTTTAAAATATAATTTTTTTTTTTTTAATTAAAATAAGAATTTAGTAACAAAAGTTTCAAGCAAAATGTTTGAAAATTATAGGGAAATAAAAATCAAAAGTAGAAGGAGAGATACATATTGAGAAAAGCGAAAAATTTTGAAAATTTGGGAAGTGAGAAGCAAAATTGAAAAGTAAAAGTGATAATCAAAAGTGAAATGAGAAATAAATATTGAAAAAAGTGAAAGGTAAAAGTGAAAAGCGAAATAAACGTTAGAAGAACAAACAACAAAATTTTCATTTTTCAAGGTCACCAGCAAAATTGAAACGAAAGCATTATTGAATCGGTTCCCATCTCTGATTTTTACTAAGTTACTCTTTTCGATTTATTGCAAATATTAGACAGCATTTTCATGTTCGGATGTCGTGGCAATGCTGTATTAAACGTTTGTTAAAATAGATGTGGGTTAATATTTATACTCATAAAAGCAATAAATTGTTTTATTCACAATTCGATAAACTTAAATATTTTCATAATCATTAAAATTTCTGTAATTTAAAAATTTTTGGCGCTGGCTTCTGGGAACGAATTTGGAAGTTATGGCTCTGTGTCGGTAATCTTACAGAATTTATTATTTATAAATATTCTTTAAAGCCTAAAATCGCTGGGCTTTGTTCAGTGGCTTCTCCCTCTGAACCCACATTTTTCCCTATTGTTTCAATTCGGTTTGAATATGAAATATTCGAGTTAAACTCAGAATGGAAGTTTGACTGAAATGTACATTTATAGATACTTGGTAGTCACCTCTGTACTCTGTAACGTGCATCGATCCTATCACATTATACCTACACTTTACCTAGTCCTTCAATAAAATACCTCAAAAAGTATGTAGCCAAAGCATGTATAAGTGAATCTGTGCATTTATACAACTTTTATTGATTGTTTATTGATCGTAAACAAAATTAATTATGTCATCAAGTAGCTATAAGCAGAATGTCGAATGAACCAATGAAGTGTTAGAATTTTGTGCACCTATGTTTGTCGAAGAGAAAGAAAATATCCAAATTTTATAACGTAAATTTTATCAAACGATTTTAAAAAACCACTTATTTGTTACACCAGGTTTGCGACAAATTGCACTTTGAATTACACTTCGGATCATCTCTTCCACACAAACATTTATTGGTTGTACACTCGCTTTCACAGACACATGTCGAAAAACCTTAGGTATACGCGATCATGTAGACTGTTTTTCTAAAATGCTCCCCCAATCCGCGACGCACTGCTTTTTATTTTTGTTATTCTATAAAATAACAGATAAAATACTTTGCTGGTAACATCTAAGAACCTAAACTTTTTAACCTGAAATAAATAAAACCTAGCATTAAAGGCAATGAATTTGAACCTACTATTAAACAGCCTATATCAGAATTCAAAAGGCGACATCATCGTCAATAAAATAATGTTATATTTAAACTTTCAATAACTTTATATAATAATATGACTTATATAGGAAGAGTGCAGGTACTGATGTAGGATACACTTTTGTGTAAATCGAACAGAGGTGTAGGTAAATGTTTCAAGCTGTTGTTGTTGTTTTTTTGTTTCATTATAAACAATTATGCAATAAAAAAATCAAAATCAGGATTCATAGTCGGTGTAGGTATGTATAGATAGGTAATTCACTAATATTTGATGTTTGTGGAAGAAATGATGGAATCATCGTACTTTGACGGTGATTACTACTAAGTTATGATGGTTGCATACAAGCAAGGAGTCATTTTTTTAAATGTAGATACGTATTATAGCGTCATTATGACTTTGAAAAATATATTTCCATCAAGACATTCTAAACTTTTTTCTCACCAACCCAATTTTGTTTTTGTAACTTTCATAGTTTTCCTATTACGTACATATTGGAAAAAGAACGGTAGGTATACAATTTTTAGGATACACAGATTTTTGCTGGATGTATCCAATATTGAAAAGTAAAAAAAAAAAAAAAAAACGTGAGAGCTTCGTAAGTATACAGTATTTATTTTGAAAACTATCTCAGTTTTAACATAAAGAAGAAAAATAATTTTTAATTTAATATTATTGCTAGCCTATGCAGGTTAGACACTTCGGTAGATACACACGTAACAGTTGACAAGTTATTTTAAAAAAATGCTCGGAGAACTTAAAAGCAGATATGAAGTTATACTATTGAATCCAAGATATCTCTGATACTCGCATATAAGTTAATGTTTCTCCTCAAATCCTAACGGCTAGATTAATTCGTTTGACAAACTGAAACAAAATTTTCGATTTTAGAATAGCAGTTTGCACATACATAAGGAATTCAATAACGTGATTTACCATCTCAACTGTAGGTAAGTTACCAAAAAAGTTTAATTTATACTTTATTCTAAGGAATCAATATTTTTACCAGTTTCGGTAACTTCCCAGCCAACCAATTCGCCACTTTTGTCATTGTCCTCTTGCAGCCATTGCAGTAGAGGGGCAAAGTATTGTTTTATTGGTCCAGCATCTACGTTTCTGTTACCAGTAAAGTATTCTAGTGTATCTTGCCACGGTTTAGATCTTCCCAATTTCATTACTTCTCTGGCAATAGCAAAAAAAAAAAAAAAAAAAAAATTAATAATAATAATGACATTGGTGTAAGTTAATAATTAAAAAAATAAGTAAGTGCCCCTGAAGTTATGTACTCTCAAGGAAGGATTGACGTATAAATAGAAATGCAACTCGCACCTTGCAAGTAATCTCGCACCTTACAAATATGTGGTTGTGTAGAGGCGCACGCACTAGAGATGTGTCGGTCAACCGAGAACTAATTCATTTGAAATAATCTTTTAAAAGACCTAAATGAACAAGACCAAAAGATGAGAATAAACTAGTTCACTTTGAACTAAAAGATATTATCAAATCAAAGTTATATTGTATAGACATACAAGTTAGTTCACTCTTATACGTCACAGCATTGTTGTTAATCATTGGATGAGTGGAATTTCTTATCAATCAACAAAAAACAAAATGAAATAGTAAGCGTTTTTGGGGAATGAAAGCGCTTTCTATGTCTGAAAGTAACTACGTATAGAAAATGTATACGAATTGCTCTCCATATGAAATAATACATACTCAAAGGTTTGATTCATGCAGCTCATTTTGTTCATTTTGAACTAGTTCACTGAATTAGTTCATTCAAAAGACCGAGACCTGTTGAACTAAATCCACCAAATGAACAAAAACGCACATCTCTAGCACGCACGTAATCACACTGGTACACACACATTGACACATCATCAACACGTATAACCTGATAGTCTGACACTTGTAGTCTCATGTTGGAAAGGTACTTACGATTAGATCTTGTAAAAATGTTGGCAGGATTTTGATATGTTGAATTATTTTCAAAGTCCTCAAGTAGGTATCAGCAAACACTACTAAATAGCATTTAATACAATCCTGCCATATAGACGTTGTACTGCACGAATGAACGAGATACTGCGGTGAAACTAAACTAAAGCTATACTCTGTTTCGAAAGAGAAACCCAAGAATTCTTAAAGGTGCAAAATGGCAACTTCAAATAAACGTTAGGAAAGTTTAATTAAAGTTGGTAGGCAAAATGAAAAACTTTAACAAACAGATGTATTGTATTTCCCATTCAGTATGAAGCTGTACCATTTCCTCACTCCATGATGTCCACATGTCACACATTACAGGTGGTAGCTTGTGTTTCTCTTCTGGAACAAAGCATAGAAGTTCTGGAATAACTTCAAAATCTTCTCTATCACCATGGTAATTGTCTTTAAAGACTTTGAATCATATAGTATTACAATAATATATTCCGTTGGGTAGAATATTATTTTACTGTCTATAGTTCGTATTTACTAATAAGGACTTTGAAAAAAATTATGCAAATCAAAATCCTATTTCTACAAGATTTAATCGCATACGTAGTCTCGCATAGCCGCTATTGATAGCTCGGATGTTTATACATCACAAACATTCAGGTTGAATCGATTTACATTGATATAAATAGAAAAACATGATTTTTGATAATTTCATATCGATTTTTTATTTTGATTTTCTTTTTGTTAGTTTGCTAGTTCCATCTAACAATGTTAATATTGACTACACCCTGATCTGAATAAAAATTTACCCAAATGTAGATGTCCGCAGAACAACATTCATGTACAGCGTAAGAGTAATATTACTAATTCTATCTCTCCACCATGTTTCAATTTATCAGTATAGCAGAATACTCATTATTTTTCTTATTTTTGAGGAAGTATTGAGCCCACGAATGTCTAACCATGGCCCAAGTATTTTATATTGTTCTTACAGCTACGGGTTGTCAGCAATAGAAAATAAAACTCAAATAAATTTTTTTCAAACAAAATCAAATTTAAAAAAAAAAGATTAAAATCAATATGTAGGTTTTGTCGGTTTAGGAATCAAACCTTGGACCTACATATTTTCCAGCTAAAAGTGGTGAACATAACCACATAGCCATCTCACTGCCAACTATAACTGGTAAATGTATTTTGTATTAGGCAAGGTATGGTGGTTCCCACACAATATATTCATGAAAAAAATGTTTTCAACTTTCTCTTTCTTTGCAAATTGTTTAAAAGTATACAGAATCATGAGAGTATATAGCCTACATTGTAAATAATATACCCTCTGAGAACACTTCTATTTATGAATAAAGGAAGGGAAAAGATTTTTATACGCTAAAAACAGCAAGATATAAGAATAAAATATATTCCCTTATAGGTAAGTGTTGAAATGTGCTAAAAATATTCATTTTTGCAACACTTGCTCTAAAAGTAACTAATTATCGCTTCATCTCAATAGCGCAGAGTGAATTATTATCAGCTTACGTCCATGAGTTTCATTATTCCCATTTGAGAGTAATCTCTTGACATTTCAAATTATTAGACCTGTTTAGGAGTAATGAAACTTTTTCTCCACATCATGTTTGAATATAGAAAAAATTTTGCAACTTTTAGATCAAATGTTGCAAAAAATATTGTACACAATGGGAAGAAAAGTGAGCAATTATCAACAAGTAAAATATTTGCAATCACAAGACGTAGGTGAGTTTGGTAATTGCACCAGCTGATAATTGTTCGCTTACCTCCATCATACCTAAGTAATATATTTTCATTAAGATATTCTAAAAATATTCCCATTCAGAGTATGAAAATATTGGTATCAAAACCCAGAATTTATTTTACTCTTTCACATAAGAACAATATCCACACTGAACATGCTACATCGATGAATGATGTTGCAATATAGAGGGTTTTTGCTTTACTAGTGATTAGTGATGGGTAGTTTGTTCACGAGTTAGTTCTTTTGAACGAATCCTAGAAGTGAACTAATCGATCATTTAGTTCACTTTGAAATGAACTAGTTCATTACTTCTTTCTTTTTTGATAGTTCTCAGTTCTTATCAGTCTACTGAAGTTGAAGTAACTAGCAGTCGATGAGTGAGTCAAACAATTAACCAATAGTTCTAGCATGAATTTATGAGAGTCGATCATAATATCATATAATAAATCAGTTGATTTAAATGATGAGCCAATCATGAATCAGCTAATTGAAGTGATCAAGTTGAAAAATTTACTGAACTACTGAACTAATTGAACTAGTTCACTTTGGTGAAGCAGACTCAATGAACTAAATCTGCAAAATGAACTAAAACTCCCAACTCTACTAGTGATGTAGTTTGATTAGTCGATTATTTCAAGTAGTCGATTTCAACATTTTTATTTTTACACCAACTTGCAAACCTAATTTTTTCAACACGCATTAATTATAAGGTAGAATTGAAAAAATTTCTTCTGAAACAGCCAACAAATAGGATTTTCTTCATCTATTTCGTTTATTTATTTTATAAAAATTTTGATTCGATTAATCGATTCATTTTGTAAAAATAATTCGATTAGCAGAAAATCGGTAAGTTGATGAATCGACTAATCAAACTAATCGATTAGTGCGCATGACTAGCTTCACAAGATGAAAAACAAAACATAGAACTGGTTGAAGGTGAAGGAAGAAGAAAATAAGAAAAATGGAAATAATGGTGATTTTATTAAAGTTTTTGCAAGTGCAAAAACCCTAAAAAGCAACAAAAAACGTAGGTATAATAATTAAAATAAGTTTACTACTAAAAATGCGTTTTTAAAAGATAGCTTTTTTTTTAGTTTTTTGCTTTAGCTTCATGCGAAATAAATATTATATCATTGCGGAAGGTTGAGGTTGGCTGCAGTAGTGGTACCTATATTTTAAAATCGCAGGAGTGAGTAGAATAAAAGCTTTAGTGATGTTAAATATCGATAATTTGATGTTAAGCATCAATAGTATCGTTACTTTTAGTGAGTTGTTTTTTTAACTTGATTTGAGTTTTGAGCGTTGTTATCAGTATTTTAATTTAATTTTCAACAAAGTAATTCATTGTTTTCGATCTTGTTGTGATGGAAGATAATTAATAAAGAGCAAAATTAAAGTAAGAGTTCCCCACCAAGCTCTCCACTAAGAACACCACTGCCTAAATTTGAGTCATAATCAGAATTTTCGATATTCGATATCTCATTGATAATAAAATTAGGTATCGATACTTTTCGATACTTAGAGTTATCGATAATATCAATTAACGGCTATCACCAAAAAACTTATAAAAAGACAAAAACAAAAAATCAGAAAAAAAAAACAGTTGAGAATCTTAACTTCATTAAGTTGAATAAATCAACAAGCGAAGAAAGCGAAGAAACAAAAAGAAAAAGAAAAAGCTTATAAAAGATTGAAGAGGAAATATTACCTTAAAACCCAAATAGTTGGCCAAATATTCCCAAAATATAAAATAAAACAGTTAAAATAAGCAATATTATAAATTTTTAATCCAAATAGGTATAGTACGCAAAAATATCCGCTATTTAGTTAGGCTCAATTTAGTTAGAATTTTCTCCTTTCCCTGCCAATTATACCTATAGAATATTTTTCAATCTCTAAAATTTTCAGTCTGAGAAGGAGAAAAAAGATTTTGCTAGGCACATTTAGGCCATTAACTCCCAAATTGTGAGATAGGTATTAAATTTTTCTTACTTTAGTAAAGCTCCAGCTTCTTTGCTTTGATATATGTCGCAATGATGAAGAGGCTTCGTATCAGGAGAGTTTGGATCAAATTGTTTAGCTTTTATACACAATGTCTGGTGAAATTGGAACTGCAGTATATGAGATACAAAATAACTGAATGAAAAATATTTAAATTAGTCAATTTAAAACAATTCAAGACACCTACAATATTATACGTAGGTATACCTATTTAATATTTTCGTATGAATTCATAGCACAAACCTTATGTATGGCCAATTTGTTGCAACATGGACTTTACCTCCTGGTTCGAAATTTTTTTCATTTCTCATGTTTGGTGGTTTGAGTCCTTGGTAATCCAACCTGTTATGTACAATAGTGAAAATTATTCTCTCGAAGTATGAAGAATATGATGAATTTTTTTCAACAATATGTTGGTAGTACCAAAAATTTTTATCTGGAGGGACTTACATATATATATATAGTATGTATGGTTAATATTTAATCATATTAGGAGGAATTAAAATATGGAATTTAGTAGGCCTAATTTTAAGCAGAATGTTGTTTGTAATATGACTAGCACCATGGACCCACCGGAAAGTTTTAAATTTACAACATTGTTATATACCTTGAATTCTGTTTGCTAGTATCTTCTAGCTGGCCAGTAGACTACAAAGTCAACTTCTAAAGTAAATTAAAGAGATATCGGTGAATATTCTCCTGATAGAATAAACCAGATACTAGGTTTCTGGTTATAAAGTGTTATTTAGTTGGGAACATTTTTATGTACTGTAGTACAAAAAGTTCGTAGGCTGATTTTTTTTTCATCTTCAGGCAACACTGACACCTCAAATACAAAGGGAGGGTATTTTCTAATGTATTTCTGACCTACAATAACTTTTTCAAGCTTTTTAAGATATCAGATTCCAAATTTATAGTACTTGGCTTCAATTCTTTTTTTAATGATGTCACAATTCATGAAAAATATTATGAAATCATACAAAAATAAAAAATCAAATAAATGTGGGTCAGAAATCCTTGAAATATTACCTTGGGCGTATAATGAAGCTACCCTACAACAACTAACATTTTTAAATGGACAAGAATGTTGAGGGAGGGGCAAGAGTTAACAGACTAAGAAACAAGAAGTAGGGATCTCCCCTTATCCTTCTCCACCCATAATTTCAATGCAGTATATAAGTTTAAGATGGAAGAAAACCAAATAATTATCTAACTGGTTGCTGAATGACTGAATATTAGTAGTGGAAGCGCACATTTGAATTTCTTAAAAAACTTAGACAATACAAAGAGTGTGGACAAAGATTGTTTTCAAACAGCTCTCATGGTAGCAGAAACAGCATTGTGTGCATTGTTGCCAAACACTGTCCCTTCAAATCTGTCAAACCAAACAAAGTATGACCACTACTTATTCACCCAAATCAAAATCCATCATTTAGTTACAATCTGGGTGGTGTGTTGATGATTCAGAGTATTGTGACCTTGAAAATAAAGATTCTAAAAAGAAAGTGTTGGAAACACTGTTTTAAATGGTGAAAAAATAATTTGTAACAGCCATTGAGTTCTTGTGGAAAGTACTTCGAAGGGGACCATGTTTATTTGTGGAAAATAAATAAAATTCATAATTTCATTTAGTCTACCTACTTTTTGTACAGACTATTTCCCCAAATGACATCTGATGTGGGCATATCTGATCTTAGGAGGCATGCACATTTTGGTTTTTGTGACTATAGCCTGATTCACCTTTGACTAATTTTAAAGCAACTAGTGAACTATTTGGAGTACTATTCAGTTAACAGATAAAGTCAGTTTGTGTTTTTAGCTATTGAAGTTAACCTTAGCTTGCTGATAGTCTTCCTAAAATCTCATTAGAATCTCACATGACAATCTGCCAAGTTAAAGCTAACTTTAAAAGGCTGAAACAACAAGTTTTTCCTCGCCTCAGTATATGTTGGTCACGCAGGTTTTCAAATGCCACAAATATCTACGCTGTTATAGATTCTTGTCCTTCTCAACCCCAAATAGGTATTTCATAGGCACTTACACAATTTTCCACCACTCGCAGTTGTAATTTTCTTCTTTGATTTCTCCTCGGAACACTTTCCACCTCCATAAGTCCAGCAAGTAAGCGAATGGTAAAATTGCAATTTTTTTAAGAGCAAGTTGAAATAAGAAGTTTATGTCTGCCTCCTTACTGTCGTCAACTTCTGAGAGAATGCCAACTTTATGTAAATGGTTTTGGGTAAACACAGACAAAGCAATCAAATCACCCATTGCTTCTTGAAACCCTGATGGCAACCGAATTGATTATAATTAATAATCGCATACAAACAAAGAAATACAAAAATGTTGAGTACTTGTAATTTACAGGCAAAGATTAACTGTTGATACCTATTTAATAGTGGAAAAGTCATCAATTTTCATCCGAATATTGTTCACTTGAAATGCTACAATTTAATTTTTGCAAAAAATTTTAAGAGATCTTCATGAATTAACAGTTCATTAAGAATTATTCTTTTCTTTCGAATTTCCAATAAATTCCAATTAAGTAAGCTAAATAATATGTTGCCTACTTACTTTTATCTGAGTTACCTCCATGAAAAACGTGCACTAGCTAATGAATAATCTTTTTATTTTAATTTTATTCTTTTCTTTAATTTTAGACTACTGAATACAGAGCTGGAGTTTCCTGCTAATTTGTTTAACCTATACCTACTTATTGATTAAGAATTAATAATTCTATATTTTAGGTCCACAAACTTTTCTAGCAAAAGCAATTTCTTTCTGGTACTCTTGCAAGAGAGGCGATCAAAAAAATTTGAACTTTAAATGACCTAAACAAATATACAAATCTCCTAACTCTGGTATAGGTCACCATAAAAAAAAGACAAAAAAGAAAAAAGGAGTGAGTACCAAGATTGAGCAGGATTCGTAAAAAAATGGGGATTCGAATCCTTTTTTGGGGCTGAAAAGGATTCGTGATTCGTGATTCGAATCACATTAGGAAACAAAGTATTCGTGATTCGAATCATTTATTTACAAACAGCGGAACGACGAATAACGAATCCTATTCTTCCAGACAGGAAATCCCCGGAAATTTGGTAACTGTTGGAAAAAAAATTAATAAATTTCATCCTTGCAAAATTACATAGCCTCTTTAGAAAACTTTTACCTCTCATTTTCCTAAATAAAACGGTTTTTTTTATGAAAAAGTAATCGAATGTTCTGAACTTTTCTCTCATATCAAGGTCAAAGAGGATTATTTAACATTCGAGACATTGAGGATTCGTGATTCGCAGAAGAATGATTCGTACGAATCACTTTTAATTTCTGGACTGAAAGTATTCGTGATTCGTGATTCGAATCACCTTGCTGTAAAAGATTCATGATTCGTGATTTGAATCATTTATTTGAGGATTTTACCCACTCTTATGAGTACTAAAGTACTGAAGACAAGGTGAGTAAACATCTTCACACGTGTATTTGTTCGAGAATTAACGTCAGTACTTACTATATACTATCTCCATCTCTAATAAGAACTTAGTTCATTCCAAATAAGTGACGTCATGGGAGCGAAAAGGTAAATATTCACACTATTCAACAAAGGCTGAATCCTAAACTGTTGTTGGCAAACATATTCATATTTTTGCACTTCACGTAGCTATGAAAAATGTGAACATCTCTATGACGTCATGTTGTTCTTACATTTTGGCATAGAGTAAAGCTATGAGCGAACTTTCACCCTCCCATAATTGTTTACAGCTTGCTGATACGCCAAAGATGTTTTACATTTTTCTCTATTTTACTACCTGTACCATTTCTCATTTTCTCTCTAGGTACTACTTGTAAGGATATTTACACATCAAATATGAAATTATGTGTAAACAGTAAATTACAACTGGAGAGCAGAAACAAATCTGCCCAGGTTGGTATTCAAAACTTACACGGTAAGCAAAATATATTTATGATTCAAGCATTCAGGGCTTGCGGGTGCGACAAAACCGTAATAAAATGTACAATTTATGTACGAAAAATAGATATAAATAGTCTACCTGCATTAGCTCCGTCTCGGTAGCAGTAAGGTAGGTCTTTATATTCCATATAATATTCAATATGTCCCATTTCATGATGACATGCATAAAAGTCATCGTCATCAATTTGTGTGCACATTTTAATGCTGGAAATTAGAAACCAAAAATACTATAATGTAGGAAGAAGTACTCGGTGTAATTTGACACATGTAAAATGACACACATCTATTATCTAAGCAAGCACTGTAAGCGTTACGTACACATATGTACACTAAATATGCGAGAAGATTTATTTAAAGTCTATCCAAATATTCAGACTTGGTGTACAACATTTTTCTATCAGTATCAATTGTGAAAAAATTTTTTTCAGAATTACAAAGAAAAATTATTTGAAATTGAAATTTTTGACCTAGCGATTGCCAGGTGAAAGAAATTAAATCAAACTGTATGTCATTGAAATGCTCTTTTATTGCGAATCAATTCTTACAAATGATTTCCAAAAATAATTACATTTTCACTGCTTCATTCACATCTGCGTGAAAAAACCAGAGCATGTTGTAAAATGAAACAAAATTTATTTCTCTCAAAAAATGCTGAATTTTTCAGCCCCTAAATTATCGTTTGCAGTGATTTTGTGCAAAAACAGTTTCCCTTACGATAGGTATTAAAACAAATTTGAACAATTTTCTTAAAAACTGGTGAAACCAGAGCCACAAATTTTTTCATGAATCAAATTACACTACATGACCCTACCTACTCAAATTTGTAAGCATAATAGCGATCGGAATTTTAATCCACCATATAGGAAAGACAGTTTTAGGAGAATCTTGCATGAGATTGGTTTTAGTGCTAATTGGTCGAAAGGGGGTTATTTTTTTATTGTATTTATAACATGTGTCATTTTACAACATGAGTTATGTCACTTTACAACACCATGTTGTAAAATGACACAAAAAATTTGCAGTTGTTTAATGTCGCATATCTTATCCCTTAGTTGACCATTTGGAGTCCAAAACTTCGAACTTTGTGCAGAAAGACTTTTTCTTTCCAGTGGTATCAAATTAAAAAAATTATCTTAAAAACTGTTGAAACCAAAGCCAAACAACTTTTCGAGTGTCAAATCACCCCATGTGTCCCCAGTCGATAATTTATGAACGAAAAATGCAATATTTTATGATTTTTATCACTAGATGCTTTAAAATGTCATTATCTACCGAAAATCTTCTTTATTACAGAAATCCCAAGCAGATTCAGGACAAACTACCTCACGATCTGGAGGTTTTTCTATCATTGAGTTTTTCCAAAATCCGTCGTTCATTGGTTCTAAGGATATCGACGTGTAAAATTCTTCTGCACTTTGGAATATTTTTAATGGGGTGTAATTCTGAAACAGAATGAATAAGTAATTGTATTCAAAAGTGACATAATGTATATTTTAATAGGTTATACTGTGACATATTTCACAAAATATCCTCTCTCTGTAACCTTCCAACTACATTAAGGTGCATTCATAGACTATAAAGGTGGATAAAAAGTACAAACTATGTTTCAAATAAAATTAGGAAGATAGTAGCCGAATCAGTTAATTTAATTCCCTATTGTGATTTGCTTAGCACCCAAATATTTGTCACTCGCTTATGACAGGGCTAATATAGAAACAATCAGTCAATATGAGATGATATGAAAACTGTGGGGATTTCATCCTAGGTGAGTATTGAGAGACTCAGACCTCCAACAAAAGTCGCCGCCGAAAGATTGGCTAATATTGTGCACTGCATGTAAAAACACATAAGTTTATTCATTTATAATTACTTGTCATACTTTGGAAGCATGTAACAATTACCATACCATGACTAATTGCGGGATCTCTCTCGGAGTGATGTCACAAACCATTTATCAGCGCGACTGCACATGCCACATTTTATCGGTTGTCATAGCAACCATAAAGTACAACGCAATTGATTAGCACACATACATATGTATTTGTACATATAAATGTTCTCGTGTACACATCCAGAACTGAGTATAAAAAGCGCCAGTAAATAATACACAGCACCCAGTGTTTATTGAGGTTGTCTCTCCCATACTCTTCTACAAAACTAGTAAACACAAGCAACCAGAGACTATACCTTCTGCAGTGGAATCTCTTCCACGATGTAAGTATTCCACAACAATAATAAAAAATTTTATTCTTTCTACATTTTATCCACAGCCTCATCCATTTTTCTCTCTCTCTCTCTCTGAGAGAACACTCCTCTAATTTTATAATATAAATTAGGTAATTGGTATAAACTGAATGGAACTTTCTGAGAAAATTTTTACGGAAGTAATTGTTCACTAAGTTCATTATTTTCAGAATGCTTTTGGAAAAATAATTACTTTTAATGAGAATATATTAATTCAAATTAGGTACCTGCTTCTTCAATAATTCAGTTATATCAACCAGTTTGACATCCGGATAAGGTGTTGCTAAATCTGCTATAAAATTCCATGATACTCCAAACATACTTCCTGTCAAATTTAACAGTAATATCATATTAGATAATGCAGTAATTTTCATTGCATAATTTCTGAAGTTATTCTATTCAAATATTTATTTTACTTAGTAAATGAACTGGAATCGGACCATTCTTTGAAATTAATTGTTCACCAAATTTTTCTCTCAGCTTTCGTCTGACATATGCAAACAATTGTTTGTACAATGGAAGCAGATCTTCATACAGTTTTGCAAACTCTGGCTCCATATTTACTTCTTCATAATCAGATAGCCACATTTCAGCAGCAGTTTTGAAACCTGAAAGAAATTATACCAATCCTAATTTTAATAATACCCATTCTGCAATTTTCTGACATCAATTTGTAAACTGATGAGAATACTGAGCTAATATCAATGAAGGTTATGAATATCCATATGCACATCTTGGGACAGGAAATTTCAAAACACGACTCTAATTTTTTTCCTTCTTTTTTTGCTGTTCAGCACTTTCTTTTTTAATCATAAGTTAAAATAATAAAAATTTCGACAAAAGAAAGCCTCCCTAAGAACAAGTAGTGGCATCCCCATTTTCCATCCAATTTTCATTTTTGCTTTTACATCGATTATGTTATTTCAATAAGTGGTGGAAAAATACAAAATTATTGGATTATTTTCGTTACATGAAATAAATTATTTGGATAATTGAAAAGAATTTCTCATCGGAACAATGAATTCAAATCAATACCTATATGTAACGAAAAAATAAAAATATCTCAAATAGTTTTCCCAGGAAAGTTAAAGGAGTAAGTGGGTATTTGTCTTAGAGGCTTTCTGCTTCAGTGCCTAAGCAAGCCAACTGAATCCTTTAATGTGGTACACATTTTTATTTTTTCTGGCTGGTAACCTTCTTTGTTTCCAGCATTTTTTTTTTAGTGTGTTTGTTTTGAATGCAATCAAATACACACGCATAGATACGGTAGAATACCTTGTTGTGAGAGATATTTACACGCAAAAGGTAATCTACAGCTTTGCATGTTCTGCCACTTCATACATTGTAAGTATGGGAGAACCAAATCTAAGGCAAACACTGGAAATTTTGTAGCTAGTTTTGTGAGCTTATATAGTGGATTTGATACACGCACATAGAAACACATAGGTACTTATATACATATGATATTATGTCATAGATTGCGTCATTTCTTGCTTCCATTAGGTGATAAGAAACAACGCAGTTCATTTGCTGCCAGGCTGTGACATCACCGAAATCCTTATCAGGTAATTGATCACAGTCCGTATAATGTATCTTATCTGTACGTACGTACAGGTATGAACACACAAATGTACGTGTGTTATTTTGTTTAACATCATAAAGACGAATATATGCCAGCCTTTAGGTGGCAACTGTTGTCAAGGGGTGCAAGCCCCTAAAACATCACACGACTATTGTCCCAACAAATACTAACAATTTTTTTTTCTCTTTCGTGCCAAAATTTTCTATAGAATTTGCATAGAGATTTGTGCCAGTCACCTTCATATTTCAGTTTTTACACCCATAATGATATACTTAATAGAAATGTATACCACATTAAAATGAAAAAAAAAAAAGTCAATTTCAAATCTTACCATTCAACTGTGCTGCTTCATTGAGCAGTGATACATACGCTGGGTATATTGGTCTCATTTTTTCACCACTGTTTTTCATATATTCTGTCCAATAATACGCAAGTTCAGCTTCATCGGTGCTTTTTTCCATTATTATGTCAAGATCTGAAAACAACGTTTCCATTTTTTTTGTCTCGCGTGAATGCCAATGCAGAAAAAAAAGCTAATTTGTCTGAATAATTTTTTACCTGGATCCCAACTCAAGTTACAGTTTTTATTGTTTTTGTACTCGCATACTCTGGCTGTGTTGTAGGTGTTTTCCATTTCCCCAAGTATTTTAGAAAGCTGTAAAAAGAAATACAAATTTAATTTATTTTTCATACGGTACGATTCTTCCATAGGTGATTCCCATTATTTCCGCTGTAGGATATGCAGAATTAAATACACAAACATGCGAAATAATATAGTTGGAGACAATGTTTAGAATGATAAGGTAGAGAAGGTAGGTAGTGAAAACAATTGAATTTAATGGGTTTAGAGTTCAATGTTTTACGAACAAAAAAGAAACATCAATATTATCACCGGTATGATTTACAAAATAATGTTCCTTTCTGATAAAACCTGAATTTTTCTTCTTTAGACTGTAATTTTAATTAAAATTTTCTAAAAAAATGATGAAGAAAGTTTTAACATTTAATAAAATAAACAATTTTTAGAACTGAAACATTTCTTTTAGTCTTAAGCTTACAAAAACGACACACTTGAATTATTTATACTTGAGTACCTATGCTGTTTATCTTAGGCTGGTATTCACAGATGACACTACAGTTCACTTACCTAAGGGTCTATTTTTAAACTATAATGTAAAGCTGCAAAAAAAAAAGTTTAACTGAGAATGGTGAGAAATGTAGCTTCCTTGAGATGAACTATAGCAAAGCTATGAAAAAAAATTAGTTTTGTTGAGAAATATAGCTGTGGAATACCTTGTCGTGAGAGATATTCACACCAGAAGGTCTTCAACAGAGTTTTGCGTGTTCTGCCACTTCGTACTGTAAAGTACAGGAGAGCCAAATCCTCGGCAAACACTGGCAATTTTGTAGCCAGTTTTGGGAGTTTATATACCGGATTTGGTACACTTACACAGACACACATACATACGTATATGTACGTAATTGTGTCTTACATTACGTCGTTTCTTGCCTTCGTTGAGGTGATAAGAAACGACGCAGTACGTTTGGTACCAGGCTGTGACATCACCAAGATCCTTATCAGGTAATTGATCTCAGCCCGTGCAATGTATCTTACCTGTACGTACGTGCAGGTACGAACATACAAACATACCAGTTTGTTCGTTTAACGTCATAAAGACGATTATTGCCAGCCTTTGGGCAGCGACTGTTGCCGAGGGGTGTGAGCCCCTAATACCTCATACAAGTAATGTCCCCACAATAGCTGAGAAATGCAGGTTTTAAATGGACCCTTAGGTAAATGAATCCTAAATCCTAAGTGTTATATATGAATACCAGCCTAAATTTTGTAAAGAGCAAAAAAAGAAGTTGATAAAATTTTTGGTTAGTGGTTAATTGTATTTAGTTTTATTATTCAACACATGGATCAGTAAGTATAATTAACTTTCTTATTTTGTAAATATCAGTAGGAGATGGTAGGAGTTAGGAAACTGTACGACTCGGGCAACCTTACGCTATGCATGCACTAAAGGATACCTGGCAAAATGTAGGTAGTAATAATGTTTTCTATGCAGGCTACATGTCAACACTGTGCACGTGAGTACAGCGTTTTTCGGAAATATACAGGAACCTGAATTTTAAAGTAGATACCTAAACATATTTGTTTCCCATATTTTTGGAATATTCGAGACTCCGAAATACTTATAAGCTTCAGTTTGATGCATTTATAAATTCTAAATTCTTGGGATATCTATACAAACCATCAATTCAAAACTATTGCTCTCCATTAACACCAGTTTTGAAACAGCTTTCAAGCAGCTCTTTACAGTGGCATCTTCAGTGCACTTTCAAAATGTTCTTATGATTTACTTATTGCCTACCTGTTGTTATTTTATGAATATTATGGTTGTGTTATAATGTTGTGAGTCATCTTAACAGGGGAGATCGAATAAATTATAATACCTACCTATGTCTATAAGCATAGGCCTATCTGACCTGGAGGCCATCACGACGTTTGACCACACCAAATCGTCAAGTCTCGTTCAAAAAGAAAGCTTTTACCGGTACTTACCTCATTTAGGCTATATTTTTTAGGTACAATACAGAAAAATAATAAATATCAGTCAATACGAAATAATTTTCACAGAAGATACCTACCTCAGATGATTTGTCATCTGGTAAGGCAGCCTCTCCTACTACTGAATAAAGATAAAACTGTCTGTGCATGTCCGGGTCTGTTAATTTTTGCCACGGAAAATTCTTCACTTCTTCCCAAAGAGGTTTTTCAATTTTACTAAATTCTTCATTAGCAGCAATCTATAAAATAATACATACACTAGTACATTAGTCGTATGAATGAAAAAAAAAGTTCTAAAATAATATGGATATTTCATCAGTAACTTAAATTACTAGGTAATGATAAATAATTATAACTATATGCTCACATCTGAAGAGCTAGAAGTAAACTTTTAGTATTCGAATAGTTATCTGCCCAGATATATACATACATATATATATATATATATATATACACATAATATACACATTTAAGGATTTTGTCAAAATATACAAGTGGCATTGTACAACCACTGTTACATACAAAACGTGAAGTTTGAAAACTATTGGGAGTTTCCATCAAAGTGGCTGACATCTGGTGGATTTTTATCAAACTAAAGTAGAGGTGATGGTGTATGTTATCAACTATGTAAATCTTATGTAAGTTTCATTTTTTCTTTGATTTTTCTTAGTTTTGTCTTGAAGGAATAAGTGTTATAACTTATTTATCTACAAATTTTTGAATATATTGATGTGGAACCAGACACATGTCCTTTTAAAGGTGCAGAAACAATATTAAAACAGCTAACCACCAAGAATTTGTTCAAAAATTTGGAGAGGTCTGTTTGTTTGCAATAGATTCTGTGAATGGGTCATTCATAGAATCCATTATAAACAAACAAACCTATTTTTGATAACATACACCATCACCTTTATTTTTTGTTGACTATAGCGCTCCCAGCAGCTATGGAAACTCCCAATAGAAATATTTCACGAAATACTAGATATCCAATCCTCAGAATTGCATCTAGATATTTAGCCAAAGAGTTCTTATTGTTTCAAATGATCAATAGTGAAATAATAAAGCACTATAAAATTAAGTGGATAAAATTTTCAAGATGCTATAAAGGACACTGACTATTAACAAAATTAGCTCCCCATTTGTAATAAAATAGTGACTAGTGTGTACTTAACTTACTAGGTTACTGTTTGACGATTAGTGGTTCAAAAACTATTGATAAGTATCTACATGTATCGATATTATTCTTGAAATATCGATATTTCCACCATCGATATTTTCCTTAGAAGTATTGTTGAGACCACCAATCCTTCTCCCCTCTCACTTCTGCAAACACACGACCATCTTTATAATGTATTTTATATCTCTGTTTGTGGATACACTTTAACACTATTCCGCCTCTCACTCATCCATCTCTGTACATCATCGTTTATCTCACTCAAACTGTACTCACTCTCATCATATGTGATTGATGTAAAACACACACACTTCTGAGACATTACTTTGGTTAATTATTTATTTCACGTTACAAAACTTCTCCTTCATCGATCCTCATCTTCTATAAGTATCAATATAAATTTCGAGGTTGCACTGAAATTGAAACATTCCAACACAACTCTCCCAGCACTTATAAGATTTATTTCTATGGATTTAAAAGATTTTATCATTTAACAATGGATGTATAGCCGAATTCTCATTATGTCAATAATGTATTAGTGGGAAATTAGGTATTTGAAAAATATCGATATTTCCACCATCATTAACAACCTTTGGCTGTCCTCTAACGAAAACCCCCATGAATAAAATATACCTACCTACCATGCAGTTCTGCAGCATGTGGTATTATTTGTGCATAAACTATGCAATTTTAGTACAAGTTGATGTATCAATAACTACAAAATAATTGTACCTACACTTTGTAACAAGCCCTGAAACATCGCGGAACAGCAATTTGGCTTGTGCCAGTCCTGGATTTTTGTTGGAAAAATCTATATGTAGAATTTATTGCTTCGGTAGAAAGCAATGAACATTGCTTTTTCCAAATGTGAGAGTGTAGTGGTGCATACGCATCAAATACAAGGGAAAAATTGGGAAAATAATATCGAGGAAATAACTGGTGAAATAATGTTGGGAAATAATTTTGTGAAATAATTAACGACTTGTACGTTTATCATAGTGATGTGAAAAGTTTAATGTACCTATATGTTTTGCAGTATTACGAGGTACATCTTCTGTACTACAAAGCGACTAATATGTGACTTTCAGCAAGCGTTTTGCAGCATTCAAATCAAATCAATGGCAGATTCAGGGAAATGGGGAAATTCCACCAGACACAAAAAAAAAGAAAGAAAAGAAAAAACTAAAATAAGTACAACTTAAAATCCAAATAAAAACTGTCTAAAATTTATTGAACATAAAAAACAAATTCAAGTCTACAAAATTTTTCATTCCCCCACCCTCAAAAACAATGACGCTCAGGATCCGTCCCTGAATCACAGTCATGCTACATTCAACATTTTTATACCAAATGACACCAAAAGCCTGACTCAATCTTCAGTACCAAAAATTCCTGAAATACCCAAACTAAGCTATGTTTCAAGCTTGAAAGACCCCTAGAAATTACTACCCACAGCAATATTATTATTAAGTTCTTTTTTGGTATTTATTGTTGTGTTTGAGATGCGCATGCTCCCAGTTTTAATGAATTATAAAAAAAAAAAATTTTATGTGCGAATATCTTAACGCTTAATCCAGTACTGTAGTAGGGGCTAAAATGAAAATTACAATCGTAACTCGAACATCTTACAAATTGTAACTGTTAGCAAGGTCACAACCACACTATTATGTTCCCACATCAATCCTTTATGAGTCCCCATTGGAACTCGAGCCTTTTTTTTTTCTTTCATTCTTTCTTTCTCTTCTTTAGCCTGTTAAACACCATACAGTCACATAATTACGTGTAAAAAGTTAATTAATTACGTACAAGCCTTTGGAGAAACTGATTAAATTTTCTAACATGTGCAAAAAATGACTTATATTTCAGGCATATTTAGCATGTTGAAAGTGAGCAATTTCAGAATACTGCGTGAGCATTCACTTCCACACCCTTTCTTGATTTACCCACTCACTTTTCAGCACCCCTTTTGGGTACTATATTCACTTTCCACATACCTTATACATTCTTTACACTTTCCAAGACAACTTATGCGCTGCTCAGCCACTTTCAACGCTTTTTCTCATCTTTAGGAATTTTATTTTAATTTATCTTTTTTTCAATTTATAAGTTTGACCACAGTCGGAATTTGAACATGTGCCGTTTAGGGAGTAAATAACTGAAGGGCGTGAATAGATCCGTCGTAAGGGGGGTCCACATATTCTCAGTAGTATCTTCTGACCCCTCTCTCTAACAAAAAATCACCAAAACCGACAAAAAAATACAATTTGTAGAGGTTCAACCTTTGGTTCTTTGCTGAGGGGGTCCGGACCACCGGGACCTCTCTTATATACGCCCTTGAAACAACTAGCACCCTATCTACTGAGCTATGAAAGCCAGTTACTCGAGTACAGACAGTTTGCTTTTACTTGTTTTTCTCAATTACTATTTTTTAATTTAATCTAAAAGATTCTTTCAAATCAGCGCGCGAAAACAATTTTCTTTATAGAGGGAAAGAGAAGTTTCAAATTTAATTTCCTTACACAGTGGACTTTGCTTTATTGGGACTTGTCGGTGACAAACCATTTTGTTTCAATGAATCAGTTGTCTCAATAATCCAAAACTTTGAAAAACATTCAGTTCGTGCATACCTAGGTTTATTTATTTGTCATACTCAAGTTAGTGTGGGTTACTCTAATGTGTCAAAATGAATCAATGAAATTATCCATTACATCGCTTCTTGTAATCAAATAAGTAAATTATAATTATAGATCAGATGTCCCAAGGAACCAATTCACTGTCCTAATGAAGCACAGATTTTCATTACAAAACATTTATAGAATGAGTGTTTCTATTAGATTGATTCAGTTATTTCTCGGTTTGCACGTACATATTTTGCATACGTATCATCGTTAATATTCGTCTCATATGCCCATTCGGCAAATGCACGTTTGGTGCATTCTTCAGAGTATTTGTCGTTTAACTTTGTCAGAAGATTTTTCGCCTGATCTAGTTGGTCATCTCCAATTACGACGTTCGACATTAAACAGAAAAACAATACCAGACTAACCATTCTGAAACAGTGGTAAACAAAAGACGAATTAATTTAAAAAAGAATATATCCATGCCACAAAAATAAAATAAAAATAAAAATAGTGTAGCTTCAATAATCATTAAAAATCAATCATCTGTTTCTATATGTCTTTGACATCTCCTTTTACATCTCATTTATATGTTAAAAGTAGTTATCTTACTTTTTTTAAACATTTTTTTGTTACATCCTATTTAAATCTATGTTTACAGATATTTATACTTCTATTTTTACATCTGTCTGGATAGTTTTTGATTTTTTATCAAAAGTTTTACTTGGTTGTTTTTTTGTTTTTTTTCAATATTGATTTTCATAAATATCTATGTTGGCATTCAGTATGTTCAGTGCTACCTATGCACTAAATTTCTAGCCTATAGAATATGGTAATTGCGTTTAGCTCCATTGATGGAACTTTTAGCCAACCACATGACTAAACAGATTTATCAATTTTCATTTTACACGATGCCAGTTTTTATTAAGTTCAGAATCAATTTAATATACTTATACCAAATTTTGACCTTATCAAATAATAATTACATCTTAGCCCCAATGGTATTGTGGAATACCTTGTCATGAGAGATATTTACACGCAAAAGGTAATCTACAGCTTTGCGTGTTCTGCCACTTCATATGTTTAAGTATGGGAGAGCCAAATCCTAGGCAAAAACTGGCAATTTTATAGCTAGTTTTGTGAGCTTATATACTAGATTTGGCACACGCACACAGACACACACATGTATATATACGTATGGTACTATGTCATAGTTTATGTTGGTTCTTGCCTCCCTAAGGTGATAAGAAACAACGCAGCACGTTTGGTGCTGGTCTGTGACATCACCAAGATCCATATCAGGTAATTTGTCACAACCCGTATAATGTATCTTGCCTGTACATATGTAGATGTACAGGTATGAACATACAAACGTACGTGTATTATTTCGTTTAACGTCATAGAGACAAAATATGCCAGCCTTTGGGCGGTGACTGTTGTTGAGTAGTCCAAGCCCCTGTACCTCATACGAGTATATTGTCCCCACAGTTATAATACAATAATAAATAATATTCGTATTTAATGTGCATCATGTAACATGAGATGCATTGTATGTATTTTTATACAAAAACGTCACAGTTGAAACCAAAAAAAAATTAACAAAAAGAAAACATTAAGCACCAGTTGTGGGTCATACCAGTTATGGATCAAAAATTTTTTTAAATCAGAGATTGTAATGTGGTGAAATCTTTCACTATATGGTACTGAACCAATAAAGCTCCATGAGACCAATGTACTTTTTAATGTCAAGACATACCGGTGAAAAAGTAGGCAACCCTTGCACACCTTTTGCATATTTTCAACATTTTGCTTGAGTTAACCAATTTAGAGTACATTTGATGAAGTTATCCCTGAAACGTAATGTAAAGTACTTACATCAGAAAGTACGCAGGAGCGCTTTCAGAATAAAAAAAAAAAACCTAATTAAATCTTACTTCCTTGATAATTTACTTGTTTTCTTTGGGTTGTCACTTTTATTCTGAATGGTGAACAATAACTTTTGCGACAACTGTAATTTGACTGGTTCATGTTACGATATCAATTCAAATCCCCCCATTAACTTGCCGAATATGTAAATAACCGTTATTGAGCAACGTTTAATCATCTTGAAAGTGGGTTGCAAAAGTTGTGCCCGGGTGAAGGAAGTGTGTTTATTCTGAATGCTGCCAGAACTTCACCCTGGTAAACAACCATCTTATACCAAACGGATTGGGTGCGCTCTGCGCTCTTGTTTACAAGTTTGTTACTCAGGCATTTATTTGGAACACGCCCCAGTGGTTGACAATTTAGCGCTGGCATGTCTAACCAGAAACTGTCATTCTTCACTGATCCAGTACTATACAGTCAAAGGGTGGAATACATTCACTTATGCTTCTTAACTGTCCTATTGATGAAAACATTAGGCTAAGAAAAAAAACCATTTTATGCAGTAAAATTAGGTAGGTACTTGTTTCGAACTTCAATTTACTCCACCACATGAGTCTTGTTGGAGGAAAAAATTTAAAATCAAGTTAAATGTGTTATATGTGGGCTACTATCTAACGATACAGCCTCAAAAATAGCATAGATAATGCTCTTAACTTGATTTATGAACCTCTCAAGGAAATGGCTGGAATTTTTTGCATGAAAAATTGCGCTAATTTTTGGTATCACACTTTGTACACTTGTAGAATGGAGAAAAAGTCGCCGATAAAAAATATTGAGAATACCTATCCTCTACTCTGATGCCTGTGTGGTGCACAGTCTATCGTAATTTTATACAAGTTCTGCACAGCCTGTTAAAAATTTTGACCATTATCGGGAGAGATCCATAATTGGTAGTCTATCTTAATATACATTTGTAAACATTTTCGCGTATAGGTACCAATATGCATTTTACATTCTGCAAAAATTAAGTAGGTATATTGATGTACGTGTGAAGGTTTTTTTTTTCGTTTTTGGTACGTTACTTGAGGTACGATATGATAGTTAAAATAGAAGTATCTATAGGTGGTATACCTATATCTACGTTTCACTATTTTACATATTTTATCTCTGAAACAATTGTTCAATATTCACGTAGGTAGGTATATCGGAAAAATATGGTATCATTTGCCATTTGGCTGATTAGGTACCTAATGTCAATATCAAAATGCTTTCTCATCGGTGTAGGTTACCGTATCATATCGCAAAAATTAATGATTTTTTTAATTTCATGCTTTGGACAACTAATCTGTGTAAACTGTACTGCAGTCAGAAAACAGTTTCACTGGCAGTGATAACTGCGCATTAAACGTTAAATTACCTTTGGGCGTGTTAGTAGAAGTTTAAAATAAATTCAATTAATCATTCTATGCGAATTGAAGATTTAATTGCGTTACACAGCTAAACACATTTTCACCCAGTATTAGAAAAAATGTAATGAAATTACGGAATTATCGCACGTCATAAAGCTGTTCATGAAATGTTAGCCTAGATGCTAGGCTGCACAATCATTAGGTTGGAAGGTTTTTTGTTGTTGTTGTTGTTGGTTGTTTTTTGTCTATTAGCAGGCTACAGATTTTGTTGCGACGTTTAATGCCTAGTTTATCATCGTATCTTAAAATTTGAATATTGTTACGCATTAAATTTAAGTTAGAATAACCAATTAAGAATGTGGTTAGGGAGGATTACTTATAGTTTAGCTAAGTACGTACTCATACCTGCTCGTTATAACTACGTTGATTTGATTGAGAAATTATTATAATTTGCCTCCTACTGATGCATCATCTCCGAAAGTAGCTTGCATAGATGGTCACCCTAAAAATAGCATGCGTACGGTTTACTGTCAATTAGATGAGACATTTTCCATAGGCTATCTAATTTCCAATAATACTTTTTTTTTTTTAATCGAAATTTCTATACGTGCGTTACTTATTAGGATAAATCCTTAATTCAAAATGGGACGAAAAGTTCACAGAAACGACAAAATGAAGAAAGAAAACAAGTAGCAACGAGAAAGAAACAGAGAGACAGTGACAGAGACCTCCAAAGAAAAAGAGAGATATGCCACGACAGAATAAAAAGAAATGAAAGGAAAAAATGGAAAACAAAAAGAAGATAACGCAATTATTTTCTCGTATGGCTGGATTTATTTCTCGCTCGTCTCCATCTTATTTTTTGGTAAAATCAATTTTTTTTTTTGCCTCGGTGATTTCTTTTAGGGAAGGGGAAGAAGGTGAAAAGAAATGATGCAGTGTTTTTAGTAAAGAAATAGTGAAATGTTTAATTATTAATTTATTCATAAAAAAATATTTCTTTCATTGATGCAAATTTTTTTTCTTGCGGTGGAAAGTTTGGGTGTTATAAAACGTAGTTTTTGCAACACCCACACCAAAAACGAACGTTTTCGTGCGTATTAACTATACGTGAAGTAGGAGATTTTATCCCAATCTCGAAAAGTAAAATTTCGCGCGTGCGTTGTTCGGGACGCTACAATCATTAAATCACTGTTATGGCTGCGCATGCGTACTATATGTCTTATCCAACATTATGAAATTTTGCACATTCGAATTTTTTTAAAAACTAATCGTCAAGTTGCTACTTCAATTTAACACAAAATTTCAGCTATGAAACAAACCTCTCTTATTTCATTCAACGATTCCTCAGCCACTATTCAAGCTAGAGAGCTAGGGTTGGCAATTTGCACGAATTTGTTTTTTAATTAATTCTTTAATCATCTTTAGCTGTATACAAATAAACGAACGAAAAAATTCAAATTAATAGAAAAGTAGCCGTTTCTTGGAATCTAGAAACTCCTCATTTTTCAATCAATAATTCTTCAACAGCTATTGTAGTTACAAAGTTGGGGTAGGTACTGCTGGAGAGAAGAGAATATATTTACTTGAATCTGTAATTCATCAAAATTTTTATTCATCCTTAGCTACTTGAAAATAAACGAACAAAAAAAGCGCAAATTAAAGGAAAATTTTCCATTTTAGTATTGTTTAAATACACTTTCAAAAAAAATTTTTTTTGATGAAATTGTTTTGGGAGGGTGTTGCGAAAAATGTTATGTGTCACTCATATAAAGTAGGTGATTGCTACTCATATGACTGGAATCACTCGCCTTCGGCTTGTGCTGCCTGCATATTCGCACTCCTATCAAAATCACCTACTTTACACACGTGTATCACAAATAAATATTTTAACACTCGTGCAAAGAAGATGATGGTTATTTGTGTGGTTTGTAACACTTGTATTAAAATCACCTTCTTTTTACGCGTGCATCATAAAACAATTTTGACTGTATGAAATTAAAGTATGTAATGGATTGCTGGTGCCCACCATGGGGGTTAAGAGGTGCGACTGTATCAGGCCTTTCAAAGTAGGAGCCTCATCACATAGGGCCTCATTCTGGAGAAGCCTGCTGCACTCTTTGACTATATAGCTTATGGACTGCTAGAACTGATAAGAAATACATAGGGTTAAATGGAAGACCGCTGAAGCCACTGTTAACAGGCGTTCTTTTTACAAAAAACAACCTTTGGTGATAAGTGATAGTGATTCCAAATTTCCAATTCTGGCTAGAAAAAAATTAATTTTTATATTTCGTTAATTTAGTAATTAAAATTATATTTGAAAATAATTAATTTTATTATTATTCTACTTTGCCATTGACACATGATAAAATGGCATTATTTGCAAGTTTACAGAATAATTAATGACATAAATATGTAATACTTTACTAAAACTTCATTCCACTGATACTTTAAGTGCATCAAAACTTGACTTAACAGAAGAGATGAGTATACATCCACTATCTAATGGTCTAGAAGCATCTAATGGCAATAGCTTACCGACAGATTTGTTTGCAATCTCTTAATGATTTTGAAGAAGCTTGTAATAAATTGGATTTTGTAGGTGTAATTGGTGCATCCTCATAAACTATTATATAGTTAACTGTATAGTATAGTATTAAGATAAGAATAAGGAAATTATTAATATTTTCCTTATTCTACCTGTATATAAGTACATAATTCTTTGATGAGTTTTCCATCAACAGTAATAACATTTAATCCCATTTGCATTAAAACGTTCTGTATAAAAAAAAGTAAGAATTACGGAACGAAATAATTAGGTCTAAATATAAAATACACGATATTCTACCTGATACAAATTCAGTTTTCACACAAAGTACCTTTTTTGAAAAGTAACGCCTGCAGTGTTTGGCTTCAAGATTTTATCAGTTCTAGCAGTCCATAAGCTATATAGTCAAAGGCTGCACTAAAGTTTTTCCATTATTTCACTTCTACATTTAAAACAGCCAAAAAAGAGAAATTAATGGCTATCAACACTATTCACTTGTTTTTTGAAACAAGAATAAAGTATGGATGATGTTTATCTATTCCATTTTTACTTCATCATTCAATTAAATCGGTGAAAAAAAGAAATGATTGGCTAATCTTATTCCTAAGTATTACTTATTTATGAAATAAGAATAAGACTAATACCAGATTAAGGTTTCATAGACAAAGGGACCATCGCCTGATACCACCATTCGCTAAAGAAAATTGTTCCTTCCATAATTTTTAAAACCCCTTCCATAAAAACTATATTAATCAAAATTTGAATTTTATTTATTTATTTTATATTTGCTCCAATCTTAGGACCCCCGAAGTTGTGGGGCCCAAGCCTCTGAACTAGGCCCTACAAACTCATAGTGTCAATCCTGCCCTGAATAAGGCACTGATGATGTTTATTTTATTTCATTAATTTTTCACTTTCATTGTTGTTAAAAAGAGTGCAGTGCATGAAAGGCCTAAATAGTTCGCGGAATAAAACATAACAGTAAAATGTTTTGTATTAAGTTTTCAATAAATTTCAAAAAAAAAAGTGTAAGAATTAGGAATGGATAACTTGGACGCTAAAACTGATCAGACTCAATTTAGAAAAAAATGTTAAAACCTAAGGAAAGAAACGAAATTAAAATCATTTCTATACATCGATAATAGGAAATTGGTCGAAAAAAAACCAGTAACCAATAAGGTACCTAAAAAAAAAAAAAAATGAAAAATAAACATTTCTGCAGACCTAAGCTAAAAAGCTATGTCTGCACCTGCAGAATGAGGCGGAACTGAGCTATTATCATTTACAGCAAACAAGTTAAATAACTGAAAAAAAAAAAATATATATATATAATAAGCAGAGTGCTTAATTTTGTTCTTGTATTTTCTCTCCCCTTATCTCGTGATTAATTCGTTTTAGGTAAAATTTGATGGTAAAAATGAATTTGTCGTTAAAAAATGAAAATTTTTTTCTATCATCATTAGTTTTTGAAATAAATGACAAATTAAAAAACGGTAAATTTCTCATTAATTTGCAGTTTTTTCATGTCCGATTTGTGAAAAACTAATGGCGATAAAAAAATTAATTTTGTTAGAGAAATCAAAAAAATTTTCCCCTCTTTTCAATAGTGCAAACCCCAGCTTTCTAACTTAAATAGTAATTAAAAAATCGTGAAGTGCGAGAAGAGCAGTTTTTTTCAAAATTAAAATGTCGTGAATGTTGCAAAAAACAGGGATAAATATACAAAAACTGGGATTGAATTTTATTATATAGACTAGCTTTGTAAAAGGGGTCTGCGCTCCTCCTCCACCCACTCCAGTTACAAATCCTAGATGACCAAAATCATATACCTACTCATGCAAGTTACCTTCAATGTCGGATGGTGGCGAAATATTATGCAAAAAGCACTTTGAATATATATATATATATATAGGTACCTACATATAGTAATACACAGAGCATCCAGTTTTGTTCTTATATTTTCTCTCGCCATAATTAATTCATTTTAGGTGAAATCTGATGGTGGAAATAAATTTGTTGTTGAAAAATAAAAGGATCATGGCTGAAAATTTTTTTATGCCATTATTAGTTTTAAAATAAATAAAAAATTAAAAAATGGAAAATGTCTCATTGATTTTCATTTTTTTTATGGCCACAGTGTAGCCGCGAACAAAGTTGTAAAATATATTTTAATGTAGTCGTGTGTTTGTAGGAGTGAGAGGGGAGAAGGATTGGTGGTCTCAACAAATATTGATATTAAAAATATCGATATCAAAACTGTTCAATATTTACATGAAAAAAATTTCAATATTTGATTGAATTGTCGCTATAAAAAAGCCCCATAAATTTATTTTTGGAGAGCAGCATAATAAATTCATGTATTTGGGAAAAGCCCTCTCCTGCTCCCTTTTTTTGCATCTCTAAGGGTGAAGTATATTG
Source organism: Ericerus pela (assembly GCA_011428145.1). Lineage (NCBI taxonomy): Eukaryota > Metazoa > Arthropoda > Insecta > Hemiptera > Coccidae > Ericerus > Ericerus pela. Next base: position 555,751 of record WOFM01000548.1, on the reverse strand, counting down.
TTTTATGTTTTTTTCTTCCAAGTGAAGAAGTTGGATTCAATTTTCCATAAGTGTAGTAAAAGATTCAGAAAATTTACATTCATTGAGAAAGTGGAAACCCATTCTCTTTCTCCTTCAAATATATGTAAAACTTGAAACTTGAAAAGCTAGATAAAAATAAGTAACATAAATATATACTCCCCTATATCAAATTTTTTTCATTTTTGTCAATTTTTAGGAAAGTTATCAGATGTTTGATTTTTTCCTCAAATGTCACAAGGGAGGGAGTAATATTTTGGAGAAGAAGCATTATCATACTTGAAACTTACAAAGAAAATACCTTCTTTTTTTATACCACAAAAACTGATTTTGAAAAATGTTCCTTCAACTTTCAGAAATAATATAATTCTGAAAAATGAAGGGATTTGAGGCATCTTTCAAACTTTAATTTTGATAGACAGAAACAAAAAAATCCAAATCGATGCAGAATGTGAAGAGTTAAAAAAATTGAAATTTTTTTTGGAATTATTTTCACATTAATACTCTTTTCAGATCGAAAATTTGTTTTCATGTCTATCTAATGAAAAGAAAATATTTTCATAAATTAACTCGTTATAACTTAATCATCAGTGTACCTGTATTTACTTGGTTCCATGGAATATTACTGACTCAGAAATTTTTTTGACACATATGTATCTGTCTAGTTTCTTGATTACGAATGTAAAAAAAAATTTATTTTTAGAAAATCGACTCTAATGGGTGCATTAGTTTTGGTTATAGATAGCTATATATACGTATATTCACTGATCGTAACATAAATGAATGTACCTAAAATATATTTCTTTTCTCGTGTGTGGAACATTTGCTACCCATCAGATGCTCTTCACCTCACGAAGGCTTGTCTCTCGTTTTTATCAGCCATTTCTTCTAATTTTTCTCTCATTTAGATGATTATAAAACAAGTGAGTCATTCAAGTAAGTACTTACGCTTATTTAATCTTTATTAATCTTAAAATAAGTTTCATTTTCTGATGCTTTCCTGAAGTGACAAAGCTCAAAAAATTCGTATTTCAAATAGAACAGTTAAAAATGTATTTCTTCACAAAAAACGCATAAGACACAAACTTGACCATAGACTTGAGGTACATTTACATCTAAGGGAAAAATCGCGACATTATGGCCCATATTCACAAACGTCACTTAACCTCCCTTCGCTTAAACTTCACTTAAAAATAATTTTCGGCACAATTTTGTATTTAAGATTGTGGTAATATTTTATTTTTACATTAGAACTCTCACAAGAGATACAATGTTCCCACAGTTTTAAGTACGAAATTGTGCAAAAAACTTTTTTAAAGTGAAATTTAAGTGAAGGAAGGTTAAAGTGACGTTTGTGAATATGGGCCTAATTCCAACTTTCCGATAGTCAACTCCCAGGAGTGTTTACATTTGAGCAATAAATTAAAGAATTCTTCTTGCGAGATTTTTCTGAAAGTCACTAGCAGGAAAAGTGTCGACATTTCTTTTTAAAAAGTAGAAAAACAGTTTACATCTATAAGTAATGAAGAAATGTCAGATATTGCAAAAAATCAGTTGTTTTTTTTTTTTTGATTTATGAAAACTGAAAAAAACATCTACTCTCAAAATTTTGCGAGAGAAATAGAAATACATTTTATTTCTGCGATTTATGTCTGCAATATTTAATTTTTCTTTTTTTTAAGATTTAGATTTGGAGAGAGAGGTAGTGTCGACACTTATCGTATGACACTGCTACTTCTACATACGATAAATTCCAGACCATTTACACTGGACACCTGCACTCGCAAGCAATATCGGACACCAAAATTGGAACAGAAATGTCAGATGTAAACACAGCTTTACGTCGGTGACAGCAGCGTAGATGGTCAAATACCACGCTGGCGTACGTTGGCGGTTCCTGTATTGTTGGCCATTGACGTAGGCGGCTGCTGCGTTTTTATTTTTAAATTAGGCGTAAATTTGCCAATAGGGTATATGGCGTTAAAGATTATTCATCTAGTAGAATAGCACCGCTAATTTCACAGAATATGTACAGAATTCGTCACCCAGAACGGACTTGTTCATTTTGCCAGACGATTCTTTCTTTAAACTTCTTAACTGCAGGTAGCTTACGTACCTACCCATTTTTTGGCTTCCATACATTTAGTTCAATGTACAGAATATCATATAATTATATACTTATACATATAGTTTGACTCACTTGAACCAAACGACGTTATACTGTGGAGAAAAAATTAAAAATATGATATTCATCGGTGCACAATCACATTACCACTTAATTGCCACTTCCAGACGCATTGACTTGCGGGTTCATTCAATTTGGGTAGAGCGTACCTACGTTCATGCGATGAAATGAACTTATTTTATTAACATTAAAGCAAACTGTACAGCAGCTGAGCAAATTTTCACCTAGTATTTGAAAAAATACCGTTCTATCGTAGGTGGATCATAATAAATTAAGTACCTACCAACGTTTATTATTCCGCGAATTTAAACAAAAAAAATTAAAAATTAAAATAGAAGCGTATAGACTAAAGCATACACACCTTCGGTAAGCAGTTTCTATACAATTGCAATGGTTTCATTTGAAAAAGAATGTGCTGTTTTCCTTGAAAGAAAATTAGCCTTGAATTAACTCTCTGTAGGAAGAGAGTAGGTATCAACATGTTCCAATTTATGGTTGATAGCTCAAAATCTGAAGTAACATCAATAGTGCCTGTTAAAAAGTTAACAAAAAATCTCTATTGAGAACACAAAAAATATGTATACGTTTAAAATATGAAATTATATGGTTACCGGAACATAGGCTACAGATGAATAGATTGGTAGCACTTTTAATTTAGGGTTAAGCATATCAATGGCAAATAGGTTTATACATTTATCACAACGGCTATAAAATAATACTAAAGCTGTGATTTATTGAACCATGATACTATTATAATAATTCATGTAGATATTTATGATAAAAAACAATATTTTTATTTTCAAATGATTTTAAAAATTAGGTTCACATCTTAAAAAGATAACTCGAAAAACTAGGTAGGTGAATAGGCTAAGAGTTTCAGTGAATTTATTCTTCAATGGGAAAAGCAGGCCTAAAACTAGAGAAATAAGTGGGTTACCTATTTTGCAATCAGGTATTTGTTCGACGTAGGTATTATGAATAAAATGTCAAATCAGCAGTTACCATCATCGCTGAACTTTCATTCACAAACGGCAATATAAATGTCATATTTAAATTGAAAATTTACCCCTTAAAAATATGATCCAATAAAAACACTTCATTTTTTAGTGAAATGAAACAAAATTTGTGATTAAGACACACTACACAATTAATTTAAGAAAAAATGATTAAAACTAGTTTTATCGGTTTTTTGTGTCTTCTTTAGAAAGTTAAGATTGTGATGGTGATGTACTAGTAATTTCGCATAGTTTTTATTACGGTATTCTTAAATTTAGAAGTTTATTTAAAGTTATTGTGTTGAGTTTTGAAAATATTTACAATAGCCACCGTGAGGCACTGGTTAAAATTTTTCCATTAAAGTGAAATAATATTGAAGCTAGTAAAAATGATTTGTGTTTGCGAAATATTTAAATCTGTTACCAGAAGGAAGTTTTTTAATAGTCAACTAAAAAATAATTTTGAAAATCTTTTCCTCAAAATAGTAATTTGAGAAATAATTATTTTTGATACAAATTTTTGAAAATAAAAATTTTCGAACTTCAAGAAATTTTTGGTAAGCAAGTTTGATACTTATAATGTCAAAGTTGAAGTATTTTGCAAAATCCAATTGTAAAATTTTTTCACTTAGGTTGTGGTTGTCTGGAAAAATGTTCAAGTTCCTTCAATCAATTACAGTCTTTGAATTGGTGATAAAATATCGGCATTTCTGATAAACTGTTTGATCAATTGTCAAGAGAAACCAATTTTTTTTTTTTTTAAAACTACGGTCACTTTTGGGAATGTGCAATCAGCATTTACAGATCCTGATACTTCAGTCGACGAATTATACAAGAAATAATGTTGATCAGTCATGATAATTAAGTTTACAATTTAAGGTGGAAATAAGGTAAGAATTATAATAATAGTTAGTTAGTTCATTAAAATTCGATTTTAATGGTCAATTGTAAATTTTTTATTATGGTTTAAGTATTAAGATTTTAAAAATAGGTGGATGTGTTGAACAGGATGAGTGTGTACTGAAAGAAGGTGTAAAGCAGAGTAAGAAGATGTGTTAGTACGAATATAGCATTTGGTTGTAATGGTCGGGAACAGTGGAAAAACCTGTGGAGGACTACAGTGTCCCAGATTATGGTTTATCTGAACGCTCTAAAAATAATTTTTTTTTTTTTTACTAAATTTTAGTCCATCTTTCAGCCTCTCAAAAAAATATCGTGTTCTTGGTGTGATTAAATTCCTTATTAATGAAGCCACAACCACTAGGATACCACAAGTCAAAAAAAATTCACTTCTTCTTTAGTGTAGAAATGAGTTTTCTCTTGACTCTTTTTCATTTATTTCTTCCATTTAAAAAAATTTAATTTCTTCACAAGTGTAGAGATGGAATTATTTCTTAACGGAATTTTTTTTTTTGTTTCTTTGTAGCATTATTTACACGTACTTACATGAGTGGAGAAATATCAGTATGAAAATGGGTTGTTTTACACAATGATGACTATAAACAAAATATTTCACCTCTCAATAATTGTTTAATTATTTGATAAAATTCTTTTAACTATAGGAGTTGACATATTTAATCGAATAAATAATAACCTCTGTTGAAAAAAATATCGTACTTAACTAGTTAGCCATTCGTATAACCTATTTAATGCAATTACAGAATCCAACTGTAGTTCGTGCTCCAATTACGCAAGTCATCTCCTTCCACTTTTCCAAACTGGTACAGAAACATTTGCAATGCAACAAATAGGAAAATGTATTTAAACCGGAAGTAAAAATATATTTTCAAATGTAATCCCTACAACTACTTTTGTCTAAAAACTGAGTGGGATTTGAAACGAGTATTCTGGGGGTATAATTTTAAAAAGAAAAAAGGAAAAAACTTTTACACTATCATTTTGCAACTATTTCTACAGTGAAAGTAATGACTAAAAAATCCAACTTTTTCATTACAGACTATAGCAGGTGGAAGTATTCCTAGACAAGTCAAAACTATCATCAATTATTTATTGCAATTTTAGGTTTCACATGCCGCACATATTTCATAATATTAATATCATGGTCATAAATGGCATCCATAATCTTTTTATAATTAGGCTCATCATCACCACCACCGCCACAATTCTGTAAATTAAAAAAAATTATACTCAATTTTTTTAGGGCAATTTTATTATGTTCATTTAAATCTCTTGCGATATTCGTATGTTAGATAAATAAAGTGGAAAAATCAATGGTGTGAGTACCGAGTACATTCGAAAAAATTTTATCTAATTTCGTATTGATATTATTTTTCAATACTTTACTGTTAACATTAGCAATTTGCTCAATATTTGCAAGATCAGCAGATAACTTTTTACGCAAATTTTCTAGGTATTTTTTAATTTTGTCATCATTTCTTACATGGTAATTAAACCTTTCTACCTACAGAATTTTTCAAACTTTTCACCCTCCTTTCAAAAACTAGAATTTTTAAATTCTTCACCATAAAATTTTGAAAAAATTATCCAATTATAAAAATTATCTAAAAAGATTCTCGAATTCTGGAAGAGATTCTTGCAAAAATATGAAATTCAAATCTGAAGGGAAAAAAAATTATCTTCTATAAGGGAACATCCATTAAATTTGAGGCTTTTTGGGTAGTGAATTCTGAAAAAACATCCAAAAAAATTAATTTTTAGGTAGTCTTCCTCTTACCACCACTTACATTGAATTTATCATAATTTTAACCTTCTACAATTCCAAAAATACTTCCTATAATAGATTGTATAAAATAGGTGATTTTGATCAGAGTGTGACTTTTTCAACACAAGCCGAAGACGATTGATGCAAATCACACGAGTATCAATCACCTACTATATACCTACATGTGTATCACACACTATTTTTTGCAACACACCTTCCTCCTAAAAAAAAAAAAATTGAGAAAAATTAATATTTTTGCAAATGGGAACATATAAAAGCATAAACTATCTCCCACTGTTTAACCAAACTTCGTAACATAGTAGATATAGTGATGGCCTACAAACAGAGACATCCGAGATTCAAAGCTCCGTAGTGAAAAAATTTTTACGAAAAGAAAAATTTTTTTTTAAATGATGTTTAGACGGGTATGTTTAGTAGTAAGTAGTTAGTACCAGTGTATAAAATGATGCATGTACTCAAAGCTATGTATAAAATAAATACTTCATACATTGGTCCTAAATGGTTCTAAAATTGTCTGCTTTATACATCGTACAGTTGCATATGAAAATGAAGTTTATAAACAGATATTGGAAAAATGAATATAGTTCATGGGAAAGGTAATTGAAAATTTCCTCAAATTAAAAAATTTCTAATAAATTGTCACTGACAAAAACCACCTTTTTCAAAACAAAGTTCACCATAGCTCGGGAACTATTAGTCTTTGTAAACTACGGATTTCAATGTCTTATAATTTCTCAATGGATCTTTTTCATCAGCTCCTATAAATGGCTACGTCTAATGAATACTGAAATCCAAACGTGAATTGTATGTGTAAAATTACCTTTGTTATCAAAGTTTCAAGCTTAATAATTGAATAATGTTTGAGATTGTGAAGCCCTTATACATGCCACCTTTTCACCCAGTTAGAGTTCTGATTCACAAGTTTTAAAAGTATTGTTCGAAATTGTGTTTTTTTATAAATAACAATCCGACTACATCGATCAGTGGCGTACTTTTACTAAATTAGAATCGAAATTCTATTATCCATTGCCTCACAATTTAAGAATTGCATGTGATACTGTATTAGCAGGCAGGCTGAGCATTTTGAGCAAGTGCTTGAATCTGTCATTTTTGGTGAGTTTTTCAACTCTAACTGTTTGCGGCAGATTGATTGTGCTGGTTCTCTTGGTGTTCCGTTGGTTGTGGTGTTTCCCCCTTTCTCTCCTAAATGTCTTTTCCGACACTTGGTCATGCAGGTATCTGTACCCCTTTCACTTTTACCTTCTTGTTGATTTGTTTTCTTTTGTTGAGTGACTTTTTCGGACGTCACATGATGAATTATCTCTCTCCAGGAAAAAAAGCTGGCAACAACTAACAAAAATAATTGAAATATTTTTGTTTCTCAAAATAATGATCCATTCGGTTATCAGTTTTTAAAAAGTTGAAAATTTCTTCTATCATCCCATTAAAAACAGAACTCAGAACTAGAGCTGAACAGCAATTTTCGACACTTAAATCTGAACATAGACCTAATTTTTCAAAAAGTTAAGAACTTTATTTCATGAAACTTCCCAGTTAAATGATTTCTGCAATCAGAACCATCTCACCAACTCACTTGCATAATTAAAAATAGATTACGAATCAAATCAATTCCACGTATCCACAAGTTCATCGTAACTACTTCGGATACTGAATTCGCTTGTTGTTTATGAAATATATAATTTGGACCCTAGAATTTTATCGTGACCTCCACTTGTCTGGAAATATTCGTATGGGTTAATTAAAAAAAACTTTTCATATTGTAACCCATTCGACGAACTTGATAAGGAAAACTATCATACATAATGAATAACGTTGACAAAATATATTTAGACTTCACAGCTATAAACATTATGGAATGTTTTTGACTTATGAATAAAACAACCGACTTTTCTATCGGATTTTAATTGATCCGTACTCAAAGACGAACATTGAGTCAATAACTTTACTTTTAGGACTGCTACTAGGACCAGAACGATACGTCAAAAATTATAAAAATTCATATATACAAAATATTAGAACTTGTCAAATGCAAATTGCAACGAAGATTGAATTTCATTAATGAATATTCACTTTGAAAATATTTCTGAAATGTTTTTTTAATAATATGGGTGAAAATGAACTGGGGTCCAATTTGTTTCGAACTAACAGGCAAGTGGTGACGCTGGAGATATAAAAATATCGTCGACGCGAATTTCTCGAATTCCTCATTTTTCACCACTTGAGAATTTATCACAGTCTGTCAGTCCAGCAACTCGCTTTCATCATTCGCTTCTTCCAGCAAACTTTTACGTTTGTTAATTTCAGCTCGTTCACGAGTTCGTTCCTTTCTTCATTGACTTTATTTTGCTGTAAAATGAAATCAATTATGACAGTAAACAATTAATTTGATACGTTTGAAACTTAAAATAACATCAGGATATACCGAAATAACAAAAAACGTAGGGAGAATTCAACAATATGAGCATAAAGTAGGATAAGCGATAAGATTAACTGTTTTAATAAATACTGAGGAAAATCTGATAATACATGAGTCGTTGACAGCATTTGGTTTCAATAAAAATAGAACAAGTACCTACCTAATAAATACCTTTATAGGGAGTAACTTTCGGTTGAATTTAAGTAACAAGCAAACTACAAAAGTACAGCTACAAGACAGATGATAAGTAGGGAAAATTAAGAGAATACTAGATTAATTGTTGACAAAATTGGGCGCCAAAAACCTTATTTAGGACTTCACACAGTATTCCACAGCCACATATTAGGAATTTTTATATTTTTATAGGGTAATTTGGCACATGACGCTAAGGAGAATCAAATTGTGATCGCATAATTCATTTTAACAATATCTGCAACAAAATTATACCATTGATTACTTGATTATACTTACATTCATCGTTAAACATCGGAGTTGAGAACAATTTCTGATACTATCAAAACAACAGACAATCCTATTTTCCATTCCGTTGTGTTATTTCATGATTCATTTGATTCGTAGGATGATTCATATAATCCTTCGACACAATTAATTACTACGCGACTTACTGAGGTTGAATTTGCACGTGGTTGTGGTTTGATAAGTTTTTTTGTTGTTTTTTCTTAGTTTTTTCACTCGCACTTCTATCGTCCTATTTCTTTTTAAGTTTTATTTGATTTTATTTTAGCGATCGATATCAGCGCCATCTACCTACTTAAAAATCCCAATGTTCTTTGTAATAACAATTTACAAGTAACTTATTTAATATTTTTATTTTTTACAAAATATACGATCAATGCCAAGCAATTCGTAATCGTAATTTGTGTCTCATTTATTCTCGCTTTGACTTATTTTTACACGAGTAGTGTGTATTCTGAGATCTGTTTAAGGTGTTTCTAGTTATAAAGTCTACTCTATACGCTCGGTAATTGAAATGGTGCACGCCGTTGGTAAAGATATCGCTATTGATGATCCTCCGTATTCTCGATTGTTCGTGGTATATAATCGAAAAGATCCTGTAACTGAAGAAGAACTTCACGAAGAATTCGGTCAATATGGCGAAGTTCAAGATATATTCGTCGTTAAGGACAAATCAACTGGAGATCCGAAAGGTACTATCATTATTATCATTGTACCCTTATGATATTGAACTGTCATGAATATTCAGTTCCTCATATTCAAAGGTGTGGCGTACGTCAAATTTGCAAAAATGTCGCAGGCTGCGTTAGCTATGGAAAAACTGAACCACCAGCCGGTTAAAAATAAGTCGGGCATGTACAAAATTTATATCGCCAAAAGGTAATTTCCCTCTCTATTTTGGTCGCTTCCGCATAATTCTAGATGAGAACCTCTAATTGAATTTTTCTTTTGCAGCAAAAGTGAATCGAAAGGATCAGATCAAGACGATCCTGATAGATATTTACGGTTATTCGTAATGGTTCCGAAAACTGCAACCGAGAACGATATAAAACAACACTTTTCTAAATTCGGTGAAGTACAAACGGTGAAACTTCTGCGAAATAAAGAAACGAACGAGAGTAAGGGTATTGGTTATGTAACGTATACCAGGTAATAAAATTCAGAAAATCTATGCCATCTAGTCATACTTGGTGAGGTTAATTTCATTGATACGGGTTTAGGATTTATGAAGCAGCGATAGCTGTTGAAGAAGGAGAAAATGATCAGGGCTACAAGGCTGTTATTGCACGGCCTAAAGAGAAGAATATTCCTGCTCCTGCGTTCTCTAAAGAAGCTCTCGCTGCTATAGCGAAAAATTCATCACGTATGCCTCCGAAAGGTGGTGTGCCTATTTTATTCGTTGTCGTTTTCAAGCATTTCACAATTTAACTTGTGTTTAATACGTAATGTTACAGAGATCCAATCCACTTCCGAATCTTTCACCGCTTTTGTGTCTGTCAAATTGACGAAAGATCAGATTTTCCGATTGTTTGACATCGCACCTGGTTTAAGGAATATTGAAATCGTGTCGCAAAATGTAAGCTTTCGAATGGATTGGTGATGCTTATAAAGGATTGTGTTATCATTTTGTTGTCTTTATTCGAATCAATGTTTTTGATTGCAGATGTTTCGTTCTGAAATTGTTGCCACATATAACTCTTTGCTCGCTGCCGAGTACGCATTGAACAAGTTACACGGCGTAGAGTATCCACTTGGGGATTTCATTTCTGTCGAGTCAAAAGTGGTTAATAAGTTAGTTGATAAAAATGCTCATAATAATGCTTATTTTGCGTGAGACCTGTATACTTATTCTTTGGAATAATGGTTAAATGTTAGGATGATACTCAAATCGCTATCAGTTAGTGGGTATCAGTTTTCAAAAATCGGTATGTTAAACAACCGAACAAACCAAAGGTCTGTTTGATAGGACTACACCAACTTACACCAGCCTACACCAGGAGGGCGATTCCACTAATCTAGGAATTTTATGTGACTTTGTGTCAAGTTTTACTTGAATATTTATGTAATATCCCTACCGGTGTAGGTTGGTGTAGGTTAGTGTAATCCTATCAAACAGAGTTCAAATTAGAGAATTTTTTGAGCTCGGATTCTGTTAAAAAAAAAAAAGAAATGTTCTTTGAGTGCTCAAATTATTTGCAGAAATTGCTGCAGCTCAGAATAGGACACCCTTGTTTTGTTTGTTCTTTTTGCCCCTTACTTGAAAACTGATTTTTTAAGTACTGGTTGTGGGAAGGATTCGAGACTCGAATTACTTTTATTTCGAGGATCCGTGATCCGTGATTGGAATCATTTTCTGGGGGAGGATCCGGAGTATCTATTCGGATCTTTTTTTCAGGATCCATTTTTTCAAATTTTCCAAAAAAAAAATGAAAAAACGGAAAATAAAGGATTTACATGATAATTACTCATTTATTTTTTCAAAATTTGTGAAAATATCTGTTTTCAAATCATTCACAGGATCCGTGAAAATGATCTGGACAGATTCTTTCTTTTTTTTTCAGGTTATCCGCGTTACCTGGATTCGGATCATTTTTTGGGAAATGATTCGTTATCCGGACCCAAATCATTTTTTTAAAAATTGAAAAGTATCCGTGAACCGAGTCATTTTTTTGGTGGTCTTACCCACTCCTGTTGTAACTTAAGGATCATTCTAGCACTTGGCCATTAGGGTTTGAAATAGAATTGACGTTTACGAAAGTTTTTTGACTAAAATGTGGTGAGAGTAGGCTCTTCAGTCAATGATGTAAATGCTCCGCCCCCATATCCAGTACTTCTATTCGGACAGATTGCAACGTGTGACTATTTTTAGTATTATCGATTTTCTTCGATAGCTATAAAGTGATGTAGAATATTAATTTCCTTTTAAAAATAATGTATATAAAATTGGGAACAAAAATATTTTCGTTAGTTTCCTTCATTACGATACATGAAGGCTAAAATGTGAGAGAGGGAGGAAAGGAATTTTTTTCAAAATCGTAATATTTTGTATCATTTTTATACGCTTTTATTCTACTCACTTAATTTGTTGAAGTATACCGGATGACCAACTTTAGCGCTGCTTTCACGTGTTGCGACACACGCACACATACTTTTATATCCGTTTTTATCAGTTGTTTTTTCAATTTTTGTTTGTTTCTGTCTGGGAAAAAAAAGTGAGAAATTTTATTTTCTCTTTCGCCTTTATTTTCTTCTTCAAATTATAAAAGCGTATTTTTTTTAAAACTCGTTTTTAACCTAACTTATTGTATTATGAAAGTGTAAATGAAGCTAGTCATTAAGATGACCCAAGAAATTATAATATTGAGATTTTCTATAAGTATTTGGTCTTAGACTTTACATCGTATTTTATGCTTGTGCATGTATGGTATCATTAATAATCGGTAATAAACAATCAAAATATCATATGAAAATTTTAATTTTTTTCTCATTATTATTCTGACAATTCGTTTGCATTATTGGGGACTCCGTGTACGTCTAGCCATGAAATTTGATGTCTAAACCAGGCTAGGTACTGATGGAAAATCTCAGTACGCTAATTTCTTCGATCATTTTTGTGTGTATATTTTAATTTTCAGCTTCCCAATCAGAAAATAATGCAAATTGTTTCGATTTTGAGAAAAACAAAAATACTCTTCTATACCACTCTATATCACAGCCCCTTTGATACTAGTGATCATAATATGTAGTAACTTTTTTTGTTACCAGTTTAATGTATCTAGGTATTAACCTTATATTGAAGTATTTTCATTGTATATCGCTATGGAAAAATTGTAAAAACTGAAGGTGATTATACTCTGAAGCCCTTCCCCCCTTTTTCGTAAAAGCACTTTGTATAAAAATGAGGCATTTTTATCATCTATTAAGGACCCTACCCCACCGTATTTCAATAGTAAAACATTTTGTAATTATTAATTCTATTTTAACCCCATTTTTTATACTTATTTCACCGTGCTATTGTGATTTTACATCACCCTTAAAACTGAATTTTCTTAAATAATATTTACTTCAATTCAAATTGCTCTATCAAATTGAACTCTCAACTTGAATTTTCGTGTCAACTTTTCAGCATAAATTCTTGTTCTTTATCACTGAATTTTTTTCTCAACGTTTCAAAGAAACGAAATGATCTCGAAAAAATTTCATTTTCACCTTCAGTGAATGATTTTTTGAATTTTTTCTCTTATTTTTTCAGATTAACCGTAAATTTTAATTTTCCGATACTTTGTGTGAGGGGGAGGGAAAAGAAGAAATGTCCCTCTTAAACGGTGTGTAACTCGACAAAAGTTCAAAATTATGAAGTTGAATCCTTCGATTTTGATTTCTTAAAAAATTCTTCCTATGGTTAGGGTTAGAATTATATGAAATCGTTATTAATTTTGATTTTCTCATTTCGATTGACTGAACGAATCAAAAAGTCTCTAATTGAGCATAAGAGATCCAAATTTGATCAATTTTATTAAATATTTTTCGATTGCTTTTTCAACAGCATTAATTTAATTTGCTATAATTCGTAAGTGGTTAGTCGACTCTAGTGTGCAACTCTACTCTGAACATTTACGTTTTTTTTTTCCTTTATAGACCTAACGATTTTTCAAGTTGCTCGCTAAGTGGCTCCTTGAGCAGCTTCCTGAGCAACTCCATCAGCGGCAGTGGAAAGCGTGACTACCATGGCGAACATGTCGATTACAAAGACTACAAAGATTACAAAATGGATTCCCCGTCGTCTCATTCAGCTGATCCGAATCAAGAAGTAAACCAGAAATTATCGGCTCTTTCCAAAGCACTGACGGATGCGACTGCTTTGTTAAAATGTGCTGGATTGTCGACTGGTAAGCGAAGTAGAGTGCATACTCGTACTCGTGCTCAATCGTTGATCTGTGGAAATAATATAACATTTTGCATTTCTTTTCGCACACGTACAGAAAGTTTGAACGTGAAACTCGAGACTTCTGAATCTCGATGGTCTTCTTCCGATTACTGCGATTTTCCGTTACCGCCACCTCAACCGATACTGTCTAAAAATGCATTCTGCGAACAAACCGGAATGAGGTAAGTTCTATTATTTTTAATGCTATTTTTCAAACTGATATCTGCGGATTGAATTTTGAATTTTTTTATTTTTCAATTTATTTTAGATTATTTTTCGTGGGCCATCCAACTGCTCCGCCCTTGGAAGCGCTGTACGACATCTACTGTCGTTTTGGAAATTTTGCTGGTGCCAGTATTATGGCGCGAAAAAATTACGGCTACCTGTATTTCACGACACCTGAGTCAGCCCATAAAGCGATAACGGTAGTACCAATTGATAAATTGTATTTCTCTTCTTTTAAAGAGTGTATTTAACTTCGGCACTAGTTAGTGGATATCATTTGAAATACAATCACTTATAAGTGCTTGGTGAACCATGTCGAACTGTCGGGTAGGCATGAATTGTGCATCACCATCTACGTAGTGTGTTGGCGCTGGCTTATTTCATGATTGAATGCAGAACAAGTCGGTGACTAGGCTTCTGTGTAACATAGTGATTAGCAGTTAAAAGGCTGGGAGTTCGAAACCGGTTGCTGACTCATTCCCAAAACAGAGGTGTATTCAATTCGGTTCTATTAGTACTCTAGTATGTGATTGAAAAATTCATGGAGGTAGACCAGGTCTCCTGATACCGACTATCCTCTCCTCTACTACTACACTAAATATATTCTCCAGATGCTGGGTATAATGGCCAATTAATCGAAGCCCTATAACAATAAGAAAAAGTTGGTGATTACCCTTATATGGTTAATTTCATGTCAAATTATGCTGACTGTAGTAGAAATCATAATAAAGACAGCCTACAATACGCAAAATGCCTCGTCCTTGCAGAATTTCATTTACTTCTGCATTAAGGAAAATTGTTTATAACAAATCCTACCACTAAAAACTGTTGTCTGTAACAAACAGATTTTGGTATCAAGTAAAGACAAAAAACTAGCATGCCATATACAATTACATTTTAATGGCCACTGAGAGTAAAAATTAATGTCCTCATATATATTGTTGATAAGTGGTACTGATCAATTTACAACTACCATTATTTTATTGACCCACACAAGGTATATAGAATACTGCGTTACTAGGTAACCTCAGTTATGTGTATTACGAGAGTATTATCTCTACACATGACATCAGTTCAGCCACATTAACTCGCATTAATTGATTTAGCGTGAGTCCAAAATTAATTGGTTGGTATTCCTTGGGTATGACTGGTAAAAACAGTTTTTGAAAATTAAAATTTTTTTTTTTATTTCTTGTCCCGATTTAATTCCAAAAAAAATATGAATATATCAATATTTTTTCGTTATTTTTTCAATTTTTTTTTCCCAGATCATCCAATTATTCAAATGAGAAATGGAAACAGAAACGATTCATCTGGTTTCCATTATGTTTCAATTATTAGTCTTGAAACTAATTTCCGATTCGGTTTCCATTCTCTATATCTGATGAAATGAAACAAAAAAATCATCAAAATCCTTGCAATAGCCGACTGCCTGAGCGTATCATCCGACTATCTTTAGTTTAGTTGGCAAAATTTCACTCGAATTTTGAAAGAGGTGTGAATTCGTTCTATGTACGTAAGCATCTGAAACCTAATCAATGCTCGTTTTCAGGCTACTGATGATAAAATTATAGCTGGTGTCGGCGTCAAAGTATTAAGAGCCGAACCCAAAAAAAGTGAACCGAGCAGCAAAAGAAAGCGAGTTGAACACTAGTGGGTAAGTGTGTGGCGTTTTGCGTTGATTTTTCATTCATTTTTTGAAACCAAAATAATATTTAGTTAGTTGAAATAAGAGCGTTACCGTGAAAAGATTTATTGCTAACTTATACTATGTTTTCGGATACCTATATGTACTCACTTACTAAAATGATGGTTTATGTTCTCGCTGCAGTTAACTTGTACGGACACAATATATAGAACTCTTCTCATAACAACAACACAAAACGTACCGATTCACGGTCATTGTAGTGAAAGAAAACTGCTTCGAATATGGAAAATTAAAATCTACTGTTCTGTACGCCTAACTTTACAATTCACTATTCATTAAGAAAACTATTTTAATGTATACATTTTCAGTCGAATTTGTACTATTTTACGCGTGTTTGTTTTTCTGTTTTTTTTTCTATTTTTTTTTTATAACTTGTTTTTTTTTTTACTCTAGTGCACACCACGACGTTCTTGTATATTAATCGTGAAAATTTATATTGAATCGACTATTTCGAACAGTCACAATATTGAAGGCGTACTTGTGAAAATGATCCAAGTCAAAAAAATTAAGTTTTTGAGCCATCTATTCAGTTTGATCCATTTAAAAATCTCGTGAAGATTTGACTATTTAGTATTGATGAAGAGTGGCATAGCCAAGATTTTCTGAAGAAAGAGGATTAGATATTTATTAGCACTATAAACCTTAATCAGTGAAAACTCGTTGTGAAGAAAACCTCCCTAAGTGCCATATAAATCTTGTTATCATCACTTTGTACTGATTTTCAGTGTAAATTCACCTCTGCAAGTGAAAAAAAGTAGATTTGATGAGTGAAAAACTTTTGGAGCCGAGACAGTCACATTTACATCTATGATACCAGTTTTTCCATCCTCAGTTAAGATCTCAGTTGGTTTAACTGGCAGATTTTGCTCAAAGTTATATAGGATTTTAACGCTATCTGACAATTAAATTTCTTATCTAGCAATTGAAAAACCAGCCTTTATTGAAATTTCAAATAAAATTCACCTCGATAACTGAAAACTTCTATTATGTAGTATTCGTAAGTGAAACCTGTATTCTCTGTTCATGCTAAGAAGTTCGGGATGTCGTAAACCATATCCACACTTATCTGCTCGAAACACAATGTTTGTTTACTTTACAAAATGATGCTCATCATTGTATAAAAATGTTCTTCCATAATATTTTCCTTTCTCCTCAACCAGCCGCCACATCTAAAAGTGATTCTAATGTCACACACTTCTTAGCGTGAACAGAGTATAGCTCTATATGGAAGCATTTTCGTATTCGATCTCTACCTGTTTAATTGAAAAATTTTTATTCTTTCACCTCTGTAAGTGAAAATTTTGGTAACTAAAAAACTTGTGAACTGAAACATTATGGATTCTACTTTGAGATTTCGCTTATTAAGGTTTTACTGTATTTACAATGGTAACAAAGTGGGAGAGAAGCTAATGAATGGACCACCTTGTACGGTCATGTATAGTGTGCCCATATAAAGATGGTAGTTGGCATTTTGTTGGCTTGACAGTTCTTCCAAAAATATTGTATCTATATTAAAGTGGACTTCGAGGGTGTATGCTTTTATTTTTATTTTTAAAGAACATTCTGTGCGAGATTTTTAATTCGGAAATAATATTCTTTTCTTCCCAGCGAAAATAAAAAAAATTGTCCCGTCTTTCTGTCTCAGTTTGATGCGAAATTCTGATTTTTAACAAAATTTGAAGAACGAAAGAAAGGAGAAAAAGATTTTTTTAAGTTTGCCCTTGGTACTGTTTTTGATGATACCAATTCTCAGTTAATTTTATTCCGCTATTTAATTTAACCCGAAACTGTTTTTAACTTGGTTGATACTATGAGGATCCCTGTATTTGGTTCAAATTTTTGTTCAGTATAGTGCTGGCATCTCTTCGAGGGCAGACTATAGAGCCCTTTGAAGCGTAAGATAAGAGATGCAATTTTATCAGAAACTTTTTACATGACACCTGCTTCAAATTTTCCATGAAAAAAAAAAGTGGCGCAGCCAGGATTGATCAATGAGGATTGGGTAGATAGGTGTAGTTGTAGTTTTAAAATTCTTTCGTGACACCAAAATTTTATATTTTCATTTTCTCCAATTGTTTTTTTTTTATAAATCTTGTTAGAAGCAAATCTAGAAGAGGAAAGGCTAAGCCCCCAAAGTCTGGTTAATTTTCTCCAGAAAAAACGTTTAAATAATTTATGTTGAGAAAAACAACTACGCTACTGAAAACATGAACATCCAGTATTTTTTGATGCCATTATGCAGCACCAGTTTTCTGTGTTTTTGAAAAATTGCTTTTTGTTCACTTTCATTCTCCTTGCTTACAATTTCAATTTCACGAAGTATTTGACTTGGCGACCAAAGCACTATGATCGCTGGGTTTGGTTTTGTATGTCAACAGTGCGTTCAGAGTGAACAACCAAAACAGCCAAAAACAACCATAGTTTAAACTCTATCTCAATTTTACTCAGGTCAAAATGACCAATTTCTCCGATGTCCGAGTGAATAATTTCAACAAAATAGGTTATTATCAACTATTTCACGTTGTTACCAACATTATAACCATATTAACCAATCAAAACATTTTGGATAATTTTTTTCCAACTATTTACCAGAGTGAAAAAATGTTTGCCTGAATAAAACAACTAACTCATTCTGAACAACTTACATGATTTATTTCCATAAAACAGCCATTCATTCTGAATGGATGGAGTGTTTTGGTTATTGATGAGGGGTTCATTCTGAACACACCTCTGTATGAATGTGCGAGAGTGTGTTAAATTTCACTTCTTATAACTGGCACTTGCTATTTGCACCACATCCCAATCTTTGTGAAAGAGTCAATGTAGTGAATCGAATGAATCAAATCACGGACATCGACTAAATAAGTGTTGCAACGAGTCACTAACGATTTGTGAACTCGGAAATTTGTATTTTGTTGATGAACAAATTATAGTACATATTTATTTACATAATTTAATGAATGATTTCTTTGTTTTGGATATCAGCAGTTTGTATTGAAGTTGAAACTGAATTTTGGACCAACAAATTTGTAGTTTCTGACGTTGAAACTGCCGAATTCAAAATTTGATCCGTCAGAGACGGGCAAACTTGACAGTGAATCTAATGGAGGATCATAATTCATAAGTTGTTCCACCATCAAATCCACCAATGTTATTGACCTAAAACTTGGTTTCACCTTCACACACTGAGTACTGGGGATCAATAGTATTAAAAGGACTATTTAAAAAAAAACAAAAGAAGCGAATTTAAAGAATGATTAGGCACATACAGAAAAATTGCACACACATAGTCCGTATCTGGAAGTAAAGAAGAGAATCGAGATCGAAAATGATAAGAATGATAGCCCCAACCTCCCGTCCAGATGATTTATTTTGCGAACGTCGGATCAAGACGCGGTGCAAATAGCAACTCCCCATATAACATTCTACACTTATAAAATAGTTTTTTTTTTTTTTTTAATAATCATTTTCAACGTAATTATTTTGACCTGAGTTGTTTTCATGAGCAAGTATTCAACTTTGACTATATATTACTATGTATGAACTGCTTCAACTGATGAGAAAGTGAAGACAACATATAAATTGCTGGGAAAGGAATTGCTAGGGTGCAAACAGCACATGCAATTCTCTGATTGATTCGTTCCCAATGGATAAGTAATAAGTATCGATAAGAACTGAGAATTTTGTGTAATGTGCCTATCGTACCATAGACTTTTTCATCTCTATTTTGGTAAATGATGTCTTCACTTTCATTGTACTTCGTGGCTATTTGAGCAGTCCGTAGCTAATAATACATAGTTAAAGGTCTTTAATTAGAATGATAATTAGTTGTCATTATCAATTTTTGCTATCGCTATATTTTCATTTTATTCGTGCTGGTTGGAAACGGTGTGTGATGGTTTTAGAATTTCTCGAGACTAATATTGACCAGTTTTACTCATTTTCATCATTCTAAGCCATTTAAGTCGAAGAAGGGAATTTTTAATAGGTGTGCTCCCTCATCTTCATTTGTGGTGTTTGATATACCTACATTGTTTGCTTATTATAAACCGCTAAACATGACTTTTTTATCGCATTCAACGTAGCTATTAAGTATTAATTATTTTTATTTTTATTATTTTCGATTTTGTCACTGTAATTTGTTGGACTTTCTTAACATATCTGACTGATATTTGTGTATAATTAACATATAATATTTTTCACATTCTACTTGAAGAAAAACTAAAACTCAGACATACTGTAAATAATTTCTCTTCTCTAATGTTGTTAAAATTACTAGATACATATTACATACTAGAATATATGGAGAAAACGAAAACATTTTGTGAGAAAACTGAATATAATTCAACTACCATTCTTTGTATTAATAATTTATCTGTCTTCATTCCAAACATGATCGAGTTTCATCAATAAACCAAAAACAAGTAAAACAATCGCGATGATTTCTAATATCAGCTATGTTTGACATGATAGAAAGTGTGGCACTAAAAACTTGTTGTGACTGTTCGACATATCTGGTTAAAAAAAGTTAGAGCAGAAATAGTACATTACTATACAAGGGAGAAAAGTAAGGAGTCGCATACGAGGAGCAATCGCTTACTTTTTGACTGTATAGTAAGGTATTTTACTATATAGGTGAATGAAAAAATATTTTGAATTCTAATTATTTTAGTTTTATGAATTATAAAATAGCCATCCCAGAAACGTATTTGGTACCAATGTGTTGTACCAATTATAAAAAATAAAAAAGTGATTAAGAAGAAAGTGATAACATTTTATCAATATGTACCAGTTTTCAGATTTCCTCATTGGCTCATCACTGTTATTAGAATAATGTGAAAATAGTCTTCCTCAAACAGGAAAACAAATAATTTTTTTCCCTTGTGTATTTTTTTCCTGTTTAGTCATTTTTTTGTCTCTTCTGAAGTCTCATTGATAAAATCTTGTTCTTTCACCATCAATCTCGTTCATAAAGTTGCATTTTTCATTCACCTATATAGTAGAAAACTTTTTTTCAAAATATGTGAATTATCGTGACCCTACACGTTGAGTAAATTAGGAGAATAAGTTAAAGTTATTCTACAAAGTACGGTGTTAAACAGGAGGATGAATTGTTGGAATTTTAAATGTAAAATCAGTGATTAGAAACGCTACCTTTCCTGATTTTATTTCCATTAGTTTAGTTTCTGAAGTTTACTCTAAAGTCAGTTATTTTTTGTTTCCATTTCCATCATTTTGGTTTTCCTTTTCCATTACATTTCCTGGTTTTCCTAAAAATTTCTCATTCTGTTTCAGGTTCTATTTCTGTTTCCATTTTTTTTTAAATTTTCCTATGTTTGAAATTTTCGAAATCCTATTCATATATTAATGTATTAATACTCTTTCAATATTTTCCCAGAAAAATTAATATTTTTTAGATATTTCTCCAAGAATATTGATATTTTTTTGAAATTTTTTCTCCCTGATCAAACATTATTTAAGTGAGAAATAGAATCAGAAATGATTCATCATTTGGTTTCCATTATGTTTCTATTACTGATCTTCAAAGTCATTAGCTCTGTTTGATAGGACTACACCAACTTACACCAATCTACACCAGAAGGACGATTACACAAATGTAGGAATGTTATATGACTTTGCGCCAAGTATTACTTGAATATTTGTGGAATATCCCTACTGGTGTAGGTTGGTGTAAGTTAGTGTAATCCTATCAGAGCTACAGATTAATTGTTTCCAATTCCGTTTCCATTTCAGAATTTTTGTGTTTCTCCTTATTTCGAACTTCAGCGCGAAAAAATATGGTTTCTCTTCACAAAACATTTGTTGTCCCTTTCACTTTCTTAATCCTCATGTAAAATATACCATTAAAATTATAGTTATCATTTTTAATCATGAGAATTGATGTTGAATATTGAAATTCGACTTCCTAACCCGTTGCCTGTACAGAAATTCAGTGATATCTCGTGTCAAAGGTATGATTGAGCCAAAATTTTTTGGAGACATCGACATATCTTTGCTTTGAAACTTTTACTAGAATTCTGTTTGGGTACATAGTGGGTTTGTGTGATAAAAATGATGAGGATTCTATTTAGTCGCGGAATTTTAGTATTTCAGCTATATCTCCAGAAGCAAACGTACTATTCCAGCGAAATTTTGAGTGAATGTTTAGTTAACATATCACAATATCTCATAAAAATTTAAGATTTCTTCAACAAATCGTTCACTCGCAGTTACTTTCGATTGTCCAATTTCAGTGAAAATTAATGGGAAGAATTATTATGGGACAGGCTTCACAGTTTACAGAACTGAAACTGCACTTTAACTACTTTAACTTAAAATAGAACTGAGAACCGAAAATTGAAAAAACCAGACCCGCACTGAAACCGCACATCAACTTTTGGTTCAGCACTTTTTTCTCCATGTCGAACACAGCTATTATGTACACGATTTCGTTGCACTAGAACTGATTTACTATTTTTTTTTAAATGTATTGTTTATCTATAATTTACGTTTCTAGCCACTACCTGTTGTAATATTGAATTATGTAAACTAGCAGCTGTAAAACAACGAACGAAATTATACCATATTTTGACTTTGATAACGGTAAAAAACATTTTATACGCTGATTTTTTGTTTTCTTTTTTTTTTTCTCTTCAGTATCTATAATATTTATCTCGGTGTTGAAATTTGGGAACGAATTCGCTTTTTTACAGCAGAAAAATGATGAATTGAGAACTCGGATTTTTGAAATAGGAACATCACGCATAGCCATGACTTATTTATGGAACTTACTCTTTAAATTAGGTATGTTCTTCGTTTAAGTAACTTCATAAGCATATTATACGGACTTCGTTTCAGTACAGCTAACTATCGGATAATCGAGAAAAGTATGGAAAAAATCTCAAATTTCGCCAAAATTTTTTCAGTTTTACAAAACATGTCACGTACGTTACTTCAGTGGAGATTACCACCTACAGCAAAAATCTGCGAATTTTACCAAATATTTTACGTCGAAAGTTCAGTACGCCTATCACCGAAAATAAAACATTACGTAACCTACATGTCATAAAATACATCAATCCCATAAAATACTTAATTTATAAATTATAATAATAATAATAATAACATCTGCGAAATTAATAATTTATCAAAAAGTTTGTCAATCCCTACCTGCTGTTTTTCATCACATATTAATTAAATCAATCATTTCAAAACAGCACTTATTCAACTAATGGTAGTTTTGAGTAAAATGAAAAAAAAAAAAAAAAGTCTCATTTGTGACCAAATTGACTCTGAACCTCAAGCTCGTGAATGTGGAAACCTTACAGCATCCATTTTTGGTCTCACTCAAAAAACCCACCGTATGACCCTCGTAATGCCTGCAAAAGGAAGAGAAATTCAGAAATGAAGTTTTTTTTTTGCGCATTTAATTTTTTTACCGTGAAAAAGTGACTATAAATTGCAGAAAAATCATGAATTTATTACGAAATAATATTACAAGACATCATTGAGAACAACACCCTAAATTCCTTTTGTACAGATTGTGCGCAAACAGCTGGTTCACAAAAAAAAACAAAATTGATTGTAATTGAATGAAACGCTTTCTTCAAAAAATTTATAAAAAAATCTGCGAAATCTGTTCAAGAAAGCGTGAATTATTCTGGAATGAGTTCCTTTTTGCGCATTTTGCATTTTTTGATGCATCTTTAGACCCATTCAGTGTGTGTGGAATGAGTTCCTTTTTGTTCCAATAGACGGGGCGACCCTTTTGCAGTTGAAAACCACGTATAACTCATACACCTCAAAAATGTGGAATGAATCCTTTTTTTGAAACGGCAGATTCAATTAACGTCGCTCGAGTTGAAAATTTTATTGTTCTTTTAAATCCTTTCCAGAAAATTATGAATTAAGACGCTGGAGAAAATCAGTATTGTACCTCCATGATATGAATAATTTCATCCCTAATAAGAACTGCCCAGTAGGATATTGTAGGGGGTAGAGATATATTCTTGGTTGTGATATCGCTTAATAAGTTACTGGCGGAGTTCAATTTATGTACAAGTCGAAGTTCAAAAAATTTATTTCAAATTGATGGCGGGTATAATTATGCCAGACGTGTGGCCAGAATTTTCTTTCTCACTTCATAGCTTTCACCTTCACTTGTACTCCCTCTTCAATGCTAATTAAAGAATGAAACCGCGCTGAATTACGGTTTCTCTCAGATTGATTTTTTTTTCATCATTATTTATTGTTATTCTATTATAGTTCAGTTGTGAGCACCGAATCGTGAAAATTGAGCTAAACTGAGTAGTACCTAAGCGGTGAACAAATATTGTGAATCGTCTCGTAGAAAGAAACGTTCGTTTTACTACATTTTACTCGGTATTCAGACAAACAAGGTACAGTACTTTCGTTTTTTGGCTTTTGCATGCAACTCGGAAACGAAAATTGAAATTTCTTGCAGTTCCATTGAATAATCACGAATTATTATTTTTAACCATAAAGTCGGCTCGATAGAGGAAAAAAGGTGCCGAATTTTTATTGTGGAATTTTCTAATTAAAAGTTAGGTATCTATTGTATACGCCATATTATTGAATTAATTTTATCAATTTCCCATTTGAGTGATGTAAAATTGTACGAATTTAATTCACTTTTTAATATTACTGATGAATTTAATTTAATTTCCAGAACTGTGTGGCGGTTCTGTTTAGAAAAGTATAAAACTATTTGTATCTCTCACCCTTTCTTTTAAAATCTTCTTTTAATTGTTCTATTTGAGGTGCTTACCAAGTTTTTGAGACTTCTTACTTCACAGAGAATTGAAACCATGAAGTGTTGAACTGAGAACTAACATTCAATAGAACTTGTCTGTAATCAGGGCTGTATGCAGCAGGGAGAGGGTTTGATAGTCGAAACCCCTTCCCCCAGCCACTCCAATAAAACAAGAAAAAACACTTCCTAATACAAGTGTGAATGTTCTAGAATAAAAACAATTAGGTAAACCTCGAATAAAGCTGTTTACTACGAGGAGTGCGTTCGTAACAAACAATCGAAACAATCATTGTTCTTATGAAGAAGTTAGTTGAAATATTACTCTAAGTTTACTCAGGTCAAATCAAACGACTTCTGCCATTGTTAGTGTAAATAATTAAAACACAGTAGATCGTTATCAACCATTATACATTATTATCAAAATAATACCTTCAGCATTAACCAACCAAAATAATTTTAAGTGATTTTTCTTCAACATTTTTACTTTGTTAAAAGTTTCCTCGCAATAGTAAAATAATCAACTTGTTCTAAATAACTGAGGTGACTTAATACCATTTTTTCAATAGCCAGCTAGGAAATTTAACACACGGGGATTCAAACCCATACTGACTGAACACCTAAACTTCCCTCGTCACTGCCACAAAAAGTGAGCACCGTATTCACTCGGTCATGGTGCCAGGTGATGGTGAACGAGGGAGAAACAGTAATAGTCAATGTAGTGTGGTAGCTGCCACACCACTTCCCCTCAGTATAGGAGCATAATACAATTACCAGTACGGAGGCGCCTTGTGAGTAGTGGTGCATGCTGGTGCGTGGTGATGCCCGCACTCATCATCGCACTGTGACGCACACCCTACAGCACCGTCACATTCTGGCAATGGTGGTGCAACATACCACCACGCTACCAGTTTCTGCACGTGTCCGAGAGATGGCTTATATAGTCATCTCCCATATCACGTTGGGATCACCACTTTAGGTGTTCAGGTGGCACGGTGATTCGAACCGGTACCAACTTAACACTTAAACTTCCCTCGTCACCACCACCAAAAGTCAGCACTGTATTCACTCGGCCACAGTGCCGGGTGATGGTGAATGAGGGAGAAGCAGTAATAGCCGACGTAGTGTTGTAGCCACCACAACAGTCAACTAATGTTAAAGTCATATTTAACTGTTAATACAATTAGCCAGCTAAACTAACTGAGCTCTTAACTGAGGATGAAAAACTGCTAAAGGATGGTTTAAACTCACTGTTTTAATCACTTTGACCTAACACCTAAAAAGTTGAGTAAACGGAAAAACTGCGCTATGGTTTATATGGTTCTTCCTGATGTACTCCTTAAAAGTTGAAATTTCCTTACTTCGCAGATTATAGATTAGGATAAGAGAGTAAAGAAAGTGAGTTTGAACCATCTTCAAGTATTTACCCGGGTAAAACAACCATTGTGACTGATTATGAATGATTGGAGTGTTTTGGTTGTCAATAAGGCATTCATTCTGAAAGCACCCCAAATGTGCGCATGAGGGTGATAAGAGATAAATGGCCATATTAATCCTAGAAGCACAATACACAGCTACTTACGTAGAAAATGAAAAGTAAAATTTTATTGAAAATGTGTCTCACAACATGGTGTCAAAAATGACACCAACAACCTTAACCACAACAGGATGTCAAAAACAGCTCCCACTGAATAGGTAAATTAAATATGAGTGGGGAGCTACTTGTTGCATGACTTATCTCATTTTTGCAAAACAATCAATTTTCAAATGCTTTTTGGGGTTTTTGCAAAGTTGCTAT
Source organism: Ericerus pela (assembly GCA_011428145.1). Taxonomy (NCBI): domain Eukaryota; kingdom Metazoa; phylum Arthropoda; class Insecta; order Hemiptera; family Coccidae; genus Ericerus; species Ericerus pela. The sequence goes on along the minus strand of WOFM01000548.1, from coordinate 529,507 downwards.
TTTTCTTATTTTTCCTTCTTCATTTTCTTCAGCTGTGTCTTATGTTTTCTTTTTCAACTGTCAAGAAATGAAAATAAAATTTTCATCGATTTCTTGGATGTTATCTGTGACCATTTATTTTTTTCATTCTAATTTTGCGATAAATTTGTGGAAAATGTGACAACTGACAATAATGTTTCCGTTTCAACCATTTCATCTTCGTTAAGTATTATTAAATGAAATTTATAACTATATCGCTTCCTTTCAACAATTGTCTTCTTTTTGAAAATACTTCTAAAATTTCTCAATTATTCATATTTTTTTATTTTCAGTTTTTATTCATAGTTGATGTTAATGGTGTCACCCTAGGGTCACTTTTCATGACAAATAAAACAAATCGAAAAAAAAAAATCATATAAAAATAAAGCAAAAATCCTGTTGTTACATCGTCTAGCGATGTAACTTGTTTTACCATGTTGATGTTGCGGATTGAATTTGGCAATTTCAGTGTTACCATCTGATGTGTTGTGAAAACCACTAGAAGCAGTAAAAATGTGAAGAGCCCAAAAATGTAACTTAGCCGTTCTTGTCAAACACTGTTCATATTTTCATACCTATACTGCATACTTATAGCTCAGTAATTTGAAAGGTTAATAGTATAGGTAGTTTAAATTGATTCTATGGATACAAAAGTTTTGGTGACCGAATTACGGTGGGTGTGGGCTCCTGCGAATAAGTGATAAAAATATATTCTTCTCCATGCACTGTGCTTCCACCAGTGGAAACCGCTCGAAATATGAGACTATTTTTAGTTTTTTAAATTTTCCTTCGAAGTAATTCTGACAGATTACTATGATTTTGAGTAAAAAAATACACTAATTACAACCTGTATCTTAGTCCTAGTGATAGCGGAAAAATGGATATAAACTTGTAGTAGAACATTTGAACGCCCCTTGACAGAAACACAGGGTACGGAGCTGGAGTCTTTACAGTACTTATTAAGAAGCCCATCCTCATCATATTTCAGACATAAAACCTTTTGTGTCCATCACTTAATTCAGTTACAAACCCCTATGATGGGTTAGTAAATGATTTTGGTATTATTATGAATTTTGATTATGGAAAAGCTGCAGAGACTTCAGCACTTTACCAGAATTCAGTCATAATACTTGATCGAATGTAAGGTAGGCGGAGGATATTCTTTTCAAAGTACAAGTCTTTTGAATTTGAGAAGTTTGGGTATAGGTACTTGCGTCGTAAAAGTAATCGGCCAATTCAAGCCGGTCAAGTGGGCCAACAACTACGAAGTAGCAACTTCGACGTAAGCTGTGCACGTAATAATATTTACATTCTCACTCACTCCTTAAAAACATTGGATTCAGACTGAATGGCAAGGGTTAAAGCGTAAGCTTCAACCACAACGAATATTTTTTCTTCTTTAGGCCTCAAATGATGGTGTAATACGTTTCATAAACAAAGAACGTCGATTAGAAAATCATGATTTCATAAGTCTTTCATAGGTACCTACATAATAATCTACTTGGATGTTTTTAACAACAAATTACCGACACCTATTACATATTTTAATGAAATACTTTTTGGAACTTTTACTTTCTATACGTTACATCTCTAAAAATTTACCTCATTTTTCGTGAACGAGGACTATTGCTTTCTTGAAAAAAGAAATACCTGATGCTGTTCGTTTATACTGAGCTACCTACCGAAGATTCTGTTGAAACGTTCAAATTTTTTACTTTTTATGGGAGGCGAGAGCTTCAACCATCGTATCTTCTCCGGTTACTGGTGACGAATCAGTTCATATAAAAATCATTCCTGAAATATTTTTTTGACGTATTAATCCATTGTAGAGAAGGTACGAATGCAGAAGTGTTTAAAAGTTACAATGGAACTATTTGTCCGACCAACGTTTACTCTTGAATCTATTCAGAGGCGGAGTTACAAAGGGGGATAAGGGGAATAGTACCCATAGTACCTCCAAATGGAAATGAGAAAGTAGGTATCTAAATCTCGTAGTCTTAGATGTTATGGTCGTAAAAGAATCCATGTACAATGTACTTATTGTAATGTCATAAAAGAGATCTGTTTGAAGGAGATTAGACCACTTTACATATTACATCATGCATGAAATATCAATACCATAAATAAATATCAATATCTCTGTAGTATATTAAAAATAATCAATTTATTATCCATTAATTATTGTAGACCTTAACTTTTGAGAGACTTTATAAAATATTTAAAACACAAAGATTAATTTAAACACTTTTAATAAAATAATAATTTGTACGACACAAGCACATAAAATAATATTTCAAACTCTGATAACCAAGTTGAGTATTGGGATAAACCCTTAGATTGTATAAATACTGTCTATTAAAAATGTATGTTTAAACTGTGTACTGTTCACTTCGTAAACAAGGTTTATATACCCGTTCAGGGTACCTAAATGTACATGGTGAATAAACCAAGTGAAGTAGGGATTTGTTATTATAGGGATATGCTGACTTGCAATATAATCAAGGGACTTGCGTATTTAGGTCAGTGAATATTATGACAATATTCACATATTTTCATAATATTTGTTGCGGGTATTTTAAATTGTTTTGGAGGAATAGTAACGGTATTTTATTCACAGGGCCAAGTACCTAAAATACTGGTACTAAAATGGTGGCACCAAATATGTTTGACATATTTAAAAATAGACAAAAATATACGTTACACTTATAAAGTAAGACTCTTTATCACCAGGTATGCTCATATGTGATGATGATGATAATGAACCACCATTTTGAGTTTTTTTGTTAACATTAATAACTTGTGTTTGTGAAATCAGACATCCCATGAAATGCCCAACTCAAGATAAAGAACCTAAAATAAGCTTAAGTGAGAAAATACGCCATTTTGGTTTACACTAATTTTGTTGAAGGGTGCGAATCTTGTGAGGAACCACAGAGGATTAAATATAATAGGAATTCACTTCACACCCATCTAAACGCTGTTATGAAAAATGGCACCACTTTTGAAGCAGTTGTCTCCTTTCCTACAAATTCAAATTTGCTCACCCCACATTCAGGCCAATTGACATTAATCAGAATTTCCCCCTCCCCAAATAATTGAATTAAATGAATGAATTAATAAAATTATATTTATTCCAAAACAATAAAAAACAAAAATTTTGCAGATACAAATGAGATAGAAAATTGTTCAGTTTTCTAGGAGTGGAGATATTTGGTTTTGAAAATGGTGCCACTTCTACTGTAGCATGCGTCCTATGTTATATTTTAATACTCTGTGAGTGGAATGAACAAAACGGTGCTCAGAATCAGTGTAAACCAAAATGGCATAATTCCCCGCTCAAGTCTAAAAATTATTTTCTCAATTTAGGCAAAGTGTAAAGTGGAAATTGTTTTCTTGTCTGAACTAGTAAAAATTACTGTTATTGGGCTAATGCTGCCAGATAAGATGGTACAATTATATTTATCAGTTGTCCTTTTAATGAATAGGTATAGCAAATGTTGGTCAAAATGGAGGATACAAGAGGTGTTATTTTTCAATATAAAAATGTTGGTGAGGAACAGTGAATAGAATTCATTAATACTAAAGTCTGATTCACACTGGGCTAATTTTCACGCTACTTCCACCTACTTTGGGTAATATTCTGTTAACAGTTGAAGTTGCTAACTGTTTTAACCTTTTATAGTCAACTTCAACTTGGCGGATTGTCTTGTGAGATTATAGTGAGATTCTTGTAAGACTGTCCACCAGACTAAAGTTCACGTGAGTGGATAAACAGCAAACTGACTTTAACTGTTCACAGAAAATTACCCCGAATAGCTCACTAGTGGCTACAAAACTAGCCCAGTGTGAATTAGTCCTAACTACTAGTTACGTAAAATATCGATATTCTTTTGTATCGATATGTATCAATATTTCTGATAATATGTCAGTAGGTACGCAAAATATTGATACGCATCGATACTTTTTCACACCTACTAACTACAGTTGAATTCAAAGAAATGGTGGCAGTTGTGATGAAAATCTTGTTTTTGAAACACATCCTTCCCACAACTCAGATTTTGAGAACATTGAGGATGCTTCTGAGATACTTATTTATTACAATTTCACATTCACGTATTTCATAATTTTTCACCGTTTACACATTTTTCCTAACATTGCTTGGCATTTTATGAAATACCTACCTGAATTTCATACTTTGCCTGTGACATAGTATACATATATATATATATATATTATACTTTCAGTATTATAAACAATATAATGGAAAAACTCAAAATAACGGCACGTTACCTTCACCACGACACAACCCCAGAGTATATTAATTATAATAGAAGATGCGCACTTATCTGAACTTTTCTATGAGAAACAACGTTATTTTTGTTGCCACAATCCCCATTCCTGTGGTACCAAATTCGAATTTGTTAGCCTCGCATTTAGCCCAGTTATTAATAATGGGGAATTTTTTCTTTTTTTGCAAATAATTAAATTAAATTAATAAGTCAATGAATATAATTATAAATTCGGAAATCACAACAAACACGAATTACATGGAAAAATGAGATAGAAAATTGTTAGGTATCCCAGGAGTGGGTAGGTATATTTCATCTTGAAAGTGATGCCACTTTTCATTTTGCATTGGTCCTTTATTATATATAAACATGCTATGAGCATAACTGAAGCTAAAGAGCGTTAGTGTAGGGAAATAGGTACATAATTATATTAATTAAAAAATTATAGCTTATGGTGTTAGGAAAAAAATTCACCAATTTTACTAATTGTTAGTACATATAGTTTCTTTTAAGTACATAATCCTCTTTTGTTTAGTACTTGTTTTGGGGAAAATTAACTTTGCACTAGAATGGATAATACAAAATTATTTTTTAAGTAAACTTTTCTCTCTCATTTTCAGAATACACTAAAAAACGCATAACACTTTGCACCAAAATCAGTTGAAGGACTTAATTTTCCTCAACTAAACTAATTTTTTTTACTTGTTTTTTTTTTTTTTTGAAGATCTTTAGTTCAGTTTGATCAGAACGGGTTAACATTACTCTTTAACAAATTTTTAATTAGTTTAACCTGGAATTTTTCCCGCTTTTAGCGTAGCAGGTTTAACAAATAATAATAATAATAAAAACAAAAAAAAAACACTGCTGTTTCATTTTTTAGATTGGTACTCTTGTGGTTTTTTTTCTAGTGCTCTCGTTGGAACATCTATCATTATTCTATTCTATTATTAGCTTTTTCTCAGTTTTGATTTGAATTATTTTTTTCACAGGTATGAAGAAATGTTGACTGTGAATTTCGAAGACCAAGAGAAAAATGACGGAATTAATCATCTTAAATGTTGATTGACTCTTGCAACAACGCATATTGGTGTGATAAGTCCCAAAATTAATGATGGTTATGGGAGAAATTTGGTGTTGTGTACAGGAATGGTTTTGCCTGTACTGTTAATGCTTCAGCTAACCAGTGTAGGAGTTATAATTCAAATGGTGATGAGAATGAAAAATTTCATTGTGAATGATATGATACCAACAGGGTAACTGTACCTAGTAGTTGGCATTGATTTCAAGGAATTTTGTATTTTCACATTATCCTGTCAAATTGTGATTTTGTTTGGGGAGCAGCCAAGGCTGAGATGGACTATGGAAATAATGAAAAGAAATTTTCAAAGAAATATAGGCTATGTTGAGAAACATATACTGCGTAGGATGTGAATGACTGAGGTTTCAGAGGAATTTGAAGGTCTTGTGTTGTTAGCCAAAGGCAATAGTATGGCATGGTCCAAATTAGAGTGGGACTCACATTCATAGATCACAAGCTAGAAGTCTCTGGTTAAATGTTCGTTAAAAATGGATCAATTTGACTTATGTGGCCATCAGAAAAATGAACTAATTTAAATTTTCTGGCTTTGCTGTAAATGCATCTGGTTAGGCAATCTACCATACTTATGTTGCTTATTATTCTCTCCTTCCATATCCCTCACATCATGGCCTTGACTCTGTCCAAGGCCTGGCCATAGAAAATAGTCCCTTATGCCCTGATACTAATAACTTGTTTCTACTTTCTTTCTCTTTTTCTTATGGTGAAGTGGTGCAGCTTTCTCATGTCTATGATCGTGTTCACATTTTGTTGCTCATCCATTAGTGGTAATAATACTAAGTCAGGACATACTGATGTATTTTATTTTTGTAAATGGTGGTGTTATGCTTTTTGTTAATACACGGTGCATTTTGAATAACATGATATGCTGAATCATCTTGTGGCAATGAGTTCAATTTATAGTGTTGCACATATAGGGATCTCTTTTCTAATTCTCAACTGTGTAAGTTGATAGCCTCAATATATAGTGAGGTGTCCAAGATTCATCCAACTCATAATGTCTGACCTTAATGTATGTTGGTATATAAGTGTATATGATATTATATAATCTTAAATCTAAGACGATAAACAACCAAAAACACCGAAGTGTTATTACTTTTGGTTTGAGAATAACTATCGATTATAGTGAGGCTTAACTTCATGTACAATTTAGCAATGTTGATGACTAATCTGTTTGTAAGCAAGCGAAATGAACAACGGTAGAAATTTCTTAGGGTTTAGATCCATAAGAAGATCAAACCCAATAATAAACGCAAGAAGATTTTACAAAAAATATTATATATTTTACTTACATGATGAAATAAAATACATGATATGAAATTATATAGAATTAAAGCAAGGGACAATTGCCTGACAATAACATCTCAATCTAACTAAAAAATATTTCAATGGCCAAATTTCTTCCACTTATTCAATTGTCTTCATTTGAATTATTTGCATTTTAAAAGACAAATTTTCTGTTGGTCAAAACTCTAATAGACTATTTGGGTTTTTAATTTGAGAAATTTTTTGTATTATGAAAAATTGAAGATCGGGTGAAAATAATATAAAATATAGATGAGTGTGAATTAAATTGGTGACTCACTATACAAAAAGAATAGCACTCCAACGCTATTATGACAGAGTCTTATTAGTTTTTCAACCTACTAAAAACTTATCGTCTAAATTGTTGTGAGAAAAACATCAAATTTCACTCCTAAAAGGCTCTCTATCCGATTTTTTTGTTTTCACTTAATCTTTACCCGCAGATATCATACAATTTAGTCCCTTTGATAAGAACTTACTGACTGCACAGAGAAATTTTAACTATTACCTAACACCTTCATAGCTAAAGGATAATCCCCATAACCGTTGACTCCAACCTAGTCTATCCTAAAATTCGACTACTAATCCTTCATCTCTATAATAGGTAAGAGTACACATTTTGATGACAATAAAGTCTCGACAAGTACCATTTATTTTTGTGGTATTAATCATTATGCAGATCTGTTCGTATGAATATTTCTACTTTCAATCGACATATTGTGAAAGTCCAACTATTCCAATCTATAATAAAATTCTACAAACACGATTAATAACTGCATTTTCATCATTTGCACTTATTTTTTGAGATATTTTGGAACACTATATTGTCCCGATTTGCTTTGTGTGTTGTCATCTATATACACCCCTTGTCTTCAGTTAGGTTCACAATTTATTACTTGATTTTTATGTATTCTACTTAGAAATATGGTTTATTTTGAAGTCAAAAATCTCGGACGTCTCAGTAACATAGGTTCCATCTTTTCATTATATTCTTGGTTTAAATTTAGGTCAAAACAAACACCGGGCAGGCTATGCAGATTTGTTAGTGGCCACTGTCTGATATAGGTGATACATTTGACCGGAGAAGTAATGAAATGTATTTGCTGAAATAATTCAAATTTTGAAGTTTATGGGAGAAATTTGCTACCCCCTCACGTATATACAAATTAAATAAAAAATAAAGTAAAGAAAGGTTTGACTAGAACCAAAAGGTTATCAGAAATGCCGGAGGTTTTCAAGATTACGAGGAATTCAGATGTGAGTGCTTTTTTAGTGAAACAAGATTTGAACCGCCCTACCAACCTTAGAGGTATACATCATTTGGATGACGCTGTTAAAAAACATGGAAAAGCCGACGCTATAAAATTGATATTGGAGACACTCGTATACTGTATTATATCTCTGCAATAAATAAATAAATAAATAAATAAATAAATAAATAAATAATTAAATAAAAACTTTGTGCATCATTTGAGTAATTTTAATCACAAAATCAAAATTCGTCACATTCAAAGCGAGATAAGTTATTTATATTCGCATACAGACTTTACATCAACTTTAAAATAAGTACAATTTATCAGAAATAAGGAGGAAGAGTTGGTCGAGGACTAGTACCATTTTTTTAACAATTTATTGAAACTCCATTCAAGGTAATATATAGAAATTACAGAATCAAATGCAGGCCATGATTAAGGGGGGTGAAAGTTAGTATTTGTATTCTCCCACCTTTAAATAAAAAAAGTAAAAAATAAAGATTGAAGGAATAATAACAGTTTTAGAGCTGATGTAGATACATTTCTTGAAAAATATTAATCATTGTTATTTATTTTTTCAAAGAGAGACGGAAAAGGGGAGGAGGAGGAAGCCTTCACATAACTTTCAAACATAACATAGTCATATCATGTTCCTAAAATATTAGGACTTGATCAGTATTCAAAATGTTAATTGCCTATTATTATAGCTCAGTTGTAAAGACCAGAAATAACTTTATAAATACTTTGTTCTTTGTAGTCGATTATAAAAAAGAAGAATACAGCTAAGATTCGTACAAAAAAAATTAAACAAAAGTCATAACATGGAAGATAGTTGAGATGGTACAAATTAGAATAAATACTTATACATATAGAGAATGGTATGCAATTTGTAAGAAACCGATCTCAATAGTCAAATTTAAAAAATAAGAAAAAATTACAGACAGGAATACAAAACAAAAATATGGTTTACCCTAATGAAGTGCCAGCAGAGCGATGAAACGTATCTTGTAAGGGCAATTCTACGTTTGAAAAAAAAAAAATAATAATAATCCGTGAAAATTATCAGAATTAAGTTTTCATTCGTGAGTGATAATTGTTAACCATAGGTCAATTACTGATGTCAGTAGACTAATAATACATCAAACGTTGGTACTCACTTCTATGTACTTTACAATGGTGTTCGACCACTTTGCCTCATGAAAAATTCTATTCATCAATCAACTCCATCATTATAGCATGAAGAAATACGTTACTAAGTGCAGTTGAATTAATTCATGTGCATCAAAATACAATAAGCTGCTACTCCAAGAGGTATTTTGTAACCCACACATATTCGTTGATCGATGAAGGTTTTTTCCTTTTTCACATCATAGCTCCAACTACAAGTTCGCGGTAGTCACTTCTGTAACTAACAATCAAAAGCATAACAAAAAGGGGGCTGTCCCCCCAAAAACGAACAATTGAATGGTTCTCATGCAAAAAAAATTATTCGTATATCATCTTAAAATTTTTTACAGACGTCGAGTTTTATTTTTGCTAATTTTTTCTTAAACTTTCTGACCTTTCTCGCGCCCTGGCAGAAATTCGACCAAAAAAATTTAAATACGATACGTATTTAATTTATTACGTAAAAAACGCGTCTCTTTTGATCAACTTGAAGATTATTCCAATGATTACTGATAATCAGCAAATTTCGTTGACAAATCGATACCTGATCAGCCAAATAACATACAAATTTGTCAGTACACCGACTTGAGATACATACACTCCTACAAATTATATCGTAAGCCTGTTCTATTCAGTGAGGCCCATATTTACAAACGTCACCTTAACCTCCTTCACTTTAAAATGACTTTTGGCGCAATTTTATATTTAAGAGTGTGGTAATATTTTATTTTTACATTGGAACTCTCATTAGAGATACAATTTGTTACCACATTTTTAGGTACTAAATTGTGCTAAAAAATTTTTAAAGTGAAATTTAAGTGAAGGGCGATTAAAGTGACGTTTGTGAATATGGGCCTAAGACTCAACAATTAGGTAGATGACACTTGTGCCTTGTAAGTACATAGGTCTATAAGTTTACAATTAAATATTTGATTTAAATAGTTGCACTTAATATTTAACCGCCTTACTTGCACCACTTTTCAACACGTTTCATTAATAGCTGCTGCATGGTATTCGACATTATTCAAACAGAACAAATAGAAATAAGGAAAAAAAACACTTAAGAATACGTGTAAATAATCAATAATAACGTTTGAAGCCAGAGTGATGATTTCGTAGAAACACGAATATCTGGATAGAATAGACCATAACATATAAAGAGTGCCCGGAGAATCCATTGCCTAACTTCGGTGGTTGGTAGTATTCGATAAACTAATTTAGTAACAAATTATTATTGTATCAGGTACATATTTTGTATGTACCTGTGTTTAGGGATGCTTAGCTTAACCATTAACTTTAGCTTATTAGCCATAAGTTTATCTCTTAACTGACAAAATCCGGCTAATTTCAAAGGTTAAATAAAACAAGGAAATAATAAGAAAAACTGTGAGCGAAAGAAAAAAATTAAAATGGAAATAATAATTATTTTTGGCTCTTCAACCTAATTTTTACCTTTTTTTTTCTTGTTTTTGGCGTATTCAAATTAGTGAAATTAGCCGTTAGCTTATCCGTTTGCTAGCCAATGAATGGAAGTTAGCCATTAGCGATAGCATTTAGTTTTATAATTTTGAAATTTATAGCTTTTAGCTTTTTCCGTTGGCTGTAAGCATCCCTGCCTATGTACACGAAGTTGCATACCATTTTTGAGTAGGAGTAATTTATTAACGCAAGAAATCGACAGCCACAACCTGACTTGAGAGGTAGGTGACACTCTATGAGAAGATTAAAAAAATGTTACGTAAACTTGTGGCTTTTATTCCATATTGAAGAAGCTATAGAAATGTCGAGTATCAACAATTTTTTCAATAAAACATTACTGACCACGAGTGGCAATAACTTTGTTTATCTGCTTATTTTATCAAGTACTACCAACTACCAAAATTTTGCAGTCGATTCCGAGGACGCCCTGTACAGTTTTCACTAGGAAACAAAAACGTGTTTATTTTGGTAACATCAAAACACAAATATATAAATTATTATAATAGACATTTATATAAAACTTAAATGGTAATATGTAATTTCTGGCTTCACACACACACACAACAAATATTCGATGATATAGTTATTTATATTATAATTTATTACCATTAAAATAAAACACAGCAATGAAGTAAAATATTAGAGAGCGTATTGAAAATGAACATTTTCTAAATTACGACGCACACGTACACATAGGGTAGTACAATTATCGTACCTACCCTATGGAAGGGTTACACACAAGAACAGGTAAATATTACACGATAACGAAAGTTTCTGTACAAAATTTGACGTAAAGAAAAACAAGACGCAGCATTGAGTCACAATACCCTCGTCTCCCTTAGAATAGATCACATTTATATTTCTGCTGGGAAGGTGCACAGATATATTGTACAAGTATGTATATATATATATATATATATATATATAGGATACAGTACATATACATATAATGTGTAGGCTAGTTTATGGGGCATTTGTAAGAAAAATTTTGACGATATAAAACACTCTTATAATGATATGTGATGATTAGAAATTCTTCGAAAATATCGCACAATTGCTAACGCAGTCAAAAGTTTGTCGCATATATTGTGGGGTATTATGGGGTACTCTGGCGATCGAAAGATTCATCAACAAAAACAACAAAGGTATGTAGGTATTTGAAAACCTGTAGTATACTTACAGGCATATCGTTGTTCGAATTTCTCCCACCAAACGTGGGCAGTTTTGCCCGAAGCAAGAAGGTAGTGTAATGGCAGTTGTCGCTACGAAGTTCGTCCAATCGAGTAAACGATTTCCAAGCTGGAATGGTTATCAAGAGACAGGCACGTACAAAATTATGTCGTTCAGTCAAATTCGTTGTGGTATAGCAGGTAATTAAGGTACAAAATATAAGGTATGAAAAGACGTGTCGTCGTTGTTGTTGTCGTTGTTGTTGTTGTTGTTGTTGTTAGGTAGGTACTCATCTTGCGGACGATGGTCTCTTTTCCGTTGACCCACTTATTGTTCGTTCAGACGAGTTATTTCGCCCACCTCGTTATCTTTGTCGCGGCGGATTCTGCCATTTTCGCATTCGTCGCCATCACCGGACCCTGTTTCGCTGATGTCTTTGAGGTATTCGGTGCGCGGAGACGAGGGCAGGTCGTCCAGTATTTCGGGGCAGTACACTTTCGACATGCTTGTGATGCCGCGGTCGTTCAGCGTTTTCCAGAAAGCGTAATTGAATCTCATATGCTGCATGATTTCTGGAATGTTGACGAATGCTGCGGGAACAGGTGAATACAAAGAACAATGAACACGCTAGGTATACTGTGAAGTGCTGCTGTAGGTCAAAGGCAAGGGGTGATGACCAGATAAAACTATACCGACGAGGGAGATAAAAAGGAAAGGATAAAAATATGGGAAAATGCTTCGAGCATAAATATACTAATCGACTGCTAATACAGATAAGATTTACATTGGTTAAATGCAAAGCTCGTGAAGGCGTAAACACTAAACATACAATCATTCAAATTTTCCTTTTTTTATTGAAATTTGTGTAAATAAACCGTAAATAACGCTGATTTTAACTGCATTTACAGTAAATACCATTGATTTTAACGGCGTTTTCACCTTTCATCGCGAAATTGAATTTCAAATGATGGCTATTTATGGCTCAAGATCGCCATTATTTATGACAGTTTCAATAAATGATCAGTTTTCAGCGTATTTAAATCAATTCTGATGTGAATTTTTGAAGAAAAAAAAACGGCGAAACAATATTTGAGGGGTCAATTTTGAATGATTGTACGTTTCATTTGTTTACCTTCAACTTTTTATCAATATTAGCAGTCCATTATATATATGGTCGAAGGGAAAAGGCCAACCTCAGTTGCAAAAGTATCGCTGTTTCCATCTCCTTTTTCTTCAATCATTACCTAAGAGGAATACAAACTGAAGACATGGGTAAGTTATCCTGTACTATAATACGAGCAATAATTGTACGTATGTATGTATGTATGTAACCGTGTTTTGAGGAACTAGACCAACAATGTTATTAAAATTTACAACAAAAGGGTTTTTGGTTACAAAAAAACAATTCAGATAGGTCCCAAGTTTGAGAAAATTCATCAATAGTGATGTTTCGTTCAGCACTGAGTCGACTCACAAGAATTGATTCCACTAATGAGTCCACAGAACTAACTCGCATATAGTTTGGGAATTGCTTCTTGCGAGTTGCGAGTTGTGAGTTGCAAGTCAAGAACCTACACTTCATTCGTTCTGTTTTTCCTTATTTGTTCTTTTAGTTTTTCATTTCTGTCCTTCATTCATTTCATTTTTCGACTGTTTCATCTTACTTCTTTTCAAGTTCTCAGTTCTCCGTCTTCTTAGTTCTTATGAAATATGAATGGATACAAGAGAGTCGAAAAAAGGTTCCAACAGGTCTCAAGTATAGAATTGGGTTTGGTAATAAAAGAATTAAAGAAAGCAATAAAAGTGGAAGACTCATGCATTTAATCAATGGTTAGGGGAAAAAAACATAAGTGACAATAGATAGGTATTTTTTATACACTATACTAGGTATAGGCAGTAATAGGTTCAGCTATAGTAAAGGAAGAAATTTTTGAGGGTGTTTTATTTTCCGATTATATAATACTATCCGCCAAAAAAAATAAAAACTGAGAGGCAAAGACTCGTAGGAGTATAATTTGTATCATGACGTCATGAGTCGAATGAATTGAAAGAGTTGACTCATTGAACTGACTCTCACTTGCAAACAACTCTAGAAGAGTTGACTCTCATGGATGAGTCAAATTTCCCATCTCTGTTCATCAGCACAGTAGGCGATAACAACAAATGATGAAAAATTCGCTTGACTAAAAGTAACAGATAGGTAAAGTTTTACACGAGAATTTGAGTAGGCCTAGGCTGCGTATGATCATTATGATTTATGACTAATGAAGAAATGAGTTTATAGTTGCATCTTTTAATTTTATTCTCGAAAATCGTGACATGTTATAAAAATATGCTTATGAAATTTTCCAGCTTGAATTAAATTAACAAAATTTTTTCCAATATCCACATCGGAGCAAAGCTCCGTGAACCAGGTACTTAGGTATGAAATCACACGATAACTTTTTGAAACTCAACGTTTTTTGAGGCGTGTAAAGTGTGCAAAAAGAAACAGATTTCGAACCTGTGCTAAAAGTAAGATTTGCACATGCGCACTCTCAAAGTCTATCACTTGTTGCAAAGCTGTCTGGACTGCGCATGTGCATTTCTGGTTTTACATACTTTTTGCGCATTTTTCAATCCAACGGCCAATAGTTTTTTTGTTCTAATGCTACGTTTTTGGGATAGGTGTTGCAAAATTTGTGCGTGACACACGTGCGAGGCAGGTGATTGCTAGAGGGTAATTTTTCCAGCATGCCCCCACTTTACATCCACAAATTAGTAGATATTAACTTAACTAAGTATATTGACTCAATCAAGATTGACCATTAACAAAAGTTTGGTAAAAATGCATCTTTATCACTTAATTAAGGCTCCCATTCATACACTAAGTCAGTGGGCCGATTATTTTTGATAAAAAAGAAGTGTAAAGGGTACACAGTCGGTGAAAATATTGAATCAAATCCAATACATGTTGTGGCGGACTCTCGTCATCGCTTGTAACCTTTTTTTCTCATTCTGACGTCATCTGTTATTCGTCCATAAGCTCTTATCTTTTTCTCTCAGGCGGACTACGTTTTCTTTTTTTTTTTCACTCTCTCGCCAAGTTACACGTCGTCCAAGAATTCAGTAGAGTCATGTACATGAAACTGTCGACTTTTGATTAAGAATATAGACGTAAATTTTTGTAATTTTCGCCTACCTTTTTTCTGTTCTTTTTTTTATTTTTCTGAGGTTTTCTTTTTTTGTTCGAATTGTGGCCTAACCTCCCACAATGTAATATTATCTTGCTTCGAATTTATGAAAAAAAAGAGAAAAATTTTTATGGGCGTTGAAAATTTTTCTACCTTTTTCATATTCTGTACAATTATATCTTTTTCAAGTTCTAATTTCTTTCTAAATCATTATAAAATTGAATAAGAAATTTAAAATCAATCAAGAGGATAATTAGGTAGCTCATGCAATCATTATCGGAAATAATTATAAATTTTTGTAACGGATTTTAAAATTGTCGAACGATAATAGAGGGAAAATAGAAAAAACACTTCATCCCTTTGGGACACCATGATCCCTGCAATGAGTTATTCGATATAATTATTCTTGCTAACATTGATTTAGAAAGATGAAAAAAGAAAAGTCTGCGCTTACCATCCCACGCTTCAAACATGTCGTGAACGATGTAGTCGACGAAACCGATTTGCGATTTTGGTATGTTACACGTTGCTCGATCGAACATTGGCATAACAATCGGAAGATTTTTTGTTTTTTCTTCATCAGTCTGAAATGAGCAAAACATGAAAAGTGAATCAACTAAATGCAACGATGGAAGCAAAGACGCCTGATTTCGATGTCGGTAATACATATAGCCTAGCCAGGCCCTGATACTGCACTACAGAGGGGCAGCATTTGGGAAAATAAGTCATATTTTTGCATGAGTTTTCTGAAGTGACAACGTTTATGCGATCAATTTCTGGGTAGGGATACGTATTCAAAAACTACCAAATTTTGGGGAGTCGCGTTACATCCTGCTGTACTTTTATATATTCATGATAGAAAAAAACTAAGTGCGCCAAATTGGATAGAGTGGTCCTCATGCTCCGAGGACGTAATAATTTTTGTATAATATATGATCAGAAAGACAATGTTTATTACTCTGGTATTTTTCGAGTGAAAAGTAGCTCATATCATTGACGAATATAATCTCGATATAAACTGAAATGCACCTCCATGTAAAAATGTGAAGCATCTTTTTACATGGAGGCACGTTCACTTTTCATCGAGGTAGTGGTTACACATTCCGAATGAAATGTTAGATCTGCACAATGAGGAGGTTGATATTTTATTCAGTTTTTTATAATTTTCAAGAAAGACTCATCATTATGTTAGAATTTTAACGTTTCATTGCTTTCTGATCAATAATTATATAAAATATATTCCTCAACAAGGTTCAAAAGTGAATTTACATGAATCAGGAACTGCTCACTCGCTACCCTCGTTTTGCAAACTTCCCCCACATGCAAACACTCACTTTTGAATCTTGACGTGTAATATACCATACTTGTATCTGCTCTTATAATCGAGTAGTGAGAGAGAGCGCACTGACTCTTGTTTCCCAAATAAGCGAATATTGGCCTGTAGTTTTCGATAGACATCGATGAATAAATCCATATGTTACTGTTGGAAGTACAATTTTGTTACAACACTAACAATTTATTTACAAATGTACTATTTACACCGTGTTGAGTAGCAGGCTTATACTATAATTTTATATTGCCAATTATGTATTTCAAGGCACTGAATTCCAAGTTGATGTTCATGAACGAATTTTTTGACTCCCACTGGGCTTAAAAGAGGGACGGATTTTGACTTTTTATATTTTATGGTGTGATACATCAACGGACATGTATTTTGGGGTGCTGAATTCTAATTTGGTGTTCCATTTTTCATTTGATTTATTCTTCAACTCTCATCGGAGTCAAAAAAGGAGTGAATTTACAATTTTTATATTTTATTGTGAAATACTGTATATGTATAACCAGATAATGAAAAATTTGAAAATCTTATCGCAAAGTCGAGTCAATCAAACCATAATAAATTTCTGTTATACACCGTCATCGTAGCATTGATTTTTGAAATTTTTCAAAACAATATGAAAATTTACAAGTCTTGCATTTCTTGCACAGTCAAGGATACATTGGAAATGATTTTTGTATTTAATTTTCATTTTGTTAAATAAACATTATCTCCTACTGAAAGTATTTTGTAATCATGATTTTTTTGTGAACTTTGTTTTCATTTTTTGTTAGACTTACTATCCTATGTGATGGGGGCTTAAATATGGATTACCTACTTAGTTTTTCTATTTGTAGGTACTTAGTAACCTATTTTAAAAACCTCTTGGATTTGGGGTATTTGATTTTGAATGCATAGGATACATAACCTACCCAATCTTTTTGTGGGGCTTCTGACATTTTTATCACTTCTGGTTGCAAACTTCGTTTTTTTCGCTTTTTGTTGCAAACTATATTTTCACTTTTTGTTGCAAACTTTGTTTTCAATTTTCGTTGCATATGATGTCATTTTTTTATAATGTACCTCAAGTTAAACATTTCCAATGTTAAAATTGAAACATTCAAAACAATTATTGTACCTACATGGATATGCATTCGTACACGTTGCCACGCAAATCATTCAACCTTGTGAGTATAACATTTTTGAATAGCCTACCGTTTTTTTTTTTTTTTTTGTTTTTAATCAAGTATTCGTTTGTCTTCTACCAAATTCAGCATTGGTAGGAAAATAAAATATTTCGGTCGTCGCTACCGGACAACAGTGTGATTTGTTTCCTGCACCAGCCAATTTTTTGAAAGAAAACATCATAATTACGAATGTATCATTGTTAATTTAATTATCATCGTAATATTTATTTTGGCCATCGAGTATGAAAATTGAAAAACTTTCCAAATATGGAGATCAAAATGGGTGAATAGCGACTGTACATATAGACTAGGTAAGTAGGTACTGTAACGTATATTTTCGTCTATTTTAAGAAATGACGAACATATTCGTTCACTCATTCTCGAATACCAAAAATGTAGATATTTACCAACAATTTACCTTCCTATAACTCTTCATAAACAACCACGAAACTATTCGTATTTAATTTTATAAACAAATATACCTTCTGTATATTTCTGACCTAGTTGTACCTGTCCCTCGAGTACTCGACGAGTCAGCACAACCCTATAATAACAACACCCTACCTCACTCTATCTATCCGACACGTACGTTTTCATACCCTGAACGAGTATATAATCCCTCGATTCAGTGGAATAAGATGCAGTTCCTCGACAGCTACTTCTAAGTACCTGGAACCTCTCTTGTAGAAGTCTCTAGTGAACAGATAGTCTTGCTTGTTGAATTGTGATATACTATGTAGTACTATTAACGTAGAAATATTAACTGTGATGTACAGAATATTATTTTATTAAATGTGTAAATTCACTCATGTGTTTGAAATATTATTGAGTCTCATAATAATGTTAAGGTCCACAATAGCTCGTGGATAATAAACTTGAAATTATCTTAGAAGTATTACTGCTTTTAAAGTACGTGATATTTCGTGTATGGTGTACTCCCAAAAGTAGTCGTGAATTGGTACATCACAACGTCTTTTGGCCGTTACAGGTACATCCAAATAAAATCGATGATAATTACATTAACATAAATTAGCATCGAGGTGCTACAAAACTAATTGATAGGCCTAAGTATAGTTTTTTCGTAACAGAATTTGAGATGCTTAAAATGACCGACAAGGACAATGTACTGACGAGAGAATTTTAATTTCAGCTTAAAGCCGTAAAAACAACAATTGCGCACCTGTTGGAAGTACTCTTCAGCTATTCGTCGGGCCCATTCCACACAGCCTCGTAATGGTCGCGTCGGATTCGCCACGTCTGCACACTTAATCATCATTCGTTTCATCAATTTCACCTCCTCTTCGGGTGTAATTGGAGGATATTCGGAGCCGTAGTCCGAGCAAACCTGCGCGAAACGATCGTATGAATTCTGAGAACATTAAAAAAATTAAACTATACTTGCGATAATAAATGAGTGAAATAATTTCAAAAAAATGTCACACAATCCAAAATGCAGTTGAAGTAATTCGAAAGTGACTTTCCAAACCAGACTACATCCATTTTCATGTTTTCGATGGATTAAGGAACGTAAAAGCACAAACGTTACCAGATAGAAGTGTGTATTCAAATCGGTTACCAAGTAACACAATTTCAGCCACTGATGGTGAATTTTTTTTATAGTATTTTTAGCACTTACAAAAATAGTAAGGGAGCGAAAATCCGAGAAATAGAATAAAAATAAATTATGGAGTATATTGTGGGACACCCATCACTTGCAAAAATTGGCACGGAGACCAGCCATTATGGTGAATGTGGACAGGTTTGACTAGATGGAAGGGGAAGGGAGGATCCCCCGGGAAAAAAAAGATAAAAAAAATAGATTTTCAAGGAAAATATACTGAAAAACCATTTAAAAAAATTTTTCACTCACTCCGCTCGCAAAATAGTCTTTCCCAATATTATAAAACCATTTCTAAAGATAAATCTTAGTTATAACACCTGCATGTACATACAATTTTCGATTTTTTAGGGGACCCATAAATTTTCTCTCCCCGGACCCTCATTTCCTCTTTACAGCCCTGAATGTGGATAGGATCATAGAAACCCTAAATTTTCTTGAAAGGCTAAATTTCAAAATTTTTTAACTGACTAGAAATTTCCAACTCAATTATTAACAAATATCAGATAGTGTAGGTACAATATATTGGTTCTTCTGCAGGTAGTCTATTACCTCTTTATTAAAATTTTTTTTCTCGTCAAAAAAACTATAAAATCATAAATTTTCCAACTTTTCGACGAATTTCAAATTATTGGTGGACAAGCTGCTCCCTACGCCCTCCTATAGCTACTTCCCTGACGTTGATGGCTGACTAGTCATTCTAGCATAATATAGGAGAGATGTGGGTAATATGGACAGTTAAAATAAAATGAACTGGCCTCATAGAATAAGCTGTTATCATTCCAACTCCAATCTCGATGACGAATTAGTTTACTTTATTTCCACTCTAGAAGCTTATTTTGTAAATTTTGTTTGGATCATTGATTTGAGTTTCTGATTATAACATATGAAAATATTTACAGAAAACAAGCGTCTATGATCAGACAAAGAAGATGTTAGAAAAAGTATACGAGACGAGAGTAATAAGACTTCTCCCTGTTTTAGCACTTGTTTTTTTTTCAGATGTAATATTAAATTTGGCTTATCCACACTCAAATACAATGTGAAAATAAAACAATACTGAAAAAAAATTTTTTGTAAGAACAACGATTCGAATGCGGATTAACAGATCAGTAAGAACTGCCTCATAGCCAGGAGCCACGGTAGAACTACCCAAAAAATTGATTTAAGCAACACTAATATAATATGACGTAAAATACCTATAGGCAATAACATAAATAAAAAATAGACCCTTCTTTAAAAAAAATAATTGTACGTTTTCAGTTGAAATAAAAAATTTTATTAGTATTTTCTCAATTGACTATAACTGGGGTAAAATGAACAGTTACTTTACAATATTTTCTAGCATGTTTTAGTCTCACGATGCACGAAATTTACATTTGAAAGAAATTAAATATTTCAGTTAAATTACCAATTTTGGATCAGTGTTTTTTCATGGCCATATATCAGAGAAAACTTTATGGAATAGAATTTTTAGAATTTTACAATAAAACAGAAGTATTTGGCAACACCTACCAATTGTTAAAATAATTTTTGCCTTCACCCTCTTTGAGCAATGAGCTTTCAAAGTGTAGTGCCTTGACCCGCATTAAGGAGACAGCACTAAATGTGGATCAGCGGAGCCAGAAAAAATTTTTAAAAACATAATTCTATCACCAAATGTACACCATTAGCCTTGTTCACCCAATTTCGAAATCATCTCGTCTCAACATACAGCCTTCAAAAATTTACATTTTTTTTTACAATTTATGGTTCGACCCACCGCTTGGATGACCCACAACTGGTACTGATAATTAAATAAAATTTTTTCCAAAACAACATAACTATATGTATAAGCGAATAAAATCAATATTTAATACGCATCAAGTATCACTCATATTTACGTATTTATCTAAAAAGCTTCAATTTAAAAAACAAAAAAATTCACAAAACAAAAATTAGGTAATAATCGTGGGTCGTACCAATTATGGGTCAAAATTTTGTTTTACATCCGAAATATAGAAAAATAACTTATAAGGGTATTACCTGAGGAACACTCAAACTTTAAAGGAAAATAGTTCACTTGAAGACAAATAAAAAATATTTAATATAAAAGTGTGTCTCGTCCTAGATGATTAAGGAACTAAGTAAAATATTTTCACTTTTACCATTTCGATATTTTACTTTACAACCAATGCGAAGAATTAGGCCAATATTTTAGATTTTTAGTACAACTTTACGAACCCCAAGCACATTTCCAGTACACGATAGGGCAACGCAACAGTGAAAGAAAGCTTAGAGGGTTTTTCAAACATATCTGTGACACGAATTTCAAGTGTGTAGCAGCATATACTTATTTAAGCAAAAACGTAAAAATAAGTTTTACCTTGTCATCGTCGTTAATCAGCGGCGGTTTTGAGTACACGCTCACAAATTTGGCCAAATGCTCAAAATGTTTAGTCATCTCGGTTGCCAAAATCATGTCGACGATGTTCTGTCGAAATTCTTTAAACGTATCCTTATCCAATCCTGCAAAATGAGACACAAAAAAAGATTAATTAAAGACTCATTAAAAGCGTACCATCAGCTAAAGAGAAATGGTAATACGAAAAGAAAACTCTATACATGGTAGGTACATCTGTAACAAAAATTTCATTCGTCTCTCCAGAGGCGGATCCAAGATTTTCTGAAAATGACGCTAAATCTCAATTTCAAGTTTTTTTTCTCTCCAGTAGTCTATATATTTCTCACTTGCTCCCTTCCTCACAATGAGAATGTTTTGTAGACCATACTCATGTTGGCGCACCCCTTCTCCTCAATTTTTCACTAAGCTCACCAAGAAACAATAAATTTCATCACAAAAACTTTTATTCTGTGACATCTTAGGATTTTTGCTGGTGCTCTGGTGCAGGGCACTAATTGCTTCCATGGTGGCAACAGCTTTGTAATGAACAGTTTTAGTTTCGCGACAACTCTTCGAATTGGATAAACCACAAAAATTGAAAAACTCAGTTGGAACAATTTTTTCAATAAGAAGGCAGAGAATGAGATACTAAACACGCTTTCATCTCGAGAAGCAAACTTTTCATCTAAATTTATAATCACCCACTCAAATTTAGCACTTTTTTAGAAAAAATTTTTTTTTATTTCTGCCTCCGTAAATCAAATACCCTTACGGGCTTACAGTTACACCCTTTCCACATTGGTAACTAATGCCACCCTTTTCCAAATCAAACGGGTAGTTTTCAAAGAGTGGAAAAAGTGTCGCATCCTTTTTGCCATATCAAACAGGCCCAATAATGAAGTACAGTGATAAACTGTTCATGATTATTGTTTATATAACTTGGGCCCATATTCACAAACGTCACTTTAACCTCCCTTCACTTAAACTTCACTTAAAAATGACTTTGGGCACAATTTTGTATTTAAGAATGTGGTAACATTTTATTTTTACATTGGAACTCTCATAAGAGATACAATGTTCCTACATTTTTATTAAGTATGAAATTGAGTAAAAAAATTTTTTAAAGTGAAATTCAAGTGAAGGGAGGTTAGAATGACATTTGTGAATATGGGCCATACTCACTTCTTTTATATTGAATTTTTAATTTTTTTGGTAAGGTAGCGATTCACAACCTATGGTCAACAACCAGCTACTGTGCTGACAAAATTTCAGGTCTGTAGCCACGTACGAGCTAGACCGGGCTCCGTCCGGTCTAGACAAGTTCCAGCCCATCCTGGCATTTTTTGGGCATATTTGCATGCATAAAGGTAAAGGCGCCATGTTTTTTTTTTTTCCATATTTAAAAAAAAACAGGAGTGAAAAAATTTTTTGTTTTTTTTAGCATCTATTTTTTAATTGAGGGGGTACCTACGCCACTGCCATGAGTGAAAGTGCGCCCCCCCCTCCAACAATTTCAATAGACCCTGCTGATAAAGTTGTCTGGCTACGGGCCTGCAAAATTGTTTCATTTATGTACAAATTTTCCATGTATGTGAATTTACTGGGGTGTCCACAAATTTATGGTCTTTATGCTAGGAGGTCTGAGAGTGAAAAAGTTAGGGAACTTCTGCGATAGGGTACTTATTGGCATTCTCTCTATTTTTTCTAACTCTACTGCAAAAAAAAAAAAAAAAAAAAGTCTTTGGGGAAATAATCGGTACGTAAATGGAAATTAATTACATTTACCTGCGACTTACCTTTAAATATATTCACTTTATCGTCAGAAAGAGTCAATTTGAACGTAAAGGAAGCGTGGTGCGACTCGAGAACGCTGATATCGTTGTATAAAATTGCCAACGGATCTCCGCAATTGCACAAAAAAGCGCTGCGAAAATATACAATACACAGAAAACAAAATATATAAATACGTTTATGTAATTTCAAATCGAAATTGCCACAACTTTAAATAACGAGGTGCCCGAAAAAAAAAAAGTCATCTTCACAATGGTATTATAAATTTAATAAGTGGATACCTACATATGGTACACCTAGGAAAAAGATAAAGTTGAAAATATTTCGGTTCCTTATCACACGTTAGGGGGTATAAACTTAATACTCGTAGAATGAAGAAAATAATGTTATACCTATACCTAAATGTTGGAGTTCTTGCAATATGAATGAATACGTTTTTCAAAATTAATGTTTCATTCTTGTAGGTAATGTGCAAACGCAGCCACTCGGAAGTGAAAGTCTGCGAATACCTATATATTTGCAAAATTTTCCAGTCTAATGCAAAATGACTCTAGCGTTTGAACTAAGAGGCCTGTACTCTGTGCACTTGAAATGAGCGAGAAAACACCAAACTGGAACAGGCACAAACAGATACTCTGTCCAATATAAGATGATATCTGCCACTCCGATGCTACGCTGCCAATGAATACACTTTGAATATTATTTTATAACTTTTATAACAGCAAGATGCCTAGCATTATTTATAAATGATAACTAAGTATCAATTTAAGGCAATTGTATTGGGTGGTCGGTGTTTGCTTTGATGTTTTTCACGGATCATCTTATATTGGACGTAGTAGGTATAATGATTTTCTTAATTCAACTCCTATAATTTAAATTGTAATCGTTGAAACTTACGACCTACATCTGTTTTCCTTCAGAATACACAAAATATAAATCAGTTTCACAGCGTGATTATCGATTTGGCTCATTGAAAAAGGAAGGAAAAGAAATGTTTTCAACCGAAACATTCATATGAGAAGATTTAATGGAATTAAATGGACGAAATTGAGCCGGATTTTTTTCATTAGTCAAAAGTAATACTCCAAATAGAAAAAGCATCCGATATAATGTTTTGACACGTCCACTCACTTCTTTACAAGGCAGAGAACAACAACCCAAATCAGTAAACTTCCTTGCTCAATGCCAGACAATTGTACCTTCATTTATAACTCATGTTTCTTGTTCAGTTTGTACGAGTAGTCTATGTCTCCAACTGTATTATGTTGCTTCTTTGGGACACGTAGGTGACAGACCATTTTTATTATATTATACGCTTTTATTTAACTTGCTTTGATTAGTTCCAGTGCGCCGGCTCCCAGGTAGCGCTACTTGATAACCACGTTTATAATTATTTTGATGTGTGTTTTTTGTTTATCAGATAAAAAATTTAAAATACCTACGTCGAATTGCCGTGATTGGGACAAATAAGTATAGATTTCCCGGGTTTCGACGAATTGAAGAGAATTCCTTAATTTGTAGATGAATTCTCTTCGATTCATCGCCGATTCCTAATTAATTTAACGGCGACGAATCCTGATTAATTTCACGGCGACGAATCAAAGAGAATTCATATACAAATTCCCTTTGATTCGTTGCCAAATCCGTATCGAAGAACAACAACGCTTATCCCTCATATCTATTTCTTGTTCAACGTCATTCCTGGTAATGCTAATATATATACTTATTCGGCAAAATAGGTCATTAAGTTCCTAAATTGATCTAGTGATGTTCACTTCTTCAACTAAGTAACTCACTCAAGTTTATAACATTCTGAAAAAAATCAAATAAACCACTACCCATCATTTAAAAACACCTACGAGTTCGAAATGATAGATATAAAACTCTATAATAATGCTAATTAATACTATAATGTTTACCACAATGTTAAAAAATCATTGCTCAGCCCCACTTTCAATGTGTAGGTGGGCTACTGACCTATTTCATTTATTAAAGTCTCGAATATAAGTATTTTATTCCTCAACATTAAATTTTGGACTATCTGTAAGTTAAAAAGACTGCAAAAAAGGCTTATAATATAACCATAAACTCATATATCTAACGTACTAAAACGAAGAAAAAAGAGAGAATTATAAAATTAATATATTTTTTACATTTCCTCCAGTCGACGTATACTTTCACGTAAGCTATAAAAACCCATCGACGCTTGTTGCTTTCTTGTACAAGTTCACGGAAACAATTTTGGCAAAATTATGATGATCTTTTAAGTGCTCCAATGATAGTATCTAAGCTGGAATACGTCTACCATACAATGAACTAATGTTTATTATTTTATTGACTTTGATCACTGTAACTGGACAGATTATTAAAAAAAATTGTATGTATATATAATTTATTATTATTATTATTATTATTATAATTATTAATTCACGGCGACGAATCAAAGAGAATTCATTTACAAATTCCCTTTGATTCATCGCCAAATCAGTATTGAAGAACAACAACACCAGTCTTCTCGCTCATTATCTATTATCAGTCTCAGTATCAGTATGACAGATGACTAGTGATGTTTAATCATCGATATAATATCAATATTATATTGAATTACTATTAGTAGTTTTCATTGCCACTGGGAGCGCTATAGTCAACAAAAAATAGAGGTGATGGTGTGTTATCAAAAATAGGTTTGTTTGTTTATAACGGATTCTATTAATGAGCCAATAACAGGATCCATTGCAAACAAACAGACCTATCCAAATTTTTGAACGAATTCTTGATGGTTTGCTGTTTCAATATTGTTTCTGCATCTCTAAAAGGACATGTGTCTAATTCCACACCAATATATTCAACAATTTGTAGATAAATAAGTTATTATAACACTTATTCCTTCAAGACAAAACTAAGAAAAATCAAAGAAAAAACTAAACTTACATTAGAAGCAAACTCACAGTCACTGTTATCACATAGGTATACAACCAAAATCGATATTTTTTGCGATGTAATTATGTTCTTCCCCAGATCGATGCAATATTGTTTTTCAATATATTAATATTGAATAAAATACATATTTCGGGAATTTTTTGGGCAACTTTTTGAAATTTTATTTTTGTATTATGCCAGAAACTTTCTCGGAGTATACTCAACAACTTCCAAAAGTTTCATGGCCATCGGATGAATGGTGGTGTACTAATGCATAAAAGACAAACAGACATACATTCTCTTTTATATATATATAGACTAATTATTTTTTGGATAAAATGACAAAAAAAAATAGTGGTGCCGGTATGACAAGAATTTGTGAAAAATTCTCTTCAATTTGTTGATAAATTAATGCCATTAAATGTACTCGAACTCATCAATGAATCAATGTTATTCAACTCAAACGAATTAGTCAATGAACTGAAGAGAATTTGTGAGGAATTCTCTTCAATTCGTCGACTAGTACGCATAAATTTCATTTAATGGCATTCATTCCTCAACAAATAGAAGATAATTTGTGAGGAATTCTCTTTGATTTGTCGGTGAGTTTGCGTACATTTAATGGCATTAATTATTTGACAAATCAAAAAGAATTCCACATCAATTCTCTTCGATTCATAGACGAGTTTGCGTGTATTCAACGGCATTAATTCATCGTTGAATTGAAGAGAATTTGTGAGGAATTCTCAATTTGTAGAAGAGGACGTGTACATTTTACCGATATCTTCAAATTACTTCGATTATCTGATAGTATAGAACTCGAATTTTGTATGGAAAATCTGGGTGGATCGCTTTCTCAATAAAATGATCTGAAATTTGCATCATAGAATTCAGAATAGGGCGAAACCACTCCGACTATTTGCTGAAGGTCAGACATACGTTTCTATCAGTCGCATCCTCTCATTAGATGGACTCCGAATTCAAGAACTGGATTGTAGCAAGTTAACTGGGAAAAAACCTTGCAATAAAAAATCAATTGCAGAAGTGGACAGACTTTGAAAATTATGTTTTCATAAATAAGATAATAAAGTTTTGATTCTCAGATTAGTACGAATTATGTTTCTTACTAGCATTTAACTTCAATATCCAAATACAGTAGGAAACAATTATTTTGAAATTAAGATCTACATCAAATTACCTATACACTTTTTTATTCCTAAAAAGTCAAAAATAAAATAAATAAAAAAAAAATTTTAAGGATACTCTTTTATTTAACTTAGCACTCTAAAAAGTAGAAAAATAATTTTTCATAACCTACTTAACTTATTTATTCTTGTAACAAAATAAAAGCGCGGGGCAAAATAAAAGAAATATTTCAATTAGAATACAAATCCAGTTGGTAGATGAAGGAAGACAGAACTATCCACTGAAAAACGGTCTTAAACAAATAATTCGAAGTTGTTGATTAGTTGTTTTATAATTTGGATATTGATAATAATGACTGATAATACACGTTACTGTAAGAATTAGGTCAGAATGGAGATAAATTTTAATTTATAATGATAGTTGAGCAAAGTCTGTAGGCTACTCATATTAATATTCAAAGTTTTTCAACAATATTTGTAGGTTTCTTTTTATATGAAGAAGAAAATATATAATGATGAGTCAAGTTTGCCCCTCGCTTTTATTTTGTGTTACAAGAATAAATAAGTTAAGTAGGTTATGAAAAATTATTTTTCTACTTTTTAGAGTGCTAAGTTAAATAAAAGTGTATCCTTCAAATTTTTTTTTTATTTATTTTATTTTACAATAATTCGAAATTAAAAAAGATGAATTTTTTTTTCATATGAACAGAAATTGTCTTTATAAATAAGTAGCCCACATATCAAAACAAATTGATGAAATTATCAATTACAGTAGAAATCATAATAACGAACACCAGCTACAGCAAACAACCGACTATAATAGACAAAATGCCTCGTTTGGGCTGAACTACATTTACTTCTATGATACGAAAAATTGGCCACAACAAATCCGGCTACTGTAAACTATCAGCTACAACAAAAGGATTTGAGTATCAAGGGAAGTCAAAAAACTGGCTACAACAAATTAATTCACATGTGTTGTCATAATTTCTTTCATATAACAAACAACTTTTTCCATCCAATCCCAATATTCTTCGAGTGGTCATTTTTGAGCTTCTAAAAATTATCATGAATAATTTAATAAGTCTACAATTATATTTTAATGGCCAATGAATGCAAAAAATGATGACCTAATATATATTGTTGATGATTGGCACTGATCAATTTGCAACCATCATTATTTTATAGGCCCAAATATCTACTACAACCCGGTTACAGCAATCTATTCATTGCAACCAGCTACTGGCCACAATAAACTCCGCCTACAACAAATAAATTTCACAGTTTCTTGAAATTTCTTGTGGCCATCCTCATTTTCAATAATTAACAGGGATACCATCCAGAAGCACAAATATGGCAAAAATGACAATCCAAAACGCAAAGGTTTTCAATAATTCTTACAAAAGTGGGTCAACACAAAAACATCGCAAAATATTAATAAGCAGCTTTCCTTTTGCACACACTTTTAGCAATCAATGTATCTATCTGTATTAGATACATGCACCTTCACCATTTTCTGTTTCAATTTTTTTTTTTTTTTTTTTTAATTGAGTGATAAATTAATGCCCATTTTTGGATTAAACCAACCACTCATCCAATCACCTTTGATGTAAAGAAGGCTAATTAGGCAAATTTTCTATATTTTGCTGAGTGAAATATCAAGGAAGAGGTATATTTATTAAAGTGCAAAGTTTTACTTCAATAAAACATGATGTAGCCCAGATATACTTCAATTTTTTGGGGTGAGGGCCATAGTGGGTTATCCACTTTGCTTCCGTTATGGTTCTAGGGACCTGTAAATCCTACCTTGCTATCCTTCATACAAATACCTTATCAAGTAAGGAGTGAATAAATTGGTTTGGTTTTTATCCCGTTGCAGCTTACTCATCCGTAAAGTACGAATAATTCTCCCCCCACAACTGATGATAATACAAAAATATATTTACTCTTTTAGTGACCATTTTTATAATTTTATTTACATTTTTTCTTTCGCAGACTGACAGTGGCAACCAACGCACTTAAATAGCTATCCTTGGTACATTCTTATTGAAAAGCTTAATGGAGATAATAAACTAACAACAATCAAAAACAAATTATACAGATTAGACGTCAACTAGACCAAATAGAGAAACCACCGATAAGTAGGGTATAACTTTATTTTAGTATACGTCTTATCAGTTAACCATAGTTTATCCAACAGTTTCAAATTAGTACAGCAGAGCATTAAGAGACTATTTCCAACACTAAAGCCTATCACACACTTTGGTCGAGCTACATTTTAAACGTAGCTCAATGATTGTGATTAACCCATTAGAGCAATGCGATGCGTGATGTTTTCAGTTTCAGCAACTGGTGAATTTTATGAATGCTATAAACTCAAAATGGCCATTTTCAACTTATACTCTTACTCCTTGGCAACACAGAATAATCTATTTTAGAAGTTATCAACATTTTTTTAAAAGATGTTCCACTTACCTTTGTCAAGAAACTTTATGTACCACCCAATATTTTCAGGGATATTTTTCTCTTTCTATAATCATAAGAACGAGGAATATTTGGAACAAATGGTCATTTTCAGCATCCTCAAACAATCAGAAATAAATTCTATTCTAACATACAAATTATACACTGATTGTGAATATTTCAGATTTAAATTCTTAATGGGATTTGTATCTACACATTTTCCACATGAATGTGAGCAGAGGTTGTCATTGAAAATATTATTGATTAGATCTATTACATACGGCAAAAAGTAGGCTATACACCTTTACCACTATTGAAAACTGATTATTTTGGTTGGAAAAGTGTGCTCATAGTTCACATAAGAGGCTGCAAGATTTTCAAATGTGTGCTATTCAGTTCTCTAGGGTAGCGCACATACACAAAAAAAAAGAAGATAATTCCAGACCTAACTCAGTGAGTAGGTTCTGATAAAAATTTATATTCCATAAATATGAGAAAATTTAAATTAGAATTACGTCCACTTATACATATCTTCTTATGGAAAAAATAACAACTGCTGTATTTGAGGTACCAATCAACTTTTCAAATTTGTTCATTTCACAAAACTAACCCAGAATTAAAAGCTGAAACCACGGGTAACTTATAACTAGGACATAACCTTCAATACAACTTGTCCACATCTAAAAAGTAAAATTTTAGAGGTAAACTTGCATTCGTTTTTCAGTACCTAACACAGCCATTGTAGAAATGTCATCGAGACACACCAACATACCTTGATCGTCCTGGATGACCAATGTCATGAGTGATGGCTGCAATCAAGCAGGTAGCATTGTCAATATCGTCCAGCGACCTTCGAACTTTATCTTTTTTCAAAAAGTAGGCAATCGCCTGCAGCACATCTGCAGCGTGCGTTGAATTATGGTACGGATTGCGGGCGTAGTAGTGTCTCTCCACCTCGATCAGCCAGTTCTGTATCACCCGTTCATCCACATTCAGAATTTTCTGCAGTTGAAAGTTTAGCAAAACGTTCACACCCAACGTGAAAAGTGGCCTAATGGCAAACATAAACGCGAAAAAAATGAAGAAAGAAAAGAAAAACAAAATGAATAAGTAGCATAAAATAATAAGAAACTCAGGCCCGGAGAGCTACACTAGAAAAGTAGGTTTTCAAAAATCATTCATCAATTTTTATATCTCTTTTCACATATCATATATTAAAAATTTCTGTCAAATGTTTGGTGAATGAATAGCATTTGGCAACTTTCACGTATTTGCCTAGGAATTAATGTAAATTTTAGACATTATAGATTTTAACTAATTATCAGTTTTGACTGAGTTCAGGGAAAAAAGTTAATTAGATAAATGACTAAAAACCAGATAAATTTACATTTCTAACTGAAATTAATCAGATAAATGTACAAAACGGTGACATGTTTCATCCCATTTATACAGACAGTTCTCATCATCTGTATAAACGTGTTGAATCAATTACAGACGACCAGTATTGCAAACGATAGGAATAGATAACAACCATCTATACGTTGTTTTTCCCACAGACATACACCTTTGAATATGCTGACTGTAGAATGATTGCACGTCAAACAAAATACATGTTTGCCCATTCCAGCCTCTTCAAATTTGGTGGTAAGTACATTATAAAATATGTACTGAATACACATCTCCAATCCTAGCCCCGATACATTTGGTGTCAAACGACAAATAACGTCATGTGCAATAATTTTATTATAATGTCATCATATTCAGCGGATGTATTTACTGTCATACCACCAGAAATATGGTCACCATATGCGTTTCATAAAATTTTCAGGCAAATTCGTCCTCTATATCGTGAGACAAATTCATTCTTTTCTTTGGCTACTTAGTGAATGGTACGAGAAAGTTAAGGTCTCCATAGATGTGAATAATAGACGATCAGGTTTTTTTTAAGCCTATACTTTGTTCACACTAAGACTTTCCTGATGTCAGAATCACCTATAGACGTGATGGTTAGTTGGGGAGAGAGAAAAAAATTTCGATGCACATTGTTATACAATGATAAGCCTCATTTTATAGATTAAACAAACATCGTGTTTCATGCAGACAGGTGTGGATATGGTTTATGACGTCACGCACTTCTTAACGTGAACAGAGTATAGTGTACACTATGAAAATGAGATAGTCTATCACAATAGCTGATCTAATGCATGTAAATTATCACAATGTAGTCCATAACAAGCACAAGAGTCCTCCATACTATCACACTGATGTGACAGCTAGCAATACTATTGTGCTAGCACTATCTCAATAGTACTAACACAATGTACGCAAGACTTTAGATATCAGAGATGGTAATAATAGTTGACTAGAATTAACAATCAGTAGTAATGTTTAAATAATAATGTTTGTGATATTTCAAGAATATACAAATTAGGAGAATATCGTGTATTTATTTGTTGAAAGATCACTACTGTAAAAATCTCATAACATTAATATAGTATTTTTGCTGGAATTTTCCTTTCTTATTGAAAATTCGTCAATCTTCCTGATTTTTGATTTTGGCTGCGACATATACTTAAACAATGGAAACCATTTAATAAGAACACATTGGGCAGTATTCTTTTTGTCCCAAATAATAGTTATCCGATTCAACTGATGTCGAGTGTTCAAATATAGAAACCAAAAAGATAAAATAAAATAAAAATAAATGAAAGTGGTAGTTTTTAAGGGCAAATTTGAGCACACATCATTGAAAATGTCAAATTGTCCAGTATTTAAGACAAAACAAAAAATGGCACTGGGGATTCTCGATGAAAGATGATAACTAGTACTGATTCAATGTATTATGGCGAATATTCCTGATGGTGTTTGTCAACATGAAAGACAGGCAAAATAATGACAGAGAACTACAAAAACTATCTCTATTGAATTTAATCAGAATTATTATCTCTTAAAACAAAGAGTTCAACAGTAATTTGCTCATATATATGGACTGCCTTGTCCCAATAAACGGATGTGCTGTCCCTAGGAAGCGATCTGATTTCCTTAAATTTTAGGGTATTTTTTCTGGCCTTTGGGACTTCTCTGGTTTATCCCAAATAAGTGGTTGTCCCCTTCGTCCGGGGTCTCCAATAAGTGGTTTCCACTGTAAAATGTATGTGTCTACGTTTTTTACCGATATATTCGATGTGTCCAACTTGAATTTAAACCAAAAGATTTTCGCATTTTGTCTTGAAACCAGGAAATAATTTTACAAAGTTGGCCCCACTGCATACTCAACTGCCCATGATAAGCCAATGGAGAGCACACTTCAACGTCAAATTTAAATTTTCCTCCATTCTTCCTTTCAAGTTTGTAAGAGTACCAAAATTTTTTCGTATGACTAAAAATATTTCATTTCAATTACCAACAATTTGTGCATTCATATTTAAGGATGAATGCGATAACACACAACCTATATGGTACTTCAAAAAATGACTTACCTACAAATGCAAAAATCCTGGCGAGTCAAAAACTAATTAACCTTGTACAGTAAATATACATACTTATGTAGAAAGCACAAGATGAGTGAAACTTGCAGATACCAACACACACACAAGCACGCACGTGCGCGCACGCACACGCGCACGCACACACACATCGCACAGGCTACCCCAAACAGAATTACACGAAAATTATCCTTTTGAACGAACGACGAAATATAGGCTAAATTTCGTTGAGTATAACTTAATGGGGTTTCAGATTTAGGTTAAAAAGTTTTAGGTCGACAACACATTCAAGTCGTACACATACGCGAGCAGATTAGACGAATATCGGTAGGCCTAGCTACACGATTCTGACAAATTCGTAAATTACATCAAATAATTTCACAGCACTCGAGTCGTCGACAATGATTAAAGAGAGAATACCTAGGTCGTTCCAGGCTAGAACCAACAAAAACAGCTCGAGAGTAAGACCGAATAATTTACGAGCAATTTGCTTCAGACATTTACTCTATCCTTTAGATTTTACTGCGGCTGTGAAGATTCTAAGTTATTCGGAGCAAGAAAACTGAATACGTTTCTCAAACGCAGGTAACCTACTTCCTACTCTGTAGTCTGTATACACTATAGTATATCAAATGACAAAGGAAAATGTGCGGCGGATAAATAAGGCCCATTTTTCGCCAATCGGTCAATTTAGGCGGCTTCGTATGTTCACTTAATTCTCTTTTTTTTCTTTTTTTTATTGCATTGGTGGCCCAAAATAAGGCAACAAAAATAATAAAAAAATCAATTCATTTGACGACAAAAAGTTCAAAGTCCAAACTTACAGCATTTAAAAAAATGGCGTTATAAGCCTCTTCATTCCTGACTTATTCCAGATTTTACTTAACCTTTGTCACATTCGTCGTCTGGATCAATACTAAATACGCCATTCTCCAGAAGCATCTTTAAAAATATCAGCATAATATGCTATTTTAACTGCATTAGAGACAATAATATTTGACTATGTATTACTACGTATATGGAGTACTCCAACTGATACAGACGTCCAAACATATTTCCAACCACTTTTGCAATCAAACAGCTAGAAGCAACCTCTTCAATATAAACAATGATAAACAAGTTCAACACTTTTATAAATAGAACTATTTAATCATTGAGACGGTACCTACTGGGAGTTTTGCACATTCAGCATTTTAATTTGATAAAATCCGAAAGTATTAAAGTAGTTTTCGAGAGATGTTTGGACGTTATTAATAACAGCGAGTTATCTGGGTAATCTCGTTAGTAGGAGCAGTTTATACGTAGTAATATAAAGTCAAGGCAATAAATAAATCTTCAAAGTGCTGAGTAAAATGGCTTGGTAACCAAACACCAAAGATGATAAAGAATGAAACTTCAGTCGAGCAACAATGCTAATATGACTGAACAAGAGTTCCGAGCCACCCATCAGGTTCACTCGTCAAAAAAATGACCCAAAAGTTCCACTGACATAAGGAACTTTCATGGCACAAAAA
Source organism: Ericerus pela (assembly GCA_011428145.1). NCBI lineage: Eukaryota > Metazoa > Arthropoda > Insecta > Hemiptera > Coccidae > Ericerus > Ericerus pela. The sequence continues at coordinate 494,734 of WOFM01000548.1, read as the reverse complement.
GGCCAGTTTGAGAGGACATAAGAGCTACTTCTGGTACTTGTACATTACTTACATGTACGTACAAGTAATTACAATCGAACGTAATTCGTGCATTTGATTTAACGTCATTGAAACAAATGTTCGCCAGCCTTATGGCGGCGATTGTTGTTGTGGGTCCAAGTCCCTTAACCTCATACAAGATGAGTCCCCACACTAGGTATTAGGTTATTTAAAAAATTATTTTGGTATATAGCTTGTTCCATCAAACCAACTTATACCCCATAGTTGGAATTTATTTTTGGATGTATTTATTCCCATATGTGAACAAAAATAAATTAATGTCACTATCAGTTACTAATTTTTCTGGACACCGAGAGTTATAAAACCTGAGGAAAGACTTGAGGAAATATATATAAGTATTCATTTCTTCCATTGATATTGAAAGTAACAGTTTTGACTCTACATAGAAAACAAAAGCACCTGTAGACTGCTGATAAAGTGGCCCTCATAGACAATGTCTTTGACAGCGGGCGCTTTCGGGTGGTGGCCCAAGAGCGTCTGAATGCCATTTTGCAAAATTTTTAATTTTTTTTTCGCACTATAGGGTCCAATAAATCGTAGTCATTTTACATTCATATGAAAGCATAATGGTATAATAAATACATAATTATATACGTAAGGATCGTGATGGTTATTGTTTCTATCTTACGAAAAAAATTAAATATTCTTGTAAAATGCCAAAAATGCTAAAAAAATGGCAAATTATCTCAACTTTTAAAGACCAAAAATGGTACTTTCATAGGTATTTATTAAATAAAAGTTACACAGACATAAAGTGTGCCTGTTTAACAATATAAACTACACCAATAAAAAGTTTAGAATTGAAATTTTTTTTTTTTTGAGAATGCCATAACATTTAGTTTACTTAAGTAAAAATGGCCATTTTAGATGTTTCGAGTATTTAATCGAAATACAGATTTTTTACAGGAAAAGTTTTTTTTTTCATAATTGTAAAATAAGATGCTCTACTTTGGCAAAAATTTTTATTTTTTAATTAATATCTTTCTTTTTATTTTTTTGCAGGGATACTGTACCTGTATATAGACAACTTAGGGAAGACAAATACATATATACTTACATACTCCCTGATAAAGTACATATTGCAGTCTTCTATCATTTATTACTGGATACCCCGTAAAGAAGTCACATATCGATGAAAATAATTATCGATGGATATCGATAGTTTTGAGGAAGTTATAGATAAATTTGACATATCTGAAAAGCTTACAAGACTATTAATTTTATTAATAATACCTATAATTAAAATATTCCCGATTCCCCTTCAAAGTTCAACATGAGTGTGAAGGAACATAAGGCAGAAAGATACAAAGAATATAACGATCTATTCGGTAAATCAGCAGCAAAAACTAAAATTTGCACAGAAATTTTGTTTTGTGCATGTGGATTCTAATGGTAGAAGTTGATGTCGTCTAATGATAACGATAAAGAACTATAATCAATTACTACGCAAGTAAATTTGCAATTTTTACAAAACAAAAAAAAAATTTAAAAGAACTTTCGATATTTTTTTTTAAGTTATCGATAACTAACGATATGTTTGACATCTCTAATACCTGGTAACCCTATCTCACCAATGTTAAGGAAACGTGCCATCATTCCAAAACAGTAAAATGTATATAGGCTTTCTGGGGGTACGCAGTAGGTCTTATTTTGTATGTTTTCAGTGCCTTGGTCCAGTGAAATTGAGTGAAACTCATGTTCGAGTGTTATTGTTGGCACAAATTTGTGTGTTTACCTGGGTATCCAGTACTAAATGATCGAAGGTTGCAGTGTATATAATGCCACTGTTAAGTCTCGTTTAGTTGCCCATATGCGAAGATGTGACGTAGGTGCTGAACCGGCTGGCTACCAGTGCTAAGAAACAGGTCATTTGCCGAACACAGAGAAAATTATTCGGTTCGTAGAACCTGGTGAAGATAGAGTTACCAGCACCAAAAGCCACATTTTTTTATTTTCTTATACTTAATTACTTATTCCCAGAATTTTTTAAATTGAATTCAGATCGGTTCTTAACATTTTTTCATCATGTATCCAGTTTTTGAATATTACATTCATCGTATATGTAACTTAATATAAGTTCGGTGACATTTTCATGCTTCGGAATAAATTCAGAAAAAAATGTTTTCGGACGAAATTGGAAAATAAAGAACGGTGAAAAAATTCAGAAAAATCTGCATTTAGCGAAGGTAGCGAAGAAAAAGTATTAAAATAACGAAAAACAATTTTTCTCAAAAAAAGAATTCTCTTTCATCTTGAATACCGACACAAAATTTTGAAGGTAGGTATTATCTAACCACGGTCACGTACCTTTCCAATTTCCCTAGGGAGAAAAATGTTACAAAAGACTCAGAAGAAAAAATATATAACGAAAATTTCGTTACTGTGCTTTAACTTAATAATTTTTTAACCCCAAAAATACATGAAATTATTACGTTTTTTTGAAGAGAAAAAATATGTGACTTACAGAAAGTATTTTATGAGTAAGGCTTAAAACATGCGAAAAACATTGAGAGTGCGGCGAATATGGGGCATAAAAAGTTTATAAATTTTTGAAAATAATTTATTCCAAGGATGCATGAAAGAGCATGTTGAAATTCACAAAAAATTTTCCTTTGTTGAGTAATAATTCTACGAATTTCAGCCGCACAAAGGACCCTCTTTCCATTCTCACAACTTTTCCAACTCATTATAGGGCTCTTTGGGGAACTCTTAAATCGAAACATTTTTATAAACTTTACCCACAATTTTCAAGGAGCCGACATCAAATTATAAATTAATTTTTTCATATTGAACTTCTTTTAAGATTAAAAAAAAAAAAATTACCGTTGCAACGAAAGACGTTCCAATTTAAAAATATCGAAATCCCAACTAAACGGATTATCTAAAATGTCTTTTAACGATGGACTAATTGAATGTTGATGTAGGTTTACTTTCGTCGTGCCGAATTGTGCTTTAATGGTCGAATCGTTGGAGCTTCTTCGACGTGGATAGGAGGAAGGAACAGGTCCTGGCTAAAATAAAAGAGAATCATTAACTGAAAATAATTTAAACACGAAACATGTCGAGAGAGTGGCACACATTATTAATCCAGGAAAATTACGGATTTGAAAACGAAATAATCTCCAGCAAAAGTTTTATTGTTGGAAAATTTTTAAAACTCTTCCCTGAGTATGCAAAACAAAGTAGCCCCCACTACTCCTCGAGTTTCCCCCTAAGGGAGCTAAATATACGCGACTATTTTCTTTTTTTGCAATTTTACTCGAAGGTAAGAGGTTTTACAAGAAATATTTTCCAGTAAAAAAATATTTTTCATAAAATGTACTATAAGAAAGTAATTACCAAAATTAAATTTAGCGCTATAATTCAGTCAAAAGAGGTTTTTTATTTGGACAAATTAAAATAGTTTTGATTTCTTCACTAATCGCTCAGTTTTAGCGTCTAAAATAAAATAATGAAAATCAAATAACCCCGGTGCTAGCGTCCAGAGAGATGGAGGTGAATATACCCCCTAGAACAATGTTTCACGTTTATCTCAACAGTTACTGATTTTTTTGAAAAAGTCATACAGTATGAAAATGTTCGGCATTCAATTTATTATAAATAAGATTATGATAGTTTTAGTCGTCGGATGCCCCCTCTCCAGACAAATAAACGCGGAAGGTACTATATTTTCATTGTGCGCAGAAATGACTACAGTCGCCATATTTACGCAATAACTTGAACTCGTAATGACACAATACCTACTCATGATACATTAATTTCTTCATAGATATCAAAATGAGCCGTAAGGGAGAAAGTGCCCTTAATTTATTTTTATTTTTTTTGTTCTTTTTTGTTTTCACTGTCTGCAATTATCTGCAATCACAAATAGTAAAAAAAATAGAAGAGTGGGTGGCTAAGGTATCTGTCTCGGGGTCTGGGATAAAATAAGAGGCCTATCCATGTCCTAAGAAAACTTAAAAGCTGAGAAAAAATTAAAATGAAGAAAAATTTGAAGTATTCCTATTTTTTTCCTCCCGAGTTTTCATTTCAACTAGTAATATATATATATATATATAAAACACAAAACTGGTGGCACTGGACCAAATCTGCCTCCATATAAAAATTTTTACATGGCGATTGCAGGGTAATAAGGTAAATTTTATTTCTGATGGAACATTAATCTATAAGGCTGTAATTGAAACTGGTAATGTTTTTATTTTTATTTCAACAATTTTAATATTATACCCTTCTTTTTTTTTACTTTTTGTATCTTAAAAAAAGTCACCTCACCTCCCACCATATCAAAATTAGTAACGGAAATAATATTTAAAGAAAAAAAAAGTACCTAGAATAGAGTTCCAGTCTTCAACCTCCTGCATGCTAGTCACACACTCTACAAAGAGCGTAAAAGTTTCTGAAGATGAATGAGTTGTGTTCACCCAATTCTATCATTTTGAAAGTACTTCACCCACCATTAAGAATATTTACGGGGCATTTAATCAACGTTTTGTCGCTTTCTGATTATGAATTATAGAAAATATCTTCCTAAACAAAATTCAAAAAGAAGTTTGTATGACTCGAGAATTGTTCACTTGCTATACTTGTTTCACAATCTTTCCCTTGCGTGTAAACACTCACTTTGGAATCTTGGTGCGTAATATACTATTTTTGTAGAAAATTTTCCAAAAAAAAATTATTTTACTGAAATATTTTTCTTGTAAAACTTCTCATTTCCGAGTAAAATTAAAAACACAGTAAACAGTCATATATTTTCAGCCCCTGGGAGGAAACTCGAGGAGTAGGAGGTGAGGACTTTTTTTACACACTCATAGAAGGGTCTTGAACATTTTCAAGCAGACAAAAATTTTCTGGAAATTATTTAATTTTCAACATGGTTTTTCACTGTAATTCTCCCAGGCTACAGGTATCTTGTCTTATGAATATAATCCCTCATAAACTAACATAGAATTGATGAGTACCAAAGAATTAAATGAGCCAAATAAAATGTGGGTAAATAATGAATATTTGAAAGGACAATACTATAAATTATATGAAATACGGATCATGCACAGTGAAAAGCTAGGAAATCAAACACCTATAAAAGGATAAAATTCCAACAATATAATTGCATAATACTTGGTAAATGTAGGCTACTTGATATGATCGAGTCTAACATCATATAATAAGGAAATGTCGCCGGACGTTGCAATTGAAAGTTTTATCTCACTGGTTGGCTAAAACTCATGAAAAACAATAGTGAATATTCAAATTCTTGGTCATATTTATCTAAAACAAGTACCTAGTAATAGCTAATTATTCGACATAAATGAAATTTTGGAGGAGACTTCAACGAATAAAATAAGCCAAAGATCAAGAAATTTGAGCCTTTAGAAGCACAGAGAATTGAAAAATAACATGAAATTCTGCCTCAAATTGGTGATTTGAGGGGTATCATTAATTATCGATAGGGTTAAGTACACTGATAACATCAAATTAAGTCATTTCCTCAGCTTCTAACTAATAAAATTTCTTGTTCTTTAGTTTATTTTATTCCTTGAAGCTTCCTCTATAATTTCATTTAGGACGAACAGGTAGCTAGGTATTTCTTGTTTTAAGACAATTAGGATCAAAAATTCCTATATTTCCATACTTTTCAATGCTTTTCATGAATATTTAGCCACTCAGTGAGATTACTGATGAGAATTTTGATGCAAAAGACATCGCCATATAAGTATTTATGTAATTATAATTACGAACATACCGTTATTAATGCCCCGATCAGGTCTGAGGTAACTGGATCTTCAAATTTTATACTTTCTGATTTCACATGTGAGGAATAGAGTTCCGTTGTTCGTAAAATATCAACAACCTGGAATAAAACAACACTTATTTTAATTTTATCGATTTAGACAGTGAGTCAGATGGTTTTATAACTTGTCACAAGATGAAAAGCCTACAATTCACCGTATGTAGGATAGGCTTGTTTTTTTTTCTCTCACTCAAAGGTAGACGTGGAATGGAAATGCCATTAGACGTGGAATGGAAATACCACTCGTTTCAGTACCAGAAATAATTTCAAATGGGTTTAAAATATCATAAAGGTTGATTATCCACACCCAATTTTCTGAATTAAATATAATGCGTTACTTGATTTGTTTAGGTTAATTTTTTCCCTCTCAAAACGATAATATGAAAAATAATTAAGTTTTATGGGATTAAACTGCCTACATCATGATAAAATGACTCATTCACCGCATTCGTAAAACGAAACTTAGACCATTCGACCAGGACCAAATCCCACGGATAGGTACCATTAAGGCCAAATAAGTTAACTTTGGTTTAATTTCCCAGAAGTTGAACGTATTTTCAAAGGTTTTCCCTTCGGGCTCAAGTACCCTATTCAGCACTGAACTAAAAGCGAATGAAGCAATAATGTGCAATATAAATGAAAAAATATAGCCTGCTAAATATTATTCATAAGTTGTCAACCCTTGCCTCCGCAAATGAAATTTTTCCTAAAAATAAAAAACTTAGGCTATTTTTGCTTATTATGCTCAATGTGACCATGAAATGAAAGAATATAACTACCCACGCATCATTGTTCGTTGTTTTATCGTTTGTTTTTTTTTTTTCTCTTCTACACAGATGACAAGGGAAGAATCGATTTTGGCGGAATAACGCACTCTTCAGCGGCCGACACCGATTAGAGGTACGTCAAATACAGACCTACCACTCTTAAAACACAAAATCATGTTTAAATTTGTAGTAGGTACCTATTTGAAAAATGTTTTATAAAAAAATAAGAAAAACGACAGATCCATTTTCATTTTAAAATAACATTTGACGCAATCGAGAATCGACGTCGTTGAAGGGTACATTTTCTTTATCTTGGTTGATCCTCTTTCAACAACCAGTTGAATAAAAAAAATTCTACCGCAGTTTAAAGCAGGTTTTTAATACCCATCAAAAATTATTCATCTCTTTTTTACACGTATTTCCACATCTCTTTTTACATCTCATTTTGCATATATTATCTTAAATTTTTGTAAATAATTTGTTGTTTTTTTACATTAATTTTTAAATCAATTTTTACAAATATTCATATATCTCTTTTCACACATATTTATGCATCTTTTCTTACATCTATCTGAAGAGTTTTTGATTTTTCATCAACGATTTTAGCTCTTTTTTTTTTTTTCGATCTTGATTTTCATTAACATCTATGTTAGTATTCGGTATGTTCAGTGCTACCCATGTACTAATTCAACCTATAGAATGATAATTACGTCTTCAGTTCCATTGATGGAACTTATGACATCATACATGGCTAAACTGACTAACCAATTTTCATTATATATGGCACCAGTTTTTAAGTTCAGAACCAACCACTTAACAAATTTGAATCCTATCCCATAATAATCAGGCCTTAGCCCCATGGATGGAAATTTTGTCAGCCCCCATACCTAAACCAATTGACTGATTCTCATCAACCTTTGCATAAGTTTTAGTCAGGTTTAAAACAAAATACCTACCAAATTTCAGCCCTATCGAATAATAATTACTCCTTAGTATCTGTGGGTAGAATTTTGGTCATTTCTTACTTGAATGATTATAATCAAACTCAATACAAGTTTTAATTGAGTTTAGAACCATATCTACCAAATTTCAGTTCTTTTGAACAATAATTACATCTTAACCCTCATTAGTAAAACTTTCCCTAGCCCCCATTGCTAAACCACGAGAATGATTCTCATAGAACTTCATACCCATTATCATTATCTTTAGAACCAGCTAACAACCATATTTCAGCCATATTCAATGATAATTACATCATGACCTTTATTGGTGCAACATATTTTTCTCCCTGAAACTCAACCCCTCTGTGGGGATCATCGACTCTGTATGAAATAAGAGGCATAGCCTCTCAACGACAGTCGCTGCCAAAAGGCTGGCAAATATTAGTGCCTTACACTATAAACAAACACTTTTATTCGTTTGTAATTACCTGTAAAGTCAGACAGATAATGATCTCAGTGATGTCATGTATCAGTACACAAACTTTTACATTGTTTTTTATCAGTTAGTAATAAGAAAGAACGCACTTTCTTGACACACACACACACACACATATATATATATATATATATATGGGTGTCTGTGTGCGTGTAAGGAGTCAAATATAAAAACCAAAAAAACTGACTGCAAAATGGCCAGTCTTTGCTGAGGTTTCGGCTCCCCTGTACATTTATATGTATGAAGTGGCAGAACACTCAAACAGCTGTTGGCTACCTTCTTGTTGAGAATCCTATTCATGACAAGGTATTATACACCCTCAATTGATTTTCACAAAATGCAATTCCATTTGAGATTATGTCCAAATCTATCCGCATACCAAATTTCAGCTTTATTGGACAAAAACTACACTCTCTATCATCCAGACAAGATACAGCCTGATATACATATAAGTCGCTTTGGTTCAAAAGGTACTGTATTTAGAAATCAGAGAATCAGACTTAAGAGAAAACAGCAAAAAATTATCGCAACACTTCTATGCAAGCTAGCTTCTTGAATTTTTTTTATTTTGTAGATTGGCAACACTGATATTGATTGGCAAATAGACAAGTCTCTCATTTCATTCCAAATTATTTATTTTTACAATTTAAGTTTCCCTTAGCGGGTTTTCACACTAGATTTGTCCTTTAGTAGGTACTTTTTGAAAACCCAGAGATAAAGCATATTGATTAGTACGTTTTAATAGCAAATAATCTTATTGTTTTAGTACCTTTTCAAAACAAAATTAAATTAATTGTTCCTTTAGTACTTTTTGAAAACGACATCAGTTTTTTTTAATAGGTTTTGAGATCAAAATGGCCTCTAGTAGGTTTTCATTCTAAAATAAAAATTGGCTTTTAGTACCTTTGAATACGAAACGTAATTTTAAAATATAGATTTTAGTGGAATACAATATTTTTTAACTCGTAATGACACCATCATTTGATTCGACATGTGCGAAAATATAAAGATGATAAAAATCTCATTTTTAAATAGTGTGTCGCATATATATATATATATATATATATATAAAATTACATAGTATATATATATAAAGATATATGAATTTCTAATTTTTATGCAAAAAGTCATGATTTGTTAAGAAATGAAAAACTATCACGCTCCCAACCCTCAATTCGCTAACTCACAAGATCTTGAATTACAGAATTGAAAACCTGCTAAAAAAAAAAGTGCATCGAGTTCAAAATGGTAAGAATAAATGTTTTTCTTCCTATTAAACTTGCCAAGAAAATAACCAGGTCAAAAGTACGAGATTCTCATTTCGAGATCATATTTTAATTGCTGATCGATAAACGCAACAGAAGTTGGATATTTTTCAATACTACAATTATTGTTGCATAGCTTTAATGTAATGCAGATGGAGATCAACAGCCAGTCATTTAACATTCCTTCAGTTCATTGCTGGATAGGTATCTTTCAGCCTGGATCAACCTAAGACCTCTATTTCAACCACTCAATTGCTTGGACTATAGGTACACAGGATATTATAGGAGTTGTACGTATCGTAGTTAGGTACGTTATGTGAGGACGGTTTACACTCACTGATTTATTCCCTTCGCTCTAATGGCTCAAAAATTGACTAAAAGGGAACACTGTGTTTTAGTTTATACTTTTTCTTTTTACATTTATTTTTCTAAAAGTTGAAATTTTCCTACCCTTTAAGGGAAAACACATCGAGCGTCCTGATATTGCGTGGGTCGAAGGTATCTGTTATTCGAATGAATCTGTGCATATTGCGGCAAATTTCTTTTTTCTTTCCTTTTTTTTTGTTTTCGATTGTTTTGTAAACTGGGTGTTTGATAGGGAAAAGTGCTACGAAAATGTTCACTTCGTCAGGGTCAAACTGAAAAAGAAACTTTCATTCTCAAAAGTACGTCATTCTTATATTTAAAAAAAATATATATTTGTAGACGTAATAACTACACGTTCGATTTGGGAAAGTGCGATACTTATGAATTTAGAAATTGTTCGATTTAATTATGTAGGATTAAAATTATAATTTTTCTGCTCAAAAAATGTGAATTTCCTTAACCGATTCTGTAAGTTCTGGAAGAAAGTTCTCTTTTGAAGGTATGAACACGATCGTATATCACATGTCTTTCTCAACAAAAAAACATTCCTCCATTCGTTCTATTTGAGACATTAATTCCTCGACTTTTCGCTTTTCAGAGCCAACACTGAACTAAAAATCTAAAATAAAACTGAGAATTAATTTTACACAAAATTGGTCCCAAACTGAAACCAAGTGAAGCTTTAGAAATTTTTTGCCGAATCAAACACAGAATGAAAATAAGTACTTTTAATGCCTAAATATTGCAAATGCCTAAAAAGAATCGACTAAGTAAAGGTGGACTCGTTCAATTGAAGGAGTCAAATTAGAGGAGTCGAATTAGTCGTTTTAAATAAAATTGGACGGATACAGCCAGCCCTTTATAGAATATAGTTTAGGATAAGTGAATAGAGAAAGTGAGTTTAAACCCAACTTTATCTAATGACAATGAATGTAAAAATGGAGACATAGGAAGATAAATATGTTAGGTTAAACGTAAATTTAAAAAAAATACGCTTCTATAAATTATTGTATCAAGTGTGAAACCTAGTGCACTCTGGCTATAAAAGCACGGTTACTTTGGGCTGTAATACCAACAGTAGAAATGGTTTTCAGGACCGTTATTAACATGAACCCAAATTTTGGTTAGGAACTAAAAGTAAAAAAAATCGAAAAAAAAAACTATTAGTAGCGCTATTAAAAAGGGAACGAAATAATATTGAAATTTACAACAATTTATGAGTGGTAGAAGCAAAATCAATTTAATTTCTGAAGCCGAAATGAAATTGGAAGCTAATTTCAAACAATTCTCTACATTTTTTTAAAACCATTGTTTCATCTAGCTATCTTTATGAGAAGTGAGTGCTAAATAGGAAGTGAAACTGAAAGTGGAAGCAGAAGTAAAATTGGAAGTAAAATAAAATTCATGACTGATCTGTTGACATTTGAAAGGGTCTTTCAATTAACAACCAACAATAATTCAGCATAAATTTCCAAGGTCATAACAAAAAAGGAATTACTTTAAAATATTTAGAAAACCCAACAGTGAGCAGAAGTGGAAGTCAAATGAGATTCAAAGAGGAAGCAAAAGTGGAAGAGGAATTCATATGTGATACAATTCCACTTCTAAAACAGTAACAGATTCGAAAGGTTTCTAAAAAATGAAGGAAAAGCAGAATAGGAAGCAAAATTATTTTTAATACAGAAGTGAAACTGGTTCTGGAAGCGGAATTATGTGGGTTCTACAGCTTGTGGTTATGTGTCCAAAATTATTTTATAAAAATTGTAAAAAACCATACAACAAAAATATGGCCATTGGCCATTCTGGGATTTAAACCTGGAAACATATTATGAAACTTTTGTCACTGCATATATCATCTTTGTGATATTGTAATAACTTAGATATTATATCATCACGAAAAATTATTGCAGGATTAAACTGCTGTAAGAGTGTGGTAAAATGTTAAGAACGCATCCTACTGGTAAAACAGAAGCAGATAGCCACCAAAAATGAGGCTTACTTATGCTAGAGGGGGTAATTCGAAGCTGATGGAGGCGCATGTCTGATCTCTGGGAATTTTTTTAAGCTGATATTGAGATTTACACACGCCAGATGATTTACTGCCTTTCTCTCGAGGCTTAAATGAGGTGTAAGAGGAAAGCATACATACGCCTTCTTCATTATACACTATGTTCTTTATGCGTATTCTGGAGTGTATGTCCGCATGCATACTACTTGGAGGATATGCAGTCCGTTTTTCGATGCGTATTTTAGAGTGTATATCCGCATGCGTATTACTTGGCAGATATGCACTCCATGTTTTGATGCATATTCAGGAGTGTATGTCTGCTTGCGTATTACTTGACAGATATACATTATATTTTTTGAAGCGTATTTTGGAGCATATGTCTTCATGCGTTTTTCAAGATGTATTATGGGACATATGAAATATTTCACCCGATCTTATTCTAAATGAAATATATTAAAATTCAAAAACAAATTGTGGAAAAATAGAAATATCTATGCACCTAATTAGGCCAGAGACTCGAAACTAGAATCAAAATGACCCCAAAGTCTAGCTAAAATGACCTTGAGATAAATCTAATACATCTGGCTCCCTAGGGACCCACAAAACACAAAAAATACACTTTCAATCATGTTTTTCACACTTAACTTGCCTCCTAATGAAGCTACAACAATGAGCAATGTGGCCTTGGTATTAGCTTGCGAGGGTGCACTAGTCTTGTGAAACAACGGATTGGTCTGGTGCCTTGGGGTACCTTGGGAGGCCAGAAAATCCAAAAAAATCTATTTTCAACTATGTTTACCCTCTTACTTGCCTCCTAATTCGGGTACTGTAACAAACTATGCAACAGTGGAATCAGCTAATAACATCCTAACTCCCATCGACTCAACTTTAGTCGGCCCCATGGCCTGAAATATTTGATTAAATTTAATCAAACACAAAACTAGTTTTTGATAAGTATGGAACCAACGATATACCAAATTTGAGCCATACACTATGAAAATTACACATTTACCTTCATTAATAGAACTTTATGATTTGCCCTCTGTATCTATTTTACTCTGCCATGTATGCTCCAGCATGTAGTGTATTTGGAGGTGTATGTCCACATCTGTTCTACAAGGTGAATATATGCTACATTTTTTAAAGTATATAATGAGGCGTATTTCTAACTCTGTTTTACTAGGTGAAAATACGAGCTGTTTTCAAGGAGTATTATTGGGCATATGTCTGACTCCATTTTACTTGGTGGATATATACTCTGTTTTTCAAGGCATATTATAAGGCATATGAAATATTTCAACCCCCTTACCGCCCAACAATCATGGCATGATAAATATAAGCCCAATTTAAAGATACCCGATTCCTTAAACCCCATGGTTCAATTGTTTCTGCCTTATGTCTGTTTTCAGATACGCCCGACAGAGCTGACATATGCTTCAAAATACACCTGGTGGAATTGTGGACTGAAATCTGTTTCAAGGTGTATTTTGAGATGTATTTCAAGGCATAGTTTGAGGCATACATTGAGGAAAATTTTTAGGCATGTTTTAAGGCATATGTCTGAAGCCTACATATGCCTTGAAATACACCTAGTTGAAATTAAGGCGTATGACTGAGAATGTATACGTTATATACATATGCCTCAAAATACACCAAGTAGAAATCAAAGCATATGTCTGCAAGTGTATATGCTGCAGATATATGTCTCTAAATACACCTTCTGGAAATCAAGGCGTATATCCACAAGTCTATACACTGTAGACATACACCTCAAAATATACCTGATGGAAATCAAGGGGTATGTCTGCAAGTGTATATGCTGCAGACATTCACTTCAAAATACATTGGCGTAAATGGGGCGTATTTTTATTAAAATTCAGTAATGCGGACATGTCTGTGTATTTTTTTGAATTACTCATTGATTTTGTCAGTGGGGCAATGCTCCTAATTTTACAGAATCTGAACAGATTTCATCATCTCCATCAAACAAACCTTATATACACAAGTTCAATACTTTGCTTTTAATGATCAACACAAGTAAACAAATGTTGAAGAATCGCTTGATTCATTATACAATTTTCCTTACTTTATACCATAGACATGTATAATTTATACCTCGATGGCCAACTTTTAAAAAAAATACTTCCATATTCATTGCCCATTTGCACCTGACCCTATTAACAGTTTTTACGTAAAATACATGCAATTATACTCATGGACTTCATTTAATTTTTTAGAATTTGTTTGGTATAAAATTATACAGATAAAAAATTTAAATGGGAATATTTTCAATATCTATAAAATTTTCCATGCAATGGATAATAAAATTAAGCGAATAAATCCCAGAAACAAATTTTTGTGCACTTAATTGCAAGTATTTCTTTTAATAATTTGCCAATAACGTCAGGCGCAAGTAGGCAATTATTTTGGACTAACTTTAAATACATGAGTTATACATATGGGAAGTTAGCCATAGATGGTTATACTACAATAAGTATAAATGTATATGCTTTATACTCAACATAGTAACACCGTATCACCTTATCATAATATCACAAATTGTTATTGTAATAAAGGTTTCATAATAGGTCTCCCGTACTATCACGTAGAAGAGGGAGCACATTATCCATACTCTACAGCTGAGTTTTTGAAATAACAAATTAACATGCTATACATAAATAACAACATCCATTTGTTCATCCAGTGACGGCAATTTAGGTTTTTCCCGAGTGTTGCAGACTTTGCACACTCAGAAAGAGGAATATTAGAATTTAGAAATTATATTTTATTTTGATTTTTATGTTCGGTCAATTTAAGAAAATTCTATATGTTGCACATGCAAAATATAGTATATGTAACACGAAAATTTCCACCACTGTGTTTATCACACAATGACTGCAGAGCTAAAGGACGGCAGATGCTAATACAAGAACTAGGCACCTTAAAATTTATCGCATTAGTAACTGCAATAAAAGCGTACTAAAAACGATTGTTCGCGAGTTTATCAAATGAACAAGAGTTACAAAGGGAAGTTAATGAAGGGATATACAAAAAATTAAACAACTAACACATTTATTGAGCAAAAAGTCAACAAATATATAACAAAAGAAGACTAACTACCCACATTAATACATAATTAACTGGAAAATTGAAATATGAATAAAAAGTATGGAAAAATGCAAATGGCAAATACTAGCAAAATATGAGATATCTGAAAGTAACTAACCTTGTCAAGAACCTGAGAAACATTTTCGTTTGAATTTTCTTGCGCCTTCGTTATCAACGAGATAACTTTGGTAATTGGCGCTTCTAATGGTAAATTATTCAACTTGGCTAAACTTTGGCGTCGGGCTGACTGCGCACCTGTAAACATTGAAAAGCAGTTGTTATTAAAAATATTGAATTTTAATTATGACGATACATATTATTGTGACAATTCTTATGGCTATCGATCCTCCACACATATTTAACAGTCAGAGACCAAAAATTTCAACCTAACAGAAAATAGGAACGCAGGATTTCAGAGAAAAATTTTAAAATGCCTTTACTCCATTATAGCCAGTGAAGGCGCCGTAAATATGAAAAGATACTTCAAGCAACACAGACAACTGGCTTTTTCCAGTAATTTTTGTTTCATTTTTCACGAAAACTACCGAATCAATAGACAACAAATTCCTATCAGACCTGGTCCGACATAAGAACTACATTTCGTGAACATTTCAGCCCTTTCCCTTTTTGTACACTTTCTTCAAAATTCTAGAAAAATCACTTCTTCAGCAATTTTTACTATTCCAATTTTGTCGGAAACTACCGAACTAATAGACACACCAGACCTCTATTAGACTTTTACATGCATACGAACGATATATCGTGAAAATTTCAGCCTCGGCCCCGTTTGTAGTTTCTTCAAAATCAGAAAAAACCGTATTTCCAGGTATTTTTTGTTCTCAAGTTTTCTCCGAAACCACAGAATCAATAGGCACTAAACTCCTGTTAGACCAGGTGCTATATGATGACTACCTTTCGTAAAAAATTTCATAACTATCCCTTTTCATAGTAAATTTAAAACCGCGAACACAAAATTTTTATCAACAATTTTTTCACTTTTCTCAGAAACTACAGACTTAATACGCACCAAACTTCTATCAAACTTGCATCTACGTAAGGAAAATCAATCGAGAAAATTTCAGCCTGATCGCTTCAGTAGTTTTCTCTAAATCATGGAAAAATAACTTTTCTAGGAATATTTTGTTCGCCAGTTTTCTCGAAAACTACTATACTAATAGGAGTTAAACTACTTTCAGACCCGGTCCCTATATAAGGACTACTTTTCGTGAAAATTTCAGCCCTATTCTTTTTGTACTTTTCTCAAAATCCAAAAATTTTAGGCGATATATGTACATATTATACATACATAATATATCTACATATTATATAATAAAATTATATATACCTGCACATAAAAAAAAAAATTAGATAAAACTGGGAAAATGATGTCATTAATTTTCTTTTGTCGAAAACGGAAAATTTACATCATCTCTAAACTTACTGTTACGGTCGATTTTAACACCCCGTTACCAAACGAATTGGGTAAAAAAATTGACTTGCCACCAGTGAAAGAATCTAGTAGCCTTTGCCTTTGAAAACCGGATGTGAAAAAAGGATAAGAGAATACACAATTTTAACTGAAAAATTGAAAAATAATACGAATGAAACTGAAATATTTAACACAAACTATACGACATAACTCGCACTTTAAATAAAATACTACCGAAAAGAAACCGCTTTCATAGAACTAAATATTGAAACAAACGTAAACTTTTGACGATGAATCAATCTTCACAAACTAGAGTGGATTTTCTAAATACAAGGGAATTGAATTTCTCAATGATAACTAGTAAAATATCTTTTAGCCTTCAACAATACGTTTTAGTCCTATTCATACGTAAGTCTGTAAAACGAACATACGAAGAAATAATATACCTTCGAGAAACGTCATTTCTCCCTTTTTTCATCTCCCCTTCACTTTAAAAAAAAAAATTAGTTTTCACAAAGAGCATAATTAAGAGAAATTCACCTAGCCTTTCTATTTTTCAAAGGCGAACTATGGATAACAGACCTTACTTTTTCTTGAGGACTTTAAACTCCCAGCTGAGAGCCTCAGCATCATTCTAATGAGATATTTCATATTGAAGTTACACAAAAACTCATTTAGGTATAATCATAATAAGGGAAAGTTTTTTTGAGTAAAAACATATTTTTCGCGTTGATTCCCATAAAGATTGAAATTCATAAAATTCTGAATAAAGTCAGCCCTATACGTTCGAGCATATTTTTACATATTTTGGATATTTGCAAGGCGTATTAGCGCGTATTTGGCCAATTTTCCCATTTTTATTTCATCTTTTTCTAAGCAGCCTAAAATCACATACAAATCAGAAAAACTGTCAAATTTGAAAATTTTTTAAAAATACAAAAAAATTTTTTTGGCCTTACTATAGTAAAACTTGATATTACAGAAAACTCATCACATTTTCGCATATTTTGGCTTCTTTACGGAATATTTTTGAATATTATTACTTTTTTAAGGAATATATTTTCACTATTTTATTTTAACCGCACAATTTATACGCTTTATTATCTGCATATTTTACTGCTTTCAGCACATAAAAAAAAAGTTTCTTATTCATGGTACGTACATATACGAACACTGCGCTAAAATAAAACTTATTTGATTTAATGTTATTATGGTTTTCCCCCAAAAAAACCCAATTTTGACAAACTTACCTTCACTGCTCAGAGATTTCAGATCATAGGATCCTTTGCGCACAGAGCATATACTTCCTCGAGGGATAACGTGACTATCCAATTGCGGATTTTCGTGAACATAAATGTGATGAGTCGCTTCGCTGAAAGAAAAAAAATGCAGTGCAGTTCGCAAAAGATGAGAAACCAAAAATGAAAAATCTTGGTTTTAAAAAAAAAAATTGATATTTTAAGCTAAAGATGTATTTTAATTAAAAAAAATTTAAATTCAAAAATCGTTCTTTTTAGTATGTTTAGAAAAGTGAAATTTACTGATAAATTTCGTAGTTTTCGACCTACAAAACGTAAAAAAAACATAACAAGTTTATGGAAAGTAGTAGCTAATGTGAAGGAATTGGGGAAGCTTTCTCCTAAATACATTTAGAGTAGCGAAGACTGACTAGTTGCGGGTATAGTTGAAAAATTGTGGAATTTGACGACTTTTTTAGCAGTCGGAAATTTTAAAAATTTCAGTTAGCAATTTTCGTTTTTTTCCACCCCTTATACAGGCTATCGCTATACGTCCCTGAAAAAGGGTTACTTTACAGTTGCATATAATCGAATGCGTTATAAACATTAAACACTGGAACTTACGAGCCATAAGGTCGATAGGGGGATGCTTTGCAATTTGCAGATACTACGTCTCCATTCTTACACTTCCACGCCACTTTTCCTTCCCACTCGAAACCACGATCCAGTTTGTGAATTATATTTTCAGTGTTCGATAGTTGGTCAAAATTTCGGATCGGTTTATCGAGAACGTCCGCAGTCGCGTAACCAAGTATCGATAGGCACGATTTGTTCATATACTGCAAAAAATTAATTTAAAAAAATTTAAAAAAAAAAACAAGAAGTTATTGTGTACGAAGGGTTTAGACGGTTCAGAGCAGAAATTGATATAATCCTCATTTTATGATTTTTGAATGAAGGCTACTTTGGAGAGTAGAAAGTTCATATTTTTGCATTTATGTAGTAATAAACTAGATCAAAATATTTACTTCTTCATCTGTGTAACCCATTTCAACGATAAAGAGTAAACATTACACCAGTGGCGAAGCGAAATCAAGATTCTAGGGTGGGGTGAGTGGATTAGTCATTAAATTTTCGAATGCTCGCCGTTAGTAATTTCCGGGGGAAGGAGGTGGGAGTTACATTTTTTTGGCTTGGAGGAAGGGGATTTAAACATATTACACACCAATGTTTCATAGCGAATATTTACATGCAAAGGAAAGTTTGAGCAATTCCCAAGTGGTGTAAACTCACTTTTGAACCTGGTTGAGAAAGATATTTTTTTAGAGTTAATGATCAAAAAGTCACAAAACGTTAATTAAATGCCTCAGAAATATTCTTAATGGCTGATGAAGCACTTTCGATTTGATAGTGAACATTCCCTATACAGTATCATCGACTGTGGCACTGTTTGCAAGGAGTGAAACTATGATGCAAGAAGTACTAAGTTCAAATCCCACTTAAATTTGTTATTTTAAATATTATTTTGATTAATAATTTTGTTACAGTGGGATGTTGGGGGACCTTTTTTAACGAACAAAAAGAAAAAAAGGAGGGTATGATATTATAATATTGAAATAAAAATAAAAACATTTACAATTTGAACCTTGCAACCTCCATGCCTAGATGTAAAGTGAAAACGCCTCAGTGTAAAATCTCCACATAAAAATTTTTAATTTTAAAAGAGTGGAAAATACGTCATACAGACGTTGTTTTTGCGTTAGAAAACAGTAAATTTCAGGCCAGCAATATGTAAGAAATAACAATGGTGGAAAACGACTGTTTTCCACACCTATGTGCCAAACAAATTTTCCCTACAATTAAATAATTAGATAGGTACCTCTGGAGATTGACAATTATTGAAGTCTAAAATTAAACTAGTATACGCGACAGGATTGCAGGGCTGCAAAGTCAGCTGAAAGCCAAAAGCTATAAGTCAAATTTTTATAATTTTAGCTTCAAAAAGCCAAAGCTAAAAGCTAAAAACCAAATATTCCAAAGCTGAAAGCCGAAGCATCATGGTTTGATTTTATGAAGGTAATGAAAATGAAGAAGCGTCCAGAGTAATTGAAATAGCAGACCCTGATTTTGAGGTAAATATTTTACTCCATTCTCTTTTGAAAAATACAATTGTATATCAATGCATTACATAATAACTCTGTTTGATAGGAGTACACCAACTTACACCAACTTACACCAACCTACACCAGGAGGGCGAGTCCACAAATATAGGAATGTTATATAACTTTATGCCGAGTTTTACTTGAATATTTGTGGAATATCCCTACCCGTGTAGGTTGGTGTAAGTTAGTGTAATCCTATCTGTGAGGATAATATTTAACCGAGAATCGTATTTTTTAAGGAATGACAGAAACAGGTTTAATTGAACAACATTCAATGGACGAATAACTAACGGACAAAATACATTTGAAATTGTAAGTGAAGGAACAACGAATTCCCCACTATGGCGTAACAGTGAGTGTAAGAGTATGAATACAAATATTGTATGTTAAGAGTTCAGTGTTGCCAGGTAGTCAACGAGATATGTAAGAGTTACACGGACTCTGTCTGACACTATCAAACAAAGCTACTGATTATTTTGTATTCGATAGGAACTCAATTTTAAGTATTTTAACCATTGTCAAATTCGCAAGCTAGAAAATCTATCCGAGTTCCAGTGAAAGTATAGATGCTCTAAATGTGTCAGTTCAGATAGATTTTATGCTTTATAATAAGCATCGAGATAAACTTCAACGTGACAAATTAGCTACTAATGGTGGGACAGAATTTGAAACAACTGTTAAAACATTTATACTTAATTATCGACTTAAATTGAGTGAAAATATTGTTCACTTCTGAGAAACTGATAAAATGATATGTCCTGAATTATATAAAGTTGCCATGATTGTATTGGCTGTTCCTTATACTCAAGTAAGTGTGGAGCGTCTTTTTTCTCATCTGAGATATATACTTGATCCATTGAGGAATTCTCTTAGCTCTGATATTATTGATGACATTTTATTGTTGAAATCAAATTTTAAGCATTTATATTCATAAAAAATGATAATTGTAGGCGATGTATTTTTAATTAACTTCAGTAGTACACCTACTTTTGACTTTCGTTCTTTATAAAAAGCTGTACAACTTTAATATCTTTTGTATTTATCTTATTTTATCAATAGAGAAATTATTTTATATGATGATTGTTGAAGCTGAAAGCCAAAAGCTATAAGCTGAATCTTTATATTTTGGCTTCAAAAAGCTAAAAGTTAAAAACGAAAAAATATATTTTGTGAAGCTAAAAGCCGAAGTTGAATTTTTATTTTTCAAGGTTTTAAGCGTAAGCTGAAAGCCGAAATTTTATTTTTCAGCTTTGCAGCCCTGCAGGATTGGATAGTATACGTTACCTTGGGCGATTACGTCACTCGGCTTTGCCTCGCTCAGCAAATTTCACCCTCGGTAATCGCATACTTTCCGCTCCTATCGCGTAATCTACTATATTACATGGTAGCACGTTTACTTTACATCGAAGTTATGCTTCATCAATGATGAGCACAACTTTCAGCTTGCAAAATATCGGTGTAAACATCGCATTTCTGATCATAAATTATAAAAAGGAATTTTCTTCAATACCTACCGAGTGCTTCTTTCTACTGACGAGATATTTTTAAAGATAAAGTTTTTTTTTTCACTGATGAACATCAAAGTTTCCAGTCAAGTGAGGTAAATTAATACTTGTCTGGAGGACATTAGAGGTCTACGACGATTTTCTCATTCCCTATATCGTGACCACCGGGGAGAACGTTCAAAGCTGAGAATCAGAGTGTGTAGTAACTTTTCACAATATTCGTACGTAAAATGTCACTGCGTGTGTTCTCGCGGTGCTGAATTCAAATATGGGATTATATTTTTCATTAAATCTGTTTTCAATCACTTAAGGCTCAAAGTAGGCGTCAGAGGATTTTTTGAGTAACAGCAAATGCAACTATTTGGGAATTAGTTGCATCATTCATCAAATCTTACGCTTTTCCTTTCTGTTTTCAGCAACCTTAAAACTGAAAAGTAGACGAAGTAATTCGAAAATTAAAGACTGAATTTTCGTTAGGAAGATCAAACTTTGATTTTGATTTTCGTCCAAAACCTTGTGCCTGACTGGCGTAAAAAAATTGTTCATACGCAATTTGTTTTTTTTTTTTTTTTTTTTTTTTTAACTTCTTAAGGAAATCCCTCCAGGTCGTGCTTGGTTCAGTCATCGATGTATGTATTTAACTTACCTTATTAAGATAGGTACTAGGTATATCATAGTTTCAGAATCAACGAGATGATTTTTTGAGTCATCTTCATAAAACGTTTTATTTGGATGTATAGATACGTTTACGTATGTATATATGTGTATATATATATATATATATATATATATGTACGCACGTTTATCAGAAAATTTCTAAAGAACTATACGCTATAATCGACCGATTTTGATGAACTTTTTTTTAAACGATAGAAGGTGAAACCATAATTTTTATTTTCATATTATTTATTTTAGAATCGAGGAGATACTTTTTGATCTATTATGACAAAGACGAAAAATGGATAAAAAATCATCAATCATGGAATCATTGTCTGAAATTTTATCGTTATAATGCGACTATAAGTATATATTTTTTCTAACGTTTATCAAAATACTATATGGGAATTGAAAATCCATGTTCGTTTTGTTTTTGTTTCTTGTTTTTTTTTCCATCGTAATAAAAGATCTACTCCTCTAATAAAAATTCCTGAACGAAAAATTTTTCAACTTAAAACAAACCGTTTTTCAAAAATAACTCGAAAACTATCTCATCGATTCTAAAAAACATAATATGATAATAAATAAATGGCGTAACTTTCTATCATTTAGGAAAAAAGTTCATCACAATTGGTTGAGTAGTTCCCCAGAAATTTGCGGACTAACGTCCAACATACATACGCATATACATACATACTTACACGAAGAAAGCAGTTTTTTGAAGATAACGCAACAACCACCCAATCGATTCTAAAGTAAATAATAAAATAATTGAATGAGATCGCCTTATATCGTTTAAAAAAAGTTCATTAAATTTGGCCCATTCGTTCTCCAGAAATTTGAGGACAAACATACACATCATTTAGCTTGGTAACTTAGTGAGGCGCAGATAGGCAATGTCTGGCGTCAATCATATACCGTTATGTTGTATATATAGGTAAGTTAATACACATCAATGGGTTCAATGCAGAGAAAAATGGCCTCCTTAACCCATTCTAACCTTATTTGGGATTCTGTTCTAGGCATTCAATAAGTTTCTAATTATCGAGTCGATACATGCAGAGGTCACATCAGAAACAATGACTGTACCTAAATTTTCATAAATCTTTACAGGTCAGCCAAGTTCGATGTGCAAAAAAAAAATACAACCAGCGAGACAAATGACGTCGATCGTTTCATACTCTCATCTCATTCTCTATTGGTTACTGGATTCACCAATTTAAGTTAGACAACATTTAGACGAATTCTCGATACTTTCAGAGATGGGGTAGTCAACGTTTCCAACATCGTACTATGATTGGCCAGTTCCAATTATAGTAGACGCTGCTAATCCTAATAAACGACTGATTCAATTAGGCAAAAAGTTGTTAAAACGAATTCTGTCAAAAAATTTTTCTTATTTAAAAAAAACAAAAAACTTTTGGTTAGCTAAGTATTCATATTTTAATAATTATTTTGCTGTATCATCATTATAGATATATCATACGTGAGCCTGAGTGAGTAGAAGATATTATTTAATAAAATTATTAATTTTCATCTGTGTTTCTGATTTTTCTAGAAGAGTGAAAATATCGAGTTAGTGAAAAAACAAGATGAAGTGAGATAATAATACGACAACATAAGACAAAAAATTCATGTTTTATCATGTATCTAAAGGGATTTTTTAGCTGTATTTTCATTCAAATAAACAAAGGGTTGATTCTAATAACCAAATTCTTTTCAATGCCACTGTATACGGATGATCGGTATCTGGGGGTTTTGATGATATAAAGGGGTTGATTACAATATTCGTGATGTTATTAAGCGGCGTCTACTGCATTAGAGCTAGAACCGATGACGTCACTCAATACAAAACCGATTTGCCGCTGGGAACTTGGCTGACCTACACGATTTTAAAGACTTTACCCTGTACCAATCCGATTCTTCAGAACTCACCCGAATCATATGATTTTTATTGGTAACCATAATGTAGTCTCTAGATCGTTCGACGGCAGCACAAATGGCCTCATTATGGGCCAGCATCAAGTGCAGCATAACCTCGCCGTTATAGATTTCAGTCAATTCGTACATCCAATACGAACGTAAGGAGCATTCTGGTAACACCTGAAAAATACCAAAATAAATATATAAATACTATGCCATTGAAAATAGGCGGATAGCCTAAGTATTTTACAAACATTCGTTAATGAAAACAACGTTGAAACGTGACAACAGAAATACAAGACAGCACACTTTTGAAAAAGAAAAATGTAATTTACTCCACCCAAACATATGTTGGAACAAGCAATTTTTCCCTAACCCAACCCACATAATATATACTCACTCCCCTCCATCTACATAGATACGTACAAAAATACAACAATCGGGTGTTCATGCCAGACATTTTTCTATTTTCTGATAATTCATTTGTCAACTGGAGAAAAACAAATGAAAAACTTTCGTTTTCACTGTTTCCGTTTTTCCTTTCACTTTCTTAGTCATGGTCGAGTGAGTAAGAAGAAATTCGCCACTAAACCGCAATCAAACGGATATTTCTTTTTCAAAAAGATTGAAATTCCTTCATTGGCCCGCCTTTCCAGCCTTTTCTTGTCGATAAGAAACGAACCTTCGATACAGACTTCCGAATGATGAAAAACAATGTAAATATGTCGCAGCATTCTTTCAAATTCTCAAAAAAAGATTTAGGAGGGTGTAAAAGAATTTTACGTTTTTCAAGAGTGTCGCGTTAAAAAGTGAAAAAAAAAAAAAACAAAAAAAAAAAAAAAAAGAGGAAAAAAGGGAGAAAAAAGCTCACACTCACACACGTACTTATGCAACATGAAAAACCATTTTATAGCAAGTGACTTACTCGATTGAAACCAGAAGCTAACAATGCTTTTGCGTTGTTTGTATCCTTGTCTAAACTGAAACAGAAAGAAGAAGAAAAATGTTCCAAATTACAAAAAGTGTTCACGTAACACAAAAGAGTGAAATAAAATTAAGGCAGGTAGCTCTGTAGGTAGGCACAGTAGCTGAAATGCGTAAATGTGGAAACCTTTTAACGACGAGAGTTCTAAAAAAAAAAAGAAAGGATGAAAAAAATAACGACCAAATTTCTTAACGCTTTTAATTTTATTCGCGACAAAGAATAGAAAATTTTTAGAGTACACACGAGTAAAACGTGTGAGTGAAGAAAAAGAAATTTCACCTTGTCAGTTTGATGACTTTCGAGGGCCATATGCACGAACACACTCACACGTACACATTGAAAGCTATAAGATACTTTTAATATTGGGTTTTATAAGAAAATGATGAAATTTATTATTCGAGTGTTGTCAGCGAAGAAAATATGCGAAGTGATCCCAAACTTTTTCCAAGGATTGAAAATTGTACAGGGTCAAGGAAGTATATTGGGGTCCGGTGGCCTGCAACCTCCTTGGCCAAGAAAAAAGGCTTAATCTCTAAAAATTGTGTACTTTGTATCGTTTTTGGCGATTTTTCGTTGTACGGGAGGCTCAGAAAAGAGTACTGAGAATGTGTGGACACCCCATTAAGACAGAGCTATATACGCTCTTGTGCAACGTACAAATCGGTACCAATTTGCGACATTATCTATATCTTACATTGATTTAAGTCATCTAACTTCAACGAATGCTCGAATGTTAAGCCAATTGTCATTGTGACGAGTATTCCTCTCGCGTTAATTAAATAATTTTTCAAATTTACGGTCCAACTAATTAGAAATGGAATCGAAATTTGCTTCCACTCTAATTCAAGATCCTATGCAGAGGCGTAAGAATAGACGGTATAGGGGTACAGTGCAATGTACCCCCAACAAAAAATAGGAGTACAAAATATCAAATGCACTTCCCCAAAACACTGATTAATAAACTAAACCAATGCATTTATAAATACATATTAGGTAGACAATTATGTTCCAAAATTTTAAATGTGACATAAGAATAAGAAATATCATTTTTTTAAAGAAGTTTTAGTTTTAAGTAAACTCTGTAGAAAGTTAAATTTCTTTTCTACCCCATAATTTTAGTAAGGTACTGTGTTAGTTCTGTAAAGTTAAAAAACTTGAAAAATTAATAGTAGGCTACATACCAAACTCAAAAAGAACAAATAAACTGAGCAGTGGACAGGCAGCCCCTACATTGGTAACCGCGATGTCTGAGGGAAAAGTGCACTTTTGGCTCACTCTTCCACATTAGTTTCATCACCCACCACCCAACATATGTGATAGTGTTAAGTGCAGCATACTCCTGAGGCCATCTCAAGATTCACCCCAATCAAATTGTAGTGCACTCCACTATACTTCAAAAAATTGGTACAGTATCCGAACACACATCAAGTTAGTAACTCTCATTACCAGTCATAGGTATCCGTAACCTATCTGGTACGATGCTATGATTTCGGTGGCTGTTAAGTTGTAGGTGATGCAGGTGCAAATGTACCGACAAATCCAACAGTAATTAAAAATGTGGGGATTTATCCTCCAAATTAGGTTGAGAGCTCAGCCCCTGTCAATAGATAACAGCCCTACTCCATCACACTGGTCACTAATTTGTGCCTTGTGTGTTAAAAAATATTGGTCTGACTTTGACTAAGCACTATATTACTGGACCAGTAAGGCTGCATTAGTCCAATGTAATTTGTAACGTGAAGACATTGCGGACATAAAAGTAGGTAACATGTGTGTACTTGGTGCGTACTTTCGATGTTTTGTTTGGTTTTACTGATTTAGGATACATTTAATAAGGACAGTCCCTTAAATTCACAATGATACCATACATAAACGTGGTTCAAAGCATGTTATATGGTACACAATGGTTGCCTATTTAGCACCAGTATGTCTAACCTGAAATCATTGTTCTTTACTGATCCAGTACTATACATGTAGTCAAAGATGTAAAATCTAGAGAGTGAACATGAATTTTTTCTCGGTTTAGCCTGCATACCACAAATAAAAAGCAAAATCTTATTCTTTGGTGTGGTTGAAAGCTATATGCAATGCAATAAGTGAGTAGGAATTTGTTTCTTTGGAACTAGCACCGATTTAATGCCAGTTTTTTAGTTGAGGATTAAAGATTGGCTACCTCTAGAGACATACAGCTAACGAGATGTCCAATGCTTCATATGCGCTGTGCTTTAAAAATATGTGAAAGATAAAAAAGAAGCAATTAAAGTTATTCATTCTGCACATCCAAAGCTGCGCATATTTTGTTGTGAAAACAGACAAATCCATACCAATACACTCTCACTATTCAGTTACGACACATGCGCAGTAACAAATACTGGAATTTGAAACGTTTTATCAATGTTCTATCTTTGACGTATTTTTGATCAGGCGTTGGACATCTCTTTAGCTTTATGTTTCTGACTAACTCTTACATTGCGTAGGTTAACGAAACCCCGGTGATTAAAACAATAATCACCTTTTTTTAAATATTTAATTCTAAAGGGAACGAAGAGAGAGAAAATTAAGCATGAAAATTTAATTCAGGTGTGATACACTTGAAAGAGAAAACGCCCGGATCTTATAATAATAATAATTCATTTAAGAAGTATTTAAATTTAAATTTAAACGGAATGTTAAAAAAAAAAAAAAAAAAAGTATTTCCAAAAAGTTGTTTCTTTGTGTAATGAAAGCTCTCTTTCGATACGATGGTAGGATACGTCCTTTTTGTAATTAATCTCCAGTCTTGTATATAATTTTAGTCGAGTGAGAAAATATTTTTATTGAAGAAGGAAGGAAGATATGCTGGGGGCGAAATTACTTCGCAAAATATTTTCGATACAGAGGCTGTAATTTAGTTTTTCGACTTGAAGCAGCATTTTTTCTTTGGAATTTTCGAAGTGCCATCCCTGCCGCAATATTTTCCTTTTTTTTTCCTCTTCAAATTTACGATATTGGAATACTTGAAGAAAGATATTGCATATTTCCGAATGCTGCGGTACTGCTATATCCCCCCTCTCTTTTGCGCATCGGCTTTTTTTGCATCTAAATGTGTCTTCATAAACAAACAAATTAACGTTAATATAAAAAAATGCGCCAGAATCCGAAGTTTTAAATATGGTGCAGTTAACTTCAAATTTTTAAACTATCCAAATTAAGTTACAGGTAGTAGGCTACAACTGAAAATGGAGAAATAAGAATAAGCAGGCTATTTTAGGGCTGGCTATTATAAGCAGGTATATCAAACCTTGGTCATTGTAATTAGAGTAGCCGAATAGTTACAAATATGAGCATGTCTGAAATATGAGCGGCGGGGCAGGCCACGTTTGGCCGCTTAAATGGTCAGAACTATAATAAACAATGTTAGCCATTGATATCGACTTCACCTCTTCAGGGTTCGATTTTGACAAAATTTAAGAACGTCCCGACCAGGAGAGAGTGAGTGGGGTTAGTCACTTCCTCAGCTAAAAAAATCAGTCGGCAAATCGGTAAATTTTGAGAGCAATCCGCAGATTCGAGTATATTTAACCGACTTCAACAGGAGAAGGAGGTAATCAATTCAATTCGTTTATAGGGCTATAGACTGTAGGCTTTCTTTTTCCTAATTTGCAAATTTGAACACATTTACTTGCCCTTAAATATGTTTTCGGTACGTCACTGCCAAAATTTTCAGTGATTTTTCACTTTAGACTAGCCTTACTTTCTCTGCTCCAGCAATTTCTTCGCCGATACTACAGTATTATTCACGGACAACCGCGTCTCAACTGGGAAAGAGGAGATTTGTGTAGTGACGCATTAGCAAGGCAATCAAGGGAATTAAACACTAGTTGCTAATGCGTATGGTCTTTGGTTTGTATGCCATAAACAATCCCTTTTGAGTAGGGGCGTAATCTATACAAATACCTATTGCTTAGTTGTAGATAACTTTTATTCCGCGTAGCTGAACACTAAGCGTTACAAACGCACACTTCAGTGGAAACCCCCTCCCCCTAAAGTATAATAATTAAGTTCAATTCTGAATAATTTCCATAAAAATTATGTTTCAGTTTCGAAAATTTTGCCAGGAAAATTAAAAATTGAAAACCACTTATGAGCGAAATTTGCCCCACACACGTTTTTAAAATATGTAACTGAACTGACAATGCAGCATATAGACGACGAATCCAATAAATCCAGCCGAAAATTTCTTTAATGAATGCAAACTTAAAACAACTCAATGAAATTAAACTGCAGTAAGCACAAATAACCTAATTAACTAATGCTCTATTTCACGTCTCTTGGTCCAAATTGTCCCAAGTAAGCGCCAGATGTGCTTCAAAACGACTAGAGTTGACTTCTCCTATATAGTATTTTTCCCTTCACTTCGTCTGTCTCGGATAATTGTGTCGGGCACATCTTGCATTTCCTGCGCAAAATTCACCATCCTGCTCATTATCTTACCGGTGCACATAATTCGCACGTAAATCAACGTTTCTCTCGGCTTAAACGCACCTGCACTTCCAAAATTAGAATTTCAATTATTTTCCACGACAAATACGAATGAATGAATGAATGAATGAATGAATGAATGTCGGAAGGAGTGGCGGAGAAAACCGCCTCACTTTTTTCACTGCAGAAGTATAAAAAGAAAATCGCTGGAAAATAAAATAGCGAAGGATGCCTTTTTTCTGCACTTCAGAGGGCGGCATACGCTGCCGATGTAAATTCGATAGGTAACGATATTATTATTTTCTATCGTTTCTCAAGTCTAAACGTGCATAAAAAAGGGTTTGAAAAAAATGTTGGGTTGAAAAAAAAAAAAAAGGCCAGAAACTGGCTTTATTCTATGTCATTCAGGAGTATTCGCCGACATAATTAAGTGAAGTGAAAATAGAGAAGCAAGGCATTTTACGGTGCTTAAAATAAATGAGTTTTTTTCTCTGTTTATTCTTTCAGATGGGGAGGAACCCGTGGGAAAGAAATTATTTAGCAAAGGATTTAAAAGGATGATTAAGACTGAATTTCGGCATCATTTTTTCTAATTACCACAAATCGGTAGTTTAAATCCGTTTAAGTCTTCAGGTTACTTTGTCGGTCTTTTTTTGTCTTTTTATTTTTTTGTTCAACTTACAATAGTTACAGTAAAGAAATTTTATTCTGTAAAATTGCCAAATTTTCTTTTTTTACAGAAATCTTTAGACATGAGCGCTTTAAATAACATATTAAAAGTTTGAACTCCTATCTTGCTTGCTTCAGTGGGAATGAGGGGAAGTGTTCACCCAATCAGTGTTTTTCAGTTTTCTCGGGTAATATGAACTATACTGAGAAAATAGATCAGTCAAAAAATGTTGAACATTACATTTACAATAAAAAGGTTCTTATCATTTTATAATATGTATGTTGCCCTTCGCGCTTAAAAAGTGAACTCCAAAAATACCACTTTCTATATTGCGTTAAGGAAACACACCAGAAAATGTGAATCCTATCAGCAAAAACGCGGGACAAAATCGGTAATAACTCAAAAACTACAGACTTGCGGTTGGTCTCATTTGATTTAGCATTAAAAAATACGTGTAGGATGTAATAAGTTGTTATTCCGGCTGAAAAGTTTCTTATACTTAGGTTAGGAGCTCCGAAAAAATATCTAAAAAAAGTAGACTATAATACGTGGCCTACATTTCCTCCACTATATTTTTGTCCTCGGACATTGTCACTCCCAGCGAGGAATTGAAAGGCCAATGAAGGATCTTTCAAATTGTAGTTGTTTTGGTTAAAACGACATATAGTTGACAGAAGGGTGGATGAAGGGAAAATGTGCCTAAAAATCTAAATCTTTGCTATTTTTTCAAAACTCCCAACCTATATGAAAATTTTCAGCAGAAACAACGTAACATATTGAACTCTACATATTTTTTAACAACACTGAATCAAATGACACCAACCATAGGTTAGTAGGAGCAATAGTTTTTGAGTTATTACTGATTTTGTAACAAGTATTCACAAATGAAATTCACGTTTTCTGATATGTTTCCCTCAACTGTTTGACAGAATACAAAAAGTGGTATTTTTATTCTCATTTTTTAGGGGTGGAGAGTGTCATACACAAAAGTGATAAGTGTAACGGATATGTTCGTCATATAATTATATTGACTTATGTATTCGTCTACACAAAAAAACATATTTTTATTCTGTACATTTCTCCCTTTAAATTGTACAGTTAACTGGTAAAAGTACCATTACTTCCTGCCAGCATTCACAACATGTTTTTTAACAGGATATTTGGTGACCTCAATGTACTATTCCCTCAAATATTCTCGAATAAATAAATCCCTCTCATCAGTTCTAGAAAGATACTGAAGTACAGATTTGCTACTGGAGTAATATTTTACCTGTAACTCTCATATATAAGTGTAAGATAAACCTAGTTAAACAAGTACTTAAGTCTTACTTAATATTAAGAAACATTCTAGAATATGGGTGCTACGTTGGAGAAGAAATAAGTAACTCCTTACTCTTTATTATCTTTGCCACATACTAATGCCTATATGCACAGTCACACAGAAAAATCAAGTCTGTTCATTCCTGATAAAAACAACATTTTTTCAGATCCAACCTTTCACATTTATCTATGAAAAGAACTCATTTACCCTTCGAGGATATACATATGATGGAGACAACACATGGGCAGTTTTGGTTTCCTATGCGCAGAAAGCCCTTCTACTAACACGTGTACTTCCAACTAAATATCTGATTGGAGGAAAATCTCGCAACGTGCATTTGTTTATAAACACTGGCATACAAAGTACCTCACTTTTACACCAATTTTTAATTCTGATTGGTTGTGGTGTTCAGTCTGGGGTACTTAGTGTACCAGCACGCAGCATCTATAGTTTGGACACTCAGGCCCATATTCACAAACGTCACTTTAAACTCCCTTCACTTCAATTTCACTTAAAAAAAGTTTTTTGTACAATTTTGTACTTAAAAATGTGGGAACATTGTATCTCTTATGAGAGTTTCAATGTAAAAATAAAATGTTACCACACTCTTAAATATAAAATTGTTTTAAAAGTTATTTTTAAGTGAAGTTTAAGTGAAGGGAGGCTAAAGTGACATTTGGAAATATGGGTCTCAACCCCATGTTAAAACTGTTCCTTATTGTCTCCATCATATATATATCCTCGAAGCATATACCTGTACTACTCACTGAAATCTCATTAAATGCAACGGCCCAGTGGTCAAGCAGTGGCGGTGATTGAAGACTTTAGGCCGTTTATTCGGGAGACCCGTAATTGAATCCCCATAAGAACAAAATTTTTTTAAATAATTAAGACGGTACTAACGCTGGAATCCTTCTTGTAATGGTTAGTATCCCTATCCAAACCCTACCAGCCGATAAAACTAGTAATGGAAAAAAGTTATGTTACCCATCTATATACGTAGTATATAGGTAGTGTTTTACTTATTTATCTATGCTATTATCTCTTATGAAAATTAGCGTCAGAAAGTAAATAAAATGAACGTTAAACAAATTAGGTACCTAATTGAGTGAAATAAATTTATTGGATATAATATTTGTATTTTAACTGTCAATTAAGTTCCAAACGAACCTTATCGCTGTAGTATTCGTCTCTTATTCATATCTCATTGTAAAATGATCTCTTCCAATGATAGTTCATTATACAAAACTAAATGCAATTAAATTATTGTCAACGATTGATTTACCATAAAAAGTAAGATTTCATAACAATACGTAACAATTTATCTTTCAACAGGCATTATAATATACAATAAACACCAGACAATTTAAACTGAATCATCTGAACAAGTAGCGAAAAATTTCGTCCTTTGTATCTTCTATGACTGATCTAATTTCAAGTTGATTTTGCGAACAAGTAATTTATATTATTCATAACAGTTTGAAAACAGTGTCAGGAGAATGATCTAATATTAAATAAAACAGGTCTCTTTTCAAATTTATTAGAGGTAGTGTAATGTATTTACAAATGTACTTGTATTTCAAAAAATACTGTTGTTTCTGTACAAGTGTGGTCACAAATATGAGCCAGTATAGAAGGAATAATTTTTCATTTCCAATTTCCCATGAATTATCATTCACCAGAACATGACTAATGATGTGTGGTTCACCAGTTTGTTTACTGCAATTAAGATTTTATGTGAAAATAGATACCTGTATCTTTCAAACTTATTTTGGCCAGACAATTATACGTTGTTATTGTTGCTCACATACTAGTCGCATTGGGAGGGAAAGTAGTTGTTTCTCCATGTTTGTTTAGACTAATATTGTAGAATGAACGAATATATTCTTGGTAGGCAGAATAAAGAAGAAATTTTTTGAAAAACAATAAAACATCTTCAAGCTTTGAGGTTCACTTCTTTGTGAGTGATGTATTATAGCAAAGATTTTTCAAATATTTATAAATTAGAATGAACATGATATCAAGGATAAAGGAAGAGAAAGAAAGTGTAGTAAAATGTAATTTTATTTTTATCGTACATGAAGCATAATCTCAATATAAAGTAAATGAGCCTCCATATAAAATTTTTTATATGGAGGCACATTCACTGAGCACCCAACAATAGAGGTTGCAAGGTAACGAGGTTGTAATTTCTTTCTGAACCAACATTATCTATAAGACTGCAATCGAAATGATGAAATCCAACTGGTAATGTTTTCATTTTTATTTCAATTTTAATATATGTTATACTATCTTTTTTTTGTTTTTCTTTTTTGAAAAAAATCACTTAACCTCCCATCCAATTGAAATTATTAATGGAAATAATATTTAAAAAAAACAAAGAATATAAACTGAGTGGGATTTGAATCTGATAATTCTCGCATAACAGTCTCACTCACTAGACACAGTAGGTTTGTTTTATTTTCCACAAAAAGTTGAATCTTAGGTTGACACCAAACACCAACTGAGTTTGTTTTGATGTCTCAAAATTAAGCTCAGTGTCAACTTGACAACACCAACCTGACACCAGCTGACAACTCCTCTTAAGTAGGTGCAGAATGGTGTCACCCCAGGGTAAGACTTTTGACACCTTTGTGATAAAAAAAAATAACCACACTAAAAACACCAAGACAACACTGTGGCAAAGAAAATGCGCAGTTTGTAACTTGGTGTCAATGGTATCACCTTAGGGTAGCTTTTTAAGGCAAATAAAACAAACCTAGTGCCACAGTTGCTGATACCAATTGGGCATGTTCACTTTATTTTAATATGTTGAAGTACTTCACCCACCATTAAGAATATTTATGAAACATTTAATTAACATTTTGTCGATTTCTGATCATTAATTATAAAAAATATCTTCCTCAATAAGGTTCAAAAGTGAGTTTACATGACTTGGAAATTTCTCACTTGCTACGCTCATTTTGCAGACTTTCCTTACATGTAAACATTTACTTTTGAACATTGGTGTGTAATATACTTTTTTAATATTGATGGAAACTAATGCAATCTAAAATTTGATACAATCTAACACTTTCATCAAAGGACTGTATGTAGAAAATTCATAATTTTCTGTTGGTTGCCCCAAAAAATTTCTCTAAAGTTATGTAAGTTGAAATTTCCTTTCTTTGTGTTTTCAGAGCATTTGAATGGAAGTTGATACCATTATTAATGGATATGGCAAAGTGATCGGATTCGAAGCCGATGTGACTGTTGGAACAAGAAAGTGAATTGTAGATATTGTACCTTGCCTATTTCAAACTTATTCTAGCTTTAAGAAAGTAGTACGCATCTATTATACAGGAAAATAAAATTAATCTTTTCATGTTAGAGAAATTTTGAAGGCTACAATAATCAAAGATGCATACAAGCACCACGATGAAGAAAGTCCCAATCCCAACAAAGAAAATCATGACAACGAATTACTTTAAACTGAGAAATTTGTTTGCACCATTTATGCAACCAAAGTTTTTAAGTTCGTATAAAACATTCTGGATGTTGGTCGTTGATCAAAGAGTTAGAAATTTAAAGTTTAAACTCCATTATATAGTAATATTTATGTTCATATATTAAGTATAGGGTATTTGATGAAATGATAATCAAACTTCAGGTTGTGCTCAAGCTAGCTGATCAATACGCCACAGCAAGCCTACAATTTCAGCGTAAACGTTGGTTCTAGAATACCAAGACTGTTATAATTCTATCAATTAATTATTATACTAATATTCTAATTATACAGAACAATGTATGTGCGTGTAGCATAAAAAATGAAAGTTTTGTGTTACAAAGTTGATGAAGTTGATACTATGAAGGTAGACAATAAATTCGAAAGCTTGAAACTAAGCTATAAAGATATGGTACAACACAATAAGAAACCAAATGTAGAACATAAGACAACTGAATTTAAAGATTAACTGCGATTTATCATATAACTGACAGAATACAATAATTTAGGGACATGCTGCACATAAATACCTGCATCTAGATAGCTTTTTTTTATACCTTCGAACTTTATAAGAAAACAGTGAACTGGAAAAGATTCTGGTGAAAAAACATAGTATTGTACACCACCGGTACTTTGCAGCGCAAAAGGTGAGCACTTTCAAAATACATCTCTCCAAAAATTAGCAATCATTTTTAATATAAAAAGAAGTGAACTAAATATAGAGGTAATTAAGAACATAAATATTTAATTTCACTCATGAGTGAATACTGAAATATATATCTATATCATCTTTCTTAACTTTCTGAATGCGAAAACTAAAAAATATTCAGTATATTTTGTGAATTTCTAATCAGACCTATTTTATTGTTTAAGTTATTCAGTTATGAAATAGTATAATGTTATAACTAGTCTCTTTTATACCTCTATTACATGCTCATTTTAATATCTAATTACTTTGTAGAAATTTTATACCAAAACAATTATTAAAATAAGTCTTAAAAACTATTTTTAAACTAATTTGTGATGTGTTAAAAGCCTAATTAATTTTAGACTTTATTTTCTAGCTTATTTGAATTCGAAGTTACTTAGTAAATTGTCAAGACTCAAAAAGTTATACAAACAAATTTTAAATGTTTAGTTAAGAATAAGACATCTTTGTGTTTCCTGTTTTTGATTTTTTTAATTTTTCTTAATAAAAACAGTTTTCCTAAATGCAATCGGTGTGTGAGCTGTTTCACTCTTCTTTTGAAAAAAAGTTTGTTCAAAATCTCCCCAACCAAAAAAAAAAAAAAATTATTTTATTTTATTTTAAATTACAAGTTAGTTGAATGAAAACTTAATTTCATGTTTATAAATAATTAATGTCTCAAATTAAATGGACGAAGATTATTTCCTGATTAGTTGAACTCATATTTTTACACTGAAACCTTTTAGAATTTGTTTCATCGGTGAAGTCATCTACATGAAATATAGGCCTAAATATTTTCAATGTTGGTCAAAACAGGTTATAATCAACAGAAAGAAAATAAATTGTCATCCGATTTTGCTCATTTAGGCAATGTTAGAAATTTTTGGAAGAGACAACGGAATACCCTTGCAATAGTAGTTCTAACTACATAATAACATCAACCTGTTTTAATCAGGCCACATGTTCTAAGGTTTAAATGGAAATTTTCGTCCAATTCCATCAATTTTGTTCCAAGTTTATTTGTCATAGGCCAGAATGTAGATAAGGGAAGATAGTCTCGACAGTCTGAAACCTCTTTGAGCCCCCCCCCCCAAAAAAAAAAAAAAAAAATCTCGACATCCCAATATGATGTTTTGTCAGGGATAGGGGAGGGAATGGGTAAAAGAGGAAAGCAGACCTCCTTCCACAATACAACTACCTACATTCTTGGTGCACTAGTGCTAGGCATATATATATGATGAAGTGCAAATTCATGGACACTATTCAAACTCTACTCAGGTATTTTTATTTGATGTACGTAACAAACAAGCCTGGAAATTTTAACTTCCTGTTATGCAGACTTGAAGTAATAGTTTTAATATTATTTTTTCATTTAAAAAAGAAGATACGCCAACAGTATTTACAATTTGTACTTACTACTTACGACCCACAAAAGCTGCTTTTTCATCACATCTTGCTTCCTTCTAACACGTAAAGCACATTAACATGGTGGAAGTGTAAGCGCATTTTTTAACAACTTATAATAAAAAACAAGCATATCGTAAAACAATCAGCTGCAGATGTGCCAGATTTTTCCTCTTAATATCAACCTAAATGAATACTATATACCTATATAAGACAATGACAACGAGACAAAGACTATTTGCTGTTATTGTTTGCAATTTCACTCGTGGAGAAAAACAAAAACTACTTTTAACGCCAAATGCAACAAAAATACGATTTTCACGAGTTAAGTATAGTGGTTATTGTTTAATTGGAGCACACAGCATGGTTGATGGGATGAGTTAGGGAGACTCCTTTGATGGCAGGTTCTGTTTGCAATATTGAAAAGAATCATTAGGTAATTAAGATATATTTCAAAAAGACGATAAGAGTCACAAACAGGCTAAGCATTATAGACATTTGGTAAGGGAATAATTTTTAACAAGCAGATATTTAATTTAAATTTCAGGAATACTATCCTTAACAATGTACCAAAAGTCCCCATTCTTAGGTGGGGAGCTTAACTCTGTAGGGGGTGAAACCTTCCACGAATTTTGACGTTTATCTCCTTAAATATAGTAAAAGTAAATAATTGTTAAGTACAAAATAAATTTCCATTATTTTATCTATAAAAAAGTTTCTCATCAATTTTTACATACAACGAACATTTTAGCCTGATACCTTTTGTTATTTCCTCAAACCACTTTTCTAGGAATTATTTGTTTCCCCTTTTTCTCCAAAACTACAAAACCAATGGGTATCAAACTTCTTTCAAACATGCTTCTATATGAGAACTATTTTTCATAAATGTTTCATCCTTGTGGAATACCTTGTTGTGAAGAAGTATTCACACGAGAAGGAATCAACAGCTTTGCGTGTTCTCACACATCATATACAAATGTATGGGACAGCCAAATTCTAGGCAAACACTGGCAATTTTGTAGCCAGTTTTATGATTTTATATGGCAAATTGGCACACGCATACAGACATACATTTGTACATATACATATAGAATTATGTCGTTTCCTATTTTGTATAGAGATAAGAAACAACACAGCGCATTTGGTACCAGGCTGTGACATTACTAAGATCATTATCAGGCAATCTGTCACTGCCTAAACATTGTATCTGACTTGTATGTACATACAAGTAAGAACATACAAACATACATGTGTGTATTTATTAAACATCACAGAGATGAATAATACGCCAGACTTTTGGCAGCCACTGTCATTGAGGGGTGCGAATCCCTGTACCTCCTACAATCCTCATCAGTTCAGTAGTTTTCTCTAAACCATAAATTCAAAATTTTCTCCAGCCAATTTTTCTCTTCCAGTTTTTTTAGGAACTACTGAACTAATAGGCACCAAACTTATATTAAACCTGCAGCTATATAAGGACAATATTTTGTGAAAATTTCAGCCCAATCCCTTTTATCATTTCTTCAAAACTATTTTTCAAGAAAACTTTTGTGTTTGTGATTTTAAGAAAACTACAGAATTCATGAGACTGAAATTTTCAAGAAAGGTATTTCTTACACAGGACTAAGTCTGATAGAAGTTTGATGTTTATTGGTTCATTAATTTCCAAAGTGATTGTTTTATGTCATTAAAAATATAGGAATAAGTTGATTGCTTTCTCATCGAAAAAATGTTTTATTTAGGCAAAATTTTTTATACGTCAAATAATACCACAAGCCCCTACCTGCTGGAATATTTAATTTGGATATGGTTCCGAGGATGCGGTATTGAGAAATTTAAATTTTATAGTATTGGGAAATACCAGTATTGAGTAAAAATAGTATGTTATGGTACTTTTAAAATCCAAAATTTTAATATTTATTATGTTTCTGGTATTGATGTTTATTTCAGTAAATAGTATTTCTGGTACGACTAAAAAATACGCCACTCAAGTTCGCTGAAAGTTTTTTCAAGAGTGAGAACTCTGTCCAGCCCTAAGATTTACACAGAGCATCTAATACAAACAAAACTGTATCTTTAGAATGGAACATTTCACTAGAACCTACGCATCAAACCAGGTGAGAAAATTCTACGTTGCTAGAGAACTGAAGTTTTCTTTTAGTTCTCCACCAACAAGTAGGAAAGCCCCTTGGAAAACAAATTCTGCACTTTTTTCAACATGGAATACACCCATAATAAATTGTTTCGAATGAAAATTAATTCAACTATCAGTACAAGTTTAGTCAATTTTGAGATCCTAATGTGGTTCGAAGTACCACAATCTGAAAACTCATAGCTTATAGAGGGTGGGAACACATGGGATTTCAAAAAGTGATACTGATTGTTTAATACTCCATTTTATGATAAAATTCTAAAACTGAAAACCGTCTATTCTTCTCTGAGATATGGCCTTGAGAATAAAGTATGTAATTCAAATCTGGCAGTTTATCTAATCTGAATCTAATAATGATCCTTTCATTTCGCAACCACAAGAATGACATTCAAACTTGATAATACCTATGATCCTTTAAATACCTTACAGACGTCTAGACCTTTAGTTAAGAAAGATACACAATTATCAAACGTGATTTAAGAATTACCTACTTACCTATCTCCACAAAGTTATATCTTTATATATGTTTATGTATTGATAAAATTTATTGTTAATGGAAAAAATATAAGAATTACTTAAGTATCGCTCTTGCATTTGGTTCTAAGGCCACCAACCAGACATTCAACTACAAGACACATAAACGTGAACACTATTTCACATAAAAAAAATTCGGAGATAATAAAATAGAATGTTCCTCGTTTTTGAAGTTAGCTCGTGGTACTTTATTCTCTACCATTTTTTGCTTTCCTTCTTTTTTTTCATTTATTTACCCTGGTGTGTTTACTCTTACTGTATCATTTTACGATCACATCTGAGACTCCCTGTATTTACGTACTTGTTTTATTATTTTCAGTAATTTGAGAAAGTGAAGGTCGTTACGAAAGAAAGTATAGAAAAATGTCATACGACTCTGCATAAATGTGGAAAGTGAATCGACTAAAAATTTCCGTTTTTTGAAACTTTTTCGCTCTCGTTGCACGACAGAAACACTATGTTGCACAAAAATATTATTCTCCTTTTGTGGAGTGTATGTACACGACCTTTTATCGAAGTGACTAAAAGGCTCCAAGAGAGTACAGCAGTGGATTATTTTATTAGGTTCGCAACAAATATTTGAATTGTGACTCAATTTTATGGTATAGGTGATGTTCGCAAAGATTCACATCAACACTAAAATTCTTATGGTAGCAAAATATTTCTCAGTAACCTCCAACAAAGAGGTCTGCATTAAACATGTTTCACCACAGATAACAAAGTAAAAGTAATTTGAAGGATTTTGAATCTTGAGTGAATAGGGCAGATGAAAAAAAAATTTTGCCCTAGTGCGCCTGCAGCCTTAATTTCTTTAACAAATCTTTATTCGAGATAAACCTTTCTCCATAGTTTCCCGACACAAAAAAACAACAAATTGATCATACAAATACAAGACAGGATGATAGGTGAGTGGTGATGTTGGCAATAGCATGGCAACTAGGAAACATATGACATGTATAGAAAAGGTGTGACGGGAACAGGCAAATTAGTCACTTATTTATTTGTAGACTAGCGTGGGAGAAAAGGGCTATGCCCCCTCTCCACACGCTTCAGTTACAAATCCTAGGAGACCAAAATCATATACATATGCGTGTTATATTCAATGTCCGATTGAAATATTACACAGAAAGTACATTGTATATGTATATGTACCTATTTATAGTTATACGCAGAGCGCCAGTTTTGTTTTTGTATTTTCTTTCGCCGTTATCTCGAGATTGATTCGTTTTAGTTGACATCTGATGGTGGAAATAAATTTGTCGTTACAAAATAGGGGAGTTATCGCTGAAAATTTTTTTCTGCTATCCTTAAATTTTGAAATATATGACAAATTAAAAAACGGAAAATTTCTCATTAATTTGCAGTTGTTTTATGGCCGATTTGTGAAAAACTATTGGTGATAATAAAAATAGATTTTATTAGAAAACTCAAGCAAATTGTCTCTTCTTTTCAGTGGTATGAACGTCAGTTTTGTGACGCCCCAAAGGTAGTCATCATATTATGTAAAAAAAAATAGAAAAGATCTAAAATATTTGAAATGGCTATTGTAAATTAGACAGCCCAAGATCATCGATCTTTAGAGTCTGGGCACCTCAAATTTAAGAAGGGAGGGACATGAAAACCTAGTCTCCCACAAACCACTGTGAACATGAGGTCACGTCATTTTCATCCTACACAACTCCTCCTGAGATTATAAAAAGCCCTAACAATCCAGATGGTGATCTTTAAATAAAATGATTCAATATAACACATGATTAGGCTGGTGTATGTTGGTTTTGATCTTATTGTTCAGATGTTGAATGTCCGTTGTCCGATATCAATGAGCCGCACCACGTGGAGATGATATTTCGAGAACAACTTTCTGCTTTATTCGCTAACATTTATATTTTTATAACTGTAGAACGTCTACTTTTAATAAAGAGACATACTATTATTGAAACATGATTTTGAACTGTTAGAACTTTTATTTCATTTTACCATTTAATATAATTTCATTTTAGACGTGCACGAAAAAACGTCTTTTATCGAAAACCAATCAAGAACGGACTGACTTCCCCACTTATTACAATGTTAATTCTCATCATCTCTTGCTATCAGAATTAACCGGGGAAGTCTTTACTTTTTTGTATTATATTTTACCAAGATCCGTTAACACAGCAACCTGTATTTTCTTTATTTTATTTCTTTCGTTACAATTGGCTATCAGGAGAACATAGTATTCTAAAAGGAAAAGAATATGTTTTTATCTATCGGATTTTGGTAGTATTATTACGAGAATTTATTAATTAATTTTTTTACAAAAACATACTTCACAGTTTTGTAGCTTAAATAGTAAGTAGCTGAGAAAACGTGAAGTGAGAGAAGAGCAATTTTTTTCAAAATTAAAATGCGAATGTTGTAAAACATGCGGATAAATATACAAAAATTGGGATTAAATTTTATTATACAAATTTTTTTGGTAAAAAAAACCTACATTTTCTACCGTGGTTTGCTGTCTTCGTTTTTATTTTTTAAATGGGCTTGGACCTAGAGTTTGAAGGATATATATTTGATGAAATGGGGAAGGAATATAACAGATCAGCAATGGTCTACTAACATAAATTTTTCAATCACATACTGGAACATCAATGGAACCAAACTAAACTATACATGTTGCTATTTTAGGTCGGATTTGAACAATATTTTGAAATTTCAAATAACATCATTATGAAGTAAACATACTTACGAATAAATTATTATTTTAAATGTTGAATCACGTCTAATTAAGGCATTCATGTAGGCCTACCATGTTTATAACAATACAAATCGAAGTAAAGATCCTTAAATGAAGAAATTAAAGTAGGAAATTGATAATCATTATTAATAAAAGTTCTCTTTGTAATTCTACAACCTTTAATTATGACCATGCGCAAATTGCAATAGTATATGTCGCATAAAACTTACTGATAAATAAGTATAGGCTACTGTGAATTTAGCCAAAATTGCATTAAACCATTTTAACGAACAAAGCGAAAAATAAACACAGATATCGTCCTTTTCTATAGTGGACAAAAAATTACTTTGAAAATACAACATGAAGTAAATTATTCTCATTTCCTCTACAGTTTCTAGTTCACTGAATAATCAATGGTAGATAAATTATCAATAGTTTCATTCAAACTTTTCAATGGAAACACAACTTTCTTTGGAAATGTGTTGTCCCATGATATTGTACGGATAACCTCTACATGCTTACTGCACCATTTTTGAAAGTTCATCTTCATAAATTAAAAAATGTCACAAACGATACCGTCATCATTAATAAATCTTTCATTGGTACTGGTATCACAGCCATAAAAAAACGATTTCTGGCGCATATTCATCTCAAAACGGTAGTTTCACCAACACTTCACAGATTTCAAACGTAATTCCTTTTTAGTGAACTTTTTAAAATAACAATGAAAATTGGTCTGGAAATAAAGTTC
This sequence comes from Ericerus pela, assembly GCA_011428145.1. Classification (NCBI taxonomy): domain Eukaryota; kingdom Metazoa; phylum Arthropoda; class Insecta; order Hemiptera; family Coccidae; genus Ericerus; species Ericerus pela. Next base: position 451,855 of record WOFM01000548.1, on the reverse strand, counting down.
ATATAATAGGCTAAACTAAATGATCACTAGAAATCAATAATACGCACTCACCTCTTTTTGAAAATGGCCACAATTACGGCATGACGACTTCGTTTCAGCTCTCGAATTGATCTGTAAAATAAATTACCAACGTAAGAGAAATGCCTTAAAGTTTTCATTTTATAAAATTAATATAACGGACCATCTTAAAATTTGAAACAAGCCGTAGTGTAACCCCTTTTCCAACACAGTCGACTCAAATCTCTGAGACGGCATGACTACACCGAGGAAAATTTTGTTTGTATTTTTAGAGGAAATTTTCCCAATTTTCCCTACCGCCTGCGAGTCCCGGGGGAAAAGAGTAAATAATAGAAAATTTCTAGCGCCGGAAATCTCCACGTTGCCCCCATGGGCACCATGGGCCTGTTTTGAAATAAGCTACGAGGTAGCTGTACAGGATGCACGTGAATAGTCTATATTATATGGGTCTTCCTGACATAGTGGTTAGGTGTTCGCTTTACGAATAAAAGGTTGCAAGTTCAAAATTGGCTGCCGTCACACTACCAACCCAAGATTGCGGTGTTTTCGGTTCGGTTCTGTTAGTGCTCCAGTATGAGAACTCTGACCACCGCATCTCAACCATCTGCTTTCACCACTTCGATGTCGAATATATCCTTCAGACATTGGGTAAAATGGCGAAGTACTCGAAGCCCATTTGGCAACGTAAAAAAAAAAGGAAGGTAAAATGAAAGTGTTACTACCACCTTCTACACACTAAATCTCAACCAAATTGGAGCTTTTTTCTAAGTTTTCGCTTATTCAGCTACCTATTATTGTATTTTGTTTAGCATTCTTCATACACAGAAATTTTTGAAAACTTTTTTTCAGTTAGCTATTGTATTCTTAAATTTACCTTTGGAAAGACACCTGCATATCTGGAGTCAATGTCGGTCCATATTAATAGGTAAAAGATACCAGAGCAACTTGTCACCATTTTTCATGTTTTCCTTAGCTTTTCACAAAAACAAAATATCAAACAAAGAAATAGGTACACCAAAAAACAGTCATTAAAAAAATTTAGCCGCAGCTTCAAAATGGCAAATTCTAGCGACCAATTTTCGTATTCATCCTTCTAAATTCAAAAGAACGAATTCCAGAAAACATCTGTAAATATTCACATTCTTAGCTTCCGCTATTTTTTTCCATTAAATTAATTTGAACTTGACAGCCAAGCGTACTCCGCTAGAGGACTCCCTCATTTTGTCAATCAAGTAGCTCATTTTTATGTTGACATGGTGAATACATTTTCACCTCAGAAACACTTTTGAATTGGAACAGCTCGAGTAAGGTCGTCTCTCGCCAATTTCTTATTTAACCACTAACTTTAATTTCGAATAGCTCAAGTTAGACTCTCCCTCGCAAATTGTTGGATTAACAGTTTAAATTTGAATATTTAGCAAAAGAGATAAATAGTAATTGCACCTCTTTCATTTCATAGATTATTTTAAAAACCAAGTCAAAAGTCTACTTTAATTATTAATTTGAATCATTTTTATCCTAATATTTAATTTTTTTTATATCTTATTTTCTTATCGAAAATTTATAAAATAATTTAAAATTTTTTCATCCTAAATTATTTCTTATTGATCAACGAAAAACCGAAGATATAATCTTAAGCTGGTCATTTGCTTGGCACGTAACAAAGGCGTCAGCTATCTGCTTTGACAGTAGCTGCACTTGCAGTTTTTGGATATAACGTATAAAGGTGACATGCGGCATACAGTCCAAGAAAAAATGTTAGCATTATCATATGCAAAATAGCGAAGTATCGTTTTCAATGCAGAACACCTCGTGAATTTGGACGAATCAAATAAGCCGGCACATTTCTTCCACGTGTATAATTAAATATTTATAATTCAATTATTGTTTGGGTATGCCTCTTTACAAATGGATAGAAATGAAGATACGAGGGAAAAAATGGGACGACTTAAAAAACATAATAAGCTGTTCATCATCTGAAGAACATGAGCAGTGAAAAAATATTGAAAGAATTCGTATGTATATAGCAAAAAGAATAGAATCCGCATTGAAATTGTAGCACGTTTATTATTTGGAATAAAAATAGAAAATTTATTATCTATAGAAACGATAATTTAACTATATCTATCGGAACCATCAAAAACTATACAGTAGGTATAAACGTAGCAAATAATAATTTTTTAGTAAATTTCCAAATATCATCATTTTATTAAACCCAGCTCCTTCATCGCTCGGAACAAGAGAGAAGTTTATTGAAGATTTTTTATTTTAAATCATAAGGTGCACCCAAACTAGTATGAACCCTTTCATCACTTTTCATACTTTCACTGGTAAAAATCGAACGCTTCTCAATCGAAAGGTGGAACTACTTACTGCTCATACAAAATTAACTTGAAAATAGAAAATTCTCTAGAAACCAAATAGGAAATAACACTACCACGCAAATCTTTTCAAATTTTTACATTTTCCTATTCGAGCTGTTCAACAATCTCTTAATATTTATCTGAATAATATAAAAGAAAACCTGCTGGAAATTTTTACCTCACAATTATTTAAACACAAAAGGAAAATAGTTGTTTCCTTGTTTCTAAAATCAAAACTGTGGATACCTTGATGATTTTTTCATATGATATAAAATCGAAAACATTCTGATATGAAAAAATTATAAATGAAAAAAACTATAATAAGACGATGAGACTTCATCAAATTTTGAAAAACTCAGGTATGAACTGATTCGACTTGAAAAATAAGAATTCAGTTAAACATTCAGCGATCCCTCATCTGATTCATGTCCATAAATTTTATTGGTTGCACTCGAGAATAATTTTCTTTTTCCTAAATATTCGGAGGTAGAAATATTTTTGCAATTGATTCGGGACATTAACTGTAAAAATTTTATCAGCTGCTGAGTACTGATAAAAGTATTTCAAGAGAGAAATGGGAGAGAACTATCCACAATCAATATTTTCCAGACCTAGAAAATTTTATAGCAAAAATTTTATTATTTCTTGAAAATTCTGAAGTAGAATTTTTCTTGAAAGCCAATTTAGTGGTAGAGTGTGAGATATTTTTCTCATTTAGATAACAGGTAGTAGGAGGAAATCAGCAATAATTGGAATCTTTTATCAATTTCAAATTTTCAAATTGCACTCCTCATCCTAATGAACAATTCACTTTTTCTTTTATTTATTAAATGAATTTTCATATTATTGTGGATACTTAGGCATCCAAAAGCAATGAATCGTAATTATAAAAATTCCTATTAATGCTATCAACATTTTTGTTATATTCTTCTATTACTTTCTTCGAAGGTCTACCAACAATATTACTTCAGAATTTTTGAAATTTCTGTGTAGGTCCGGTAACATAGCATATATATATATAGGCTTTCAACTCGAATCAATTCCTATATCAGAGTTTTTCAAAATTCGATAAAGTCTATTTGTCTTATTACAACTTTTTTCATTTATAAATTTTCCATCTCAGAATATTTTCGATTTTACATCACGACAAAAATTATTAAGATATCCACAGTTTTGATTTTCCAAATGAGAAAAAAACGATCTTCCTCTTTCTTTATGACTAGATATAAATTTAAAGTTTAAATAATTTTGAGGTAGAAAATTCCAGCGAGTTTACTTGTTTAAAATCCCAATAAATTTTAGAAAATTTTCGACAAACTCTAAAAGGAAAAAGTAAAAATATGAAAATATGCAACAATTTATCATTTGCAGGTTCGTTCAATTTCTTATTTAGTGTTTTGAGAATTTTCTATTTTTAAATTGGTTTTGTATGAGTAGCATGTAGTTCCACCCCTTCACTGACGAAGTTTTTTACTTTTACTTGTGGAACTCAGTGGAAGTATGAAAAGCGATGAAAAAGTCAAGGTTGGAGGGGAAGCTTCTCAGCAACACCCTACTCCAACATTACAAATAACATACCGACGCAATTGAAAACAAAAGGGAGAAAAGCGTGGAAATTTCGCAATTTCTTCCGAAAGAAAAATCACTAGTATGGAAAATCCCAAAACCTCACCTTAATGCCTTTGTTTTCTCATTACCTTTCAGCTTACGATCGCCTTCAAAATATTACTCCCTCAAGTCATCACGTAGATTACGTAAAAAAAAAAAAAAAAAAAGATAAAAAAAAAGAAGAAAATTAAAAAAAAAAAGTTTTAAATCGAGAACACAGGCAGGCACAGGTACCGAAGTTGATAAATCCGAAAAAAAAACATACCAAATAGGGCTTAACCGGTCACACACGAGGTCTTGATTGAAAAAATTTTCCTACCCAGTCAATATTTCTCCAAAAATAATGATTTATATCCGATACTTTGTTGACATTTCATTCAAATTCTTCCCAGAAAAAAGTAATTTCCACATACGAAGGGATTTGATGACGCTCGAGTTTTAATCGAATTTCTTGTTGTTTTTTCCCCTGCTTATGGAAAGGAAAATAAAAGGAAAAAACAATGGAAAACAAAAATAAGATAAACGGAGGAATGGGGAAACGGCAGCACGCAACCCAAATCGAATGTAGACGACTAACGTGAATTTATTGACACGGTGATTTCATTTCATTTTCACAGATTGCAAGATCGTATTTTTTCACTCCTGGCTGGAGCAGACGACAAACTACCTACCGTATCCGTAAAGATGTTCAATTAAATTAAACTTTATTGTTAGCTATTTCAGCAGCCTCTCCCACACACACACGCACACACACTCCGATAGAATCCATTTTTTACAATTACGTGAGCAAACGTGTAAGAGTCAATGACGATGCAACATGCTGTAATCACATTTTTTGGCCTGACAAATAAAGTAACTAATTTCACACGGGAACTGCTGGCAAAAAGCTCGCGCGATTGAATTATCCACCGATGAAAACTGTAACGGTATAGTTGTTACAAATAAACACAGTAATAGTTTAAGTGTATATTATTATAAAAAGGTGAACAGATTATTACAAAAGTATGAACAACATAAGTGTAAAAGTGAATTAATAATTGGTTGTTTGAGGAAAACGTATTTTAGATAAAACCAATGAAATTAAAAGGAAATGACAGAAAGTAGGAGTGTTAAAGAAATTAATAAGAATTGGAATTATTGCAAGGTATCGAAATATATTCATAGAAAAGATGACATCATGGAATATAGACAAAAACAGTTTATTGTGTACCGGAGGTGATGTCATCAGACAAGTCAAGACTTGAAAGACAAGTTTGAACTAGTCTTAAATGATGTGAAAGAAAGGAAGTGTAAATAGATGGAAATATGAAGAATAGTGTGGGAAAATACGAATTAATAAAGTACGAGAATATTTGAAATAATATGTATGAAAATATCATTACATAAATATCGGGGTAGTTTGAAATTCAAAGTTGGAAAGTTTGAATTTGAGGAAAAATTAAATAAAATGAAAGGAAAGTGGAAAAAATTTTTATTTTAGGATGGATGTTATTAGTAGGATTAAGTTTTAAGAATAGATAAGTATTCGGGGTGGTTTGAATTTTAAACTTTGAGAAAATTTAAAATTGGATCAAGAGTTTATATATGGATAAGTATTGGGGGTGGTTTGAATTTTAAAGTTTGGAAAAATTTTAAATTAGAGAAATATAGGAAGATAATTTATGGGATAGTTGGATCTTTTTTAGGAAAATAAAGAACATAATACTTCCATATTATCATCGATTGAAAAATCTACGACTGACATTCTGTCTCTGAGAGTTACATGACAGAAGGATAATACTTAGGTATATGTTTTTAGGAAAAAACATACATGGAAAATATATGGATTTGTTACGATAAATAATTTAAAAATAATAAAATATTTCACAATCATGGTGATATAAAATTCATAATAATCATTGATATATAAAAATTCATAGTAATCATTAATATATAATATAACGATGTTTGACATAATAAATTTGATTAATAAAAAATATTCATATATTAAATTAAACACATTCAAAAATTTCATCAGATAAATCATTAACATTTTCAATAGAATTATTTTTTTCAATAGGTTTCGTTAATTCATTTAATAATTGTTTAACATGTCGACTTTCAAGTGGTTTTTTAATTTTAATAGTTAAGAAATATATAATGGTAAAAATAATAAGAGTAATAATAAATAACTATACGAGAATAATAATATTTATAATAGAAATTGAATTGTTTTCTCCAAAGTTATGGATTTTAATTTTGATATTATCGAGTTTTTCTTTAATATCTTGAGTTGATGACATAGGAGAGAAGTTTGGAACAAAATTAGTCCAATTTGGATTGTAAGCATGAATACTTGGAAGTGAAATAGTTTTTTTGATATCAGAATCAATGATTACATTATAATTGGTCCATAGTAAGGGTAAGTGATGTTCGATGAGAACGTCATCAGACATATCTCGAGGGTAAGGAAATCATATAGGGATAATGGTTTCAGAAAAACAATCATGTTCAGGGTTGATGATCTGAACATGACATGGTACTGTTAAAAGAACAGTTCCAGGGAAAGATGTGTTTGCAGAGATATCGAATGATTTTTTGGAAATAGTGTCAAAAGCACTAAGATTTGCTGGGTTAGTAACTGCAAATCTGTTTTCTGAAAATTGGTATACAAGGGTTTTTCGGAATTACAATAATGTAAGTCAGTTCCTGTAATGTAACGTACTGAGTCATCATCAGAGTTATGAATGATAATTGAAGGTTCTTGATCTCAAGAGCAGAGTTGATTATTGTGGGATTCGAATGTTAAAGGAATGAATTTATAGATAGAGAATTGAGAGTTTTTTTGTTTTACAGGAATTTTAAGTTCGATTTCTAGGTTATCGTCATATAAGTTGCAGTTTATTAAGTCTAAGTGGTATTAGTTAAGATAGTCATGTTGAGGGATGGTTAATTCAAGATTGTTTTTCAACAATAATGGGGTTAGTTTTGAAAGATCTTCTTTGAGTGTATTTATAGATACAATGCTTGAGGGGAGGTTGTGATCTTTACAAGCGTTTAGAACATATTGAATATTCATAGAGTGAATAAGATAAGCATCATAATATGTTCAAATAGAATTGTCAAAGTTAGAAATTTCTTCAACAATATAAGCTTCATTTGAATATTTTTCAAGGGTTTCATCTAAAGCAATTTTAGCTTGAAAGAAATCATCATAGAAATATTGAAAATTTTGGGAAAATGATTTGAAGTTTTCGGTGACATTTAATAATGATGAATGATCAGATATGACAGTTTCTTTTAAAACGTCGTAATGGTCTTTGAGGGATAATTCATTTTCCATGAGGGATTGTCCATCTCTATATGTGAGTACACAACAGCAAATGGATAGAAGATCTCCGAAAAAGTCTCTGACTTTGTCAATTGCAGTGTCACGTTTACTGTGAAGGGGATGTGGTTTTGGAGCAAAATCTTGAATTAGGGCAAGATTATTTTTTATAAGCAATTTGAAAAGTTTTTTGTAGTGTATGCTGATTTGGTAAAATCTGCATTTAATTTCGTCCCAATTACAATTGTCATTGTAGTTGATATATATATTAGATCTAATGAAATCTGCTGAATCAGTGAGATTAAGCTTAATGGTATATAGGATGGGAATTGTCTGTTGATAGACATGAATTCGATCGTATTCTTCGAAATAGGCTCCTGTCGAAGCTGTTACAATTGGAGTTTCGGATTTATGAAAATATTTCAATTTTATGGCGAATGTAATATGAGATGTTGCTATGATGAGCATAAAAATGATAGTGGTCCATCTGTAACATAGATAAATTGCATAGTATGATAATTTTGACAAAAATGTTTTTTGAATAAAGAATATGGGAATATGTAATATGATATTTCGTGAATGAAGTTTGTGAAAACGAAAATGAAAATTGGTGTGAAAATTAAGAAAATTTGTTTCACAGAGTAGTGTCATATTTAGGAAGTGTGAGAATTATGGAAAAAAGAGGGTCAATAAATGTGGATAAAATTTGAAGAAAATTTAGTTCATCTTTAGATTTCGGTCTTGTTAAGTCAATTATTCGAGTTATCGAAAGTCATTGTTAATACGTACTTTGTTTTTTTATTATATCCGCGTGTTTGAAATTGTTTTATAACGTAATTAAACATTTCGTACACGAAAATATTTTTTTAAAAACGGTTTTCGGTATTAGTTGTAAAAGTTATTTCATCGGATTTATTTTTGTTCGTTGGTTCGTGAAAATATTTCGGGTTTTTTTTTTGTTGTTTGTTGGTCGTAAGTATGTCGTCGCATAAGTTTAATAACGAAGTTGAAAAATTTAATTTTCCGTCGGTTGTGAGGAAAATGGAAAATAGTCATCATTCTAGACAAATGGATGATATTTGGAAATCATTCAAGAAAATGAGGGTAACTAAAAGGGAAAGGGCTGTTAGGAAACCTAGTTGTGCTGAATATTCAAGGGATTGGGAGGGAGATGTTAAAAGATTTGTAAAATTACGTGGTTTGGGAGGTTGTTTGGATGGTCGAATATTTCCTTGGGGTGGTACAGCACTTGCAGATGAGTCTATAACATTCGATGAATTAACCCTTGATCTGATGTCAGCATGGGTTGGTTGTCGATGTTGTAGGCGATCTATTTCAATTGTTCATCGGCAAATATGGACATTGGTCCAGTATTTGACAAATGGGAACCAGAGAAATTGGCAAGACGGTATTCGTTTTCGATGGGGTTGGTATGATCATATGAACTTCCAATCCAGAGGATGGCAACATACAAGCGATCTTGTAATATGTGATAAATCTGCTAGTTTCTTGAAGGGTCTGTTGTCATCTATGAGCAATTATATCCCTGATGGCTATAAAGTGACGGTTGGTATGTCGTATATGACTACAAATGCAAATGAGGTCAAATACGAGCATGCAATACCATTATCATTTATGGTAGGGGTATTATCATCATTGCTGATGATACAGCACGAAAGGAACAAAGCTGTTGAGTGCAGGTTTCTCCATATGAGATCAATTGACGTAGTGCAGATGAGCTCAATGGGAAAATTTGGTCAATTCAAGAAATTCATCAAAGAATGTTGGGGTTCTCATGTTAACATAACAGTCAAAAAAGAGACAATTCTTTTCAGAAGAGTTTTGAGACCTGAGTTAAGGGTAGCACTCGCTAACATGCGGAATCAGGTGATTACAAGTCACATGGATAAACATTATCCTTACGTCTTTCGTAATGGTGTCAAACTTCTTGACAAAGTTGATGCATTATGACAGAGATTTGGATACTGTTCCTTCAGTTTTGAAGCAAACTGAGGAGAAAGGTATTAAAGTCGAATTGGATAAGGATGAAAAGGAAATTGTTGGTTCATCAGAACAATTCATAGTAAAGACCATGGTTCCGTATGGTCCTCCAGAGCGGAAATATGTATGGAATCACTCTCAGAAGGAGGGTAAGTCCACAACATTTAGCCAAAAGTTGGAGAAACATGAGGATGTTTCCAACACGGGAATACACAGAACTGTGACACCTGAAAATCCTCCTCCATCTCCAAAAAGATGCCAAGAATGTGCCAAGGATGATGATTCGTTGGATGAGGGGATGTTGGATTTTATAAAAGAAGAAATTCAGGAATGGTTCAACATGGTGACACGTCCAGCTATAACTTTTTACAACAGCATGAATGAAGGTGGTAAGGATAGTCCACCGTCATTACAAAGAGTAGCTATATTCTGTTTTGGGTCAAGTTCAGACAAAAATTTAGTGGGAACATCGGGTTTCGGTCGAATAATAGAAGTGTTGAGTGTTCAACAACGAGGGAGAAATCATGGAAGAAATCCTAGAGCAGCAGCATCCAGCAGACCTCCGATGGCCAAACGGGGTCGAGGAGCTACACCAGCTTGGAATTTCCAAGTGGAATAGTTTCTACAGCCGTTTTGGTGAAACAATTCAATGCAGTTAACAAAAATAAAGGTAAGAAGTAAAATATAGTAAAATTAAAAATAATAATTAAATATTTAAAATTGGGAAAATAACATTTGCGAATGAGATTAATTATAAATGTTGATAACAGTTTAAATAATAGTTTGATTCGATCCAATAAAATAACAGAGTTTTTCGTAGTAATATGTCCATGGGATGAGGATAATTTCGTAAAAGTTTTTTTATTAATGGATTGAGAGGAATAAGAATGAGATGATTAGGATTTTTAATAATTATAGAATAAAGGAAAATATTTTATTTACAAAATTTACAAGGTAGGGAAAAGGATGTGCTTTTAAGCCTTATTGGTGTTTCTATGTATTTCTGTTTTACAACGAAGATTTTCTTTAATGTCAGAAATAATGTCTTCTTCGTTTTCACTTTCAGTAGCATCTTCAATAGTAGGTTTGTTTTCAAAATCAGATTTGAATCCTGATTCCTTAATTGTTTTAAGATTTACAAGTTTTCTTGTATCTTTAACAGGTGGTGGAATATAGGTTTCATTGTTCTTATGTGTACGTTGTATATAGGGTATTAAACGTCTTACATGAACATTTTCTTCATGAATTGAATATTCGTTGTCATTTTCATTACAAATTTTTATGGTGTAGTTAAGATCTGAGTTATTTCGTATTATTCTGAAATGTCCACGAAATTTCATCTTGTTTTTTGCAACATTTTTGCTTTGACGTAATAAAACAAGGTCATTAGACACGAAGTCTTTCACAACTTTGTTTTTATTGTAGTAGTGTGCATTTTTTTCTGCAGCGATACGTTTTAGTTGAGGTAGTTAATCTTTTGTTTCATCGAGGTTCTTTAGAATTGATTCACGATGTATCAGTGTTTTTTTATTGGTATGTTGTATTTGTCTTCAACCGGTGTAAGAGGTTAATAACCATGAAGAAAGAAAAATGGTGACATTTTGTTTAAGTAGTTAATGGGTGAAGTATTATACACAAATACTACGTTAAATAGAGTATCGATCCATTCTTCATCATTCTTAGGATTATACTTTGATAAGCATTTTTTAATAATGCTGTTAGTTCGTTCAACGAGTCCTTGAGTTTGCGGACTATATGTCGAAGAGTGTTTGATTTAAATAAATTTTTCTTTGCGAAATTTATGAACTAGATCATTTTTAAAGTGTGTTCCATTATCACACGTAATAATTTTTGGTGGTCCATATGTTGTAATAATTTTTTAAAGAAATTTTAAAACATTTTGAGCATTTGGATGTTTAACTGGTTCAACAATACAAAAGTTTGTACATTTGTCAACTCCGACAATTACTTATTGATGTTTATAATTGTTATCAAATTTACCAATAAAATCAATTTTGATATGGTTGAAAGGGTTGAAATTGTCTACGGGTATAGGTTTCATAAGACCTATTTCTTTTCCCGTTGTGCAAGCTGTTACCCATTTACTGCCCACCGGAAAAACTACCCATGAAACTACTCAGTTACTGCCAAGTTGTGCCAATAATAAAATTATTCAACCAATCAGAAATCTCTCACTAGAGTGTCTAGACCAATCAGAATTCACCATTTTAGATTTTTTGCATCTCTGATGTTTCTCAGTTGCTCCCCAATTATTACCCATTTTTTGCTGCCTGTTTATTGCCTATTTACTTCCCTTCTTGATACCTATTTACTGCCTAGTTACTGATCATTTTCTCCCTGTTTATTACCCAATATTTTTGCAGCCTGGTTGCTACCCATTTACTTACTCTTGTG